>RXPK01000146.1:2149145-2789230 GCA_004143645.1 Protaetia brevitarsis | reverse complement strand
ATTATTAGTTATATACGTACCTTCACACAGAAATTGGACACCAGCATTCAGAATTTTAAAATTTTTGATTGTAAATGCAACTTTCGAGGACGTATTCATTATCATAGCCATAAATCACTTAATTATGTATATTACTACATCAAGATAACGACAAGAAATTTAAACAGAAAATAAATATATAGAGAGAAAAAGGTTTATGTATAGAATAAACAATCGAGTTTGGGGCGGGCGTTTCCTTAGAAATACCAATGAAAAAAGTACATAACAAAAAAAGAACTCTTGAATAGACGGCTTCATTTAGAATATATATGTATTTAACTTGTTTGATGTTATGTAAGATAATTCTTTTTTAGAAAACATGTGGTGATGGGATTTTATTATTAATATATCGTTACTTGTTTAGTGCTGCTTGATATTAGTTACTTACTTCGATTTATGACTCGAGGAGTATAAGTTTAAGCAATAGACAATATGTCAGTCAGCCTCCTCCGTTTTGAGATAATGTGATTTTGACAGATTTATTGACTACACTATTATTGATGTATTAATTACTATTGTTGTTTAATATTCTTAAATATTGTATTACTATAAAGTTTCCTTCTATCTATAAATTACCAAAAACCAGGTTTAAGATTATTTATAAAATTCTTAAATAAACCAATTAAGTTCGCAAAGAAATTATTTATTTTATGAACCCTAATCTGACGTCGTTGATCTATTTTCTTGAGATATGGCCAAGACTGGGTCTCTTTACAAACTGTCTTTATGTAGCACAGGTTAATTAACAATTATTTAAAATATTATTGGATTATAAATACATAACAAACATTGTAAAAAAAGCATATTGTTCGTCAATCTCAGTTAGTGCTAAAATATTTATTTTTGAATTTGATACATTTAATACCTTTTTGTTGCTACTGCCTGAAGCTGTGTTACCGACCAAAAGTGTTAGCTATATTTCAATAAAGTAGAACGATATTGGATTACACAGGCGATAGTTAAGATATATTTCTTGAAAATACAATAAACGGAGGGTTAATAAAATAAATAATTTCTTTGCGAACTTAATTGCTGTAAAAATGTTGTAAATAATCTTAAACTGTTTTTGATAATTTTTAAAAACAGAAAAATATTTTGTAGTACTACAATATTTAAGAATACCAAACATAATGAATACAGTAATAGTGTAATTAATCAATGTGAAAATCAAAAGCAATACTCGCGATCATAATCAAACTAATAAAACTAAAGTATGAGTACAATAGGTAATATAATTTAAAGATCCATCGCTATATGTTTTCTTAAAAAAGGAATTATCTCTACATAACATCAAACAAGTTAAATACATATATGTATATTTCTAAATGGTGCCGTCTACTCAAGCGGCCTTTTATTTGTTGTGTAATTTTTTTTTTGCATTAATATTTCCGTATTTGGTATTTCTAAGGAAACACCGCCACCGAAATTCCAATGTGTTTATTTAATGTATAAACCTTTTTCTCTATATATATTTATATTTCTGTTTAAATTTTTAGTCATTATCTCTGATCGCAATAATACACACAAAAAAGTGATTTATGGCTTTGATAAATGCATATATCCTCTGAAAGCTGCATTTACACCCAAGAAAATTTAAAATTCATGATTGCTGGTGTCCCGATTTTTCCTGTGAGAAGTGTACGTCCCGTTAGGGATGCCCACATCGGCGTTAAAATGTAATTACTGCCTGATTATCGCAATCAATTCCGCTTGAAAACTATCGCAATGATTCCCTAAGTTAAGCTTTTGATTATATATTTGAACACCCTTATTATATCTTACAACCTATCTGTAATAATTTCTAAACCCTCTCCAAAAGCGCCTATAATTTTTTTTTTAAAGCGATACATTTTAATTCCGAGGGATGAATTCGCCTCCCTGTATCTACTCGCCTTTCTAAATCTATTAACTAAAACCCTTAAACCCTATTTTATTCACTGAATTTAAGTTCTCCAATCGTATATTTACTGGTAATACACTCGAAATAACGCACGCCGCGTATGCCGAAATAGATGAATATGTGAACAATTTTTGCGCTCCAATAAATTATTCTGTTTCTTTAATTTTAGACGTGTCCGTCCATATCGTCCCAAATTCTACCCTTCCCTAATGTAAATGTAAGCTTTCGTTGCGCCAATTTGTCAGGAAATATCGTCTATGATTTATCCGCGTTAAAATTTAATTTATTATCTAAACTCCAATTCGGTATTTGCCAAAGTCTGACTTCTTCAACAATATTGGCTTGTTTTAACTAATAACGTAGTATCGTAGTAAAAGCACTATTAACATCTAACAAGATAATCGTACAATAACTTTTTCCTAATCTGACAGTCTTAACAAAGATTGCAAGCTTTTTACACTATGAAATAATTAATGAATTAATGCATTTCTGCTGATAACTTTAATAAGTAAGATGATTTTTTCTCGAGAAAATTTGGATTTATCGTTCTAAAAGCAACCTCTATTTCAGAATCAGAAAAATAATTACCTATCCAAATCAGTGACCTCCCTAATAATAATTTCCCGATTAGCTTTTTTAGAACAAAAACCCAGCTTCGAAGCAATACTCCGTGCTAATAATCTCTATTAATATAAAATTCTATAAACTTATAGTGCGAAAGCGTTTCCTCATTTAATAAAGCCAAACGATAAATTAAATCGTATGCATTACTATTTCCAATTGCCATATCTACAAAACTACTACCACTGTACTCTACAAAAGTCGGTTCATCATTGTTATTTAAAACAATTATCTCTTTATCACTAAATAAATCTTCTGAAACCCGCTCGCGTCTATCCTCTGTCGAGCTACCCAATAACTGATATTTACTATTAATCGGTATTGACTGGATAGGATTTTGTTTGAACTACAGCTGGTGTTATTGGTGCTATGATCCACTAGTACAATTCGCAACAAACTAAATGTGCGTACCACTGCCGTCTTTATTCAACAGCGAGTGAATCCACATACATTTAGAAGTGTGAATTGTTTAGGGCAAATCTAATATCAAACTTTTTTTTGTTTATAGGATGTACGATAAAATGCTGTTACTATTTCATTACTTCGTCTCCCTGGTTACCTAAAAAGCAACCTCTATTTCAGAATTAGAAAAATCATTTCTTATCTAAGTGACCTCCGGACTATCCCATAACTAATGTTTACTATTGATTGGTATTAACTGGGTAGGATTTTGTTTGAATTAAAGCTGGTGTTTTTGGTGTTATAATCCAATAATAATGTAAAACATTTAAGACAACTCGTACATTAAACTTTTATTTGTATGTAGGATGCATGATAAAATGCAAATGATGTACTCAAACGTGTTACTATTTCATTACTTCGTCTCTCTGGTTACCATCTGCTTCGATATGTATATACCTAAAAAGCATCCTCTATTTCAGAATCAGAAAAATAATTCCCTATCTAAATCAGTGACCTCTGGACCACCCCATAATGAATGTTTACTATTAATTGGTGTTGACTGGATAGGATTTTCTTTGAATTAAAGCTGGTGTTTTTGATGTTATAATCCACTATTAAAGTAAAACATTTAAGACAACTCTTACATTAAACTTTTATTTGTATGTAGGATGCGTGATAAAATGCAAAAGATGTACTCAAACGTGTTACTATTTCATTATTTCCTCTCTGGTTACCGTCTGCTTCGATATGTACCTAAAAAGCAACCTCTATTTCAGAATCAGAAAAATCATTCCCTATCTAAATCAGTGACCTCTGGACCACCCCATAATGAATGTTTACTATTAATTGGTGTTGACTGGATAGGATTTTCTTTGAATTAAAGCTGGTGTTTTTGATGTTATAATCCACTATTAAAGTAAAACATTTAAGACAACTCTTACATTAAACTTTTATTTGTATGTAGGATGCGTGATAAAATGCAAAAGATGTACTCAAACGTGTTACTATTTCATTATTTCCTCTCTGGTTACCGTCTGCTTCGATATGTACCTAAAAAGCAACCTCTATTTCAGAATCAGAAAAATCATTCCCTATCTAAATCAGTGACCTCTGGACCACCCCATAATGAATGTTTACTATTAATTGGTGTTGACTGGATAGGATTTTGTTTGAATTAAAGCTGGTGTTTTTGGTGTTATAATCAACTAATAATGTAAAACATTTAAGATAACTCTTACATTAAACTTTTATTTGTATGTAGGATGCATGATAAAATGCAAAAGATGTACTCCAACGTGTTACTATTTCATTACTTCGTCTTTCTGGTTACCGTCTGCTTCGATATGTACCTAAAAAGCAACCTCTATTTCAGAATCAGAAAAATCATTCCCTATCTAAATCAGTGACCTCTGGACCACCCCACAATGAATGTTTACTATTAATTGGTGTTGACTGGATAGGATTTTGTTTCAATTAAAGCTGGTGTTTTTGGTGTTATAATCCACTAATAATGTAAAACATTTAACATAACTCTTACACTTTTATTTGTTTGTAGGATGCATGATAAAATGCAAAAGATGTACTCAAACGTGTTATTATTTCATTACTTCGTCTCTCTGGTTACCGTCTGCTTCGATATGTACCAATCTTTCGTTGGGTAAGTTTAAAACATTATTCCTGAGCACAATTATGTGCTTATTCACTTATTCACATTAACATTTAACCTGAATCAATTAATTTTGAATTTTAATTCGCAGGAAAAACGCTTTATCACACGAAGTGCAAAAATTTCTAACTCTCGGCGCTGTCATTGGGCAATTTGGTTTCTACTGCTTTCCAGCAGAGTTGCTATCATCAGAGGTAAGTCATATGCAAGACGATATATGTAAGTGTTACCATCAACAGGGCGTGTCTTCAAAGTTTACAGCTATAGCTCGAGATCTCTACATGTCAAAGTGGTACAAAAATCGACCAGATATTCAGAAACTGATGCTACCTATCATGGTGAAATGTCAAAGGCCTCATTACTTTTCTGCAGCTGGTCTTTTGGATATTAACATAGATGCATTTGGATCAGTAAGTTGGTCATATTATACAGGGAAATCTATGTATAAATGTGAGCTACATAAACAGCGTATTCGCGGCATTTTTAAATTGAAAAATTTAAAATCTAATTTTTGGTAACCAAAGAAAGGAAAGCTAATAAGTCATATGCCTTCGAGTTGAGGAAAAAATTAATGTGATCATTGCATTCGCATTTTATTTAAAAGTTTCTTTATGCGTGGATCTACGTTAGAAACACAAAAGCAAAGTGTTTTTGAGTGATAAAAACCGATTCCTATGTTTAGTTTTTAGCGCAAATATAGGCGACAAAACTCTTTTCACAGAGATAAGATTTTGCGAAAATAACGTAGAAATTTTTATATATATGTACTTCAAACAAATCGTTAAAGTAATACTATCATAGTGATACATAAATAAAGTACTTTTGGACTATAAATACATATTCAAATGCATTTTTTTTTGTTTTACCGGAGATACGATAAACTTCGAGGATTGAGGCACAGATGGTCAGATGGTTGTCAACATTTTGCGTTTTCATTTAATGAGAAACTTGGTTGTTTTACTTCTTATTAGGGATTATGGATTTTTTCGAATAGAAATGTTATAAATGCTTAAAGGAATACTTGGAATATTTTACGTTCTGAAATCTTTTCCTTAAATTGATTTTTTCCGTTCGAACCAGATACAGTATACATAGGTTATACATGTGTTAGGATCGAGTGAATCAACATGACCATTGTAGATTAAACAAATTATTTAATAAAGGAAACCGCATGATGTTTGGCTTTGAAATATACAATGGACTTTTTGTATATTATATTGTTTACTGCATGAGATTGTTTTTGTAAAATTATTGTAGAATGAATGTTCTTCGAGTTCTTATTTTTAAATCATACTTTGAAAGAGTTATTGGGACTCCTTCGTTTTCCATATTTGCAATATAAATTTATTAACTCTTAATAATAACAGTTAGTTTAGTGTGGACCTAATAACAAAATCTGATTTTCGAGAAAACGCTTAAAACTAAACAAATATTTAATGATTAAAAAACAAGTTTTAAGTTCAATCAGTGGCACAGATATATTGGCTTAGGTGTTTCGGCTGCAACGCCATCTTCAGATCCATGTCAGATCACAGGTTAAAAATAAACGCGAAGGATAACATATACATATTAAAAACAATTAAAAGTTAATTAAAATATCAAAATTAAAAATATAAAATTTGAAAACTTTACAAGCAATGGATAAAAGTTCAAGAACTATTTCATGATAAGAAAAAAGCAGACTTGAGCTTTATCCTTCACATTTATTTTATTTTATAGACCTGTGATCTGAGATGGCTCTGAATATGGCGTTGCATCCGAAACATGTAAGTCAAAATATATCTGTAGCACTGATTGAGTTTCAAACTTGTTGTTTTTCTCATTAATCATTAACTCAATCTGGACATGACAATGGATAACAAATATTTGTTACGCCGATTTTCAAAAAGAAGTTTTAACGTTGTAAATTTATTTTAAACACCACAAATAGTTTAATCAAACTAAATCGAGTGCAATTTAAAAGTTATGGAGATTTCGCATTTTAAAAATAAGTATTTCAATATATAAAAAGCGAAACATCGCTGCATTTATTTAGCAACTTCTAATTATAGGTATTTAACCTATTTCTGCTCACGAAAATACATGGATATCTCTTATTCTTAAGTTTAATTCGTAGTTTGCGTTAATATTCTTTTCTTTTTCTAGGTGATAAGGAAGGCATTTTCTTTCTGTGCAGTTATAAGAAATGTTTTGGACAAGTAACGATAATAATTTTAATAATTTTAATTATTATTATGCAATATACATATATGTATAAGATTTATAAGTGTAATAAATAAACAATTTTTTATTAAATATCTACTTTATATCTAGCATTACGGATATGTATTTAAGGTATAATATAATTTCCCCATACCCTTATACAGCGCTAATTTATTCCGACAAATTATGTAATTACTCCCAAAAGTAATTCGACAAACTTAGTCCAGTTTCTCCCCACATATATCTGACTGCCACAATTCATATTAGTACTTTGTTATTGCCACAATGAGTTGGTTAAGCGAATTAGACATTTTTTACATTCGGAATATCCCTATTGCAATTCATAGGAGAACATATCGCGTATACCTCAAGAAAAATCATCGCATTTCGCATTATAAACTGTGCGATAATTACAACAGTGCTTATGTTTATCGTTAGCAATTTGAGGACACCTAAATCTGAGGAATTCGTTACTAGTTTAGAAAATTTCACCACAGTATTTCACGTAAGATAATTCTTCAAAGTGATTCCGGTTAATCATTTTTTTTAAGCCTACGTTATCATATATTTTAGACGTTATTCAAGTATGTGATGTTTATGTACAACAAAAATGATTTAAAAGAGGTAATGAACGCAAAAAAGAAGCATTTTTGGAAAATCCCACACCGGAACAAAGCTCTATCAAGCAAGATTGAAAACATCTATAAAGGGATAAATTTGCTGCAGATAGTCATGCTTGCTGATGCGATTCCGGTTTTGGAATTGTACCTATTGGGTCCGTATCTTAATCCGAACGATCCTTTTATTGTCGCTTCGAATATATTTGTTAATTCGTTCGTTATGGATGCAGTGGTGTTGGTTTGTCAATACTACTTCTTCGCCATCATTGCTTTTATAGTTTTCGGATATGATTTCCTATATTTGTGTCTCTGTGCCGAGTTAAGCGTACAAGTAAAGCTGTTGAAATCCAAGTTGAAGGAAGTCTTTACGAAAACGAGTGAAGATGCTGTATTTGGTGTTAAGGCCTGCGTGAAGCAACATAATTTTTTGTTATGGTAAGTATTTATTTTTTTTTTGTTAAGAAAACGTTTACTGAATCGCATTACTTTTTTGTAACCATTAAATCAATATCTACTGAAAAGTTTTTTCATGATTAATAACTAATTGCTAGGTAGTCATCCATTTAACGATGTCAGCTAAAGTTGTTGATAAATTATGAAATGTCTCCTAAATTTATTGTATTATGAACTATACTTATATTATCATCAGCGTACAATATTATTTGTGTGGGTAAACTCAATCATCTTATTGATATAAAGTATAAACAAGGTAGGACCTAACACGGAACCCTGAGGAACACCTGCAGCAACATCCCCGTAACTAGATTTTTGAATCATTAAACATAACAAATTGCTTTCTTCCCACCAAATAGGATTGAAAGCAATTAAGAGTGATGATTTATACCATAGTGTGTTAATTTGTGCAAAAGAATGTTATGGTTAATTAAGTCAAATGCTTTTGACAAATCGATAAATAGTCCAATGGAAATTTCATTATTATCAAAGTTATTATAGAACTCTTGTAGAAAATTAAAAAGTGCTTAGTCTGTATATTTATTGTGTATGAAACCATGCTGAATTGTATAAAGCAAATTTTACTTTGTTTAATAACTTATAATTTTTATATTAATAAAAGATTCATATATTTTAGCAAATACCGATTGCAAGCTAATTGTACGGTAATTTTTAAAGTCATTACAGTCACCCTTCTTGTATAAAGGATTCGCTACAGATATTTTAAGTTTAGAGGGAACAATTTCCCTCTAAAAAGAAAAATTAATTAAATACATACGTCATGACAGAAGTAATAACATACATTGTTTAACAGTGAAGAAGGTTATATTATCATAACCTTTAGATTTAGAAGTACTTAACTTCCTAATAACAGTTTCAACATCTTTTTCCACAACGGGTGATAGGTAAAAACAAAGATGTTACTGGTGGTGTTTGCATAAACATATCTACTTCATTAAACTTGGCAGGTAAGCTACTGGATTTAAAGTCATCCATTGTTAATGTGTACTTACAAGAAAAAGAAAATTGCGTCCAAAATTAATGTATTTTTTTTAACGAAGTGTGCCATAATGTGATCAGCTTTTCTCAATTATATACAGGATGGATAGGTCAAAAGTGTCTGATGGAAATAAAACTTCTTTTAAAGTTAAGCTCCTCCAAGCTAGGGCAACCTATTCTACGCCTATTTAAGGATTTCTTTTGTTGTAACTAGAGATAGTTGGGGGTTAATTGAGTTGCTTTGTCTTATTTATTATTAAACAATAGTAAGACTTTACCTCTAACGAAATGGCGAACATAGATTTGGCCTAAAATTGAAATGGATGCATCCAGGAGGATCCTAAGTCTCCAACATTAGTTTCCATCGACTGACAATTGCATGAAGCATTGAAAATATAAGATGCCTGTATTAAATTTTGGATGGAGTGGTCCACGGACACAGTATAGAGATACACTGAACCAAAAATAGGTCATGAAACAATGAAAAAAATCATGATGTTCACATGAAAAACATGCATTAAAATTGGTGCAAACAACGAGATCATTAAATCGACGAAAAAGATTTTATTAAATGACGAAGAAATTTACTAAGCAATAAATTATTCTTTGTATTAATGACACCAAAATCATTATGCTAGCATAATGCTAGCTTGATTGGCTCAATGAAGTATGTTATTGTTGTAACGAACACCAATTTTGTTGTAACAACTTTATTTGGTTTACTGAATGAGCCCGAGTTATCAATTTTATGTGTGGGAGTTCAGAGGCGCGCCCTCTAGGGACCACGTGCCAAATTCTCACTCAGTCAGCAATCACAGCATAAATCGGTAATTCAATCACTGCTGTACAGCTTTCATTAAGGTATGTTCTGTTCGTTACCGCGATAAATTGAAAACCATTGAACTAACGAAGAAGATATCATTTAATATTTTATTGCGTCCATATCGTGAATAATTTTGTGAAAATTGTACGTACAGACGACAATATATATATTCGTTCTTATTCATGTTATCAACAAAATTATTTATTGAACGTATGAAAATGTAGTAAGCATAATAAATATTATCCATGGACTGGTGTAAGATAATTTGTAATGATAATAACGAAAACTAATTTATTTCACTAATGAATCTTGTTATTACTTAATCAAAGATTATAAATAATATTTTATCATAACAATGACCCAGTTCGTTCTGTGGATGAAAATTCACTCGATGAATATAGTATGGATATCACGCCCAGTGTTCTTCTCAGTGTATAGCAGTGATGACGCTACTGACAAGAGTTTTAATGGACTCACAACTGACTCGAGTGTATAAGCTATAAACTCACTTTCATCGCCAATACATCTCAAGCTTTATGTAGGCACTTCTTTGTCGATAAAGTTTTAACGTTAAAAACAAATATAATTTATTAATTTTCATCTACCAGAATCATACCAGCATCAACGCTTGTTTTAGTTGCATTGCTACAAAACGAAATGACTAATTCCTCCAAAATGATAATTAAACTGTCATTTAAGCTCGAGAAATCTTCTCATATTACTATTGAAGATGTATCATCGTGTGAATACAAATATATAATTATTAGCAAATTCACCAATGTCGTTAATAAATAGAAGAAAGAGGTTCGGTCCAAGCACGGAGCATTGTGGAACCCTCATAGGCACCAGTAACATCATCGATGAAGTAAAATTCCTGATGGAATTGAAATATAAAAATAAAAATTTTGGGAACAAATTAGGGTCCCCTGGCGTTAGGTTATTTTTTGCCGAAAATATTTTACCTTATCCTTGATCATTTCAAATTATTTTTTAATAAAATAAAAATATTATATAAAAATCTAGAAATCTTTCATCAGTCATTTTTCATCGAAATCTGCTTTTTAAAATGACAGGTGTTGTCTTGTAAGTTCCACAAAATCATATTTAAGTAAGTTTATTCCTCCTTTTTACAGCATGCACGCCAGGATGCAAAAGATGTACTCCACTACTTTGTTGTTCCATTACTTCGTTTCTCTAGTGACCGTATGCTTTGACATGTACCAATCGTTCGTCGGGTAAGTTTGTGAAATTTGTAAATATTTTTTTCAAAAGTTAATTAATGAATTTAAAATCGCAATTCTCATCCTAGTGGTGGAAATCTGTCACACGAAATAATAAAATTAATATCGCTGGCTGTCATAGTTGGGGAATTTGCTTTCTATTGTGTGCCAGCCGAGTTGCTGTCATCGGAGGTAAGTTACATGTAAGAAGAAATAAGTATTGCATTATCTTTAATAGAAACATATTTTTACAGTTTACCGGTATAGCGGAAGCTTTGTACATGTCAAAATGGTATGAAAATAGACCAGATATTCAGAAGATGATGATACCTATCATGGCCAAATGTCAGAGATCCCATTATTTTTCCGCCAGCTGGTCTTGTGGATATTAATATTGACGCCTTTGGATCAGTAAGTTGATTATTTATTTATTTATTTATATAAACATCGTGAATTACACAACAGGACTAATGTCCCAATAACAGTGTAACATATACACATATTTCACAAGTGCACATTGTATATACATAGATAATATATAAAAATGTATCTTACTCAACTCCCTCAACACCACCACTCGTCCCATACAAAATTATAAATCTACATTATCGGAGCATATTCTTAGCCAAACGCAATGCACTTCCCATGCCGACGTGGAAAACGTCGATGGAACTAAAATTGTTTATATAATTTGTACAAAGTCTGTACAAAGGTGAATTTATGTAAGCAACTGTATTACATTTGTCTAAATAAAATGTAGACCCCAGTCTCGTACTGTAAGATGTCACATTAAAATTTATATTTTGATGCAATAAAAGCTATCATCTTATTATTTAGTAGTTTATAGAGAAATGCAAAATCTAAAATAATCTTCTATTAGCAAGAGACAATATCCCATATTCATTTAGGCACCACTGGTACGACACTGAATTTCTATCAGGAAAAATTTAAATTTAGATCTTTACGAACCTGCGTTGAATCCTCTCAATTCTGTCTATATATGTGTAATAACAAGGACTCAAACGACTGAACCAAATTCAAGGCCACTACGTACGAAAGTCGTATACAAAGTAATAATAGTGCTAACGTTTTAAACTCACGAGATACACGAAACACAAACCTAGTAATCTATATGCCTTTTGAACCATGAAATCAATATGATAACGAAAAAGAAGTTTACTGTCTAAATATATACCTAAATCCTTAATACATTCAACTTTTTGTAAGCTAATACCATTAAGCATATACGAAAAATCCAGACCAGCTGTATTTCGTGTAAAAGTGATTGCGTGGCATTTATTCACGTTTAAAGCCAACCCGTTCATTACACTGTAATTATAAAATTTATCTAAATCTTCTTGAAACATTGGCAATCTTGAGAATGTAACTATGGGTGCATACAATTTAGCATCATCAGCGTATAACAAACAATGACAGAACTGGAAGACCTCGGCAGATCGTTCACAAAAATACAAAAAGGAGCGGGCCCAAATGGCTACCTTGTGGGACCCCGATGTGACCTCAAACGTTTTAGATGTAAAATTATGAATAGCTACAGACTGAGTTCTAAAACTTATATACGATTCAATCCACTTTAATAGTGAGCCATGTACACCGAAGTTTCCAAGCTTAACAATCAAAGACCTATGATGAACTTTATCAAATGCCTTGGAAAAGTCGGTATACACAGCGTCCACTTGTACTCTGTTGTCCATCGACGAAGACAGAAATGACACAAATTCAACTAAGTTGGTAACCACAGATCTGCCACGAAAAAAACCATGCTGGGATGTACTAATATAATTTTTACATTGGAAGAATAACGAATCGGTAATCAAGGACTCAAAAATTTTACCGAAGTGGGATAAAATAGAAATTGGTCTATAGTTTTTAATATCTGTTCTAGATCCATCTTTAAATATTGGTATAATATTAGCATGTTTCCAAATTGTAGGAAAGATACCGCTACTTAACGATTTGTTAAAAATAAGTACAAGCGGTACACAGAGTGAAGCACAACACATCTTAATAAAAATAAGGCGGTATTCCGTCAGGTCCCGCTCCCTTATTGACATCCAATTGGCCCACCTTCAATCGAACCTCATCAATAGACACTGTTGAGACGTTAAAGCAATTTTCACTAAGTTGATGTTCTATCAGGCAAGGTGTATTACTAGATTCAGATATAGAAGAAAAGTATTTCATCAATAGGTCGCATGTTTCTTCAATATTATTTGATTTTCGTACGACATTTGCATCGGAATTGAACCCGACGCTCTCTTACTTGACACGAATGACCAAAATGGTTTAGTACTATTATTATTCACAGAGTTTTCAATAATAGATATATAACTGTAATAATCTCGTTTAATTAATTTTTTCACCTGCCTTGGTTAGTTAATAATAATAGTATATCTTTATTTTTCACAAAACACAACCCAGTATAGTAACACACACATATTTTTTTTTTTACATAAAATGTGCGTATAAGTGAAATATTTTAGGGCGTAGAATCTTTTTGTATCCGGCTTCGCAAAGTTGGCAACATACAGGGTAACTGCTACTTAAACCTACATTTTAAAGGACATCGTAATACAGGTCATTTACAATAGATTTAGCCAAATTTTCCTCATGCAAAACTCAATAGTTTTCGAGATATAATTTTTTTTTTTGTATCTTCTTCAAAATTCTTACTCGTACTCATATTTCAAATTGAAGAAAACAATAAATCTTTATTTCAATTTTTCTGTTTTTCCTAACTAAAAGATGCATTAACATAAATTATGTATCAAAAATTATGCCAAATACTTCAAAGTAATAAAAATATAGAAGGCAAACTTACACTTGTGAAAAAAAGTGAAATAATCTTTACGAAGCCGATCGTAAATCCATTCATCCACAACAAAGTAAACCGACAAAGATTTTGTGGACCGATGAGTCTAAATTGGGTATTATCAATTTCCACAATTTATATCATTGGTCACACAAAAAATCCAGAATTGACTAGAGCAAGATGCGACCAAACAAAATTTAGAAGTACAAAAAAAAAATTGACTTTTGCATAAGGCAAATTGGCTAAATCTATTGTTAGTGAGCTGTACTACCACGTTTTTTAATACGTAGTGCTGTGGTCTGGCACCCCGGTTTTCGCAAATTCAGTTCTATTTTCTTGTTTACTCCGATCAGCCTTTGTCAATGTTTCGGGAGAATTTTCACAGATGTAATGTTTATTTTTGTATAAGATTTAGTTAATGAGTTAATTGGTTAATTTATTTTATTTAAGTGTTCTGTTGTTTTAAATTAAATTAATTTCATTTATTTAAATATTTTGCGTTCACTTGTATGGTTTATGTTATTATGTTTTGAGATTTTGTCCGTTGGCGGACTGATCTGTTGCGGCTTCGCTGTACGCAGCGGTCGAGATTGTAAGAACTAGTTCCTTGGCAAACACAAGCGTGGGTAGACGTAAATTTTTAAAATCATTTTGTTAATTCATTTGATATCGTATTTTAATTCGTATAATTTGAATATATTTCGTCCATCAAGGAACTCGCTTAATAATAATTGTTATTATATTGATGTGTACACATATTTAGATATAAGATCATTTATTATTTCGTGCAGGAAGATAGATTTTAATTTTAATTCCATCATTATAATTTTAAAGAGTTCATTTTTGGTTTTCTAGTTTGCTGTTTCATTTTTATTTTATTAATCACCTCGGGTTGGGTGAATAGTATAAGCATTTTTCTTGCTTTTAGTTTTCATTTTCTGTAAATTTTTGGTGTTCCACGAATTTATTTTATTTTAATTTGAAATCACGTGGATTGATTTGGCTTAATTGTATTATCTTCCTGGACAAATTTATCTTTTGCCTTGATATAGGATTTAGCATTGTCCTATTGTAATTTAGAATCTATAGCAGTTTTTTTGATTTAAGCCAGGACCCTCTGTTCACGGTTTTTTTTCTGCAAAATTTTGTAATTAACTGTTTTTTTTCTTTTTTTTATAATAAATTTCTTGTTTGTTATTTAACGTCATTTAAAATTCTGTTCTTTTATTTTTATTTAAACCTTTTCAATATTTGGGGTAATTAAGAAAGTCAGATTTCATTCACTCACAATTTACTTTTCGTGGTTAGATTCAAGTTTTAATTCGCGAGGGTAATTCTGAGTTTAATTGTTCTTTTGCGCCCTTTTAAATTTGTCCGTTGAGCTAGCTAGTTTTATTTTTTATTCTTTTAATTCATTTTGCATTTTCAAACTCAGTCAGTACATAGCAGTAGGTTTGAGTATCAGTCACCCTGTATACAGAGCAGAACATGCGTGGCATCGAAAGCAGTCCAGAGCCGGCACTGTTTTGTATTTGTAAAGACCAGATTTCTTGTATTTATTGCGTTGATTTTAAAATTACAAATATTCAGAACTATAACACTTAAATAAAGTACTAAAAAACTAAAGAAAAAGCTCTGATAGATAGAAATTGTGGAGAACTTTGGAAAACTTTTAGTTCCATCACATTCCAATATATCATATAATAACTATGTAATATTCAGTATATTTTTAATCTTCTTAGAATTCAAAGTATTGTTACAGGTTTTTAGTAATTATAAATCGAAAAAAATATTTTACATTTATTTGTAAAATAAATTAAAATAATAGATATATTGTGGCGCTCCCCAAGAGCTTATTTGATTTATACAGGGTGAGTTTTTTATCTTGAGACATCTGCATCAAATGAAAAAAAGATCTTAATAAGATTTGTTATAATGTAGGGGCCTCACTACTCGATCTCCTACCTCTCCCCCCTCCCCCTCAGGATGGGAGGGGGGACAACTTTGAAATCTTAAATGGGAACCCCCTTTTTGTATTGCAGGTTTGGGTTGATAATGATTGAGCATGATTGTGAACGTCTAGAAACAATACACAAAAAAGAGAAGCAAGCAAACATGATTTTGTGTGTTTTTTTTTTTTAATATTAAATAACATTTCAAAAAGTCATTCAACAACGAAGAACTTTACTTTATCATACCCTCTATAGCCTCCTAAGTATTCACAACTTGTCACGTACTGAATAAAGTACGGTTGTGTATTGTTGAATAGCATTCCAATTCCGAATAAATAAATGTATCGAAGTGAAGGGGCACAGTTTGGAACACATGGCTTTTTGAAATGATAGTTTATGTTAAAATAAAAATAAAACACAAAATCATGCTTGCTTCTTTTTTTTTGAGTATTTTTTCAAGAAGTTCACAATCACGTTTTTTACCATTTCAGCGCAATCTGTTACGAATCGAAAAAAGTTTCAAACAAAAACCACATACTTGATGGCGTAGAATTCGAATCTGCAATACAAAATGGGGGTTCCCATTTAAGATTTCAAAGTTCACGTTATAACAAATCTTATTAAGATCTTTTTTTCATTTGATGCAGTGTTTTAGAGATATTCCGTTGTCTCAAGATAAAAAACTCAGCTTGTATATTCGTGATTAATTACGGCAAAAAAAAACAAACTTTATCTTATTATTTGATTTATAACTATGGTATTTCTATTATTAATCAGACAATAGATTTATGATTTTTTTTTTGTTTGCTTAATACTTAAGCTCATTTAATTTGCTATACGGTTTTAATTTAATTTGTCGTTGCTTGCAGGTGTTAAGGAAAGCATTCTCTTTCTGCGCTATTATAAGAAATCTTTTTGACAAGTAGTTGGTTATGTTAAATATTGTATCTAGTAAGTATCCATATGATAAGTATGTATTTTATGTATTTGAAGTATTTATAAATTCGTTTGGTAAATAATAAATAATTTTAATTCACATTTAGTGTTCTTGTTTGGTCTCTCACAATTAAAATTCTTCTTTTAGGTTCGATTCCAAATGTTAAATATTTTTTTTTTGCTTACCAATGATGTATAATTAATTTCTTTTAATGTACTATTTAACAATATAGCAATTATTTATTTTCGGATACCATGTACTGATAAATCATGTTAATGTATTTTGTAGTTAATTTTTTATAGTAAAGGATATCAAACAATCACTTATTAACAAAAAAAGACATCATATGTTATGTATTAATCTCCAAAGATGTACCTGCAATTATTTCTGTAAGAAATTAAAGCGATACCATTATTTACTCATATCCATGAAAGCGCTCATTCCCTATTCCGACAATTTATGTAATTACTCCCGAAACTAAGTCGGCAAACTTTGTGTAATTTTTCCCATAACACTTATTCGATTGTGACAATCTACAACAGCACGTTGTGGTAGTTACAATGAGTTGGTTAAGCGACTTAGACATCTTTATATTCGGCTTAACTCTATTACAATTCCTAGGAGAGCGTATTGAATATACCTCAAGAAAGCTTATCGTGTTTCGGGTAATAAATTGCATCGTAATTGTAACAGTGCTTACTTTTATCGTTAGCAATGTGACCGATCCTAATCCTGGGGAATTTGTTACTAGTTTGGAAAATTTCACAACAGTATTTCATGTAAGATAACACGGGAAAGAAATAAATCGCTTTAGCTGTGTTTCTGTATTGCATTGCAGACATTCTTTAAGTACTTGATGTTTATGTACAACAAAGAGAATTTGAAGAAGCTAATGGACGCCAAGACAAAAAGATTTTGGAAAATTCCACGTGCGAACAATAATTTATCTAGAAAAATTCGAAGCATCTACGAAGGAATAAACTTGATACAAATAGCCATGCTCTCCGATATATTTCCTATTATACAAATTTACGTTTTTACCCCCTATCTCAATCCAACTAATCCCTTTATATTCGCCTCAAACGTATTTGTCAATTCTATCGTCATGGATGCAGTATTGCTATTTTTTCAATATTACTTTGTGGCCATCATCGCGTTCATAGTTTTCGGATACGATTTGGTGTATCTGTCTTTATGTACGGAACTTCGGGTGCAAGTGATGTTATTGAAATGCAAGTTAAACGAAGTCTTTACAAAGACCAATGAAGATGCCGTGAATGAAGTTTGGATTTGCGTGAGATACCATAATTTTTTGCTGAGGTAAGTTAGGTATTTTTCTGAGAATCGGAGAATAGTTTTCTAAATTAAAGCATTGATACATTTATTCAACATATTTTTAGTTCTTTTTTTATTAAAAGTTATATAGGTTCAGAAGGACCACATTTCAAAATTATTTCGAATTATACAAGGTGACTCAAAGAAAAGTTACATACCAAAGTTGTGAAAAATTAAATGGAACACCCTGTATATTATGACATATTTTGATAGTACAGACTAAATAAAGGCAAATTAGTGTTAGGTTTTTTATACCTAACTCAACTTGTTTACGAAATAATTAACTATTCTTCAAAATGCTTGTCATACATATTTAAGCTAGATATTTTAAACTGTATTTATAGTTTAACTAAAGCTAAAGACTTGATAATAAAATAAAAGTTATAAAAAAAAATTATACAGGGTGAACAAAAACATATTTTTAATTTTCGCTACCTTTAAAGACAAGTAACTTTCTTATTTTAAATAGAGCACCCTGTATTTATTACTTTATTTAGATTCTAATTTTAACGGTCTTTAAGATTGTATTAATGCTTCTGTTATAGTTTCTTAGTAATTTAGAATTTTCTATTTCAAATATTAATTCCTATCCATTCTTTTTTCAAAAGTAGGCTTAGACAAAATTGTCACTATTATTGATTATACACAAAAAGTATTTAACACTAACAAAACTTGTCAGGTATGCATCACTGTTGTTCGTCATTGTTTAAAAAGCATTTTAATTATTTACAATGAGAAGTTACCCTCAAACAGAAAGGATTGATATGATTTTAATAATTGGGGAGGGTGAAGAAAATTGTTTGCTAGCGTCAAGGATATATGTGCAAAAATATCCTAGCAGACGCCATCCCGATAAGCATTTAGAAAATGTGTTGCAAGTTTGCCGAAGTGAAAGAAGTGTGCCTTATAAGAAAACAGAACGGTAAAAACCGATTGCCGGAAATGAAGGGAATAATATTTTAGTTATCGGATCTCTTGCTGAAAATCAGCATACGTTTATTTTCATTAGCCTCTATAAAAGTGTTTAAACATATCATATTTTTCAGAATGTTGAAACATTTTTACCAAACTTTTCACTTAGCAATGACAATTCTTTGTTGCTATGATATTATTTGTAGATACACAGGAAAGCTTTTTGTTTTTGTTAAAACCTAACTCTGATGAAATTTTAATATTAATAGCGATTATTGATCGATTTAAAATATTACATTTTTTTTATATTAATGATATGCCTTCGTCATAGGCATCTATGGTAATTTTAAAAAATTGTTAAATATGCTAAAAACTAGTAATCAGAACTTTACTTGTGATACATCATTTTAAAGGAAATTTTATGTAGATTAAAAAAAAAATATATAAATAAAATATATATAAAAATAATTTAATGTCCCAAAAAAATACAAATATACTAGAAATCAAACACGACAAGTTAAATGTAATTAAAGAGTAAAGGTTTAATTATTCAAATTTTCCTCCAGCATTTCCAATATATTTCTTTTATTTATCCTTTTCTATAACATTTATGCTATTTATTATATAGCATATTTAATAAAAAGCTAAATAAAATCTAAATAAATTTAAATAAATAAATTTCATCTTTTAAAAAGCCCACAGAAAAAAATCCCAGTTACGTTCCCATATTTAGATTTAAATTATTTTAGATGTAAGAAGTAGTGCATGTATCCTCCTTTGTTCTATTATGTCTTTATTCTGACAGACACCCTTGTCATTTTGTAATTTACGACTACTTGAGTCCCTTTGTACACCACCCGTCATTACTTTGTAACCCCACCAGGGGAAAAGTGGCCAGTATAACAAAGGACTAGTAGTTCAACCATATTGTAATCAGTAGTTATCGTCCGACCACTTAACATCACTGTAAATATTTCCATATTATTTTGTTATTAAATAAATAGGTGTTAAAAGAAAGGTGTTTGTGTATCAAACAACCATACAGTCCACAAACAACAATCCCAATGGCCTTAAATCTGCAGATCTTGCCGGCCATCATATTAGTCCACAAGTGGCAATGCATTTATTTGCGAAGCTATGATCTAAATAATTTCTGGTAACTAAGGAAGCGTGTGCAGGTGTGCTATCTAATTGAAAATAAATTTGAATCCATTGACTAAATTTAACGTAATCTAGAAATTCTATTAAACGAGCATCTAACAATTCAATTTATCGCCCGACTGCCAAATCACCATCATAAATAAAGCAATAAAATCTGCAACCTTTTAAAAAAAGGCATTCGATATTAAAACCAAATCGTCCTTCGTCTCCAAATGGGTGTTGTATATGGGGACTTGAGTCACTCCAATAGTGGTTATGATTCCTTTCATTAATTCATTCATTAAAGTTAAGTTAGGGTGGGCACTTAAAATCCGGGCACCTGAGCTAGGTGCTCATTGTACCATCCCTATTAATTCTCTTATTTCCACTCGAGCAGCTTGGTGTTCTCCATAAAGCCCAGTATCTTGTCCAGTGGGAACTTGAGAACCTTAGAGGGCTCCAATTGATCCCTCTCGAAATATTTCTGCCTGAGTACCTTCAGTTCCTCACATGTGCAGATCACATGTAAACTCGTTTCCTCCTGTAGTTCGCATCTTCTGCACCACGGTTCGCTTATTCGGCCTGTGTTGTATAGATGCTTTTTAAGGGGACAGTATCCAGCTACCAACCCAGTAATGGTTTTCACTTCTTTCTTGCTGCGCCTGAGTAGGTTATCAGAGCATCTAGCATCCCCATCCCCTATTAGCTCTTTGGTATGGAGTTGACCTTCAGTAGACCTCCATTTCTTTGTACTTTCTTTATCTAACCAAGTCCAGATTTCCCTTCTTTCGGAATCCTTAGTAATTCCACATACGGGCTCGGGACCCATGAAGTGTCTCTTGGAGCCCTCCTTGGCTAGTTCGTCAGCTATTACATTCGACACCCAAATCAGAGACACCGTGTAGTCTCAGTGCATTGAGGGATTGTTTGCAGTCCCTAACTAATTTTGACCTAGTTACGGGGTTTGAGACTGCCTTAATGACAGCCTGGCTGTCAGTCATTATATTAATTTTCCTCCTCATCTAGCCCGCTTTTGGGTTATCATTCCTATTAAATATGCCATCGCTAGTAAGGTGAGCTTCATCACTCCATATTTTAAAATTAGGGTTTTGCCGACACATTCGGATATATGACCAACAAAAATTGATCCTACTTCCATAATCGTTAGGATAGATAGATAGATATTCATATTTTCTAAAAATTCGAAGACGGTTGGTTTTTGATACTCCTACAATATTTTCGATTTCTCTGGAAGAGGCGATTGGAAAGACTTCCACATATCCCAAAACAGATATTGACCCTTGAATCTTATCTAAATACATTTTTTAAATGGAATTTTTCTAAATGATCCATGATTTTTAAAATTATTCTCCAGACTTTTGAAAATACGAGCATTTGGTAAATTCGTTTCGAGATATCTTAGGAAATGCAGATTTAAAGCTCCCATAGCGTTCTTTCCACTTTCAATATATACTTGAAACATGCCATGTTTTTCGCGATTGATTGGTGAACTCAATTATTTCCAAAAACAACAATGCAATCACGATATAAGACGAAACCAATTAAACAATAATAGAATTCAAATAACTCCAGGCAGATTATAACGTATATTGGATAAAATATAATGTAACTTATATCGATGCACTTACAATTTGACAGATAAAGAAGCACCAGTTGTTTTAATTTGTAAGGGCATGGCACTCTTTGCAAGGAATACTTTTCATACATTTATCAATCATAGTTGTATACGAAAAAAAAATATATATTTTGTGAACTAGTGTACCCAAGCTGCAAACTTCTCCTAGACCCCTCACCACAAACTACACTAAACTGGACGTACGTTTCGATAGCAAAGCTATCATCATCAGCAGAAACACTCACAACACACAGGAGAAGTTTGCAGCATTACCAGTACCACAGTTTGGAGTATTTTTGTCAGTGTAACCCAAGATTAATTTATTTACTTATAAATTGGAATTGAAAACTATTTAGGAGGAACATTACCCTCAAAAAATTCCTGAGCTAAAGCGATTTTGTTTCTTGTTGACAGAACGCACGATAGAATACAGAAAATGTACTCCAACGTTCTGCTATTCCATTATTTCGTTTCTTTAATCACAGTATGCTTCGATATGTACCAGTCCTTCGTGGGTAAGTCTAAAACATTATTTGATTGTTTTAAATAGCAACATTAAGGTTTAATCGAAATGAATCGTTGCAGAGAAGCAAAATTATCACACGAGATACAGAAGTTCCTAGCGTTGGCTGCTGTTATCGGCGAATTTGCCTTCTATTGTGTACCAGCAGAGTTGCTTTCATCAGAGGTAGATATGTGCAAGAAGATACAAGCGTTATTTCTACTTTAATGTGGGGGTTTGCAGTTTACAGATATAGCACAGGCATTGTATTTGTCAAAGTGGTATAAAAATAGCCCGGATATTCAGAAGCTGATGATACCGATCATGGTGAAATGTCAAAGGCCCCTATACTTCTCTGGAGCTGGTTTCGTGGACATTAATGTGGATGCATTTGGATCAGTAAGTTGAGCATGTATTAAGAGTAATATGTGCAGGCTAGAGGTGTATGCCAGAGGATATATGACACGCCGCAAACGATCGGTTTATAAATTGCTATTAAAGACACAGAATATTTCTTTTACGTCACCGTTCATCATGTTACGTATGCAGCGACCTTAACGCGAATGACACTACTCACTTTAAAACACCTTTTTATAATTTCTCTACACTAGATGCACATTTCGACGAACAGTTCTATGATATTGCTGACGATGGTAGCTATGCTATCGAAATCTGCGTCCAATGTAGAAAAATTTGTAGCAAAGTGTTTTAAAGTATGTAGTGTTACGATTATACAGGGTGTATCAGATATAGAGGTAAATATAATAATATGTAGCAGCTGTAATCATATACAATCAAAAAGTCTTAATGCACAGGGGGTCTATCTGTAAACATTAACGAGAAAAAAAATATTTTATAAATGCCGTGGGCTAGAGCCGCACCTGTGCCCAATCTAAATGCTGTCCCGAGTATTGCCCCCACATACCACTATCATTCAGCCATTACTGCTATTAGTTTTGTGTGAATTGCCGCTTGGAGTGCAAGCCACTTCGAACATTTTATTTAAATTCTTCCCGTCTCGAAAAAAACGATCCTTTTCAGGACCAGCAAATCGAAGCTTGATACATCGGCAAAAGCGCGGGAATGTATAGATTCATTTTTGCGTGACATTATAGTAAAAAGGCGTGTTTGCAAATTTTCTGTATCTACATTTATTTCTGTATAATTCAATTCAATTCATTTTGCGTTATTTGAATAAATAAATCCAAAAGAAATACCTCAGATTCATGTGGTACCGTTTATTGACAACTAACTCTCGATTCGACAAAGCAAAAGAAAAATATTTACGTTTTTTGTAACTACTGAAGTCGCATATCCGGTGAAAACTCGAACGTCTTATAAGGATATTAAAATTATACTTTGTAGACTTACGTAGAATGCTCTAACAAAAAAGGAATGTTTATTTTATAAAAAAGAAGAAATTTAAAATGCCTCAGTTTTGATATTTTTACAAGGGCCTTTATTTATTCAGAACAACGTTAAATGAACTTACGGAATACCATTAAGAATAATACTAAATGAGTGCAATGTATTTAAACATAATACCACGTTTAGCGGGTGCTTAACATGACGTTTCCTTGCATCAGGCCCGGACTAAAGAATTTTTGGCTCTAAATTTTACTTTTTTTTATTCTTTAATGATGAAATCCGGTTTCGGTGGATTTGTGCTTTATATGTCGTGTAGTTAACACCCAAGCAAAATTTACTTTTTTATTTGATACACCCAACACTGTATATGCATTATTAAGACTAGTTCATGTTCATTTCATGTTCAACGAATATTCTTTGTATATTTGGTCGCAATATTTTTACTAATGAATTTTACTTATCTGTTCCTTTATTATTCTTGATAACTGTTGATTCTCTTACCATACCAATTCTTCTTTTTTTTGTTTCTAGGTGATGAGAAAAGCGTTTTCATTCTGCGCTGTTATAAGAAATCTGTTAGACAAGTAGTTGATAGTTGTATTGAATATTTAAACTTTTATTTTTTGTATAGTATATGCACACACAATATAGTTATAAAATTTTGTCCGCAAATAATAAATAAATGCAATTATTACCGAGTATTATTTTCCCTCCCAATACAATTTTTTATTTTTTTTTAATTAATTTAAAATCATTTTTCATTTTTTTTTGCATTTCAATATTGCAATTGGGTTCATTCGCTTGTCTATTTTTTTTTTTTAATATTTTGGGTTATATGTTTCATTTATAACTAATATTATCTATGCCTTTATTAAAATTTTGAGTGTTAATACCTTAAAATCTAATACTATTTGCTTTAAAATAAACAGCTGGTATAATAAATTACTTGTAACAAACGTATCACCATAAGAAATTAAAAGAATAACATAATTTACTTAATACCTACGAGAACACTCGTAATTTATTCCGACAATTTGTGTAATTACACCCAAAACTAATTCGGAAAACTTTGTCTAATCTTTCCCATACACTTATTCGATCCTGACAATCACACAGCAGCAGCTTGTGACTGTTATAATGAGTTGGCTAAGCGAAATAGACATCTTTACGTTCGGCTTAACTCTCTTGCAATTAGTAGGAGAACGTATCGAATACACCTCAAGAAAAGTTATCCTATTTCGCATCGTAAACAGTGCAGTATACGTAATGGTGATTATATTTATTGTTAGTAATCTGGACGATCCAAAATCTGAAGGATTTGTTACCAGTTTGGAAAATTTCACGACCGCATTTCATGTAAGATAATCATCGGATGAGAATCGAAAATGATTTTAAAATATACGCGTCGCATTTCAGACGTTATTCAAGTATTGGATGTTTATGTACAATAAAAACGATTTGAAAGAGATGATTAATGTCAGGATGAAACGTTTTTGGAAAATTCCACGCGAAAACAAGGCTCTTTCAAGGAAAATTCGAAACATCTACAAAGGTGTGAACATCCTACAGATGGTGATGCTGTCCAATATAATTCCGATCATTGGAATGTATCTCTTGGGTCCGTTTTATAATCCGAGTAATCCCTATATCTTCGCTTCAAACGTATTCGTCGATTCTATCATTATGCGAATATCGGTACTTTTCTGTCAATATTACTGTGTAGCTATCATGTGCCCTATAGTTGTTGGATACGACTTTATATATTTGGCTTTGTGTATGGAGCTGAAGGTGCAAGTGAAGTTATTAAATAACAAAATTGAAAGAAGTTTCTCACCGCAAACAGCGACGATGCTAGTGTTTTGGATCTTGTGTAAGCAACATAACTTCGCTCTTGTAAGTATTTTCATTGTATCAACTCACTATTACAATTATTGCTTATACAGGTCCTGCAGGTCAATTTTTGTCGTCGAGTGCTGATTTGCTATTGAAGTGAGGTGTTTTACTTACAACACATAGTGAGACTAAACATTAAGGAGAATATCTGAAAATTATTTTTTCTATTTTGCGTTCATAAAAACGCAATTGTAACACGCTTTGCGTATCGAAAAGTGCTTATTGTGATACGCCTTTTTCATTTCTATAGGTTGGCTGTATTGAAATACATTATGACAGAAAGCAAAATTGACGTTTAATGCATGTAAATTGTAAATACTTTAATCAAAAATTCTATACAAATTTAGTTTACATGTTATTGTTATGAAACGTGGAATTACTGTTATACATTTACACTGACGGAACAAGTATCTTGAGCATGTATTGTTATGCCAGGCAAATTCTTCGTAACAAAGTTTTGCTGAGTTATGTTATTGGCTTTAATGGTAGACTCTTGTGATTGAGAATCATTCGATGATATAACTCTAGAATGACCAGATGTGCTTGGCCTGATAAGTTGTGCGCTACAGCCACTTTACTTTTCATAGATGTTTCGATGTAACCCTCAGCTACCGCAGATGACTTCCATCCCCCATGACGTTTTATAGTCAGCAAATAACTGCCTGCGTCTGCTAAGTGTGTAGCACTAGAACGTCTGAAGCAATGTCCAGTATAAAGCTCTGAATTGGGCAATTTTAGAAAATCAGCTATTAATTTAGGCATTTTGCCAATCGTATTAATTTCAATCGGGCACGATATACAATAACCATTGCGATATGTAAGGAAGAATCTTGAATATTAATATTTTTTTGGTCGCAGGGCGACATATTTTTTAATTAAAGTAATCCATCTTTCATCCGTAATTGCAAAAACTCTACGATATTATTTTTTGTTTTAGGTACTGTCACCAAAATAATATCACTCTTAAATTCTAAATCATGTATGGCATATTGTTAATTCATCTCGTCTACAGGCACCTGTGTAACCCATTATTAAACGATCTAAAATTAAATCCATTACATAAAAATTACATTTGCAAATAATATCGTACCTTTATTGCTAAATACAATGCGTCAGAACCTTCTTCTATAATTATTAATATCTTCAATGCATAAAATTTTAATTTCTTAGCCTCGTATCCCTCAGAGGATCGTTTAAATAGGCTTGTAATTTAATATATTTTGATATGTCTGTATTTTATAAATGGAAAAGCAAGAACGAAGCATGAATACATAGACCATAAGGTAGAAGATTTCTTATTTTTACCTTGTAATTCAAAATATGCCAATAGAATGTTTTTCAGATATTGTGTTGACATTATTCTGTACAGCCCATAGTTCAAATTGATGGTAGCATTTTTATATACTGCTTTTGATTTTTTTGGTAATAAATTTATGACGGCGTTATCCGCAATTTCACGCAGTTGTGGTGGCGTACAAGATAAATTTGTCTCAGTATCACTCATTTTTTACAGTTTACAGAGACTATTATGAAAATATATTGTTTAAACAATTTAAATAGCCGAATTTGAATTTTGAATTCGTCAAATGTCAATCGTATGTCAATGTGACCAACTTCATATAAAAATAAAACTCAACATTTTTAATGAGATTTTTATTAAGTATTTATTATCAATTTATAATGCAAAATAGAAAAAATAGTATAAAGGACTCGTTTCATAAGGCTTTTTGTCGCACTCGTTCATTAGAAAACTCGCCTGCGGCTCGTTTTCTAAACTTGAACTCGTGCGACAAAATCATGCCTTATGAAACTCGTACTTTAATATACTATTTACACGCTGTATTTTCTTTTTACATTTTCAGCAGTGGTTGATTATAGGCTATACGCATCTATTTTGTTTTTTTTTTTATTTCATGCGTTTGTTTAGTTTGAATTAATACTTTTTTTTTTTAGAAAAATGGATGTCTACATAGTAATAATTATAGTTAATAATACTAGAGTCTGACTAACTAAAGGTTAATTATGAAAAATTTTTGTTAATATACTCAGTGACATTAAGAGTGTTACACATAGAAAGAATAATTTGTTCAACTTGATTTTATGGTGAGAATTTGAACTTTTTATCTTTAATAATTTTTAACGAAAAAAAAAAATATCTCTGAGTCTTTTGTGAAGAAATCTGTTTAGAACAGCAGCATTGGCAAGCAGAATGGCATAATGTCGTCTTCAGCTATGAATCGCCATTTGGAGATTTGAGCGACGTGATATTGAGTTTGCTGTTGAGAGACATGTACAGCTCCTCTCACAAAAAAGGTTAATAACAATCTGAATCGCGATTTTGATTATACATTCTCAGGTTGAACTATACATACAACTGTGTTTATTGAGGATAATTTTATTCATGCCAGCCCACATACTGCTGTGGACTGGCACTCCGGGTTTTTAAATTCAGTGATTTTTGAGATCAATTTTTGTCCACGCTTCGGGAAAATTCTCTCAGAAGTTAATTTATTTTATTTTTGATAAGATTTTGTTAGTTGATTTGTTTGTTTATTTATTTGTTCAGTCATTTAATTTATTTTCACTCTTTAATATGTTTAGCATTTGTTTATTTTGTTTTATGTCCTTCTTAAAAGGTATCTTCGATGATCTTTTGCGTTTGTTGCAGCGCGCGCAATTGTTATTCTGATATATGTATGCGATGTAGGGCCTCTTTTAAGGGAGCTCCATAGATTGATGCCGTGTGTAAGTATATGTATTTTATTTGCTTGGTTACCGTTTTTGGTGAGTTCATTTTATTAAAACTTTGTTCGCTTAATTTGAATTTAGAACATCAATCGTGGAACTCCAATTAAATAATTGATGTTATATTGTTGTGCACTTTTAGATATAAAATCCGTTATTTTGAATTAGATCTAGAAGAAGTTTTTTTAGTTTTAAGAGTTTAAATTTTCTGTTTTTCTTTTTGCTGTTTAGAATTTTATTGTTAATCACCACGGTTAAGGTGAAAAAGAAGCTTTGAGCTTTTAATTTAAATGTCAATTATAATTATACTTGTTTCTCCACGTTTAAATTATAGTTTGGTTTAAAATTTTGATACCACGTGGATTTGTTGTGCGATTTGGATTTTCTTCTGGAACAAATCTACCATTTTGTTTGATAAAGGATTTGCATCGTCCTTTTTAATTGTACAGTCTTATGCAGGTTTGTTTTTTGCCAGAATCTTATATTCATGGTTTTAATTTTTCCTGTAATTTGTATCAAATGTTTTTTTTTTCTTTTTTTCTTTTTAAACAATAAAATTAATGATTGTAAATGTCATTCTAAATTATAGTTCTTTTATTTATGAATCAACCATTTTAATCTTTGGGGATTTTAATGAAAGTCAAATTTTTCAAACGCCCACAATTACTTTTCATGAAAGTTACCCTGAAATCAAATTGCCTTTTGCGCCCTTTTAAATTTTTATCCTCTGAGCTAGTTGATTTAATTTTTTTTTTAATTTCACTTTTCATATATGCTGGTACCATCAGTTCACAGCATGTAATGTTTATTCGTACATACAGTTACGGACAAATGTTATACGCATATTCTTTCATAATAAAATTAATTAAACATTTCAATTAAAACTTTGCATAACTTTAATTTTTTTTTATTATGTCTCAATACTTCCTAAATAGTTAGCTTTTCATTGCTTTTTTACAACACAATACTGAAAAATAAATTGGAATTAACTCTTATCTGCGATTGTATATCTCGACACTAATATTAGGTCTCTCTTATATTTTTAATAGTAAAAAAATTAGAACACTGAATAGTTGAAATGAAAGCAGTAGGTGTTGCAGAAATCAAGGCATCCTTATAAATCTGATAATGCCATCGATAAATATGGGGACAATTTTGTGTTTGAGCACGATAACTGTCCCGTACAGAAATCGCAAATTGTGCAAGAATGGATACGTTCCGCAAACATTTATTTAAGAAGTATTGACCTGGCCTCTAAATAGTCCGGACTTAAGTCCTATTGAAAATGTTTGAGCTGCATTAAAGCAGAATATATATTTATACATATATAAAGACTTCATTCCAGAAAATGCAGATAAATTATGAGAAACTTCTAGGAAGTAATCGAAAATAATGAGGACTGGAGACATTGGATGCTTCAAGATTGAAGAAATGAATTTATGCAAATGTTATAATTAGATAAAACAATAAAATAAATTTATAATGAGAACATTTTGTTATTACAGTATCACATGTGTATATGTATGATACGTTACTAGCAAAGTATGTCCTTGCATTTACTATTGAAAACTATATATTTTATTTATATTAAAATTCACTTATTGCTAAATGTTACAATTAAAAAATTACGAAAATGAAAGAAAGAAACTTGTCCATCCACTACATTCCATATTGGTCGTATATATGCGAAATAAGGTATTCTAATAAATCAATGAGAACATTCGCTGTTGTGCTTGCGTGCTTGTTTATGTCTTAATAACAAAAACTAAATTATAAAAACAAGAAATCCTGTGTCGGATAAATACATAACGAATCATACATAACATCTGTTTACACCGATAAGCCGCAGTCGTAGTAAAAACTATAGTCCATCCTAAATGCGCTCGCCACATATATTATCGCGTAGGACGTTAACTTTTTTTTCGGTAGGAGCTGTACATAGGACTGTTGGAGTAAGGGTTTTGGGGGACTATTGCCTGTGGTAGCCGATCATCACTTTTCTTTATACGAGGCAGTATGATGGCTGCACCTTATGTTGATGATGTCCAACAAACCACTTTACTAGCTTATTTAGATGGCCGCTCATACGTCATTTTTCAACAAGACAATGCACGTCTCCATATTGCTCGTCGAACTATAGACTTTCTCTAATAAGCAGGCGTTAATATTCTGCCAGAGCCACTGCGTTCACCAGATCTAAATCCCACAGATTTGGTGTTTTGTATTACCATTTCTATGAATTTATTCGACGGATTCTTAAAATTTCTTTTATCTCATGTCTTTTGTTTGGATGTTTTTCAGTATAAATTCTGCTAGCAATTCGAGGAAACAATTCGTTCCACTTTCATCTCAACTAAGTCTACCCACTAGTCTCTAGTTTTTCTTTAGTTGCTTTAGCTCTCCTTTGTTCTTCTTTTTATTTTCTCATAATACATATGCGTGAAACACTTCTAAAATTTAAGTCAAAATTTTCGAAATTGGGCAAGAAATTTTGATTACCTTGTATATTGGTACAGCTTTAAATTCGTCTGAAATATTTCCCAATAGATAGAATTTCCAAATATTTGATCTTAAAAATTTGATTTGCGGGAGTAATGTTCTTTCTTTCAATGTTACTGTGTAAATATCTATTTATTTCCACTAAACTGACAATTGATTCGTTGTTAATGATAATAAAAAAAAACAAAATAGATGCGTACAGGCATTAGTCAGCCATTACTAAAAATGTTAAAAAAACATGCTGTTCTATTTAAAAGAAAAGTCATGTGACTATGCTGGCTGTTTTTTTGAACACCCGGTATATGTGAAAATAATTTTCAGATGTACTTCCTGATGTCTAGCTTCCCCATGCATGTGTTTAAGTGGAAGACCTCACTTTAATAGCCAATGATTTTTTTTTAACTCTTAACATGTGATGTTAACATTGCCTTATATTCAGTTTTATAAAGGATCAGTCAATCAATTGCAGACAATTCTATACCATATATAAATATACAAACCAACTAGCTAAAGAAGGCTCTAAAAGACACTTCATAGGTCCAGAGCCCGTATGTGGGATTATTAAGGACTCTGCAAGAAAGGAGATCTGGACCTGGTTAGATAAAGAAAGTACAAAGAAATAGAGGTCGACTGAAGGTCAACTCCATACTAAAGCGTAAACAGGGGATGGGGATGCTAGATTCTCTGATAATCTACTTAGACGCAGCACAAAAGAAGCTGAAACCATTACTGGGCTGGTAACTGTACACTGTCCTCTGAAGAAGCATCTATACAACATAGGTCGAGTAAGTGAACTGTGGTGCAGAAGATACGAACTACCAGGAGGAAACGAGTTTACATGTAATCTGCACATGTGAGGAATTGAAAGCACTCAAACAGAAATATTTCGGGAAAGATCTATTGGAGCCCTCGAGGGTTTTCAAGTTTTTACTAGGCAAGATACTAGGATTTATAGAGAACACCAAGCTGCTCGAGTGGAAATAAGAGAATCAATATGGATGGTACAATGAGCACCTAACTAAAATGCCTGGACTATAGATGCCCACTCTAACTTAAAGAAGAAAAGGAGAAGACACACAAACCAAAGCATTCTCTTAATAAATAAATCTGATAAAAGAATTTCGACAATAATTATAAAATAAAATACAATTATGACTTTTGCTTAAATTTTAATTTTTTTAAGGTTACTTTAGTTTGTACATTATATAATTGTCTGCCAAATTTACTTGTCCTTTTTAACACTGAATAAAGGGAAATGTTAATGTTACATGTTCAGTATATAAATTTCTTCAAATTCCTTAACCAAAAACTACAGTAGAACTGATTGCCATTCATTCAGTATCAATTTCCACATAATTCATCGTGCACTTTATTAATTCAATTAAGACAATTCTTTAACGTTTACAGCATACATAAAAAACTGCAAAAGATGTACTCCAACGTGTTACTATTTCATTACTTCGTCTCTTTAGTAAGCGTATGTTTCGACATGTACCAATCGTTCGTTGGGTAAGTCAAATTTAAGAATTAATTTAATTAATCAGTAATTTTTATGATAGGCAAAGCAATTTATTAAGTGAAGTGCTAAAATTTATGTCGCTTGCCGCCGTAATTGGGGAATTTGGTTTCTACTGTGTATCAGCAGAATTGTTATCATCGGAGGTAGATTATATTATGCAAACAGACAAAATAATGATTGTGTTCGATAGGACGTATTTTTTTTTAGTTTACTGACATAACGCATTCTCTGTACATGTCAAAGTGGTACAAGATCCGGCCAGAAATTCAGAAGCTGATGATACCTATCATGGTGAAGTGCCAAAGACCCCATTATTTTTCTGCAGCTGGGGCTTTTGGATATTAACATAGACGCATTTGGATCAGTAAGTTGGCCAAATTATATACAGAAATCTGCAACTTGATTTCCCAAATTATTTTCCACTTTTGCTTTAAAAGTTATTTTATTTTCTTTTGTTGTTTACATTCCATTTTTTATATCATGATGAATGCACAATAAAGGCACTATTATTATTAGATATTATTTCATGCATATCTCTTGAATATCTTTTACACGTCTTCACATTGTCCTTTGATCTCTTTATTTTTACTAGTACAGTGAAATCTCCCTTGAACGGACACCAACGGGACCAACTGAAGATGTCCATTCAGGAGGGGTGTCCGCAGAAAAGAAATATGTAGTAGATACAACAAAAATCGTGTTTTAACGAAAAATAAATATATTAAAGAAACTGGGACATTTAAATCGTATATGTATATAAATGTTTTTAAAATAAATAAGAAACTTTAAACTTAAGAAAAAAAAGTTTATTTCCTTTAGATATATACAAAGTACAATATAATATGTACATAGATACATAGATGTAGTATGTAATACAAAACAGTGAAATGAATAGTCACTTTAAAGACGCAAAAATTCATATATTGTTGTTTGTCTTCTCTTTTTCTTTAAAATGGCGTCTTGAAATCGCATTTCTAATTTAGAAAGAAGCTCCAAAGACTCTGTATCTCCGTGATTTTCGACAAAACTTTTGAGCTGCTTGGTCAGGGTAATAGCTTTATCATAATTTGGGATAGCTTCTGTTGGCACTGGAACCTCATCAACATCAGAATCTTTCCTGGATCTTGAACATACAAATCTTCATCTACGTTCAAAAAATCATTAAGGTTTTCATTATCCGTCAATTTCAATAAATTCTTATTTTTGAGAATATCTGAAAGTACACTAAAAGGCAAATCATCTTCTAGGCCAGATATATCAGCCTCAGTTAACTGGTCTTCACTTTGCATATTTGCATGATTAAATCCTGCTTTGCGGAAGCAAGTTTGAACTGTCTCTTTGGTTACATGGTCCCAAGCGGTTTTTGCCAAATAAACTGCATCCAGTGGTGTAATTTTCTTTATCAACTCAAAAGCTGTATCAGCAGTTTCAATGTTTACTAGCAGATGTTTGAGTATCAGACTTCGGTAATAAGTTTTAAAATTCTTTATAATCCCCTGGTCAAGTGGTTGATAAGCTGATGTACAATTAGGGGTTAAAAATAATATTTTTATATTATTTAAGCGAACGTCTTTCGGATGAGATCCCGCATTGTCTAAAAATAACAAAATGTTTCTTTTTTCTTTAGCCATTTTCCAATCTAGGTCTTGCAACCACTCTGTCATAATTTGTCCTGTAATCCAAGCTTTCTTATAGTACTTCCAAGTTACAGGCAGGTTATTTATGTTAATGTTTTTTAAAAGCTCTGGGTTTAGCTGCCTTACCAATGATTAGGAGTTTTTCTTTTTCACCCACCATATTTGCACAATGCAAAATTGTAAACCTCTCTTTGGGATACTTACCCCCAATACATTTTTCCTTCTTTAATGTGAGCGTTTTGTCGGATAGAGGCCTAAAATACAGGCCTGTCTCGTCAACACTATAAATGTCTCTCGGTGAATATCCCTTAATCAAAGAAGGACATTTTTTTAAAAACGATAAAACACCTTCAGCATTAACCGAAGCTCCTTCTCCTGAAATCGCTTTAAAACTTATATTGTGACGGATTCTAAATTTATTGAGCCAACCAGAGGAAGCACTGAATGCAGAATGTCCCAAAGAAGCGGCTATTTCTCATGCTTTACATCGTATTAGCGGATCTAAAAAAAAATAAGTTTTTTGCGTTTTTGTCACGACAAACCTATTGGTAATCTCACTCTTTTTATCTACATACATATTTTAGAATTTAATATGAAAAGAAAATCAACGCATTAATACAAGAAAACTTTATCTAAAAAAATCACATGCATACCTGTTAAAGGAATCCCCTTATGGCGAGCTGCTGTAAACCAATCATAACACAATTTGTCAATTTTAGTACCATCACCCGTCAAAAAGCTTCTTTTTTCATTCAAATTGCTGTTCAATTATATCTGCAGCTTGTGTTTTTCCAATATTAAAACGCTTGGATAAGTTCCTTACACTTAATTTCTCTTTATTGTAAACTTCGACAATCTCAATTTTTTGTTTGAGCGTGAGAATTTTTCTATTTGGAGCCATTTCTACAATGAATGTGTCGCCCACTGTGTCTTTTCCGCATAGACGTGAGACTAATATTGAATGCAGATTCAATCGAAAGCGTGCACCCAAAGAATAAGAACGGTAAATCCCCGACCAACTTTGGGAAGTCCCTAATTGACACCAGGCAGAAATGCGCGACATAGGCTGCGTTTGTACCGAAAGATTAAAGTCGGTAAATCTCCGGTTTACTCGGGGAAATCCCAGCGAAATTGGCGCGCGGCGCGATTGAGAAACGCAATAGCAATACTCTCGATAAAAAAATAAGATAAGGCGTTTCTTTTTATTTTATTTTTTGTCCGGTTAAGAGAACATTTTCTCGTGTCCGCGTCCGTTCAAGAGAATGCCGTCCAAGAAAGAGTTAATACAATGGAAAATTATATGAGAGCCGGTCGGGACCATGAGAAACTGTCCGTTTAAGGGAGGTGTCCGTGTAAGAGGGGTGTCCGCGAAGGGGAATTTCACTGTATATGAATCCTGTTCAGATCTATCAACAAGATCTCTCTTGTTTATATCTGTTTTCGTCTAATTCTTGTTTTTAATAATAAGATTTTGTTTTTAGGTGATAAGGAAAGCATTCTCTTTCTACGCTGTTATAAGGAATATTTTGAATAAGTAATTAATGAACATTCCAAACATTGTTAAGTTTTATTGTATAATGTGTCTAGTCAGCAAAGAATAAATAGCAAATTGCAATTCCAATTTATTTTATAAACCTAAAGAAAAATGCTGAAATTTATAATTCGAAGTGGATTTAAATTCATCCTGATTAAATACTAATGAGAATGCCCTTTTTCTAGTACAAATAATGTTATCATAAATCAAGACCACGGAAATGAAATTAGAATCGCAATTGAGAAAGTCCTGATCCCATAATTTATTAATGCATGCGATGGTAAATACCCTTATTGCATTCCGTATTTAATGAAACCTTAGTATTATTAATAAATTATGCGACCAAGACTTACGGTCACAATTTTATTACCGCATATATCTTATATTCTAAATTAATAAGTTAAGTTTTCTTGGAGATGTAATATGTAATTACACCTGACCTGAATGAGTCATTATTTGCTTTTCTTGGTTTTCCGTTGTTCATGGGATGGCTTTAGCTTTTGTTTTTTTGTTGCTCTTATTTTAAAAACAAAATACAGTTACATGATGTACTGAGCACTATGGAACATTGTGAAAGAATCACATTACGTATTTGTTAATTTAGCAACTTTATCTAAATTAAACACATCAAAATTTCATTTTTTCCTTCAGAAAAAGTTTAATTTGACATTCCAAATTACCAAAGGAGAAAATCAATTTACAATTTATTGTAATCGAAATTCGTCAATTCACTTGTAAAAAAAAATATTTATTTGTCAAATTTATAAATTTCAATCAAATATAAAATCTATTATGACAAACGTCAATCAATCAATCAATTATATCAAATAATTTAAAAGCAAATGTAGGCAACATTTTGTAGAAGGTGTTATTAATAAGTTGCTCAAAATTATTTACATTTCGAAAGTAAAATTTAAAAAATTTGACATTTGAAACTTAAACAGAACTGTACACATAAGACGTCAAGCCTCATTTACTTTTCCGAAGGCATGATCTGGATAACGGAATCTGTTTGCTTGCGTGACGAATTAGGAAGCTGTCGTTGAATCCGAAGAGCGAAGAGATAGCGTCGTTTTGCGAAACAAATCAAGATAACATGCCGCTAATTTAGCTAACTTGAGCAAGCGTTAGTGTGAAACTTCACTTATCCGAACTCGTGATCTATAGGATGGGATCTGATTGCTTGATTGACAGATTAGGAAAGGTTTTTGGATCCAAACAGTGGAGAAATAGCGTCGTTTTGCGAAACAAAATCGTCGATAAAGCAAGATCTGCATTAGCTAGAGACCCATTTTACTTGCTCTAATGCTTTATGCGGATAACGAAATCTGATTTATTGAATGACAGATTAGGATGCCGTCTTTAGATTCGGACAGTGGAGAGATAGCGTCGTTTTGCGAAACAAAATCGTCGCTAATCGTCGACAAAGCAAGATCTGTACTAGTTAGAAACCCATTTCACTTGCTCTAATGCTTGATGGGGATAACGAAATCTGTTTTATTGAATGACAGATTAGGATGCCGTCTTTAGATTCTGACAGTGGAGAGATAGCGTCGTTTTGCGAAACAAAATCGTCGCTAATCGTCGACAAAGCAAGATCTGTACTAGTTAGAAACCCATTTCACTTGCTCTAATGCTTGATGGGGATAACGAAATCTGTTTTATTGAATGACAGATTAGGATGCCGTCTTTAGATTCTGACAGTGGAGAGATAGCGTCGTTTTGCGAAACAAAATCGTCGCTAATCTTCGACAAAGCAAGATCTGTACTAGTTAGAAACCCATTTCACTTGCTCTAATGCTTGATGGGGATAACGAAATCTGTTTTATTGAATGACAGATTACGATGCCGTCTTTAGATTCTGACAGTGGAGAGATAGCGTCGTTTTGCGAAACAAAATCGTCGCTAATCGTCGACAAAGCAAGATCTGTATTAGTTAGAAACCCTTTTCACTTGCTCTAATGCTTGATTCGGATAACGAAATCTGCTTTATTGAATGACAGATTAGGATGCCGTCTTTATATTCTGACAGTGGAGATATAGCGTCGTTTTGCGAAACAAAATCGTCGCTAATCGTCGACAAAGCAAGATCTGTATTAGTTAGAAACCCATTTTACTTGCTCTAATGCTTGATGCGGATGACGAAATCTGATTTCTTGAATGACGGATTAGGAAGCCGTCTTTAGATCCGAACAACGGAGAGGTAGTGTCGTTTTGCAAGACAAATTAGGTGAAAGCGCAGACTATCTAATAAGCAATTATGTGAATTTACTTGTGTACAATCATTCTGAGTGAATTTATAGGAATAAACACATTTATGCGTGGAAATTAATTTGAAATAGCCGGCAAATAGAGTAAGGGAAGTTAGTTAACCTACCATGTAATATATAGGGTGATTCACGCAACCTGTCCATTAAAAGTTTTTGACTTTGCAATGATATCTCCACTTTGAAACTTTCGGGTTAAGCATAGTTGGCAATGATCTCCTTAGAAAAAACAATTCCGGTTACATCGAAAGTCATGGCCAACTTTAATATTTTAAATAGAAACCTATATTTTTAGTTCATTTTTAGGTTCTACTAAGCATTTTAAGCCGATTTTATAAAATATTTACTTATCTATCGGTTACCGTTTCCAAGTTATTTTTTTGTGAAAAAAAGCTCAAGAAAATATGATGCTGTAAATGCGTATAACGGCTATATAGTATGCATTTTCCGAGCTTCCGCAAATGTAATCAGTAGCCCTTGTATTAGGTACGATAATAGATCCATTCCAGAAAATGAGTTTGTTGGATTTCTTGGTTTGTCAGTAGACCCTAGCCTGAGGTTTGAGAGGCACTGCGCTGACCTTGAGCGTAAATTAAGCTCTGCATACTTTGCTGTCAGGAACTTGAGAAGCATTGTTGGCATTGATGTCCTCCGCCTGTTCTATTTCTCTATGTGGGTCACGTCTGAGGTACGCAATAGTTTTCTGGGATTGGCTCCGTGTGCAGAGAGAATTTTATTTCTCAAAAGAAAGTTATTAGGTGTATGCTTGGTGCCTCAGCCAAGAAATCATGTCGCTCTTTATTTGTAATTCTGAGGATCTTACCTCTTTGGTCCTTGTATTTATTTGAAGTGCTAATGTTTTATAACGCACTGCCTTCAGATATAAAAAACGCCACAACATTACGCTCTTATAGAAAATTAATTCAAAGGCTTATAATCATCATGCATTAGCGATGGGTCTCTCTCTAAATTTTTGTAATTTATTATTTAACCTTCAGTATAGATTTCAAATTTTATTGTTCTTTAACATCATATAAACCATGCTTTAATATGTGACACTAATGCTATGTTCTGTGTTCTGTCCAATGGCTCATTACACTTGTATTTGAATTTATCTGTAGGTATCATCTATGTTGCATTTTATTTTATACCACATTTTTATTTGTAGTTTGGTACATTGCATTGACATTTAAATTGTGTGTATGTGCTTTATTAGCTACATTTTATATTGTTATCGGACACTGTCAAAGTTTGCATATTATAATTTTGCGACAATAAATATTATTATTATTATTATTATTATAAGTTTCCGTGAATCACTCTACATAGTTAAATATTTTCCATTCTGTTGTTCTTAAAATTTAATGTTAGAAAAACCACACATTTATACCCCAACTAATTGCTTTTATTAAAAAAAATCAAGTTATATTGTTGTATAATACTGTAATACCCGTCACGAATAAACAATTATTACTATAAAAATATAAAGAGACGACATAATTTTCATCCAGAACAGCCCCTCATAATTCATCCCTACAATTTAATGTAATTACTCCTAAAACTAATACGGTAAAACCTTGTTCTCTAACAATTCCCATACGTCCATTCCACTTCGACAATTGACAGCACAAGGTGGTGCTTCTTATAATGAGTTCGTTAAGCGAAATAGACATCTTTATATTCGGATTAACACTATTAGAATTTATAGGCGAATATATTGAATATACCCCAAGAGAGTGATCATATTTCGCGTCACAAACTGTGCAGTTATTATAACGGTTGATTTATTATCGCGAGTAATCTAAACTACGCTAAATCTGGAGAATTCGTTACAAGTTTGGAGAACTTCATGACTGTGTTTCACGTAACATAATCCCCAAAGTATACTTAAACATTATAATATTTACATATATTTTTATTCTATAGACTCTTATTAAATATTTGATGTTGATGTACAACAAAAACGACATGAAAAATATGGATGCCAAATCAGAACGATTTTGGAAACAACCCACACGGAAACGAAAATCTATCCAGGAAAATTAGAAGCATCTATAAAGGGATAAACCTGTTGCAGATAGCCATGATTGTTGACGCTATTCTGATCTTAGAAGGTTATGCATTGAGCCCGTTTCTTAATCCGAGCAATCCCTTCATCTTTGCCTCCAACGTATTTGTTAATTCTTTTCTTATGGATGTATTGGTGCTAGTTTGCCAATACTATTGTGTTGCTCTCATAGCATTTATAGTGCTTGGATATGATTTCCTGTATTTGTCTTTATGTATCGAGCTTATGGTGCAAGTTAAGCTTTTGAAGCACAAGTTGAAAGAGGTCTTTACGGAAACCAGTGATGATGCTGCATTCAACGTTGGAAAATGCGTCAGACAACATAACTTTCTGTTGTTGTAAGTATACAGATTTTCCTATTAAAAAAAAAAACGGATGAAAATAATTGAGTCGCCTTTGTTTAAATGTTGATGATTTTAAAAATGGTACATAATGATATTTACTATGCTTATAAGAAATAAATATGTTTGACCCCAGTGTTAAGCATTAATTAACTACATTTTAGATTAATTACCCTTTTGATGAAATATAAAATTAGAATTCAATTACATCATGCAACAATTTCTATTATAGCAATTTATTTTAATGTGTATTATTTAATTGTCAAACGTTTTTAGTACTTTTCGTGTGCATATTACTGGTTATTATTACCTGTTGTTATTATGTTACATATCAGGGTTAACTACATAAAGAATATTTTATTTTAGGTTATAGTATTTAGATATTCTATTGGTATTTGCTCTTCATCTTATAATAACACTAGATAATTTTGTTTATTTATTTCGGGTTTTCTTTTGTTGAAACCTTTTTTGATCTGGAACACACAATTTTTTTCTTTTTTATTATTTTTTTTAAATTTTAAAATTGCAGATTTTTGTTTGTTTTTTTAAATAAAACAATGCGTTAAAGCATGTAAAATGTGATAAATGTACCATACATTTTTTAAATGTTTTAACGTATAAACAATGGTGTATAAGAGACATATAATTATATGTAGGAACATAAAAAAAAGAGATCCAAAAGAATAATTAGAAATAAAAAAACGGATACAATTTTAACTTTCTTCGTGCTAAACTAATCCCATTAAAAACAAAATTTTTCATGATAAATATATTCTTCTCATGAAAGTTTAATTCTATTTTTCTTCCTTATTATCAACACTATCCAGAGACACATTGTATATATTAAAGTTTAGAGATTACAATAATAATAAGGAGCAGTGTTTATTTGTTACAAGAATTGAAGAATTTAAAGGGTGCCTGAATGTAGATTACCTTTTCGAATTACCATACTCTAATGAGTTTATCCTAATTTATCCAGCATTTAAAAGGAACAAACAAATAAATTGGTGAATCAAATGGATTTATTTTTATTTACAGGATGTATGACAAAATGCAGAAGGTGTACTCTAATGCATTACTATTTCATTACTTCGTCTCCTTAGTAACGCTATGCTTCGATATGTATCAATCTTTCGTTGAGTAAGTTTAACATGATTATAGTATAGAAATTAATCTTTACAAATTGCACTTATGGTTAGCTTCACTAAAATTTATTGCGAATTGATCAGTTTTGATCGTCATTTTACAGGGATGGCAAATTATCACACGAGATAATAAAGTTTATATCAGTCGCCGCCATAATTGGCGAATTTGCTTTCTATTGCATACCAGCAGAGTTACTATCATCTGAGGTGGGTATACAAGAAGAAATACAAGTTATTTTCGGTACAATGTATCTAGATTTTTATAGTTTATGGATATAGCGCACGCTTTATATTCCTCAAAATGGTATGAGAGCAAACCAAACGTTCAGAAGCTAATGTTACCTATCATGGTCAAATGTCAGAGGCCCCATTATTTTTCTGCATCTGGTCTTCTGGATATCAATATGGATGCCTTCGGATCAGTAAGTTAGACATTACGCCGTCGAATTCTTGCAACAAATAGCGCTGATAACTTAATGGTTCATCCAATGTAATGTTATTCGTACCGATTTTGGACCTTTATTACAATCGATCAATGCGCAATATAAAACTGATTTCAGTTGAAGTGTATTGATTCGATTTAATTGAAATACAGGGTGTTTCGAAAGTAATCTGAAATATTGTTGTGGGCGGTTCGTGATTTTAAGACGAAAAGTTATTATAAACATGTGTTGGTAAGTTTTGTTTAGTGACATTTGGAGTTTTGACATTTACCACACTAACCTAAAAACCAACGCATCATTCTGATGTTGTTATGGTACTAGTTCTACTTTCGTTTGTGTTGAATTTAAACTTTTTGACGATGTCTGCGTTTGCTAATGCTGAAGTGGCTAATATGCATTTTTTGGATGGATTAGCCAATGGTAATGCCCTAGAGGCTAGACGTATGTATGCCCAGCGTTATCCAAATAACCGCTTACCGTGTTCTGAAACTACATTTTCGTTTACAAGAAGCTGGAAGTTTTGAGAAGATGAGGTTCTTCAAATTTTTGACAAACATCCAGAAAAATTGCCCAACAAGTAAATGTTAGTCACTAAACTGTTTGGAATATCCTAAAAGAAAAATTATTGCATCCATATTATATTCAATACGTTCAAGATTTGTTACCCCTAATGACTATCCGCTCCGTATGCAATTTTGCTAATGGTTTTCAAGAAAAAATGCAAAGAATGTCAATTTTGCTGCCATTGTATTGTTTACAGATGAAGCGAACTTCTCAAGACGTGGTATTATGAATTTTCATAACAACCACAAGTGGGCTGATGAAAATCCACATGCCACAGTTGCAATACGATTCCAACAAACTTTTTCGGCCAACTTTTGGATTGGTATTATCGACAATTATTTAACAGGACCATTTTTCTTCCGCAACGATTGAACTGTGATACATATCGTCATTTTTCCAGAAAATGAACTTTCTGTTCTTTTAGATGATGTACCTCTCATGATTTGAAGGCGTATGTGGTTCATGCATGACCATCCTCATTTTCCAATAATCGTACGCGAGTTTTTAAATAATGTTTATTCAAACTGTTAGATAGGACGAGGATCTCCACACCCATGACCCCTAAGGCCACCCGATCAGAATCCCTGGATTGTTATGTTTAGGCGTATTTAAAACCACTGGTTTATACAATTCCGATCTTAAATTTAGAACATCTTCAAAAGTGCTTCATAGAAGGCTGCAATGTTATTCGCAATACTCCTGACGATTTCGAATGGATTCGGCAATCCACTAGACGCTTGTATTTTAGCTGGAGGTGCACATCTGCTCTGAAATGCCTTACTTTTATGTTTATTTATCACAATGTCATCGCCTCTATTAAAATAGTAAAAGCATTGCACGCCTTGTATCTTATTAACGACAACATTTATCACACATGTTTATAGGAACTTTTGGTCTTAAAATTGAATGACGAACCGCCCACAACAATATTTTGGGTTACTTTCGAAACACCCTGTATATTTATATATTCTACTGTAGTTTTACTTTTATTATTATTTAACATCATGGTTCATAAAAGAGAATGAGTAATATTTAAACGTATTAGAGAACTGTCCAAATATTTCATTCCTTAACTGAACTAATCAGTTTATCAATGATTGAATGTATCAAGTTATCTATGATATCAGAGGACAAGAAATAATAATATAGTTGTCCGGACAATGTTTTGTCGTGTATGTTAAATATTGTTTTTGCTTTTAGGTGATACGGAAAGCATTTTCATTCTGCGCTGTCATAAGGAATGTTTTGGATAAATAGTTGTTGCTTGTTATAAATATTTTAACTTTTTTTTTTGATGTGATGTATTGAGACATATCTGCATGTATTTAAAGTTAAAGAGTTAAGAAATATTAAATAATTGCAATAGTGATTGAGTACTTCTTTCCTTCGCTTGATATACAGGGTGTTTCACCAGCAGATTATTCCTCTATAACTCGTAAACAGTGACAGATAAAAAAAAAAGTTTTTATATATATATAATTTCAACTTTAATATATATAATAAATCAACTTTCTTTTTTGAAAAAAAATGCCTAATATTGGGGGTATTAAATACAATGCATAACAAAAAAATAAGAATGAAATATGACATAAAATTCAAGAAAATAAATATGATACTCTGTATCAGTAAATGTTAATAAACACAATAAAAATAAGAATGAAATATTGTAAAACTATAACAGAAAATCCTGCGGTAGGATTCGAACACCGAACGCTTTGGCCAACGCAATCAGTTCACACACGTTATATAAAGAAAATTCTTAGGCTAAGAGTTAATTTAAATTCAAGAAAAGTTTTACAGTCACAAAAAAAAATAAACTACTAAAATAAATCTAAATATTTGACTTGATTATACTTGTGGTGAACAAACCACCCTGTATATTACAGGCCGATATACAAGCGGTTGATGTTTTAAGTAAATATTTTGAATTCGTTAAAAGAAACTGAAAAGATATATGAATACTAAAGTTAAACTATTTTACTGAACTACTGATAGGTAGTACCTTCCGATCCTTGGTATAACATAAATAATTTACTGTATTGTTGAATAAAGCAATAAAAAAAAAACTGAATGATCGGGGTTGGTTACTTATTAATGAAAATTTTAAACGCGGACAAAATTTACAAATAAAAAGAAAGCGTGCAACTTAGCTTTTGTTCTCAATCTGCTGTTTCGGCCATGGAGATCCTCTCCGATCCGAACAGATCGTAGCCTCTGGGCTGACTCGGTAATTCCCGAAGCAGATGGTCCACTGACTTTCTAGAGGAGGTAGGTAGGATTCTCCGAAGGGACTTAAAAAGGTCGCAGAAGTCCTCAGCCGCACGTGGGTGTTCAAAATCTCACATAAACGATGGGAAAATTCCAAAGCTAAAATTAAAAAGGGGAGGGGGGTAAAAGAACCTCTAAAAAACACAGAAACCTCAAAGTTAGTGAATTAAAAGGAATAACAAGATTTGCTTTTACAACGAAGAGAAGAAAGAAACAGATATGGCGATGCAGACGCGTGGGTTCTCAAATTATATCTCGATTTATCGAACACATCCGCTGTAATATTCACGAAAATTCTACACCAAACACCAAGCGAATATACAGCCAATGAATATTTCCAGTAAACCTCCAATTAAATCCACAAATGTGTGAAAATATCCAAAAATTCCGAAGATAGGAAGTATTACTCGTGAGAACGCCTCTAAAAACCACCGAGAAGGGACCGGAAACGGAAACAAGCAATACGTCACACCACCAATCAGAAGACAGATTTATAAAATAAGAATACGGACATCGAGCTGCCCTCTAACGTCGAAAAGATGTAAACACAGAATAGGACAGATGAAAGGAACACGATCAATCGCCAAATCGAATCGATGCGTGGGAATCGATAATATCGACATCAGGAAAATACAAGATAGGCGAAAGAAAAAAAAAAAAACGTAATAAAAGTATACATGAGATTTTCTGGGTATCATATATATATGCGACGGCAGTTCAAACAAGCTTGGGTTATTTTTCACAAACACATTAAACATTTTTCACAAACGTTAAAATCTCGTGATGCCTAAACTTATTATTGCACGGATTCCTGGGTCGGCAACCAAATAATAACCTCAGTATCCTTTTCTGTGCAAGTAGAACCCATATATTATTCTTATGTCGATGGCTTTTCCTGTTTGTTCGACGTAGCACTGTCCGCATTGGCATGTTATCTTGTAGATACCTTCTGTGCGCTCCTTGGGTATCTTATGCTTTGCGGTCGGTAGATACTGCTGGATCGACGTTGCAGTCCCGAAGCGTACTTGTACGTTACGTTTCTTCAAAATTCGGCCTACTTTTTCGGTGACTTCTGCTATGTAAGGTAAACACGCCATCCCTCTTCGTGGTTCTGTAGTTGTCTCCAGTGTCGTCTTCTTCTTAGTGGCTCTCCTTATGTCGATGTCAGTGTAACCATTCTTCTTTAGCGTTTTCTCCAAATGTATCTTTTCACTGGTAAGATGTTGTTCGTCACTGATGGTTTCTGCTCTGGATAGTAATGTGTGTATTAATGTCTTCTTCTGCATCGGATGATGGTGAGACCTTGCGTGCAGATATCTATCGGTGTGCGTCTTCTTTCTAAATACTGCGTGCTGTAGCATTCCCTCTTTTGTTTTCTTAACCATAACATCCAGGAAAGGGAGATTTCCATTTTGTTCTTTCTCCATGGTAAAGTTGATGGTTGGGTGCTGTGAGTTTATGTGTTCCAAAAAACAGTTGTAGTTTTTCTTCTCCGTGTTGCCATATTACAAAAGTATCGTCGACATATCGCAGCCAACACTTGGGTTTCATATACACTAACATACCCACGGAGGACTCACTGGCCTTACTTCCAGAACTTGGACGCACAGATGGTATCTACGAGATAACATGCCAATGTGGACAGTGCTACGTCGGACAAACAGGAAGAGCCATCGACTTAAGAATAAAAGAACACGAGAGGGACGCAAGATTAAGAAGGATCGAGCAATCAGCGGTGGCAGGAACGCATGCACGACACCGGACACAAAATGAATTTCAAGAATGTAAAAGTAATAACTACCACCAAGAACTGCGGGAAAAGACTCATCAGGGAAGCCATAGAAATAGAAAAGAATAAAACCGTTAACAGAGAAGAAGGGTACCACCTTAGCAACACGTGGAACACGCTACTACGAACCGTCACGGTCAATGGAGCGGAAACTACACGGTTGGATGCACCAGGGGCGTATATAAGAAGAATGTCGGACCATGGAGAATCAGTTCAGTTATCCTGAAGAAGCTGTCAGTATGAACAGCGAAACGTCGAGCGAAAGTTTTGACACACGGCGAAACCCGCAAGAAGCTGTTACTCAAGATTAATCTGTTTCGCATGCACCATACGGAGAACTCTGACACCACCCGTTTTAAATTTGTCTCCAACTGCTCTTCGCTGTCCCCGCATACAGCTATTGAAGTGTCATCAGCGTACATGATCATGTGTCCCGTTCTTAATTGATATCTGAGATCATTTGCAAATATGAGGGGTCCGAAGATCGACCCCTGTGGTACCCTTGACATGACTTTTCCTGACTCCATTTATTGTTCGTCCCTTTAAGAACAACATTATCCAATCCAACACATTTCCCCTAATACCGACAGCAAAAAGTTTTGAACGTATGAAAGTAAATTTCAACTATCAAACGCTTGGGATAAATCGAAAAAAACCCCAGCAACCAGCTTACCTTTATCCAGTTTCTCAAACACGTACTGTAGGAAGTCAACTGAAGCTGTCTCCGTAGACCTGCCTGATCGATATCCGTGCTTATACGGCAATCCTTGTTCTCTAATTCCCATACGTCCATTCCACTACGACAATTGACAGCACAAGGTGGTGCTTCTTATAATGAATTCGTTAAGCGAAATAGACATCTTTATATTCGGATTAACACTACTAGAATTTGTAGGCGAATATATTGAATATACCCCAAGAAAGGTGATCATATTTCGCGTCACAAACTGTGCAGTTATTATAACGGTGATTGTATTTATCGCGAGTAATGTAAACTACACCAAAGCTGGAGAATTCGTTACAAATTTGGAGAACCTCATGATTGTGTTTCACGTAAAATAATCCCTAAAGTATACTTAAACGTTATAATATTTACATATATTTTTATTCTGTAGACTCTTTTTAAATATTTGACGTTAATGTACAACAAAAACGACCTGATAGAATTAATGGATGCCAAAAGAGAACGATTTTGGGAAACCCCGCACGGAAACGAAAATCTCTCCAGGCAAATTAGAAGCATCTATAAAGGGACAAACTTGCTGCAGATAATCATGATTGTTGACGTTATTGTGATCTTAGAAGGTTATGCATTGACCCCGTTTTTTAATCCGAGCAATCCCTTCATCTTTTGCCTCCAACGTATTTGTTAATTCTTTTTTCATGGATGTATTGGTGCTAGTTTGCCAATACTATTGTGTTGCCCTTATAGCATTTATAGTGCTTGGATATGATTTCCTGTATCTGTCTTTATGTATCGAGCTTGTGGTGCAAGTTAAGCTTTTGAAACACAAGTTGAAAGAGGTCTTTACGGAAACCAGTGATGATACTGCATTCAACGTTGGAAAATGCGTCAGTCAACATAACTTTCTGTTGTTGTAAGTATACAGATTTTCCTATTAAAAAAAAAAAAACGCATGACATTAATTGAGTCGCCTTTGTTTAAATGTTGATGATTTTTAAAATGGTATATAATGATTTTAGGTAGCTTCTTCGTTGTGCATATTACTAGTTATTATTACCTGTTGTTGAATTATGTGTAACTATATCAGGGTTACCTACATAAGAATATTTTTATTTTAGGTTATGAGCTTATTTTAGATAGTTCTATTGGTTATTTGCTCCCTCATTCTTATTAATAACACTAGATAATTTTGTTTATTTATTTCGGGTTTTCTTTTGTTGAAACCTTTTTTGATCTGGAACACACAATTTTTTTTCTTTTTTATCATTTTTTTAAATTTTAAAATTGCAGATTCTGTTTTTTTTTTTAATAAAACAATGCGTTAAAGCATTTAAAATGTGATAAATGTACCATGCATTTTTTAAATGTTTTAACGTATAAACAATGGTGTATAAGAGACATATAATTATATGTAGGAATATAAAAAAAAGAGATCCAAAATAATAATTAGAATAAAAAAAACGGATACAATTTTAACTTTCTTCGTGGTAAACTAATCCCATTAAAAACAAAATTTTTCATGGTAAATATATTCTTCTCATGAAAGTTTAATTCTATTTTTCTTCCTTACTATCAACACTATCCAGAGACATATTGTATATATTAAAGTTTAGAGATTACAATAATAATAAGGAGCAGTGTTTATTTGTTACAAGAATTGAAGAATTTAGAGGGTGCATGAATGTAGATTATCTTTTTAAATTACCATTCCCTAATGAGTTTCTTCTAATTTATCAAGCATATAAAAGAAACAGACAAACAAATAAATTGGTGAATCAAATTAATTAATTTCTATTTATAGGATGCATGATAAAATGCAAAAGATGAACTCCAACGTGTTACTGTTTCATTACTTCATCTCTTTAGTAACGTTATGCTTCGATATATATCAGTCCTCCGTTGAGTAAGTTTAACATGATTATATATATACATATAAATCAATCTTTACAAATTGCACTTATGGTTAGTTTCACTAAAATTTATTGCGAATTGATCAGTGTTGCTATATTTATATATTACAGGGACGCCGAATTATCATACGAGATAGCAAGGTTTGTATCAGTCGCCGGCATAATTGGGCAATTTGCCTTCTATTGCATACCAGCAGAGTTACTATCATCTGAGGTGGGTACACAAGAAGAAAAACAAGTTATTTTCGGTACAATGTATCTAGATTTTTATAGTTTATGGATATAACGCGCGCTTTATATTCCTCAAAATGGTATGAGAACAAACCAAACGTTCAGAAGCTAATGATACCTATCATGGTCAAATGTCAGAGGCCCCATTATTTTTCTGCATCTGGTCTTCTGGATATTAATATGGATGCCTTCGGATCAGTAAGTTAGACATTACGCCGTCGAATTCTTGCAACAAATAGTGCTGATAACTTAATGGTTCATCCAATGTAATGTTTTTCGTACCGATTTTGGACCTTTATTTCAATCGACCAATGCGCAATATAAAACTGATTTCAGTTGAAGTGCATTGATTCGATTTAATTGAAATACAGGGCATTTCGAAAGTAATCTGAAATATTGTTGTGGGCGGTTCGCGATTTTAAGACGAAAAGTTTATATAAACACGTGTTGATAAGTTTTGTTTAGTGACCTCTGGAATTTTGACATTTACCACACTAACCTAAAAACCAACGCATCATTCTGATGTTGTGGTACTAGTTCTACTTTCGTTTGTGTTGAATTTAAACTTTTTGACGATGTCTGCGTTTGCTAATACTGAAATGGCTAATATGCATTTTTTGTATGGATTAGTCAATGGTAATGCCTTAGAGGCTAGACGTATATATGCTCAGCGTTAGCCAAATAACTGTTTACCGTGTTCTTAAACGTTTACTAAACTGCATTTTCGTTTACAAGAAGCTAGAAGTTTTGAGAAGATGAGGTTCTTCAAATTTTTGACGAACATCCAGAAAAATTGCCCAACAAGTAAATGTTAGTCACTAAACTGTTTGGAATATCCTAAAAGAAAAATTATTGCATCCATATTATATTCAATACGTTCAAGATTTGTTACCCCTAATGACTATCCGCTCCGTATGCAATATTGCTAATGGTTTTCAAGAAAAATTGCAAAGAATGCCAATTTTGCTGCCATTGTATTGTCTACAGATGAAGCCAACTTCTCAAGACATGGTATTATAAATTTTCATAACAACCACAAGTGGGCTGATGAAAATCCATGCCACAGTTGCAACACGATTCCAACAAACTTTTTCGGCCAACTTTTGCATTGGTATTATCGACAATTATTTAACAGGACCATTTTTCCTTCCGCAACGATTGAACTGTGATACATATCTTCATTTTCCAGAAAATGAGCTTCCTGTTCTTTGGATGATGTACCTCTCATGATTTGAAGGCGTATGTGGTTCATGCATGACCATCCTCATTTTCCAGTAATCGTACGCGAGTTTTTAAAATAATGTTTATTCAAACTGTTAGATAGGACGAGGATCTCCACACCCATGACCCCTAAGGCCACCCGATCAGAATCCCTGGATTGTTATGTTTAGGCATATTTAAAACCACTGGTTTATACAACCCCGATCTTAAATTTAGAACATCTTCAAAAGTGCTTCATAGAAGGCTGCAATGTTATTCGCAACACTCCTGACTTTTTCGAATGGATTCGGCAATCCACTAGACGCTTGTATTTTAGCTGGAGGCGCACATCTGCTCTGAAATGCCTTACTTTTATGTTTATTTGTCACAATGTCATTGCCTCTATTAAAATAGTAAAAGCATTGAGCACCTTGTATCTCATTAACAACAACATTTATCACACATGTTTATAGGAACTTTTGGTCTTAAAATTGAATGATGAACCGCCCACAACAATATTTTAGATTACTTTCGAAACACCCTGTATATTTATATATTCTACTGTAGTTTTACTTTTACTGTTATTTAACATCATGATTCGTGAAAGAGAATGAGTAATATTTAAACGTATTAGAGAACTGTCTACATACTTCATTCCTTAACTGTACTAATCAGTTTATCAATGATTGAATGTATCAAGTTATCTATGATATCACAGGGCAAGAAATAATAATGTAGTTGTCCGGATGTTGTATGTTAAATATTGTTTTTGCTTTTAGGTGATACGGAAAGCATTTTCATTCTGCGCTGTCATAAGGAATGTTTTGGATAAATAGTTGATGCTTGTTATAAGTATTTTAATTTTTTTTTTTTGATGTGATGTATTGAGACATATCTACATGTATTTAAAATATTGAGTTAAGAAATATTAAATAACTGCACTAGCGATTAAGTGTTTCTTTTCTTCGCTTGATATACAGGGTGTTTCACCAGCAGGAAATTCCTCAATAACTCGTAAAGGGTGACAGATAAGGAAAAAAGTTTTTATAAATTGTTGTACGATTATAAATTTTCTATAACGTAAAAATTATCGCGATTTGTACAGGGTGTTTCGTAACTTCGGTGCAGCCTTCAACTTTATTTTTTGAAGAAAAAATGCATAAATATTGGCAGTATTAAAGACAATGCCCCCAACAATTTTATTGCATTTTTTTAAATGTACAGGCGCTTTGAAAAATGCAAAAACATTAGCGGTATTAAATACAATAAATGCAACTTTCTTTTTTAGAGTTAATTTAAATTCAAGAAAATTTTACAGTTACAAAAAAAGATAAACTACTAAAATTAAACTTAATAATTGACTTGATTATATCAGTGGTGAATAAATCACCCTGTATATTACAGGCCGATATTTAATCGGTTGATGTTTTAAATAAATATTTTGAATTCGTAAAAAAAAATGAAAAGATACATGAATACTAAAGTGAAACTATTTTACTAAGTTAGTGATGGGTAGTTGCCTCCGATCCTTGATATAACATAAATAATTTACAGTACCGTTGAATAAAACATAAAAAAAAAAAACTAAGTGATCGGTGTTGGTTATTTACTAATAAAGGTTTTAAACGCGGACAAAATTTACAAATAAAAAGAAAACGTGCAACTTAGCTTTTCCCCTGATCAGCTGTTATGGGGCATGGAGATCCTCTTCTATCCGAACAGATCGTAGCCTCTGGGCTGACTCGGCACTAACCGAAACCAAGTGATCAAGGTAAATTCAAGGAAGGTAGGGTTCTCCGGAGGACTCACATAAAACGAAGATTCCAAATTCAAAAATAAAGGGGATTGAAAAGACCTCTAAAAACACAGAAACCTCAAAATCAGTGAAAATAATAGAAGTACAAGATTTGCTTACCGTTAAATAACGAGGTTTTTCGATGAAGAGAAGAAAGAAATACAGAAATGCCGTTGCAGACGCGTGGGTTCTCAAATTGTATCCCAAAATATCGGGCTCATCCGCCGTAATAATCACGAAGTTCCCACTTCAAACACAAACGAAGATACGGCCAATGATTATTTCAAGCAAACTTCCAATAAAATCCACAGATATGTGAAAATATCCAAAATTCCCAAAGGTGGGAAGATGTACTTGTAAGAACGCGTCCAAACAACAACCAAGAATGGACAGGAAACCGGAAGGAAGAAAAACGTCACGCAACCAATCAGAAGACAGACAAATAAAACAAGTATAAATCATCACATTGGCATTTGTTGCATTTCCAAATCGTAGTTGACGATATGTGCTTCTTAATTCTTTCTTGATACTTTAAAAACTCACTCCACTCCCAGGGTGTGAAAGACAGATGATTTTTCACTTTTTCACTAGATATTTTAGCCACTGGTAGGAACCCTCTGGCTGAACTTAAACCAGTAGATATGTAGTGAGTGCGATTTATTGGATATGTCACCTCATTTATTAATCTATTTTCTTTCTTGATATCTTCGTAACATACTGTCCAGTAAATCGCTTGGAAAAGATTCGGGGAAATTTGCTGTTGATGTTGGTGAAGAAGGCTCTGTTTCACCACTCATCGATACAGACACTACATTACAGTTGAAACCTAGTCAATTTTATATTTTGTTTACACGTACCGAATTCAAAACGTGGTTAGAAAATTGTCGTAGAAATGTGGAATGTGTGTCCCTTTTACATTATAGCCAATGTTAATTCGTATTATCGAGCAAGTTGTAACAGTATTCCATTTAAATGCATGTAAAAGGACGCACAATATACTTAAATAAAGCAAATATTTTTGGTATTTTGATCTGAAAGTACTTTTTATTCCCATTGTCTTCTGATTGGTCGCTGTTACAACTCACACGCTGACACATTCTAACTCAACTTTTATATATAGTTTTATTTTAGAATAATAAGCCTGCAAAATCCCATAAGCTTTAACAACTCACATCCTGTATAAAGTGGACTCGGTGAAGATGAGGAAAAAGAAAATTCTTTTAACCTCTTACATATTTTCTGTCTTTATTTTAGAATAACAAATACAGCCCAAAACCCAGAAACTCACACCCTGTATAAAATCACACTCTAAACTCACACACTGTATAAAGTCACAATTTAAACTCACACCCTGTATAAAATCACACCCTGTACATTACAACGTCATGTATACGCGCGCTACTACCAGCGCCCTCTCGCCAATCTCGGTGGCCGCGGCTGGAACTATGAAAGTGGTGGGGGTCATTTCTCGCTGCTCGTATACCCGTGACCTCGGGAGGAAACAGGTGTCGTAGAATCGGAATATCCTACCTACTGACATGGAGGTGCCCTCTAACGTCGAAAAGATGTAAGCACAGAATAGGAGATCTAAATGGAACAATCAATCGAACAGATCTAATCGATATGTTCAAAACAAACAGTCCTAGCCTTAAAAGAAAACGCCATCCCTGTCAAAATACAGGAATTTCAGAAGTTAAACAAAAATCTAAGACCGTTTTAAGTATAAGAAACTATCTGTAAGAAAATGAGAATAAAAGATTGAAATTCTAGCTAGGCCGTTTTAACAGGGGAGAGAAAACACAATTTGAAAGCCAAAAATTAAACGATACTGTTTACGTTGTGAAAATACAAGACGTAGGAGCATCTCTGAAGGTAGAGTACGGAAATAGAGGAAAATAGGGTTACAAAAGCTTGTCGAAAAGACCAGCGGAGAACTAATTCGAAGTAAGCGAAGCAAAGAAACCGTAAGAAAGGCTGGGATATCATATAAAAGAAAATATATCAGCGAAGGTAGATGCAGCAGACGGCTCTCTGTTGCATAATAGATGACGACGCGGCATGTGCAGAGTTACATGAAAATTAAATATTAAGAAGCGGAAATATTATTTTCAAGATTCCGATTATCAACTGGCAATCTCATCGTTGCATTTATTCACGCGCGAAACCTTACATAGGGAAGAACAAATTTACAATATGAGTTGGTTAAGCGAATTAGACATATTCTCAGTCGGTTTTAATATGTGGAAATTTATTGGGGAAGACGTGTATTTAACATCGAAAAAGTTAATTTTATTTCGAATAATAAATTGCACTGTAATCCTGACAACTGGTATATTTATATTGAGCAATTTGGCCAAGGCGGAAGGAGTAGTTTATGTGGAAACTTTGGAGAATTTTACTTCGATTTTCCACGTAAGATTAATCCACCCCATTACGTACATTTCGCAAAAAGAGAAGTTACATTTATTTCAGACGCTTTTCAAGTATTTACTGACGATGTATTACAAGAAAGATTTTGCTGAATTAATGCAGAAAAAGGCTAAGCATTTCTGGCGTAATTCCCGTAACGGAGATAAGCATTTAACCACAAGTATTGATAACCTTTATAAAGGGATAAATATCCTACAGATTGCAATGGCGGTAGGGATGATAGTCATCGCTGAAATCTACTTTTTGATACCGTACTTCAACCCTAACATGATTTATTTCTTCCACTCTCACGTGTTTGTGGATTCTGTGATCGTGGAAGTTTACTTGCTTGCATGTCAATATTATACGATACTTCTTGTACCACCGATAATTATGGGATACGATTACATGTATTTGTGTTTATGCACCGAGCTGGCGGTTCAAATTAAGTTACTGAAACAAAAGCTAGAAGAGACCTTTACAAGTACTAACGATGATATTGTAAAGTCAATAGCTATATGTGTGGAGCAACACCAATTATTGTTATGGTAAGAAAGTTGATTTTAGCTTTATTTCATTTAAATCTATTTAGTTATAAATTATTTCAGTTACTATTATTATTAACTAACAGATTTATTCGATGCTAATTAAAATTACTTATACATATTTTTTTTAATAGGTGACAAGATCATTGCTGTTTTGTTTTAATGTAAATTTTTGTATATCTTTTGGTTTTATATAAAGTTTGCGTTTTTGTGTTTACAAATTTGAATTATTTCGAGTGTATTATGTGTTTTTAAATTTTGATCTTTGTTTAAAATTGTTATTTTGTTGAAATTAAAAGTATGATTTTGAGTTATTTGATGTTTTTTTTCAAACTGTAATATTTTTGTTGGATTTATATCCTTTTATTATATTTTCTAAATATTGCATGGTTTCACTAATATATATATATACAGTGAAATCTCCCTTGAACGGACACCAACGGGACCAACTGAAGATGTCCGTACAGGAGGGGTATCCGCAGAAAAGAAATATGTAGTAGATACAACAAAAATCGTGTTTTAACGAAAAATGAATATTTTAAAGAAACTGGGACATTTAAATCGTATATGTATATAAATGTTTTTAAAATAAATAAGAAACTTCAAACTTAAGAAAAAAAGTTTATTTCCTTTAGATATATACAAAGTATAATATAATACGTACATAGATACATAGATGTAGTATGTAATACAAAACAGTGAAATAAATAGTCACTTTAAGGACGCAAATATATTGTTGTTTGTCTTCTCTTTTTCTTTAAAATGGCGTCTTGAAATCGTATTTCTAATTTAGAAAGAAGCTCCAAAGACTCTGTATCTCCGTGATTTTCGACAAAACTTTTGAGCTGCTTGGTCAGGGTAATAGTTTTATCATAATTTGGGATAGCTTCTGTTGGCACTGGAACCTCATCGACATCAGAATCTTCCGAAAGTTCTTGTATTTCAACTGGATTTGTAATTTCTTGTTCTGAATCTGGATCTTCAACATACAAATCTTCATCTACGTTCAAAAAATCATTAAGGTTTTCATTATCCGTCAATTTCAATAAATTCTTATTTTTGAGGATATCTGAAAGTACACTAAGAGGCAAATCATCTTCTAGGCCAGATATATCAGCCTCAGTTAACTGGTCTTCACTTTGCATATTTGCATGATTAAATCCTGCTTTGCGGAAGCAATTTTGAACTGTCTCTTTGGTTACTTGGTCCCAAGCGGTTTTGCCAATAAACTGCATCCAGTGGTGTAATTTTCTTTATTAACTCAAAAGCTGTACCAGCAGTTTCAATGTTTACTAGCAGATGTTTGAGTATTAGACTTCGGTAATAAGTTTTAAAATTCTTTATAATCCCCTGGTCAAGTGGTTGACAAGCTGATGTACAATTAGGGGGTAAAATAATATTTTATATTATTTTAAGCGAACGTCTTTCGGATGAGATCCCGCATTGTCTAAAAATAACAAAATGTTTTCTTTTTTCTTTAGCCATTTTCCAGTCTAGGTCTTGCAACCACTCTGCATAATTGTCCTGTCATCCAAGCTTTCTTATTGTATTTCCAAGTTACAGGCAGGTTATTTATGTTAATGTTTTTAAAAAGCTCTGGGTTTAGCTGCCTTACCAATGATTAGGAGTTTTTCTTTTTCACCCCGCATATTTGCACAATGCAAAATTGTAAATCTCTCTTTGGATACTTACCCCCAATACATTTTCTTCTTTAATGTGAGCGTTTTGTCGGGTAGAGCCCTAAAATACAGGCCTGTCTCGTCGGCATTATAGATGTCTCTCGGTGAATATCCCTTAATCAAAGAAGGACATTTTTTTAAAAACGATGAAACATCTTCAGCATTAACCGAAGCTCCTTCTCCCGAAATCGCTTTAAAACTTATATTGTGACGGATTCTAAATTTATTGACCCAACCAGAAGAAGCACTGAATGTAGAATGTCCCAAAGAAGCGGCTATTTCTCTTGCTTTACATCGTATTAGCGGACCTAAAAAAAAAATAAGTTTTTTGCGTTTTTGTCACGACAAACCTATTGGTAATCTCACTCTTTTTATCTACATACATATTTTAGAATTTAATATGAAAAGAAAATCAACGCATTAATACAAGAAAACCTTATCTAAAAAAATCATATGCATACTTGTTAAAGGAATCCCCTTATGGCGAGCTGCTGTAAACCAATCATAACACAATTTGTCAGTTTTAGTACCATCACCCGTCAAAAAGCTTCTTTTTTCATTCAAATTGCTGTTCGACATCCATTTGTTTGGAAGGATTTCTTTATGTTTAATTATATCTGCAGCTTGTGTTTTTCCAATATTAAAACGCTTGGATAAGTTCCTTACACTTAATTTCTCTTTATTGTAAACTTCAACAATCTCAATTTTTTGTTTAAGCGTGAGAATTTTTCTATTTGGAGCCATTTCTACAATGAATGTGTCGCCCACTGTGTCTTTTCCGCATAGACGTCAGACTAATATTGAATGCGGATTCAATCGAAAGCGTGCACCCAAAGAATAAGAACGGTAAATCCCCGACCAACTTGAGGAAGTCCCTAATTCACGCCAGGCATAAATGCGCGACATAGGCTGCGTTTGTACCGAAAGATTAAAGTCGGTAAATCTCCGGTTTACTCGGGGAAATCCCAGCGAAATTGGCGCGCGGCGCGATTGAGAAATGCAATAGCAATACTCTCGATAAAAAAATAATATAAGGCGTTTCTTTTTATTTTATTTTTTGTCCGGTTAAGAGAACATTTTCTCGTGTCCGCGTCCGTTCAAGAGAATGTCCGTCCAAGAAAGAGTTAATACAATGGAAATTATATGAGAGCTGGTCGGGACCATGAGAAACTTTCCGTTTAAGGGAGGTGTCCGTGTAAGAGGGGTGTCCGCGAAGGGGAATTTCACTGTATCTATATATTACTATGGAATATAATTTAGAGTCATTTAAAACAGGTTTTAAAGCCAAATGAAGAAGTGATTGCGAGATGAAGTGCATACTCAGTTGCCTACTTTACAGGCAAATCTTGAATTTGTTAAGAATGAGTATAAAAACAGACTATCTTAGCAATAGATGCTAATTATAGCCTTAATTATAATGCAAACATTATTTCTTTGTTAATTCAAGTTTACCTGGTATATTTTTATGTTCTTATGAGAATTTGCTCGGCGAGATTTTTCATTCTTCGGGATGTCTATTTGGTAACTACTGTATTCCACTCAAACTAAAGTAAATAACGGTATCTTAATGTGAGTTACTGGTATCTATTCAAATTTAATGTTGGCTTGCCTGATAGCGATAACAATCGAAGGCTGATTATTGGTAATTTGATTTAAATCCTCATTCTGCCTGTGGCCACGAAAGACGACGGTTGATATTGAACTGCTATAACGATTTATATGCCACACTATTAAAAATATCAAAGTTCCACGAAGTGTTTACCTAAAAAAGTATCGATATTATCCTGAATAACTTAAATCCTTACTTTTACCTGTAAAACTGTCAAGAATTTCCTATAAAATTTCCTACGAAGAATCCTGGCTAGAATACCATTCCATGCTATTGACCGATACGGGGGCCCGTCGAACCGAAAGCCCAACCTGTACCCAGAGAATTACCTACCTGCTCGCTTACAGTGTGTCAGCCCGCAGTCAAGTTAGTATTCTATCAAAGTATATTCCACCTAAAAAAGAAACTAATTAATTAGTTTCAAATCACGTTAAATTGGGGTTAGATTTATATGAACCGCCATTATTTTTAGTTATTTTAGGAATTTTTAATATTTAAGGTTTGCCTGCAAAATCACTGAGGTGGTTCTGTGATAAAATAGTTATTCTTAACAAATATCGATAACCCGGATTATAATTCTCTATTAAATTTAGTTTCTGCTATTTACGGGTAGATGGCTCTGAACTTTAAATTTATTCTTTTGTTTTGATGTTTCTTTAACCTCATTCATTTAAAGTGCCAGGAAAGTTTGAATATGTATTTTTGTATTAAATAAATTGTTTTATATAGTATTTACGATTCCAACATACGTACCTGTGATTTAAGATATATTAAATACGTGTTCAAAGCATGGCTAAACACTCAAGCCGAATTAAATTACTCCAAACGAAGGCCCTGATTAATTACTTAAATAATAAATATAGATAATTGCTCTTCATAAAAAAATTATTGACATTTCAATTATAGGATCCACGATAGGATGCAGAGAATATATTCTATAACTTTACTATTCCATTACTTCGTCACTTTGATGTCTGCCTGCCTCGATATGTACCAAGCCTTCGTCAGGTGAGAACTGTATGAGTACCAACTTATCAATACATCCATAATTCACTCAAAGGATATAAACGAATCACTAAATTCTAAGTTCATAATTTTCCCATTGCAGGCAAAACGATCTTTCCAACGAAATACTAAAAATGATATCTCTAACAGCTATAGTTGCAGAATTTGCTTTCTACTGTGTACCAGCAGAGTTAGTCTCCTCAGAGGTAACATTTTAGATAAATTGGTCCGAATTGATCGAGTATTTGGGTGGGTAGTTTGCAGATATAGCCAATGCCGTTTATATGTCGAAATGGTACAACCACAAAGCAAACATCCAAAAGCTGATCGTACCTACAATGGTTAGGAGTCAACGCTCGCATTATCTTTCTGGCCTTGGTTTTATAGATATTAACATAGAAGCATTTGGATCCGTATAAGTATTATGAAGGCATGTACCGTGAGAAATTTTAATCTCTTGCATTGCAGGTGATTCAGAAAGGCTTTCTCTTTCTATGCTGTTATAAAACAAGTTCTCAATGAGTAGAATTTTGAAGATGCTTATTTGTTTGGAGTTGTAGAATCGTCTAGTTAGTATATAATAGAGAAAAGTAGTTTTGGAAGCACATTATAACAGTAATGTTATAAATACTACAATAATAAAGTTATATCCATAATTTGCAAATATTAACAATAGTAAAACACCACTACTATTGAAGAGAATTTTTTTTATGAATTTTTATGACAAAAATACTCCACTCCAGTGGCACTGGTAATACTGTAAACTTCTTGTAGATCCCTCATTACAAACTGCATTAAACTGGACGTAAACAAAGCTATCATCATCAGCAGTTCAGTGCTTCTGCTGATGGTGATAAGTAGAGACCGGGTTATATGCAAAGTGCATATATTTTATTTTTCGCATATCTTTAATTATAGTCTATATGTAGACGTATTACACTAATTGAAGTTAATTAGCGCTAATTAGTGATTACATATATTGGATATATATGTAACATACATATATTGGATATAAAGTTGCATATATTGCATATTTAAGCTTTTTCTTATCCTTTTTATTAGTAAAAATTCCTAGTGAATTCCAATCGTAGATCGACAAACGACAATTCAGAACGATAAATCTTTTACATTGGTTTCTATAATACTTTTTTCTAAAAACTTATGAAAGATCGACGCAATCTTTCGAAAATTTCTGGAGTCCTCTGGACTCTGGAATTTCCTCACAACAATTTATGATTCGTTGCCTGAGTTCTTCCAAATTGTTTACAGATCGTGCGTACACTAATTGTTTTAGATGCCCCCAAACATAGAAGTCTAGAGGTGTCAGGTCAGGGACCTAGGAGGCCATGCAGTTGGTCCACCCGTCCTATCCATCTCTCGTTGTAATCTTGATTAAGGAATTTCTAACTACGATGGAAAATGCGCAGGAGCTCCATCGTGCATAAACACATATTTAATCTGTAAAAAGTGGCACGTCTTCCAACAAAACGGGTAATTCATTTCTTAAAAAATCCAAGTATACTTGTCCCATTAAGCGATTAGGGAGAAATACTGGACCAATTAAACAGTCTCCAAAAATAGCAAGCCAAACATTTAGCGAAGAACGGTTTTGGTAACGCAGTTCAACAACAGCATGGGGTTTTCATCTGCCAGACGTGATTGTTATGAAAATTGAATATTCCGTCTCTTGTAAACCCAGCCTCGTCACTAAATAAAATCTGAGTCGCAAAATTAGGAGTTTCTGCCAAGCTTTCGTAAAACCCAATGACAAAAAACCCTACGTGCATCATAATCGTGAGGAGCAAGAACTTGCACGCGTTGAATGTGGTAGGGATAGAGCTGCTGTTCCCGCAGAATTCTCCAAATGAGAGGATGACTGACGTTCAGTTCTGCGGCAAGTCTTCGGGTGCTAATATTTGGGTTGTCTTCTACCCATCTCAAAATATCTAATTCTACTGCGGGAGAAGAAACCGATCTAGGTCTATCAGAACCACCATTAATTTTAAATGAACCAGTTTCGGACAGCCGGATATGAAGTCTTGAGAAAATCTTATCACTCGGTAGCAACCGATTTGGAAATTCTTCGGCATACATACGCCGTATTTCAGTGGCATTACCATTCGCACGATCGTACATAAAATGCATATCGGCCATTTCTGCATTTGTGTACTTATGCATAATTTGAGAACAAAAAAAAATTGACGCAAATGATAAATAATCTGATGACAGATGTCTGACAGAACTAATTTTAAGTCACAATCAGTTGTTTGACAAAGGGAACTATTCTCAAAACCGAAAAATGTTTTTTTTTTTTTATTTTAAAATATGCAATCGACTATATGTCAAAAACAGTTGAATTGCTGACCCATGTTGACTAAGACTTTTTTGTTTATTTCCACCAGTACTATAATTGGGTAAAATATCCGACAACCTTTTTTTAACACACTGTATAATTCATGTTAATTTATTATGCATCCATGTCTAATAGCTTTGTTGCATTTCAGCAACGATATTTAATCAATCTATACTTCCTATACTTAGTTTTTTATAACTCACATACAGTAAATTAGCCCGTAGTAATCTCCATCTAATTGTGTAATTATACCAAGAAAATCCTACCTCTGATCAATTTGATTTCTACCTGACCATTTTAACACGAGCAATCGAAGAAACAGCTTGTCCTTCACAATGGGCTACTTAAACGGCGACCAAGATATTTTCGCCCTAGGTTTAACATTATTTCAATTCATCGGAGAAAATTTAGAAAACACCAAAACGAAAATATATCTTTTCCGCCTTCTAAATTTCGTAATTCACGGATTAGTGCTAATATTTATTTGCGCTAACTTTATTTACGCTACCGGCAGGATGTATATTAACACTTTGGAGGATTTAATAACAATTTTCCACGTAATTATACCGGCTGCATCACCACCCAGGACGTTATTTTGCCATATTATTTTTGTTGCAGACTCTGTTGAAGTATTCTTTAATCATATACTTCAAAAGTGACGTCAAAAAAATTCTGAGAGATAGAATACACCATTTCTGCCCTTATAAATTATTAAATAAAAGACTACTGGATGATTTAGAAGATATTTACAGCAAAGGGAGATTAGTGCAACTTACTATGTTGAATTCAATGATCTTTTGCATATTCATAATCCTGTTTAAACCACTCTACGATCATAACAACTTGTATCTTTTGCATTCGACGATGTTTGTGGATTCAGTGATTCTAGAAGCGATCCTATTATTGTGCCACTATTATTTTTATTCCGTCGTAACTGCTATCGTGTTGGGATATGATGCTATATATTTATCTTTATGTCTCGATTTGGTTGTGCAAGTTAGGATGCTCAGGTATGAAATGCAAGCAATTTTTACTAAGATGTCGAACGATGTTCTGAAGGATATAGCCAAGTGCGTGGAACGACATTTATATTTGTTATCGTAAGTATTATATGTATAATCGTTTGAATGGCCCCATTTTGGTTTGGTGTATTCTTTTCACAGTTACTTTAAAATTATTTGAGATATTGTTCAGATTTTTAAAGCAAGTCTTTAAGAAGAAATGATGATTTTAAAATTAATTTTTTTTTTTATATAAAGCCACACTTTTTTTTTTAAAAAACAAAAGCATCTAAAGATATTTTGATTTTAAAAGTGGCTAGTTAAAAGTTTTGAGACTTAACGAAAATTTTTAGTTTTAAAAATTTGGAATTTGCAATATCTATAACATACCTGACAGTACTTATTTTATTTTATTTTTTTGAGAATCCTTTCCTGTTTTGAATACAGTATAAAACCCTATGACGATAACAACTGGGGGTTTTCTATAGCTACCTTCAATTATTTGTTTATAACATATTACAATTTTTGTGCAAGTTTTAACATTAATTCTGTTCTGTGTAATTGATTAATTTTCACTTGTCTTCACTGCCAGAGATCTTCAATTTTAAAACTAATATTGTTTCACCACAGTGTAGCAAAAAAATTCCATCGCATCATACAGAGTGTGCCTAAAAATTAGTGACATAGCAAGTCATTTTGAGAAAAATCCAAAATTTATTTTTTTTTCAGATAAGGAACTAAGTTCTATCTATACCAAGTTGCTGTACCATTTCCTATATCTATCTTCAATGGTTTCTTTTAAATTATCAACTTGTTTTGTTTATTCACGCTCTGAAATGGCCCTATATTTTTTTTTAACCTGGTAGGCTACTGAATTTGACATTACAATAAATTATTATTTTTAATAAATATGTTTGTTATAATCATTGCCTTCTGCGTATTTAATGTTCAGAAAGGTACATACTATTGTGCGATTTACAAACCAAATAATTGACAATATTGACCTGAATATCTTGAATTTATATTTTACTGTTTTGAACTTCCCTCGTAGCTAATTAAAAATCAACACTGTTCCCATCAAGTACAATCTGTTAATAGACATCTGTCAAAGTTTGTTGATCAAGCTCCGTCATTTACTTTGTATTTGGCAGCTATTCAAAGTAGGTTACTTCGTGCATTTTTCTAAAAATTGAAAAAAAAATTATATATTTATATTTGACATTACAATAAATTATTATATTTAGTAAATATGTTTGTTATAATCATTGCCTTCTGCGTATTTAACGTCCAGAAAGGTACATACTATTGTGCGATTTACAAACCAAATAATTTGCAATATTGACCTGAATATGTTGAATTTACATTTTACTGTTTTGAACTTTCCTCGTAGCTAATTAAAAATCAACACTGTTCCCGTCAAGTACAATCTGTTAATAGACATCTGTCAAAGTTTGTTGAGCAAGTTCCGTCATTTACTTTGTATTTGGCAGCTATTCAAAGTATGTTACCTCGTGTATTTTTCTAAAAATTGAAAAAAAAAATTCAAGTGCTAATTTTTATTAGCAAAAAAATAATGTTTTCATTATTTTTTGCGGAAAAAGAAAATCATTCAAATCAAGGAAAAGCCTCAAAAACTAATAAGTAATCTGTGTATTATCTTGATATTGTAAAAAAAAACCAAAAAAAAATCATTCCTTTTTACCGATATGAAATAAACAAAAACCTTAGCCTTAGCAAATTGTTGTCCGCTTGCATGACTGTTTAATTGTCAGTGTTATAGTCGTTTGAATTTCGTTAACTGCATATCAGAAAAATGGTTCATTTAACAGAAATGCACAAAAGAACAATTCTACAGATAATTGGTTATGCAGATAACACACGGACGCAAGTTGGAGGAAGTTGCTCTCTTATTTCATGAAAATTTTCCAAATTTGTCGCCTATATCCCAAAGGACAATTAGTAAAATAGAAAAGCAGTTTCGCGAGCTTGAACATGTAAGGCAGATAAAAAACAGCTGCCAATGTAATAAGTGATGATAACAAATTGGATATTTTGAGTTTGAGGAAAACCAACATACTTCTAGTCGACAAGCAGCCACAATCTTCCATGTTAGCTATTCATCGATTATTCGAACATTAAAAGAAAATAAAATGCATCCTTATAAAATGATACCAACTCAGGAGCTCATGGAAGGCGATTTTGATGGGAGAACGTATGCATTTTTGTGAACAATTGATGGCAATGTTAGATAACAATATGATCCAATTAGAACATGTTTTATTTTCCACTTTTATCATGCTAATCGTCAAAATTGCCGCTATTGGTCGAGGGAAAATCCACACTGGATGTGGGAAGAACATACGCAATACCCTGTAAAGGTTAATGTTTGGGCAGGGATTGTTGGAGATCATATCATAGATCCCTTTTTTATTAATGGCAATTTGAATGGTGATCATTATTTAGCACTACTCCAAAATAATGTCGTGCCAACATTGACAAGCTTATATTCTGATCCAGCAAACCCATAAGTTCCAGCGGATGTGATATGGTTTCAGCAAGATGGAGCATCGCCCTATTACTAAATCAATGTCTGGCACTACCTCAAACAAATATTTCCAAATTAATGGATAGGAAGGCGAGAATCGATTGAATGGCCATCACGATCCCCTGATCTTACGTCATTAGACTTCTTCTTATGGGGATATGTCAAAAGCATTGTATGCAAAACTAAACCCCTCGACTTAGCAGACTTAAGAAGATGAATAACGCCTGCGAGTAGATTGGTCACGCTTGAGATGTTGAGTGATGTAGAAGAAATTTCTATTTAAGATTAGGATGTTGCCAAGACGCACGAAGTCAGCATTTTGAAGATCTCCTACATTGATATTAATATTTTTTTGATTTTTTTTTACAATATCAAGAAATAAACAGATTACTTATTAAGTAGTTTTTGAGTTACAACACACTCAAATAACTTTCTTTCTTTAATATTATTTCTTGCAAAAAAGAACTGAAAACACCAAATACTTCCTAAACAGTTGAAGATAAGGTATAGGAAATTGTACCTGATGAAATATGTCTAGAATTTTCTGAAGAATCCAAAAATTGAATAACATACAGGGTGTAGCATTTAAAATAAAAAAAAAAGTTGGTATTAGCCACTGTTACATGTATAAACACCATGTATAAAAGGTTTTCGTTGAAAAAAATGTACAACTAAAAATACCAATCCACATGCCCGAGCATTTCTTCGAATACGCACCCATTTATTTATTATCGAATTTATTCCATTTGGCTGATCCATAATATATAATTTACGTGGCCGGATCAATAAGGCCATGACTTTTTGAATTTCCCTCGTAGCTAATTAAAAATCAACACTGCTCCCGTCAAGTACCATCTGTTAATAGACATCTATCAAATCTTGAGCAAGGTCCGTCATAACTTTGTGTTTAGCAGCTATTCAAAGCATACACCTTCGCCCATTTTTGTAAAAAAAAAATGAGGAAAAAAATGAATTTCGTGTGCTAATAAAACATTATTTTTTGCGGAAAAAACCAAGGAAAAGCTTAATAAGTATTATGGGGATTCTGACAGTCTGTATGGTACTACAGGAACTTTTTAGTACGTTGTAGTGAAAGAGAAAATTGGTCCATTGTAGTTTTAAAATGGGTGACCTCTGGCACTTTCTGGCATTCCTGTTCTTTTGCAGAGTATACGGACGAATGCGAAAAATGTATTCTACAATGCTGTTATTCCATTATTTTGTTTCATTCACCACTGCTTGCTGTGACATGTATTTGTCTTTTATTGGGTAAGGGTTTTGTTTGAATTATATAATATAATTTTGAACACACAAGATGTCGGATCACTCTACAGTATGTAAGATTTATTTATTCGGAACAATTGTTTGGGATATTCGTGGATTTGGGATTTTGAGTTTCGGAGTGATCAGATATAATGTGCCTGTATTATTACGTTATCAAATAATAAACCAATCACTTTTTTTGAAGAATTTCTGATCTTATGAAAAGATCACTCCAAAAAAAAAGAACTCCAAAAAATATGTTTTATTTTTGTTGTAAAATCTAGAGCTTGAAGTGATTGTTTGAAGTTATCAAGTCAGCCAGAGGTTGCGTCTAAATAAAAATTACAATAATGAGCAGCAAAATTAAAAAAAATGTGTCAAATTCTTAGTCAATACAAATATTTTAAGTATTTCCCTTATGTGCGCAAAATATTGTGTTTTTTTTTTCTAATTTTCCAATTCGTTTGTTTTAGAGAAGAAACTGTAGTTGATCAGATCATAAAATTCCTCTCGATCGGTGTTATAATTACACAATTCGCCTTCTATGCTTTTCCAGCAGAATTAGTGTGGGCTGAGGTAATATTCTTACACTAAAGATTATTCCAAAAAAAAAAAAAGATTGGAAACACGGCTGATTAGTTTTCAGATATTTCCCATTCCGTTTACATGTCTAAATGGTATAAAACCAGGCCACAAGTGCAAAAAACTGTACTGTTTATTATAGCAAAATCCCAGAGGACGGAATATTTTTCGGCAGCAGGATTTTTGGACATAAATTTAGACGCATTTGGTTCGGTAAATACATACATATTTTTTTTTATATATCACCAAAAGGTAATCATACGTTTATCTTTTATTATAGGTCGTTAGAAAGACTTTCTCTTTCTATGCTTTGATAAGGAATGTTTTGGGTAAATAGAAAAATAAATGGAAGGAAAAATAATTTTTAAAGTGAATTATAAAATCATTAGTGTATATTAGGTATGCATGCTTTTACAACTTAAAAAATACATTAAATGTTCTAATAGTACCCAAATTTCTATGATACTGAAATATTGTTTGAAAGGCTGCCTTTTTTAATGTATGTCATTTTTTTTTTTTTTTGAAGAAACGAGATCTTGCGTTTTTTTCAATAAAATCGTTCTCCATAAAATTATTAAATTTTTAATCTTTTGAAAACAATTTAACCCAGTAAGATATCAAAAACAACACAACTTCAAAGAAACCTTTTTCTTTGTTTTGCCATTTGTAGATACTAGTAGTATTACTAGGAGTGATTCAAATAATTTACCGATTGAAACCTTTAAACAAATATATTGTTACGGTTTAGTGAATTTATAATATTTAATTGTATCGTTTTTAGCTATTTTACTTTTATTTATTTTAAAATACGAAAATGGATGTAAAATGTTACAATAAAGAAGGCCTCTGCATTTGACAGGTCCTTCAATGGAACATTCCTTCATAATTTTCACTTGAGGAGGTAAAGTTGCATTCAGCAGCAAAGACACCTACGATCGAAATCAAATATTTATAAACTGAATATTAATATTTATAGCATAAAATGTTGCTTCAACACGTTTAACCGTGTTACATACAGTATTCTGATTAAAGCGTAAAATTGATTTATCGTAAGTAGTTTGGCATATATGTACCTAAGCAAGAAAATACCGACAGCAATGGAAAAAAAAGGTTTATGTTATTTTCCTGTTCTAGTAAACTAACTCACGTGCGTATAGTTAATACAGGGTGATTCAAAAACACCAGACCAACTCCTGACAGGTGATAAAAGAACGTTCATTGGCTTTGAGAATGTAAATAAGATACATGAATAAATGTTTTTTTTTTACGATTTGTCGTCCTAGAAATATAAAAGCTTTGTATTAGATTTTTGATCATTCAGAACTAGCTAATATTATTTTAGTTAGTGAAAAAGATAAGTTTTACATCAGAAAAGAGTGTTTGCTAATAAAAAATTAAAAGTTTTCAGTTCTAAAGTAGAAAAACAGCTAATTAAGTGTTGCAGGTTACAAAAAAATATTGTTGGCAACATTGAATACCATAACTAGAAATGCAGTTTGAAATAGTTTGGAATCATTTTTGTGTCTTGCTTTCAAAGGTATCAAAATATAACACAATCCTGAATGTTGTGCATACATACATCTTATTTTGGGTGAATGGCGCGGTTCTTTAGCGTTTTTTAGAAGGACCACCTTCTGCTTTTGAATCACCTTGGATACGTTAGCTTGTTGATATATATTTGTAACTACAATTGAAATTTTCATTTAAGAATTAAAACTATGGCTTTCATTATGTTTCCTTTTAACAAATAATTTGAATCAAACAAAATTAACATCGTATTCGAAATTGATTATCTCTGAATACAATATTTTTAGTAATATTTTATCCTTTTTCATTACCTATTTTACAGTAATTATTTGCCTGTGTTTATGTGGCCACATTTTAATAAGCAATCGATTTATGTTTAACGTATAGGGCTCCTCATCTCCGAGGTAATTGCTCCAGTTATTATAACTTTCTTACGTCTGTGAAAGAACTTATTACTTATTTAGTTCCTTATATAATTACCGTGTACTTAATTTTTAAATTTAAATGCAGCTAGAAGATATTTTACTACATATAAAAGAATTATTTCAAACAAAAGCTTTTCATTTTATTAAATAAAAACTCCTTCTGAATCCTCATTCACCGAAATAATGATCCATTACTGCACAGATAAATGTGCAGCCATTATAGACGATTAAACATCTATTACTTATTAAACTTCTTCTCATAATTGCGCGTAGCAATTACTAAATTAGTTCGCAGATAACCAGGCAGCCAGTTCGTATCAAGATGTTACCCCAAAAAGACATATACGCTATCAGTATCTTACTAATCGAATCAATCGGAGAGAAATTTCGTCAAACATCAAGGACGCTACAAATATTCCGCGTCGCCAACTGTGCCATATTATTATTTTTATTCGCATTGGTGTTTATAAACTTTTTTCACACTGAGAGAGGAATGTACACGCAAACTGTTGAATCTAATCTTATAATATTTCACGTAAGTCTCAGCGAATACATACCTAATATAATTAATCAACGTTGATTGGGGAAGTTTGATTTTTAGCCTTTGTTGAAGTATATTGCTTTTATATATTTCAAATCAGACGTGAAAGAGATTTTAGACATCAGTAAGCAGAGCTTTTGGAAAATGGACGATTTTGACCTGGCTATTATCAAAATAAATGCTGGTCTTTACCGGCGTTTGAGGATCGCACAAATTCTCATGATTTTTGGTGGATACTCCGTGGTGATATATACCTATTGAGACCATTATTCAATGAAACCGTTTTGTACTTCGCTGTACCGTGGAGATTCTGGGATTCTCTTATTTTGGATACTGTAGTATTGTTTTTGGAACACTACATCACTTACGTTCTGCTGTCTTCGGTGTTGGGCTACGATGCATTATATTTGGCAGTTTGTGGTGACTTGATGGCGCAAGTGAGGTTGCTCAAGAATCGATTAAATTTACTCTTAAGATTTTCTAACAATGCAGAAAAGGAAATCAACAGATGCATAGTACACCATCAACTCTTATTGCGGTAAGTTTGAATGAAACAACTTATTTGCTGAAATTTATTTCGAAGAAAAACTTTCAGAGTACTCAAAACGGCAAAATCTGTATTTTCCATGATGCTATTCTTCCATTACTTTTTCACTTTGATAGCATCCTGCATAGAACTCTACGACTTTATTCTGTCGTAAGTTAACAAAATTGTAGCTCCAAAGATTACTCCAATTATTTTTGACTTGTTTTTTCCGTTTTCCTTTATAGAGAAGTCAATGCTTATTTTACTTTTATAAAACTGTCTAGTGGATTTATGCTTTTCGCTGAATTTGCATTTTATACCTTCCCAGCTGATCAAATAGTTTCTGAGGTAAGATTTTTACGATTTTAGAATGCACTTCATAAATTATCCTAAACTTAATATCTCTTCTCCTCTCCACATATAAGTAATAGAGGCGTCATGATTCCTTTATATGTGAATAAAGTATCTAGTGTGACACCGTTGTATAAAACAGGTTCAAGATTAGATATGGGTAATTACCGCCCATTGACAATTTGACCTAGTTTGTCAGAAAATTTTTGAATATGCGATGTTAGACAGATTACTTTCACATTTAAATAAACACAACATTTTAGTGAGTCCGCAACATGGTTATATATATATATATATAATATATATATATAATTCGATTCTACCCTTACTGGGATTCATGCCTTATATGGCATTACCTACCACCCCTTAAAAAAAATTCTATAATTTTTTTTTTCATTTTATTATATTAATAAATATCAAACGACCTTCTAACGATATATGTTAAACATAATAAGTGGTTAGAGCACTTTATTTTAGGGCAATTTTAAACTTTACAATTAGTCCATTGGCAGAGATCTGGGTAAAGAATACTTTCTCATTTTGCAAAAATTGCGAAAAGCTACCGCTTGCAGTCAGGCGCTGCATATTCATTAATATCTTGTATCGCTATTGTTGTGTTTCGATTCGATGAATAAAAAAATACATAACATATATATAATAACTCAGCACTACAGAGCCTTGAAGGCCCTTGGCTATAGAGTGCCGGAACACACCGAGCCACTGAGAAGTCTTGTCCGAATGGTGACCCCACCAACAACCGGTATCGCATATTGCTGCTTGACTTTCAAGATTGGCAATGATGCACCCTTTCTTCTCAGCCGTACTGCCGGCTCCACAACATATATAGTTACTTAAAACAAAACATGCCTGCTGTATTCACCCCACCACATTCACAATACGAATCATTAACCCTCCCAATTGCACATAAATATGATTTAACCCGTTTTTAACTTAACCATAACATCCAATAGCGCGCCCTCTTCCATCGTACACAAATTTATGTTTCTGTACGTAATAAATTTCAGTTTGCCGATATATCCGATAAGATTTATATGTCCCAGTGGTATAAACACACATTGAATATACAAAAGCGTCTACTGCTGATGATGCTACAGTGTCAGAGGCAACAATATTTCTCAGCAGGTGGAATAATAAGCATCAATGTAGAGACTTTTGGATCGGTATGTAAGATAGAGAATGATTTAAAACAATTTATTAATGATGACTTCACTTGCCTTTTAGTTGATAAGGAAATCCATATCTTTTTACGCAGTACTGAGGAATGTCTTAAACAAATAGATAGGCAAAATAATAATGTGGTAAATTAAAAATAAAAAGTATGTTTGACACGTTTTATTGAATGTCACTTTCATAAACAATAAATAGATATAACTGTAATAAGATTGTTCTTTCTTCCCTATATTGCGAGTTCAAAGATTTCAGCATTTAATTGCTAAATTATTTACCGTAAAAGCTACAAATTCTGCTGATCAGTAGTGATTCAGTACTTTTAACTAGTAAAAAGAAATGAATTGAATGTGACGTTTTTGGGATAATGGTACTGAATATTATAGCAGCAACTAACGAAAGAAGCGTCTGCTGTGGTCGCTACAAGAAGAATGAATCTAATTTAAACTTTCTAACAGTCATTTCGCTTCTATTGTTTATCGATCATCAGTCAATCATTACACAAAGTTAAACAGGATCCATAGCCAACATTAAAAGACCATTATTCACCACAGACAGAGGGGAATACACAACATATTACTAAAAATATAACACCTCGAAGAAAAATAAATTTCCTGGAATAATATTTATAAAAAGACCAGGTAATGTAAGTAAGGATCGCTCTGTATTTGATTCAACAATGAATAAAAAAACGGCTGCTTTGAGCAAATTGTATTAGTCACTGGTTTAAATTTAATGCACATAAGTAATGATAGTTGCCATTTTAATTGATATTGACGTTCACTTAAATTTTTCTACGAAGCTTGAAAAAGACACATGGTTCTCGAAACGTCGCTTCAAGTAAAAGGATGTAAACCAGTGACTAATACAATTTGCTCTAAGAAGCCGTTTTTTTTATTCATTGTTAAACACCAGGTAAGTTTAAACTAACAATAAAATACAGTTAATAATTGTTAGATTTTTTTAAATAGCATTTTGAGCTAGTATGGCTTATAATAATCGTTGTAATGTTACATTCAATTTTTCAATAAGGTTTATGGGTATAATAGTTGGCTATTGTTTGGGACGCTCTCCTGACAGATGTCAAAAAAAAATATTTGTATCAGTCATTGATTGATCTCTAGTGTGTGTAGATTTCATTCAACATTTTATTGCGCTATATTTTATTATACGTTTTGCTGTAAAAAAAAACCTTTTCTTTAATCAAATTAAGATTCTCAATAGATAAAGTGCAGCTGGATTCAGTTAGTTCATTAATTATTTTGTAAATTGTAACGTGGTATTCTATTTCGCCATTTTGTATTGGGAGGCCCTCGTATTTCGTACTTCTAATCACGGAGAATGGCTCAGGACAGGAACATATCTCAGGAAAATCGTCGTTGGAGAAAATTACCCAACAGATATAGGTAAATTGTGGATAAAATTAATGTGATAAATTTTGTTTAACAATAAACAATAATTTTTAAGTTGGAATTTGGAATAAAATTGGATTTTATCAAAATAGCCGTTAAATTTTACATCATACATTAATCGAGACACATCAGTCTCTCACGACGGTTGGCTAGTGAATCCTTGTGAATTGCAATTCTCTAACAGACTTCGATAGCGATTGTCTTTCGATAGGGGGCAAACTGCCTTAGAAAATCCGTTAATTTCACCGAAGTGAGGGGAGTATAAGATATTTAATACATGAGAATGCCCATCATGTGACCAAATGGACTATGGCATGTTTACATAAAATTAAAATAAATAATTATTGTGAAAATCTAGAATCATCACCTTACATTCATTATAAGATAAAGGTGAGGTGTCTTTAGATCATGAGAAAAATACATTTAAAAATTTTCAATACTTATTATTATCAATTAAATAGAAGGTAAATCGAGCACTGTGAGATATACTGATAACTAACAGGAAATACCAATAAACTTCAGTCTCACAAATTCCTTAATCTTCAAAACACAATGTACGTTTCGTTAGCTAAGCTAACATCTTCAGGTGTACATACAAGTGTGTTGTCAAATACTAGATTTAGTATTTGTATTTTGTATTGTGTTTTGAAGATTAAAGAATTTGTGAGACTGAAGTTTATTGGTATTTCCTGTTAGTTACTTATTATTATGTTAAATTTATAAACTTAAAAATTAATTGCTGTACCTAAAGTATGCAACCTCGTATGCACGTCAAATTTCGACAAAACCAATTCAGCATTTTCCATGTCTTTCTGTTGACATATCTATGCACTTGGATTGCCAATACATATACAAACATTATTAGACTAAATTTAAATCAAATAAGTTCACTGTAAAAAAAAATAAAAATGTTTGTTTGAACTGAACTTAGATCCACCTTTGATCTGCCAATATCTGTTATCAAAATATACTATTCAAATTCTAATATATGATTTAGATGTGTAGGTATATCTGTGTTGCTGATCATTTTTACTTCCTGAAGGAAATATTCTAAAGCAAAATACCCTGAAGGACTTGTCAAATGCAGAGATTTCCTACATCACCTCGACTTCGTCTGGGTTTCTACTGCTATCATTTTATATCCTTTCTTACACATAAAAGTAGAACTAGTAACTTTACACTTAAATAATATAAAATGGTTAATAATCATGTTTGCTATAATTTCCACACATTTCAATATTGTCATTTCATTTTTTTTTTTCAATACTAATATAAGCTTCCTGGGATTAACCAATTTTCGGGGTTTTAAAACAACCCTAACAGCCAGAAATATTACATAGATATTTTAAAAATATATTTTATAAATATTTTTCGTGAGAGGTTTTTGAATATATTTTTCATATTTTTTTTTAAATATAGATAAAATATTCAATTAAAATATGTATTCCATATTTTAAAATTAATGTAAGCGCTATATTTTTTCTAAAATATTTGTAAAATATTTATATAAAAATTGAGATTTTTTATGCAATCTATTTAATTTGTCAAATGAACTAAAATTGTTCTTGGTTATTTAGAATGTATAACGTCGATAACGAAAGTTGAAACATACATGCGTGTCTAAAGGCAAGAACTTGTTTTTTCACACTCACCATACAAGTTAATAATCAATAATTCTGGCATCTTTTAAGGCATACTGAAGTTTATCCAATTAATCACTATTTTTAACTGAAGTGTTCTAAATAAAAAATAAACGTATTTATTATCATTTTATTTGAATAAGCCAATAAAATGAAAATACTCATTTTTAAGTCTAGCCTTGGCTGGTGCCAGGTACAACCTATGGCTTTTTCATATCTTCGGTAGTGGCGCTCTCATGGCGTTTCTTGTGGCCTCTAAAGAAATCCAATTGTATTAGATCATACATGAATAAACATCGTACACATATCACACTACTATACATTTGGAAGCATTTACAATATTGAGTGGTAGCTACATTCTAATACTTACGATACTTATTTTTACTTTATTTCATAATATTTGAAACATTCTACGTACAAACAATAAAACAACACAAAGTATTCTAACCTTTATTTGAGGTTATGACGCCTATCTACCGAGATGAATTCTCTTAAGCAAATCAACTAGCATTTATCTGGTAGATGCAGTACATATATGATGCATAAATTCTACATTATATTATAAAACGATTTCTGTACATAGCGATATTGAGCATTCCAATTATCTTATAAATGCCATGACATGTTCAAGTTTTGCTTACCTGTAGCACCACAAAAACTAAAACACACCCGCAACAATTAATTACACAGTTAACCCTAATCTGCCCTAATCGTATACTATTAAAACTATAACATGTAACGGACAAACGAATGAAAACGTTGATGATACGCACGTGCGCGTATGCATTCTATGTACCTAATCCATAGACGCATAAACAAATACTAAATCATATAACACCGGCACCGTTATGAATAGAGGTGTTGTGTTGACGTTCGCAACTTACAATATTACAATAATATATACAAAACGCAGATATATTAATAGAAAGTTATAGCGCTCAACTTAGATATTAATTAAATCATATTAGATATACATTATCTAATTTAATCTTTAAACTATCATTTTAAATAGGTACATACCTACTTAATATCTATGCATATTTTACTCATTTTATAGTATTCGTCCTACGCACCAAATGTACAAAAGCAAAAATTCAATCTTTTTTTATATGAAATAAATATTTACAGAAATACAAAGCAAAACATTCTTGCAGAGTTATGAAAAATATATTGAGAAAACATTTGCAATAAAATATTATTAATGCTACATAACATGTATATTTTTTAAATGTTTTCCTAATATATTTTATGCATATTATATTAATATAACTGATATTCAAGAAAGATTTAATATTTTTTAAATATTTATAAAATATGAAATAAATATAGTTGGTCACTGGGGAACATATAATAAAGAACATTAGCATATTTTGTTTCTAAAGTGAAATTGTAGAAAAAGACTGCTTTCCATACATCTGAAATGCAATGAAAGAAGTGTATGTAAATTAGCCTTGAAATCCATAGATCCAGAACTGTATTTATTAATAAACAAATATATAATTTCTATATAAAGTACTTACATATAAAATTGATCTTCATAAACTCATGAATGAAATAAGGTGTGCGAGTTTCTTCTTTGTTAATAACCCTATATTAAGTGTTATTATATCCGAAACCAATCAATTGTATCTGTACTAATAAGCAAATGTCTCCTCTACGATTCATTTCTCGTCAATCAGTGAGTAAGAACATTTCCTTAACAGCAGAGGGCATGGCTTTATTGTTACCTCAAGAGCAGATATATGAAACAGGTTCGACACTGATGCAACTAGTAGGCGAACGTCTGAATTACACATCAAAGAAACAAATAACTTACCGCATAATAAACTGCATCATACTCTCCATTTTACTGGTGCTTAATTTAGCGGATATATTTTTCGTCAGCGCAGATGTTTATTTAAAAGTAGCAGAATCTTTCATAGTAGTATCGCACGTAAGTTTAAAATAATGAAATAATGAACAGCCACGACATGAAATTAATATAAAATACATTCTAGCCCCTGTTGAAATACGGATTGTTCATATATTTCAAACGGGATTTGGAGTTATTATTGAGGTTGAAACGTCAACATTTTTGGTTGTATCAAACTTTAGAGAAAGATATCGTTACTTCATGCGATAAATTCCTGAAAAGGATCAGATATCTGCAGATTGCTTTGGTAACCGAAGCGTACTTTGGTTGCATGTTTTATGTGTTGAGACCGTGTTTCGGAGATCATGTTTATCTCATGGAAACCTGGAGGATTAGAGATACCGTTGTCTTTGACGGTATATTGCTGTTTATGCAGTATTATTTATTTTGTATTGTTATCGCTGTGGTCTTCGGATATGATTTTTTCTATTTGTCGCTTTGTGCCGATATCACAGTGCAGATGAGATTATTGAAATGGAAAATCGTAAAAATTGTGGGTAAATCTACGACGAATAAAAACGGACGAGTTGATTGTATGTATAAAGCACCATCAACTTTTATTATCGTGAGTATTAAATAATATGCTGTATCACATATAAACATAAAGTCCACAATTTTTTATTATTTATTGCAGAGTTTTAACTTTGCTATTTGTTTGTGTTTACAAAGTGACGCACTCAAGTAATCATATTATTTTAGCGTTTTTCTAAGAAATTATTGATTTTCTTTGCTTTTTTTTTTTTTGAAATGGTGTATGAAGAAGTTGCTTACTTTTTTATCAATATGTCAATTTTCAACATTTAGGTATAATTTGTTTCTTCTTTTCTGTACTAATTCACAAGGAGGAATGTTAGATTCAGATTTGGTCTCGATTTTGTCAGTTAATAGCGGATATCTCTTGAAGTACTTTTGTAAAATATTAGTCAAATATAGCCAGACGGCAATTTTTTAGAGCCCAATATAGTTATACATTTCGCATAAGTTTATTAGTCAATGCAATTAATAAAAATTAATTTAAATGTTACTAATTACTGGTATTTACTTTCACATATACCTAATAAACAATATGGCCAACAGTCTGTGTAAATTAAACCTTCTTTCGTATCTTCATTATCATATTAATATTTAATTCCAAAAGAATAAAGCATAGAAAAAACACTCCGCTTGTAAATTCGATTCAGACAAGAAGACAAGAAAATTTACAATTGTTCGCATAGTATAGCATAGAACGAACTATTTTTTTTCCAACTAATTAACAACACACAATCACCATAAATTATTTACTTAATTCTTTATTTAAAAAAAAATCTGATACATTAATTCCTGTCATTGCTCGATTTCATTCATTGTATTCCATTATCTTTTAGTTTTTTTAAAAGTATGAAAAATATGTATTCTCAAATGCTGCTTGCTCACTATTAAGCTATCACAATGATAGCATGCTGTGTGGAATTGTATGAAATGATCCTTGGGTGAGTATTAATATGATGTTTTTGAATTATTTTGTGTCATTTAATTTTATATTTTAAAATGTAAATATCATATAATTAGAATTACATTAAAACTTTATAAGTTTTGGACAAAAAAAAAACAGTTTTCTGTACTGAAAGTTTCTTAAATTGGCTTAAAGGATTAAATGACTGTTATGAAATAACAGAATACAAGTTTATTTATAAAGGCTGACTTCAATTAGGTGTATATTTAATTTCAGAAATTTGGGATTTACTCGGTTGCTGGGGATTTGATGAATATGTGCATGGTGATGACAGAATTCGCATTTTATACATTCCCCGCTGAGTTAGTAGCATTTGAGGTAAGAAATTTGCTTTCCTGTTGATGCTTGAACTGTATTCTATGTTGTACGTATGACTGAAATATTAGTATATACATATATAATATAATCTAATTTTTTTTTTTTTGTTTCCTTTCGTCTCACTGATAAGGAAGGTCACTCCAGTTGATTTCTCCGATTTTGATAGAATTTGATAGAATGCAGAACACGGAAAAACATTTCATACGTATTTTTTTTTAGTGGCTCATATTTGATTCTAGGGGGTGTGATGGGGCTCAAAGTTTCCTCCAAAAGCACGTTTTTTGCAATATTTCTGAAACGAGAAGAGATATCGACATCGGGTAGACACGAGAACATTCCTTGTTAGCAGCCATACATTTTATGTTGAAAAAGGAACAGTGGCGCACCCACGGGCTGGTTAAGGGGTGTAAAAAAATATCATTTTTTCTCACCTCTGCTCTTATATATTATAAATTCAATTTTTCTTTTTTTATCTTTAAACTACATAAAAAAATAAAGCCTAGGGTTTTTGGATTTTTTTATGAATATTCATTTTAGGATGTTTTAGGTTTTTCTATGTACACTAGCGACACTTTCTAATTGTACGACCTACAGGGTAAAATAGAGCCTATATCTTTAGCGTGGATAGTAACGAATCTACTGCATTAACCGCCGCTTCGAAATGTGTAAACACAGATGTGCTGTCTGGTATTTTTAAAAAAGCCTTAGACCTGGATTTATTAATGTGCGAAGTTGAATGCATCTCTTATGTATTTGTTATCTCTGGTAGGAATAAATTTATTTGATGTTGAAGTATTCGAATAGCTGTAGTGTTATTAAATGGTTTTAAAAAGGTATTTTCATTTTACAGTTGAACTACGACTAGGAACTAAACCCAAAGCTGTTAATTATACAATAAATAGCAATATCAATGGGTTTATTACTTTATCATTTTATAACGTATGCAAATAATAATGAAAGTATCAAAATGGATCGCATGAAGACATTTAAATAGTATATACTGAAATCAGAAAGCATATCTCGTTATGAATGAAACATTTTTTCAATATTTACTGAACACATAACTAAATTGCGACAGTCCCTATGTAAGATATTAAACAATATTGTAATAAGGATTATTACTACTTCATTTTTCGTGAAGTGGGTGTTGCGCCGATTAATTGATTAAATGCAGAGAAAAAGTAATGTCGTTATTGACAGAAATGCATGTTTTGTTTTCCCTGCGCGCGTACCCAAATATGCTTATATTTTGTTATCTAATTAATGTCTGATGATTTCATATCATTTTTTAATTCGCTCCGCTTCCTTCTTTACATTAAATAATAAAGGAGATATGGGCGAGAATGCATATCAAAACCAATGATTTTTTATATCAGATATTAGACGAAAAGCTCTACAACTCGTCAGAAATATGTTTTATTGGTTATAGCAGGGCGGTTCCACGGGGGGAATTAGGGAATTTCCCCTCCCAATTCCGCAAACTAAGAAAGACTTATGATACAAACATATACGATATGCTCGTCTCAAGGATGAAATTGACTAAGTTTTGCCCCCCCAATTTGGCTTCTCTGGATCCCGCCCTGGTTAATAGAATGGTATGTTTTCATCAACATTATAATAACAAGATAACCAATAATATGTTAAGATTATAATTCCCTACTTTCAAATATTTTACCTCAAAAGTCCTACAATATCTTGTTCAAATTTTCAATGTTTAATATTGAAAAAAGGAGCCGCGGCGAATTAAAAATAGATATAAAACAATCACTTATGAATCAATTGTATTAAAAAAAACCACAAACATATTTAGTAAAGCTGTAGGATGTGTAAAGAAAACAAAACATCCATTTGTATACAAGTATTAATTAAGGTAGTCATTGAAAAAATTCGAATTGTGGTAACCGAGGTAAGTCGGCAAGCATTAGTATGCGCCTTTGATGTATTTATTTGTCTCTAATTTATAAGTTCAATGTTTATCTATGTTTGTCGGCTGCATTCTTCCTTACTTTAAAGTAGATTTACTACAAAAAAAAACACAGAGACCGCACATCTGTGTTTTATATATTTGAACGGCAGTGAATGCATAAGTCGTCCTCTACCATGCTAACACATTTGGCTCTATTTTTAATGCCGTAGGTCGTACAATTAGAAAGTGTCGCTAGTGTACCCTAAGAAGACTATTTCTCTTAATAATTTTGAAATTACATTTAATGTTACATTGCATTTCAATTACAAATCGCTTGTTATATATTAAAATATAAAAAAAAAGTAAAGTGATACGTACAAATAGTTATACCAAAAAGAGTTCGTGCTTTGTTGATCATCTCGTAAATGTAAATTATCTTTTCACGTCTTGGCAAATCCATGTGTTGATGTTTACCAATGTACGCAACTTGTTTTCACACCTCACCATCACAGTTATAATCAATAATTCTGGCATCTTTTAAGGCATATTGAAGGTTTATTAAATTAATCACAATTTTTTAATTGAAGTGTTCTAAATAAAAAACAAACGTATTTATTATCATTTTATTTGAATAAGCCAATAAAAATGAAAAATACTCATTTTCAAGTCTAGCCTTGGCTAGTGCCAGATACAATCCTATGGCTTTTTTCATATCTTCGGTAGTGGCGCTCTCATGGCGTTTCCTTGTGCCCTCTAAAACAATGCCAAGTATTAGATCATACCATGAATAAAACATCGTACAACATTATCAACACCTACTAATACATTTGGAGCATTTACAATAATTGGAGTGGTAGCTACATTCTAATACTTACTATACTTATTTTTACTTTATTTCATAATATTTTAAAACATTCTACGTACAAACAATAAAACAACACAACGTATTCTAACCTCTATTTGAGGTTATGACGCTTATCTACCGAGATGAATCTCTTAAGCAAATCAACTAGCATTTATCTGGTAGATGCAGTACATATATGATGCATAAAATTCCTACAATTATATTATTAAACGATTTCTGTACATAGCGATATTGAGCATTCCAATTATCTTATAAATGCATGACATGTTCAAAGTTTTGCCTTACCTCGTAGTCACCACAAAAACTAAACACACCCCGCAAGAATTATTACACAGTTAACCCTAATCTGCCCTAATCGTATACTATTATAAACTATAACATGTAACGGACAAACGAATGAAAACGTTGATGATACGCACGTGCCCGTATGCATTCTATGTACCTAATCCATAGACGCATAAACAATACTAAATCATATAACACCGGCACCGTAATGAATAGGGGTGTTCTGTTGACGTTCGCAACTTACAAATATTACAAATAATATAATACAAAACGCAGATATATTAATAGAAAAGTTACAGCGCCTCAACTTAGATACTAATTAATCCATATATATATATATATATTATCTAATTTAATCTTTAAACTATCATTTTAAATAGGTACATACCTACTTAATATAAAGCAAAAATTCAATCTTTTTTTATATGAAATAAATATTTACAGAAATTCAAAGCAAAATATTCTTGCAGAGTTATGAAAAATATATTGAGAAAACATTGCAATAAATATTATTAATGCTACATAACATATATATTTTTTAAATGTTTTCCTAATATATTTTCTATAATATATTTTATGCATATTATATTAATATAACTAATATTCAAGAAAGATTTAATATTTTTTAAATATTTATAAAACATGAAATAAATATAGTTGGTCACTAGGGAACGTCTCAATTTTGACAATAAAATACACGGTTTTATATATTTATAAATATAGTTTAACGATATTCGAAAAGAAAGGCCTTAAGTAGACAATGAAATAAAAATTGAAATATTGGGATTTAATTTTACCTAAAACGCCTCCTCCATTCGCATTTAATTTTTAACATAGTGTACATTACATACCTGTATTATATATAAATGTTATTTTTTTTCATATCTGTTACAGTTTTCTGACATTTCTGACGTCATTTACACTTCCGAGTGGTACAACAACGACTTAGCGGTACAAAAATTACTTCACACCATGATGATGAAATCGCAACGTTTGGATTATTTTTCAGCTGGTGGTTATATCAGCATAAATATAGAAACTTATGGAGATGTAAGTTCAAAGCGTAAATACATGTACCTATGTTATCTTTATGTTTTCAGCTTTTGAAAAAGGTGTTGTCATTTTATGCTGTCCTACGAAATGTATTGAACAATTAAGTAGACGTTTAATTTTTGTCACGTTTAGAGAATTCTATATATTTGATTGTAACGTAACAAAATATAATATTCAAACTAGATTTAAGTATTAAATAAAAATGACGCTAATAATAATTGTTAGATTTAGAAATATTATTTTTATTAATTGCTTGTAGATAAAAGTATTCTTTCTAATATATGCATAAAATAAATACCTATTTTTTTTTGTTAATGACCCTACATTAGGAGTCATTACATCGGAAATCAATCAAATGCATCAGCACTACTTAAATATGACCACCAGAATTCATTTGTCATCAATCAGTGAGTAAGAACATCTCGTCAATCGCAGTCGTAATGGCTTTATTATTACCTCAAGAGCGAATATATCAAACAGGTTTGACGTTGATGAAACTAGTAGGCGAACGTCTGAATTACACATCAAAAAAACTCACAAGTTATCGCATACTAAACTGCGTTGTACTTTCCATTTTATTGATACTGAATTTGGCGAATGTATTTCAAGTTAGCACAGACTTATACTTGAAAGTAGCTGAATCTTTCGTGGTAGTATTTCACGTAAGTTTTCCATTTTTTTAGTGAAATCAATGTTGAATAAATATAAAATTCTAGGTGTTATTAAAATACGGATTATTCATATATTTCAAGCCGGATTTGGAATTGTTATTAAAGATCAAACGGCAACACTTTTGGTTGTATCAATTTTTCGGAAAAGATATTATTTATACGAATGATACATTCCTCAAAAGGATCACGATTCTACAGATCACTTTGGTGACTGAAGCCTACATCGCTTGCTTTTTATATTTATTGAGGCCGTTGTTTGGGGAAAATATTTTTCTCATAGAAATCTGGACAGTTACAGATACCATTGTCTTTAATGGCATACTTGCTTTTTCTGGAATATTATTTATTTTGTATTGTAATCGCAGTAGTGTTTGGATACAATTTCTTCTACTTATCTTTTTGTGCCGACGTGATAATTCAAATAAGGTTGTTGAAATATAAAATGGTGCGGATTCTGATGGCTAAATCTACGGCTAATAAGATAGACGAATTGGTTGTATGCATAAAACATCATCAGCTTTTGTTGTTGTAAGTATAATTAGATTTATAAGTACTGTTATTTTCTCATAAGAAGAAATGAAGATTCATTTATTATTCACTTATAGAAATAATTTAATTCTAATTTCTTACTTATTCGTGAAAAAATTTCGTGATGACATATTCATTACATGCAAGCTCTGAAATCATCTGTAAAGTGTAACATTTTGGTTTGGATGAGTAAAAGAAACCTGAGCAATTTAATGCTTATTATTTAAAAATAATAATTATAGTTTACTTATTAGAAATTATTCAAAGAATTGTCTAAAAAGTTTAAAATAAGTCACAATACGGAATAGTCCAAAAATAAACTTTGATGGATTTTGTTTAAATTGTATATAATTTATAATTTTAAAGGATATTATTAATATTTAAAGGTGTTTGATATTTTTATAAAATGTATAAATGAAAGTGTAAAATCGGATTAATTTATTGTTTATACATACTGATTTAGCTACGTTTCGACGTAAACTTGATCTTCTTCAGGTTATTTTCATCATCTTCATGTGTATTTGACCCCCTCCCCTTTTTTGACAATTCCTTTAAAAAGAATGTAATTTTTTATATAGGAAATATATTATATTATTATTATTAACAAAATAGTTATTAAAATATAAAAATTATTTAGGAGATTTACTTGTCGAATTGGTGTAATATTCCCATAAAAACTATTGTATATATAATTAAATTAATATTTACTTACTAGTTATTACGAAAAACGAGAATATTAGTGTAAAATACAGTACTAATCCAAAATTATGAATTGTAACCTTAAATTAAATTTTAAGGTTAAAAGTAAAAAGTAAAAGCTAAGTTAAAACGTTAAAATTGAGAAAATAAATTTATGAATTTTAAATATCAAAGTGATAAAAGAAACTGCAAAAATATATTTTTTTAAGTTATTCAAAAACCTTTTGTGAATTAAATAAAATGGAAGTAAATGTTCAAAATATTTGAAATAGAATTGTGTAGGTGATATGAATAAAATTCAAAAGCGTGGGAATCCGTATGAATTTTAAAATATTTAAAATAATATAAAATCAACAAATATAAAAATTAAAAAATAAAATAATCCAGTTCAAAATAGCTATTTTTTTTGTCTTCATTAATTAAGTATTCAGGAGAGAACTTTAATCAATAACTTTTAAACTGATGTGCAATGACTATTTTTTTGACTTTCACTTCCAAAATCTTGCGTCACAAAGTAATATTTCAAGATCCATATTTTCTTTATTTTAAATTTTATTTCATTATCTTTTAGCTTTTTCAAACGTATGAAGAATATGTATTCGTCAATGCTGCTAGCACAATATTTCATTACATTGATAGCATCTTGTCTGGAGTTATATGAATTATTCTTGGGTAAGTGCTGATGAGTTAAACTATTTGTTGATTCGATTCTGTATTTTACGACTAGAAAGGGATATAGGGAGAAAAAAAAGTTGAATGGATCTTAAAACCGCAATATGGATCATTTTTTTTAGTTTTATTTTGCAATGTTGTAAGAAAAAAAGAAGTATAGCTAATTTAATAAAATATACACTGTTGAAAATATTACGGTGTTGGCGTTAATTTTGCGCTAGTCAAATATTTTAGTGTTGATTTTTCCAAACTTGCCAGACGAGTTGACTACGCGTATTTAATAGAACAGAAATTACTAGAATTTCGTGTGAATTCTTTGTTCAGATATGAGGATTGACTATTTTTCTAGACATTCAGAAGCGTCAACCAATCAGAATTTTTCCCTCGGAAAGAAATATAGAAACCCCACCTATTCTAATACAGTATTGCATTATACGCACCACCTGCATTGCACGTGTATCTGTTTTCGTGTTTGATTCTCCGTATTAACATATCCAAACAAACCACCAAATGTGACTGACTTGCAAAGTGTAACCTCGTGTTATTAAACGTAATTCCAGTGGGCATAAAAAAATTTCAACATCTTAAAGATGTATTGGGAACATCTATTTTACGCAATTAGTTTAGACTTGAATCAAATAGCATAAACATTCACTTAATTTTATAATGGTTCTCAAAAAATCATTTTAAAATTGGTACGTTTAGTTGAAACCAAAACTTGTGAATGTGTGGTTTTGCATATTTATAATTGAGAAAACGTCTTACAGAGAGAATATTATAGCACTAAGAAATAGGAGTTGCATATTAAAAAGATGTTGTTTAGAAAATGGTGTTACAACACCCAATAGATCGCATTCATTTAGTTAAACAGCTAGTAAATTTGTCTAGTCTAGATCAAATAAAATCTGACTAGAAGTATTTTATAATTCCACGTGTCAGTTGGACAAAATAACCCCTTAGCAATAGACAATACTTGACTATCTTTGCTCGTCAAATTTAAACTTCTATAGTTCTCGACAAAATAATACAAAAAGAGTGTGGACTTCTCCTGACTATTAAATTAGTGAAAAAAGTGTTAAAATTTTCAACAGTGTACCTAAACAGCATGAGCAAGATTTATAAGATTACAAACTGATTTGAGAATGAAGCGTAGTTAAATCTAAAAAGCAACCTAAAGACACCTATTTTAACAATTGCCCTAATTATTAATTATTATTATTATTATTATGTACAATTTTGATTTCAGAAATTTGGGTTTTTCACGTTTGTTGGGTGATTTGATGAATATTTGTATGCTGCTGACGGAATTTGCTTTTTTTAGTTTTCCCGCAGAGCTGGTAGCATATGAGGTAAGGGAATTTGGGTTCCTATACTAATATTAAATAAGCATTTACAAAAGAATAGTATCTGCTTTTCTTTTGATACAGAGATCAAACGCCAAATTGGTGAATCGGTTGCCTCAAAAGTTTTACGTTTTCCATAAGAACCTAGAAATGTTGATCTCTTATAATTTACTATTTTGAAAGCACATCCTTATTTAGTACCATTTCTTTTTGTCTTACTGAAAGGAAAAACTTTTTGGTCAAACATATTGTGATAAAATTTCGAAAAGTTATTGAAATTCTAGTATACAATACATTACTCATAGGTTCAGGCCAATACTGCAAATACGAAATATTTGATAACATCTTAGATGTCAAATATGTCTCCTTTAACCCTAGTCCTACCAACGTTTTATCGTAACGTGTCCTACCAAGGTGTGCCTCACAGGCACACATCTATTTGTACACATTGTTGATGTAAATAATAGCAAAATATGCATTATTTATTTCATGTAGTAGGTATACAGTAAGATTAAAACATATAGAAAGAATATAGTGTGTCAGAAGATATAATTTAAAATAGTACAAGATAGTAAAATATTTGAAAGTTATTTATGTAGTTTGCAATTTGTGCACGTGAGTATTTTCTCTGAATGTTCACACAAAACCGTTTGCTTACACTTATCAATAATGTGGTTGACATTCTGCTTTTCTTTGATGGGCAAATATAGCACCGTTTTTCGTTTTCTTACTTCTCGAGCCGAAGACTCGCCTGTGGTTGGTACTTGATTTCAACGTAGTTTGTATCAATGAAGTATGACTTTTATGCAAGCACTCAACTACGACGTCTAATTTGCCCCAGTACTAATTCTGTTGTAATTTCTCGTAAGAAAATTTTGTGAAGTCTTCGTTTTTTGGAATATGCCAGTCAGGATGGATATTTTCTCCAAATGACAAATGAAGCTACTCCACACACATCAATTATATTGAAAAAATAGACCAAAGGCCACCTATTAGTTTTGTGTTTCATTGAATATGTATGTACCATCTGATCAAGTGTATCCACCCTCTTTCGTGGAATTGTAGTACTTATTGATTTCAGATTTATTTTATTTTCTCATCAATGGTGGAGTCGTTGTGCATTGTAGATAATAATATGACACAGCGATTTTTCTTAGGTACATAAGATACCAAAGTCATTGTCTTCTGAAAACCAAACAAGTTGCTTTCAATATTCCGTCGTCTGTGAGGTAAAAAATTTGGTGGTATGCAGTGCTTATTTTTTCTGAGCGTTCCTACACAAGTAGGCTTTGGTAAGCAAACTGGGTGCAAGCTCGTAGCTGGTGAAGAAGTTTCGAACGTAATATTCCTTTTAGTTCTCAGAAAAGGTTCACAAAGGTCTCAACCACCTTTGCGCTAAGTTTTCTGCTCTGTGAGACCTTCTTTTCCTAAGTACGGTATACCACGTAACGGATAACTAGTTCCACTATCGCATATCACCAAATTTTCATTACCGTACTTATCTGGCTTACTTGGCAGGTATGTCGGAAAGATACACGACTCTAAAGGCACAGTTGTTCATCGATGGTTAGATTACTGCCAGGAAGATAATATTTCAGCAAGTTTGTAATAACACCGTCCCACAGGTCTCTAATTGGTGCCAACTTGTCCTTTTGTCTTCGGAGGGTTCTGGTCGCTTTATCGTAAACGAATAAATCTTAGTAATTGAGTAATCTATTTCGTGACATACACGCTCGATAAACAGGATTTCCATATAAAGGATTCCATAGCTCATTATAGTCCACCATTCCTTGTTTATTTCTTCCAGCAGTAATCAAAAGGCCAAGAAAGCACGGATTTCAACGTCGTCAACTGGTTTCCACAAATCGCCAAGAATACGAACAGCCTCCTTATTAGTGAAAGTAACACAATCCAATAACCGTATCATCAAAAAACAAATTGAATGCGTCACAAGGAGTATCAACATGCACTCCAGGTGGAATGTTTCAACGCTGTTTATTCCCTTGGCAATCGGCGTGGCATTCCACTCGGTACCATCTTTTCCAATAAAAGTTTGCGAATGGCCGGGCGGTTCATCATTAGCATCACTATCGTCACTTCCTTCTTGTTCATCGCTTTCTTCATCGCCAGTTTCTTGATAATCCGCTTCACTAGAAGAGATTTTGTCATTTGGCTCTTCTTCATCTTCACCATCATTTACATTCCTTCCCAAATCCTCATCACTTTCGTACAATGCATCGAGCAACTCCTTTTCAGTTAGTGGCCGGCGTCGGTCAGTCAACCAATCGGTCATACTTTCTGCATAAATTTCAAAACAAATAAGCATAAAACAACAAATCTATTTTTACTGGGGTCAATCAAAACTTTATTTTGCTTACCTGGTCTATACTATACTCTCCACTAGGTAAAAGAAATAAAATTAACCAATAGACACCTAAAACGGCCAATGCGTTCGTTAAGAAAGTCACAAATACACTGATAGCAATGCAGTTTGTAAGCTGACTGTTTTAGCAAAACGAATTTAGGGAATTCCCCTTCATATGCAACTGGAAGTTCTTACATACAAGGGAAAGTCCGAAATATAAAGCATATCTTATTACGGGGGATTTACCCACATACCTAGTTTTAAATAACGTAGCAATGCATTTTATAGTATAATAACAGTATGTGCCTCAAAGACACACCTTGGTAGGACGTGTCGGTAAATTATGTTTAATTTTTTTAGTAAAATAGGAAAAATATTTTTAAAAAATTTTTATGTCATTCTGTGTTAAATAGTTTATTTTGAGAATAAAAAATCCTCCAGTTTGTGGGCAGTTAAATTACAAAGTTCCAGCAATTTCAAAATCAATTGTGCCTCAAAAGCACACCTTGGTAGGTTTAGGGTTAAGTTAACCTAACGAGGAACCATGGGTTAATAAGATCTGGATAAGGCGCTATTAACAATGCTAATGGTTTTTTTTTTAACCATACCAATTAAGTATTATTGCGACTTCTCCTTTTTAGAGAAAATGAACCAAAAAATGTGAAAAGAATCCTTAAATTTTATTTGAAAAACATCGCTTATTGAAATAGGAACATTTATGTTGAAATACCATTTTAAAATGAAATAAATCTCTTTCGTTTTCATATATGTATATTGCAGTTTTCTGATATCTCTAACGCCGCTTACATGTCGGATTGGTACAACAATGATCTAAAAGTGCAGAAGCTACTTCACATCGTAATGATTAAATCACAATGTTTGGATCATTTTTCCGCTGGTGGCTTTATTAACATCAATATAGAAACGTATGGAGATGTGAGTTTTGATTGCCTGCAATAGATGTGAAGCGTATTGACGCATCTTAATGTTTTCAGCTTCTGAGGAAGGTGTTATCGTTCTGTGCTGTCCTGAGAAACGTATTGAACAATTAATTAAGGGGAATTTATTGTGCACGAAGAATGATATATTATAATTATTGGTGAAAAAATGAAATAAAGCAATAAATGCCTATTTAAATCAATATTTAATTAATGTAAATATCATAATACAACAAGTTTAGACCTATGGTTATCATCAGGTAATGTACAGACATGTGAAAGAATCAATGGAAAATATTGGAAGAATATGATAATATTTAATTTTAACTTTATTTCCTCAAGTTCTTTAATATTGATTGAAGTTCGTAAATAAATTATCTTATATTTTATTAATTTTGTGGTTATATGGCATTTTATATATCTGTGGACCTGTTGATGATCATGGGTCGAAACTCGTGGTTAGATATTTAAATTAATCAAAAAAAGGTTAGCTAGCAGTTGTAGCTATATTTTATTGTTTCATTATGAATTAAGCAAATATTTGTTTATATTTTCCCGAATTGTAATAGAATTTAGATTAGGTAATTAATTAGTCATAATTGCAAAAATGAAATATTTTGTAATATTATACAATGCGTGTTGAAAAAGTAGCGCACAATCTGAATAAATCTTAATAAAACATATATTAAGAAATAATGATTGTAACAGAAAATAATTACTAATAATAATAATAATACTTTATTATAATTGTCAAAGTCAGAAGCCTACTAAAGTACCATTTGAAAGCGTTATTTACAGATGAATTAACAATATAAAGATTTTTTGTCATTTTTTTAATTAAAATATGAAAAAAATATTTAAGTACGAAGGTATCTTACGACTTTTTCAAATTGTATTGACCCACTTTAAACCGTCACCTATAATGATGCCCAGTAATTTGGATGATTTGGTTAGTTCAATAGAATTACCGTTTAATATAAAATTACTAATATTATATTTATTGTTACTCTTAAATGAGATACAATTTGTTTTACTAGTGTTGACCGCAAGATCATTATAAGCATTATAACTAATCATACAATTGGATGTATAAAATGTTAGCTGTTTGAAATAACGCTGATATGTTGGGAAACTAACAATTATATTAATGTCGTCGGCTTAAAGCAGCAACAGTAGATGCAGTTGTAAGGATATTGGAAAGGTCGTTAATAAAAATTAGGAAGAGAGTGGGGCTCAGGACTGAGCCTTGAGGCCACCTAGCACCGACACATGTATAGTTGTAATGATTATGCTGTGACAGTTTTTCTGAAATATCGTAAAGTATTCATTTCAGCTAAAAACGGTTTTTGACATTTATACGTATTTTTTGATGGGCAATTGATTGACGCAGAGAAAGTTAGGTGTTGCTATTGCAAAAAAAATGAGTTACCACAAATTGAAGATCTTTTGTTTTGCCCTCTCTCTTCCTGCAGTCAATTTAATATTTCTTAACCTTTGATTTTTGATAGTTTTCATGTGCTTTTCATCATTTCAACTGCAGGTTTCAAAATTATTAGATTTCTGGGTATTTAAGTGAAAATATTTATTAAGTAAGGGCGTACATAAATGGCAGATACGTTCAATCCACTGTTTGACCTTATGGTGACTAAAGTGGTATCAGATTTTTAGTTAACTACTCATTACAGCCAATAAAAATTACTTACTATAGAAAATAATATATAAATATTTGGTAAAAAAATAATACATTGGTAAAAATACTAAAAATAAAAAACTTTTGTAAAAAATACTACATTCGTAAAAGCTAAAAAAAATGATAAAAAAGGTACTTTGGAGCGAAAAACAAACTAGGACGATATTCTCGTGAGATCGTTAACGCCATTCAATCTACATCCATATTACAGTTTTCGGCTGAAATGCCAGCAACACACGAAACAGAAATACTTGAGTGCTGTTTGGGCATGTGTTTTCCACAATCCTTACACTCCAGTCAGGTTCTATTGTTTTTTCTTGACCCAGAGATGTAACATATACCTCTCCTTATTGACTGGGCTATCTGGTTAGCTAGCTCTTTGTTAAACGATATCAAGAATAGTTTCAAATCGTTTGGGAGTTGTATCAATTTGCTCGATCTTTCAAATTATCATTCATCAAGGCCATCGCCAACTGGTAAAGATGGTCTATACCTTCTTCTGACAACATTTGCATGCGAAGTGTTGAATTGAAATATTCTCAATGAATTTATTCCTGCCAAGTCAAGTAGTCGAAAAAATATAGTCAAGGGCCATCTTTGTGTTCTTCTTGAGGTACTAGTTCTAGAGCACATGTCACAGTATTACAACAGCTTTTTTCTTTTTAGTTGTCAAATATATCAAAGTGTTGTCATCTTGACATCCAAACATGTTGGCACCTGCAACTGCATTTTTCCGTATACTTATGAATTCAGGAGGAAACTTGGCGTATATAGAATTCAGAGTAGAATTAAATTTGAAATAAAAATACCAGCTTTCCATTTGCAATAACAAAGTTGACAACTACTTCCGGTAAAAAGTAACATTACCGGAAGTCGAAAACTATATTAATTAAACTCATCTACATCATACGTTCATAGATTTACTACTAATAAAAAAAAAAATTAAATCTAGCATTTATTTTACTTCTCCACAAACTTTTAATGGAAGCTCGCTTTGACATACACTGTATATAAATCTTCCACCAATTTATAAACACCATGTATTTTTTAATATTTGGAACTGTATAGAAGACACATGCAGATGAAAAAAATTAGCATTCTATTTGTTATCACGTGTCATCCTGTTGATATTAAAATCTTGAAAACTTGTTAAAGAAATACACATGAAAAGTAAAAAATACCTCCTAACAATCAATAAAAATGTTCTTTTTTGTATGATATATTTATAGACAACAAGAAAGATAATATCTAATTACAAAAAAAATATTTCTACAAGATTCCATATATACAGATGTATTTATATATCTTTTTAGAATTTCGTTATTCCTTATCTAAGAAATGCATAATGCTGGCATAATTTATTTATTACCACATTATTTACTTGCATATATAAAAACTCCTCTTTACCATACATACATAAAATAAATAAACCAGTTTTTTTTATGTTTGTTAATGACGCTGTATTAAGTGTGATTATTACAAATCGGAAATCAATCAAATGCATCCGTACTGGTTAAATACCTCCATTAGAATTCATTTGTCATGAATCAGTGACTACGAGAGCATCTCTTTAACAACAGACGTCATGGTATTAATGTTACCTCAAGAGAAAATATATCAAACAGGTTTGACGCTAATGAAATTGATTGGCGAACGCTTGAATCACACCTCAAAGAAGCTCATATGTTACCGTGTAATAAACTCTATCGTACTTTCTACTTTGGTGATTCTAAATGTGGCGAATTTTTTTCACGCCAGCACAGAAACGTATTTAAGAATAGCTGAGGCTGTTGTGGTAGTAATTCATGTAAGTTTTTTTAACAACTATTATTGAATAAATTAAATAGAAGGTAAATCGAGCACTGTGAGATATACTGATAACTAACAGGAAATACCAATAATTTCAGTCTCACAAATTCTTTAATGTTAGCTTAGCTAACGAAATGTACATTGTGTTTTGAAGATTAAAGAATTTGTGAGACTGAAGTTTATTGGTATTTCCTGTTAGTTAACTATTATTAATTCAAAAAAAAAAAAAAAAAATGCAAAATTCCAGCCATTATTAAAATATGGTATCTTCATATATTTCAAACCGGATTTAGAATTATTATTCAAAATGAAATGGCGACATTTCTGGTTGTATCAAGCCTTCGAGAGAGATGTCGTTGTCGCGAATGACAGATTCTTTAAGAGGATTAGATTCATACAGATTAGTTTGGTGACTGGAGCATATATAGCCGGCTTCTTATACGTATTGAGGCCATGTTTTGGCGACAACGTGTTCCTCACAGAAGCTTGGATTATTAGAGATACCGCAGTATTCAATGGTGTAATCCTTTTTTTCGAATATTACCTATTTTGCATCGTCATTTCGTTGTTGTTTGGATACGATTCTTTCTATTTGTCGTTCTGTGCCGATATCACGGTGCAAATAAGGTTGTTGAAATGGAAAATTCTGCAAATCGTTGCCAAATCTTCAACGAATAAGATGGAGGAATTGGTTGTGTGTGTGAAACAACATCAGATTTTGTTATTGTAAGTATATTTTTAGATGTTTAAGTTAAAGTGTTATCTTACTGCAGAAATTAATAAATCACTTAATAGTTACTATTATTTAAATTCAAAACTATATCTTTGTTATCAACATACAGTGTGTTAAAAAAAGGTTGTCGGATATTTTACCCAATTATAGTACTGGTGGAAATAAACAAAAAAGTCTTAGTCAACATGGATCCGGAATTCAACTGTTTTTGACATATAGTCGATTGCATATTTTAAAATAAAAAAAAAAACCTTTTTCGGTTTTGAGAATAGTTCCCATTGTCAAACAACTGATTGTGACTTAAAATTAGTTCTGTCAGACATCTGTCATCAGATTATTTATCATTTGCGTCAATTTTTTTTTGTTCTCAAATTATGCATAAGTACACAAATGCAGGAATGGCCGATATGCATTTTATGTACGGTCGTGCGAATGGTAATGCCACTGAAACACGGCGTATGTATGCCGAAGAATTTCCAAATCGGTTGTTACCGAGTGATAAGATTTTCTCAAGACTTCATATCCGGCTGTCCGAAACTGGTTCGTTTAAAATTAATGGTGGTTCTGGTAGACCTAGATCAGTTTCTTCTCCCGCAGTAGAATTAGATATTTTGAGACAACCAAATATTAGCACCGAAGACTTGCCGCAGATCTGAACGTCAGTCATCTCTCATTTGGAGAATTCTGCGGGAACAGCAAGCTCTATCCCTACCACATTCAACGCGTGCAAGTTCTTGCTCCTCTCGATTATAATGCAGGTAGGGTTTTTTGTCATTGGGTTTACGAAAGCTGGCAGAAACTCCTAATTTTGCGACTCAGATTTTATTTAGTGACGAGGCTGGGTTACAAGAGACGGAATATTCAATTTTCATAACAATCACGTCAGGGCAGATGAAAATCCCATGCTGTTGTTGAACTGCATCACCAAAACCGTTTTTCGCAAAATGTTTGGCTTGCTATTTTTGGAGACTGTTTAATTGGTCAGTATTTCTCCTAATCGTTTAACGGGACAAGTATACTTGGATTTTTTTAAGAAATGAATTACTCGTTTTGTTGGAAGACGTGCCACTTTTTAACAGATTAAATATGTGGTTTATGCACGATGGAGCTCCGGCGCATTTTTCCATCGTAGTTAGAAATTTCTTAAATCAAGATTACAACGAGAGATGGATAGGACGGGGTGGACCAACTGCATGGCCTCCTAGGTCCCTGACCTGACACCTCTAGACTTCTATGTTTGGGGCATCTAAAACAAATTAGTGTACGCACGATCTGTAAACAATTTGGAAGAACTCAGGCAACGAATCGTAAATTGTTGCGAGGAATTCGGAGGACTCCAGCAATTTTCGAAAGATTGCGTCCGATCTTTCATAAGAAGGTGTGAAGCGTGCTTAGAAATGAACGGTGGACATGTAGAACAATTTCTTTAGTTTTACTTTTAAAAACATTTGTTAATTTACATTGCGATCAAAATTTCTTTGAAAATTTTTATCCTACTAAACCAATATGCAATCGACTATATGTCAAAAACAGTTGAATTGCGGACCCATGTTGACTAAGACTTTTTTGTTTATTTCCACCAGTACTACAAATGGATCAAATATCCGACAACCTTTGTTTAACACACTGTATATTCCATTACACGTCTAATCTACGTTTTATTAATATTCCTATAGCTTTCAAACAATATTTTAATAGCCTTGAGAAAACTTTATTAAACAACAATGTGTAATTTTATATATAAGTATATATTTTCTTAAAAAATTATAATAAATTATGTAAATTATGATATTCTTTAGTATCTCGAAAGTTAAACTGGTATAACTTCTATCTTATGAGATTGCGATTAACAAATTATAGAAATAATGAATTTAAGGTAGCAGGATAATTAATTTTAATAGCAACGAATTCGTATAAGAATATGGTAAGTGGGAGTTAATACTGTTCAGCATGTGAAGGACAGGCTTTCTCTGTTTATATACTTCTATGCACTGCAATTTATTTTCAATTCTTTTTAGTAACCACTGAATACTTCTTTAATAATCTAAATCTTTTGACAAATTCCTCAACATTGCAATTGTTAAATAGTTTATACGAAACCTCTTAATAGTTATTGATTGTCACGATTACCTATTTCAACTACACTGTAAAAAAATACAGTAATTTTGCCATGGTAAATCAGGAATATTACTGGTAATAACGTTGTGAATTTACCACAATAAATCATGTAAATTTTGTTTTACATGTTTTTTTCTAGGATATTTAACATGGAAAAGAAATTTCGGTAAAATTTATACCTTTTTCATGTAAGTTTAAGATGTAACAAAAATTCATAAGGAAAATACAGGAAAAAACATGTACATTTTTGTATTTACTCTCAAAATTTACTTAAAAGTGTAAAACTGACATTTTTTTGGGGCATTTAATGCACTTTAAAAGTAATTTTACTAGTGAACTATTAATTTTGCTGTAAAAATATGAGGATCTTTTATATTTATTTATTTTTACTTGAACTTTCGGGTAAAACTATAGATATCATGGAAAAATACGAAATTCATACGCCGCAATGTGATTGGTTATTGGATTATTTATCTGTGCGCGTAGGTAATTCTATTCGTTTGTCGAACTTATTATTGGCTCAATGATATCATGTACGTCACAAACAATCGTAGGTTTCGCGTAAGCGTGTTCATTCTTGATCCCTGGTTGAGCGATTCAGTATGACCTATTAGGTGCTATAAAAGAATTAGGTAAGTTGCTTGCTCTCTTTATAAAAATACATATGAAAATTACTTCATTCATATAAATATTATAAATATTACATACGAATTTTACAGTACAATCTTTGAAAAACACATCAGCATGTGAAATTTACTAGATGGTAGAAATTTTACCTTATGACGCAAATTTACCTGTAAAATTGTAGGCAACTTTGTTACCAACGATTTTACATGTAATTTTACTGCAACTTTTTTTACAGTGTAGGTTGACTAAAACTTCTTTCATGTACTCTTCAGAAGTCCATTGCAATATGTTCATACTTCTCGTTCATAAGTAATTTCAAACTTGTAAACCTAACATAGTCTTTTGGTTGTATCGACAACATTCGTACATTTTCCACGGCCTATTAAGCTTCTACTAGTGACGGATAGTCGCTGTGCTGGAGCTTGTTGGCTGCTTCAACCATTCAATTACATTTTAGGAGAATAAACTGGTTTAAAACACGTATATAATTTTTTGTAGTTACTGAAAAGACAATTATTTTAGTTATTCCACTAATAACGTTTGAAATAACCTTGATTAATAATGAAATAATTAATAAAAAATGCTAAATAATGGTAAAATTTCAGAATATGTCAAATTAAAATAATTAAAACAAAGTAATAACTGGTTTACATGGAGGTATATCTGGTTGCCTACTCGCCAGCTACCAATGCATTGACAATTTGTTTTTTAACGTTACACATTAGCGAAATTATAAGTAATAGAAAAACAAAGAGCCAAGAACATCATTTCAATTTAAGCAAATATTTCTTTTTAATTTTGTATCATCCAGTTTTTTTTCTTTTTTAGTTTTTTCAAACGCATGAAGAACATGTATTCATCAATGCTGCTTGTCCACTATTTCATCACAATGGCGGGATGTTGTATTGAATTATACGAAATAATCTTAGGGTGAGAATTTTTTCAAAATTTAATGATTTTTAACGTACTTCAGTAACGCTATTGCCTCTTCTAGCATTATATTTTGTATCTTACTCCTAATTACATCACGTATAATTTAAATTTCAGAGATTTGGGAATATCACGATTATTGGGCGATTTGGTCAATATTTGTATGCTTCTGACTGAATTTGCTTTCTACAGCATTCCTGCTGAGCAAGTAGCTTTTGAGGTAAGAAGCCTGCTTTGGTATCGATGCTTAAATAAAGGTTAGATTTAAGATCCCTTTTAAGGCTCTGGATAAAAATTGACACTCTGAGCTTCTACTTTTTATAAAAAAAAATGCAAAAAAAAATAGTAATATTATATATATACAGGGTGTATCAAATAAAAAAGTAAATTTTGCATGGGTGTTAACTACACGACATATAAAGCACAAACCCACCGAAACCGGATTTCATCATTAAAGAGTAAAAAAAAGTAAAATTTAGAGCCAAAAATTCTTTAGTCCGGGCCTGATGCAAGGAAACGTCATGTTAAGCACCCGCTAAACGTGGTATTATGTATAAATACATTGCACTCATTTAGTATTATTCTTAATGGTATGCCGTAAATTCAAGTTTAACGTCATTCTGAATAAATAAAGGCCCTTGTAAAAATAGCAAAACTGAGGCATTTTAAATTTCTTCTTTTTATAAAATAAACATTCCTTATTTGTTAAGAGCATTCTACGTAAGTCTACAAAGTATTATTTTTAATATCCTGATAAGACGTTCGAGTTTTACCGGATATGCGACTTCAGTAGTTACAAAAAACGTAAATATTTTTTTTTTTTTGCTTTGTCGAATCGAGAATAAACGGTACCACATGAATCTGAGTTATTTCTTTTGGATTTATTTAATCATATAACGCAAAATGAATTGAATCGAATTACACAGAAATAAATGCAAATACAGAAAATTTGCAAACACGCCTTTTTACTATGATATCGCGCGAAAATGAATCTATACATTCCGGCGCTTTTGCCGATGCATCAAGCTTCGATTTTCTTTATATGAAATCATGATGGTCCTGAAAAGGATCGTTTTTTCGAGACGGGAAGAATTTAAATAAAATGTTCGAAGTGGCTTGCACTCCAAGCGGCGATCCACACAAAACTAACAGCGGTAATGGCTGAATGATGTGTGGTATGTGGGGTATATTCGGGACAGCATTTAGGTTGGGCACAGGTGCGGCTCTAGCCCACGGCATTTATAAAATATTTTTTTCTCGTTAATGCTTACAAATAGACCCCCTGTGCATTAAGACTTTTTGATTGTACATGATTACAGCTGCTACATATTATTATATTTACCTCTATATCTGATACACCCTGTATATAATATATTATAAAACAAATTTAATACACTTAAAACAGGCATAAAGGAATCACAACAACATATACATATACGGGGTGTTTCATCAGCAGGGAATTCCTTTATAACTCATAACAGTGACAGAGAGAAAAAAAGTTTTTAGAATTTAAAAAAAAAATTAATGAATTTTTATAAATTGTTGTAGCTTAGGATTTATCTATAACGCACTTTAGAATAATTGAATTAAATTTGGAAATATCTTGGTAGGGACCTACATACATCTGCGGATGTGTTTTTCTAGTTGTATTTTAATATACCGGGTGTTCACTAAAGTGCCAATTTTCGATTTATTATAGTTTAGATTAATTTTTCATTGATATCTCATATTTGTATCTTAGTAGACGACGATTCTAAAAATGAAGACCGGAAAATAAATATTTAATATAAAAATTACAAAAATATCGAAAAATAAATAAATCAATATAAGTAAACAAATAATTTATAGTGAAATTCGTTGCTGGTGAACACCCTGTATATTGTTATGTTAATTTTAATCATTAATAATTAATGTATTTTCGTTAATCTTGTGCTCATTTAAAAAAAAAGAACAGGTCTATATTATACATAATGTGAATTATTAAAAATAGATAAATGCTTCTCTTGTCATGTTGTTTCAGTTTTCTGATATTTCCAACGTTATTTATACCTCTGAATGGTATAAAAACAGCCTAGCAGTACAGAAACTATTCCATATCGTAATGATTAAATCGCAACAGTTGGATTATTTCACCGCTGGCGGCTTTATTAACATCAATATAGAAGCTTATGGAGGTGTAAGTTCAGATTGCAAGTAATAGGTATTAAATGTATTGATGAATCCTAAATACTTAAATACGCTTTAAAATACCTTATCACAGACCTTACTGGAATAGATGCTCATTTCATCATTGGCAACTTTATTACAACAGTTTTAAAAATGTATATTGTGGAGAATCACCATCAGAAAATAGCAGCGTTATCCTTCAGATGTCACATGTAATAAAATTAACTTTGTGTTAAGTATACAAAATAATCAAATATTTAAATACAAAAACTATATTTCTAAGGAAATTTTTAAGGTTGAGCAGAGGTAATATTGTAGTCATTATAGATAAAAGAGAGAGAGAAAAAAATACATATTTCGAGAACTAGACGTATTTTAAGTAATAGTGTTAAAAGTATTTAAGGTAATCTTAAAGATCAAGTAGATAGCTTAAAGAAATCAGGAAAATATGATATAAAAATTATCAAATATGCAGCTTGTTTTTTTTGCTGTCCACTCCATAAATATCTTTGCCATGTTTGCCTCTCATCTGCGAAGGAATTCAAATTTAAGATCTGAGATCCTGAGTATATCTAATACATTTGTCATTTTTAAAGCAAGGATAGTTTTATTACTGTAGATATTCTGCTCAATATCACTGCTGGAAATTTCGCAATTACAGCATGTGTCCAGTAGAATGTGATAAGATATTTTAAAATATTAAAGAAGTGCACTAAGTCAACGTAAACATGGATTATATATAATAATTAACTAGAAGTCGGGCATTCTCCTAGAATGGGTTCCTTGAAGAAGATGGTCTTTTAAGTCGGTCCATTTACTCGAGAAGTTTCCACTTTTAGAATGTGCAATAAGCTTCAGATAGTTTTCTTTTGTCTGTGTAGTTTTTGTTTTAAATATTTTTAGCAGTTTTTTTTCAAATTTTCAACTTTTTTTCCTTTTTTATATTTATTAATTTTTCATTATTTTACATTTGCCTATTTTTTAAAATTTTGTTTTTTTTTCAATTTTTCGTCTTCTTAAATATTTTTTTTCCATATTTTTACCTTTCGCACTGTTTTTACAAATTTTGTACCCCTTTTATTTTTTTTTTAAATTTTAACATTTTTTTAACATTTTCAATTTTTAACTTTTTTTATTTCTTTTTAAAAAACATTTTTTCGGATTTTTTACTTCTTTGATCCCATTTTCCATTTTCTCATTTAAAAATAATTTTTATTTTTTTTACCATCTGTAAGTTTTTTAATTTTTTTTCCGCATTTTTTATTTTATTTTTTTGTTTTTTTTTTAATTTTCTATATTACTTTTTCCCCATTCTCTATTCCCTAGTTCTTTCCTCTGTTTCCTTTTCCCTGTACCCTTTATTTGCTGCCTTTCCTGATCCACTTACCACGTTCTCTTTCTTTGTTTCTGTTTCTTGTATTTAATTTTTTAATTTTTTTTTTCTTATTCTTAATTTTTCCCATTTTGCCCTATCTTTGAAGTTGTTTGCTAATTTTTTTTTTCTTTTACCAATTTTAAAAGGTAAATTTTGATCATTTTTGATATGAATCTTAATGTTTTCAGCTTCTGAGGAAGGTCTTATCATTCTACGCCGTCCTAAGGAATGTATTGAATAATTAAGTAGACACTTTGCCTCTAAAAGAGCAGTTGGAATTAATGTTAATTAATCAATTACTATTGTAAAAAAATATTTATCAAAATATAATGTTCAAAAGTATTCTTTGGTTCTTATTTAGTCAACTTTTGTAATTGTTTTTTAAACATGCCTGTTCTTTAATAGCGCCCCATGAAGCAAAAATTTAGTATGTGAATTAAATCTTAAGGAAATTAGAGCCGCTTAACAGCTAATTTATTTCAATACAAAAATACGTATAATACATTTATTTGTGTGGTGGATCCGACAACATTTTTTATATAAAATTTAGCATTTCACTAACTGAAATTTTCAATGTACAAATGTATAATCTATTAATTACATCATTTCGTAAAACTTTTACATCTAATTCCAACCAAACATATAAAAAAAATACGTGTACCTTAAATTAGGGACATTTCAAAATTGTCAATAATTACGTATAGATAAGCAATTTCGGAAGAATATATAACAAGAATGAATCTATTTCGATATCATTACAATCAATCAATTAATCGTCCTCCGACATTGTTCCATCCAACTCATTGTCAGTGTAGTCACCGGTATACCACGAAGAGATCAAGACATGGACACACGACCGCAAGATCAGATATACATTGCCGGAATAACATTAATGCAAATGATAAGCGAACATTTGGGACGTTCCTCTAGAGGGCTTTCGATCTTCCGCTTGGTAAATTGCGCTGTTTTCTCATTCCTGACGGTCTTAAATTTCGTCAATTATTTCTACATCGACGCTAAAAGGTTTATAAAGAATGCCGAAACTTCTGTTGTGGTGGTTCACGTAAGTAACTCAAATTTTATGGTGAGATTCTGAGCAAAAGTTGTAAATTTCTAAGTTTATAAATCTATACCTTACGAAAAATCCATTAATAAACTACAGATAAATTTAGTGTACAGCTTTCTATAAGATTATTATACAGAACATATTTATTTATATATGCAGATTGAGTGGGATCCTGTGCTAAAATACAGTGTGATGTAAGTTAACTTACAAGCTTGCTTGTTCTCTACAAACTTTTAAGTTACATTTTTTTCATAAATCTGTTCCATAACTTTTATGATCACCGAAATTGAGACTGTATAAGTACTTGTAAGATATATCAAGAGCAATAGCTTAAGCAATTTCTAAGAAAAAGCTCAAGATCGAATATAAAAGTGAACAATACTGAAGTTATTATGCAGGTATACTAATAATTTTTTATAGTAGACGCATTTGTATATTTTTAGATCTATCGAAAGTAACTATTTGAAATTGGGAAGATTATACAAACAAACATGAAAAGATAAAATATTTTTCTCCCAAAATGTTTCTTTTTTATTAAATAAAATAATAAATTAGTTGAATTGAAATTCTTTAGCTTTAACTTTGCAATGCAAAATATCTGTCAATGTTTGCAAATTTCTTTTATTGAGCTGTCAGATACGGCCCATTTTTTGTGTGTTTCACGTTTTCATATTTCGCCTTTATCACGTAATATTTCCAATCAGAATATATCTACAAAATGAGGTATACCATAACATCTTATTTAGAATATATGTTAACATAACATTCCTAAAAATTACATATTTAGGTAAAAATCTTTCAAAGAGTAACAATTTATTTTAAGTAGTAAGTCTTTGACTGTTCTTTTTTTAAACAACCGAAATTGTTTAATATTTTTAACTTGGCTAGGTAAAACATTATATATAGTCTACAACCGATTTATAATGTATACCTACTTTCCTGAAATATTGCTCTCCTGTGTAAAGTTGAAACTAAATAAATATCTAGTCTGGTTTTATAATTATGGTGATTAGGATTAAGAAATGCTTTAATATTTTTGAACACAAAACATAGCACTTATCACACTAGAATATAAGTATCGTAAAATGTTAAAATTTTGTGGATTTTGAAAGCGGTTAGCATGATTGTAATGGCTTTAAATCAAAAATTACGCGAAGGGCATGTTTTTGTAAGATAAAACCTTTGTACTGTACTGCAGGACCCCCATTAGAGCACTCCATATCTCATTCTCGAAAAAACGTGAGAAATAAATGGTTTTCAAAATATTAACGATGCTAGTTTGCTTAAGGTGGTATATAGTACAGTTAATTCGAGCTAATTGTTTGTAAACGTATTCAATGTGGTCGTCCCAATGTAGATTACAGTCAACTCTCACACCGCATATCTTTGTGGTGTTGCTCAAAGTTACCGAAGGGTCACCTAATTGATTATTGGTTATGGTTTGAGAAATTCTACCTTTAAAGGATGTTATATTCATTTTTCTTGTGGTTTATAATGATTTTGTTCATCTCAGCCCACTTGTTAATAGATTGGGAATAGGATTGCGTCTTTTGTATTAAATTGATATCATTCTTAGAAGTGATAATTAAATTTATGTCGTCAGCATAATGGTGTTAAGGCAGCATTTTTAGCAAATTAAATGCCAATTTAAGCTCCGCTAATCTTCCATTATTAATACAATTGAAGCTACAGCATACTGCAATAGTAATTAAAAATTATTTGCAAACAAATCTGAATTTTGCATTGCCCGGGTACGCATATAATACTTGTAGTTTCGTTTGCATAATTAATCGAAGATTTGTCAAGCTTCAATTAACATTTAATTTGTTAAAGATAAACAAAAAAATAAGGTGGGGCCCAAAACGGGACCATGAAGAACACCTATATCAATAGTTGCAAAATCAGATTTGATACCGTTACAAGCAACTCTCTGTTGACGATTTGATAAATAGCCTGCAAACCTTCCTTTGGTAATATCTCTTATACCGTACTTCTCTAATTTATATAAAAGTATGCTGTGATTATATACAATTGAAAGCTTTTGTCAAATCGATCGAAAGATTAATGCACCTAAACCACTCATCCCAGACAGAATAAATTTCATTAAGACTGATGTTATGCAAGGCCGTATCCGTTGTCTTGTTTTGCAAAAACCCGTGTTGACTAAAAGTGAACATATTATTAATTTCGAAAAAGTGACGTAAGTTCTTGTTTACGAGTTATTCACAAACTTTCGCAAAAATATTAAGAAAGCTTAATTTAATAGTGTTACCATTTTATTCCACTTTTTGCTGATGTAATTACGTTCTCATGTAACAAATAATTTTACATTTAGTTGTATAGTAAACATATTTCACATTATTGTCGTTATTTATAAAACAAAACAACTTCCATATAACTGTATTGCAGCTAATAATCAACATATAATATATGTCATCTAATATTTTGTCTTTTCATTTGGGTTAGAAGCCATTTTGTTGCTTGAAATGCCGCAGTTTCAACTTTTCAACACTTATAAGATTATATAAAATTATACAAGCTACAAAATAGTACAGAATAGCCATTTTAGTTAAAAATGTTTACAGTTCTTACAGCAAGTCTTATAGATGCCATAAATTTGCACAGAATCGCACTAAATTACACCAAAACTTCATCTTTGCGAATGCGATTCTCAGCATGTATTTGATTTGATTCATTTCCAGGTGTTGATGAAATATGTTATGTTCATTTACTACAAGCCGGTCATAGAGAAGATATTGTGCGAAAGACGTATTAAATTTTGGAGACAACAAGATTTCAACGAACATATCGCGTTGGCTTGTAACAATCTATTTAGGAACATTAAATTAATTCAAACATTTGCCGTGGCCGCGGCATCCTTCACTGTATTTTTGTACATGCTGAGGCCGTGTTTCGGAAACACGTTAATCTTCGAAGTGTGGTTGATTAGTGACACGATGGGTTTCACTGCAGCCGTTTTGATGATGGAATATTACACCTTTTGCCTTACCATACCGGTGATGTTTGGATACGATTCGTTTTATCTGGCTTTTTGTGCTGATACCGTAGTACAAGTCAGATTGCTGAAGTACAAACTCGAACACCTGGCTACGATAAATATGGATGATTCCAAAAATGAATTGGCTAATTGTGTAAAACATCATCAGTTCTTGCAAGGGTAAATAGTTTTTAAATAAGTAAATAGAAGCATCATTCCCTTATGAGTTGAAAACAATGAAAATAATGTTTGCATTTAAGCTGGAGTAAATGCAAAATTCTAATGTTACATTCTTATTTTGAATCATTGTTGTTATACTGCCATTGTAATTTACAGCATTTTTAAGCAAATGCGAAGTATATACTCGGTGATGTTTCTTTTCCACTATTTCATCACTTTATCTGCTTCGTGCGTTGAGCTCTACGAATTAATTTTGGGGTAAGTGTTTGCGAAATTTGTGCGTTAGAAATGAAATTAATTCTTTTGATTTTTAATAATTTTGTCTTTTAAGATACGAATCACATAATGTTTATTGAATATAATTTAGAGTCGTTTAAAACGGGTTTCAAAGCCTACAGGCAAATTTTGAATTTGTTAAAAATAGACGATATTAGCTAGAGGTACTAATTACAGCTTTATATACAGGGTGTATCAGATATAGAGGTAAATATGATAATATGTAGCAGCTGTAATCATATACAATCAAAAAGTCTTAATGCACAGGGGGTCTATCTGTAAGCATTAACGAGAAAAAAAATATTTTATAAATGCCGTGGGCTAGAGCCGCACCTGTGCTCAACTTAAATACTGTCCCGAGTATACCCCCACATACCACTATCATTCAGCCATTACCGCTGTTAGTTTTGTGTGGATCGCCGCTTGGAGTGCAAGCCACTTCGAACATTTTATTTAAATTCTTCCCGTCTCGAAAAAACGATCCTTTTCAGGACCGTCATGATTTCATATAAAGAAAATCGAAGCTTGATGCATCGGCAAAAGCGCGGGAATGTATAGATTCATTTTCGCGCGATATCATAGTAAAAAGGCGTGTTTGCAAACTTTCTGTATCTACATTTATTTCTGTGTAATACGATTCAATTCATTTTGCGTTATATGATTAAATAAATCCAAAAGAAATAACTCAGATTCATGTGGTACCGTTTATTAACAACTAACTCTCGATTCGACAAAGCAAAAGAAAAATATTTACGTTTTTTGTAACTACTGAAGTCGCATATCCGGTGAAACTCGAACGTCTTATCAGGATATTAAAAATAATACTTTGTAGACTTAGTCGAATGCTCTTAACAAAAAAGGAATGGTTATTTTATAAAAAGAAGAAATTTAAAATGCCTCAGTTTTGCTATTTTTACAAGGGCCTTTATTTATTCAGAATGACGTTAAATGAACTTACGGCATACCATTAAGAATAATACTAAATGAGTGCAATGTATTTATACATAATACCATGCTTAGTGGGTGCTTAACATGACGTTTCCTTGCATCAGGCCCGGACTAAAGAATTTTTGGCTCTAAATTTTACTTTTTTTTTTATTCTTTAATGATGAAATCCGGTTTCGGTGGGTTTGTGCTTTATATGTCGTGTAGTTAACACCCAAGCAAAATTTACGTTTTTGATACACCCTGTATAATGTGAACTTTATTTTATTTATTAATTCACGCTTACCTGGTATTTTTCAATTTTTATTATATATTTTGCTTAAACTAGAAAGAACAACGGCATCTTAATGTTAGTTAGTGGTTGTTCATTTTAATTCTATGTTGGTTTACCTGATAGCGAGAACAATCGAAGACAGATAACTGTTACTTTTAGTTTAAACTATTCATTCTTCCTGTAACCACGAGAGACGACGGTTGTTCATGAGCTCCTGTAACAATTTTTACGCCATACACACAGAAGTATCAGTAAGTTCCACATGGTGTTTACCTAAAAAGTATCAATCTATCACCTGAATACTATAAATCCATATCTTTATACTTTAATTTCCTATGAAATTTCTTGAGAAGAATCCCAGGTGGAGTACCATTCCATGATTTGAGCGTTACTAGAGCCCTAGAATCAGAACGTCCAACTTGACCCAAAGATTTACCTGCCCACGCCTGTATTTTGAGCTGTCCATATTTGCATCGAAAATAGATAGCTGTTACTTTTAGTTTAATCTATTCATTCTTCCTGTAGCCACGAGAGACGACGGTTGTTCATGAACTCCTGTAACAATTTTTACGCCATACACTCAGAAATATCAAAGTTCCACAAGGTGTTTACCTAAAAAGCATCAATCTATCACCTGAATACTATAAATCCATATCTTTATACTTTAATTTCCTATGAAATTTCCTGAGAAGAACCCTGGGTAGAATACCATTCCATGACTTGACTGTTACTGGAACCCCTCGAATCAGAACGTCCAACTTGACCCAAAGATTTACCTGCCCACACCTGTATTTTGAGCTGTCCATATCTCCATCCATTTTCATCAAGTATATCCCACCTAACAGAAACAGAAAATAATTAATTAGTTCTAATTCAATTTTAACCAGTAAAAAATTAGATTTTTGTCATTTATGTTTACGAATACGTTAATTTTGGAATTAAGTTTGTATGAACCACCATTATTTTAGGATTTTTTAATATTTAAAAATTCACCCTAGACTGGTCTATTATTATAGTGATTTTTACATATATCGATAACACGAATAGTTGAATATTATAGTTTTTTTACAAATGTAATTTGACTATTTACGGATAGATGACTCTGATTTTCAAATTTTTCCCATCTAGTGTTTGACGTTTCTTTAACCTAATCTATTTAAAGTGCCAGGCAAGTTTGGATACAGATTTGGGTTAAATAATTTGTTTTATATAGTATTTATAATTCCAACATATGTACCTGTGATCTCAGAATCTGAAAATTGATAAAACATAGCATTATTTTGTATTTAAATAAAGGGTTGCGCTTGTTTTGCTTTAAAACATTCTTTTATTGCACGTTTTTACAACGATATTTGATAATTAATTTTAAACAATCAGAGAAGTGGCTGTGGGACGCACTCTTTAGGTAAGAAAAACTGCCTATTCGTTAGCAAGCATCTGGAAAGCTAATCTGACAGGCAATTTGGTGCTTCTACAAGTATCCAGTATGCCACCTAGCAGGTAGAAGGTCATTGATCACAATATACACTCTCATTTGTCAAAGAGGTTTATTGAAAATACTTATAATATTGTACTGAAGTAAAAAAAAATGAAAATTTAAAATCTCGGGCATTTGTTCTGAAAAACAAAGCGGTACATATTTACACAGGCTGTTTCAGATCACTCTCTATCTATTTAAGATCATTATGAGGCAAGAAATTTAATAACAAAACCTCATTCGAATGATCTAAAAGTATTTTTCTTCCACTCAATGAGAATGCCATTTTATAAAAACGAGCCTACAGAGGTTTAATAAAATTTGAAAATTTTAGTCAATCTATACTTAAAATCGCGCTGTTGCGCTCACTAAGCTGGTTATTTACAGAAAAAGTAGATTACCAATTTAAGGAAACGCATACTATTTGTTCGTTCTCTTATTCCTACATTTAATCATATTTTCAAATTATCCATGAAGAAAAGGTCCTTTAAGAAAGGTTTCACTGTATCTACTTATGCACTCAATTATGTACTATACCTATCTAATTTTTCAATGATTTGTTTTTTAGACACTTGGAAGTATCACGTATTATTGGCGACTTCATGAATATGTTTATGCTGATAAGTCAATACGCTTACTATGCATTTCCGGCAGAATTTGTAGCTTCTGAGGTGAGAATATTTTGTATTTGTAAACATTCCAACAACATTCCAATTTTCAATTTTGATGTGAAAGATCTTATTGGTTCGTATATTAGGATTTCTTGGATTGCTAATTTTAATTAAAAATTAACCTTTTTAATGGTATTTAGATAAAAAATAGTTCAATAGCAATAGATTTTAGGGTGTCTCTAAAATTGATATTTTAGCTTCGTAAATTGCAAATAGCTGGCAAACATTATTTTCTTCATCTTTCTTCTAGTTTGCTGACATCTCCACAGCAGTCTATATGTCGAAATGGTATAACTGCGAACTGCTTACACAGAAGAAGTTGTGTTTCATGATGACAAGATTGCAACATCTAACTTATTTTTCAGCAGCTGGTATTATCAATATTAATATAGAGACTTACGGTGGGGTAAGTAAGTTAAAGACAAATTTTTACGAACTACTGGAGATACTAAACAAAAGATTTTTGCTTTAATAAAACCATCATAGAGCTTCTCTGTTTGCTATAATTTGCTATCATTCATATTGTAATGGGCTTGCACTTTTCATGACACGAAGAGACAATAGTCTTATATCTTTTATTTTAACAAACGAGGCACTGTATCTTTAATAATGTTAGCCAGCTGACGCAGTAGTTCACATTGCCCTATTTTAGATAATTGATTTTAATTTATTTATTCTAATTTGTTAACCTCTTCGTTACTGTTTACCTTACTTAGAATTCAGATTTCACTTATTTGTCTAGCTGTCTGGTTACTAGAAAAATTATAAAATAAATTTGAAAGCACAAAAATAACTTTTTGATTCTTTCGGAATTAAAAAAAAAAGTCTTGCGTGTATGACTACATTAAAAGATATCATTATAACTAACTTTTATTTCAGCTTATCCGGAAGATAGTGTCATTTTATGCTGTTTTAAGAAATCTATTGAATACATAATTATCTAAGAGAGAAGATGCAAAGTAACATGTAAGATAAATACACGTTTTTTTCCATATTATTACACTTAAAAGATTTGTTTTAGGATACTGTTAATTGTTATGGAAATTGCTATTAGATATGTAGAATTTATTAACTAAATAAAGTTTATTTTATGAATTTATAACATGGTTTTTGTATTTTCCCTAATACCACATCACATAAATGGAATAAAAGAATATTTATTCGTTTATTAACACTCAGTTCTCATTGCTTCTTTCAAGTAATTTAGTTTATTGTAAAATATGATTACCAAATACATTTTGCGCAAAATAGTTCATCTTTCAATGATTTGCAAAATATAAAAATTCAAGATAGGGCAAATTAGCAGCACTGCAATTAAAATAGTTCATGTTTACGCAGTTAACTTTTTAATGGGCTGGAAAAAATGCTAGCAAGCTCCAAAGTTCTGAGAAAGCTAGCTTGTAATATCACGGTGCTTCTACTTTCCTTACTTACGGTAGCATAAGCGTATTTTACCTAAGAATAATTGTGATTTTTAAATAGTGGATTATTGAGGACACTACTCAACATTACTATAGAACGATTAAATATTTTCAATTTAATATGAGAACTACTATTTTTAGATTTACTCACATACTCTCCAGAGAAATTATTTGTCTGAAATTCCAAATTCACCATCCTAGTGTGCGACAAAGTGAGTCGACTTTTTAATGATCACAGCTCCTATTAAATGTTCATCTGGCAAATATACCAGATCAATATTTTATAACTGTATTTACCGTGCTATTTGTGCCAAATATGTTCTTTTAGTGGAATAAAATTGGAGAAACGCCATCTATGCGACAATTTCTGTAATACAGCAAGTACTTAACGTATTTGCTATACTATATGGGGCGAAAACTGCTAAAATAATGTTTAGATCAGAGTATTATTTGTTTAGAATAGTGCGAAGACTAGATTTTGAAAAAGGTAATTCAACGTCATAATTGCATTCAATAACTGCAATTTTGCTTAGTGTAATCCTCATTTCTCTATAACGCTAACTTTATTGTTATAATTGTGAATAATAATTATTTTTGAAATCGATTGTGTTAAATTAATAAAATAAAACTAGCAAAATAATATATTATATATATATCACTGCGTTTTTCCTTGTTAGATTAACCATAATTATTTAACTCAATAATATTTTGTACAGCGTGTTTTGTTTTATTTTATTATATTTTTTTTTTAATTAAATGCGATATTTATTCAATATAGTGTGCTTGTTTCAAATAAACTTTATAATCAAATTATTTGTTTGATTAAATAAAGGAATATATTTTGATATTATTTAAATTAACTAATAATTTAGTAACTATGAACACAAATATCTTGGTTGGAAACAACAAAATCGTTTCTCAATGCGTAGTCAATGCAAAAAAAAAACGCCAATTATTAGCAATGCGACAGGACGGAGTGATCTTCGCGAGCAACCCCCAATATGCGGAACAAACACTTAGCGTGTTCACACTATCGACCGCATGTCTCTCTCAAATAAGTATGTTGTTAAAAGATTAAATTTTGGTTATCATAACTAAATTATTTAATTTTTCACGTGATATTTCAAAGGGTTAGATTGAACTCTTGCTATTAGGATTGTGATAACAATATAAATTTGTTGTACAACAATAAATAGTACCTAATAATTTTTTTTCATTCCTGCAACAAAAAAATTTGGTTCGCCATACACAACCAAAGAGTATTGTCAAATTAACTAAATATTGGTTGACTCAGTGCAGATACTTTTCTGAGTGTAGTATTTGTTTCCATAATATTATTCACTTTTCACATCCTTTTAAGCGTAATTCGATTTAATGTTTAAAGTTTGTCTGTTTAACCGCATTTACAATTGAATGACGAAAAAGAACGTGCTAATGTTGTAGTAATATTAACTATTAACTATTTTCATTGTTGATTAGAACAATTTGAAACATTAATTTAACTGAATAGATTCTTTCTTTATGGAACGTGAGAAATTGTATTGACTTAACTCAAATTTCGGTCATGATAACAGAAACAAATCGCCAAATGGCATTTTGTTAATTCAGTAGCATAATTTTTCTGAGTGTACAATCATGTATCTAGATCACAGAGAATTATCAGCATTAATTTCATTCCTTTTTTGGGTAAATCTAAGCAGACGGTGACATATCCATCACATCTGCATACAATTTGATATTTTTATATTAAAATCTCAACAAGAAAATTATGTAATACCACATGCACTTATTAAATTAAATGCTCGTTTGAGTTTATTATGTACTTTTGTATTTTATATCTTGTTCTACTTGTGTTGTGTTGTGCGCGACGTATTTTCCAAAATATTTAAAATTTTTGTAGTTTACTAACAGGAAATTTGTTACTGCGCAATTTCTGTGCTAGTATGTGATATGAAAAACCTTTTTCTTTCGATTGTAATCAGAAAAATGATATGAAACTGTTATCCCTAATGATATTGATTACGTATGTAGGCAATTTTCACGTATTTTCAGAGTATTTCACGATGCGCTTCGTATACTTATATCATTATACGCAATTAGTTAATTCTCTTCGGAAGTTCTCTAATCCAATCCACTGTAGTCAGTACTATACCACGAAAAGAATAAGTCATGAACACGTTATCCGAAGAGCGAATATACATTGCTGGATTAACATTATTACAAATGGCCAGCGAACACTTGGAACGTCCTTCTGTACAACTTTGGATCTTTCGTACCGTAAATTGTTTTATATTTTCAATTTTAACGGTTCTAAATTTCGCCAATTATTTCTGCATCGATGCCAATATGTACATAAAAAATGCGGAATCTTCACTGGCAGTTGTTCATGTAAGTACGCTAAATCCACTAGAAAAAATAAAAAAGCACTAAGTATCTGTTTTTTAGATGTTGACAAAGTACGTCATGTTTATATGCTACAAACCGATGATAGAGAAAATATTTCGCGACAGACGTGAAAAATTTTGGAAACAACGGGGTTTTAATGAAGATATTATGATGGCTTGCGATAGTTTATTTAGGAAAATAAAACTAGTGCAAGTTTGCGTGGTATCTTCAGCATGTGTCTGTATAGCTTTGTACGCTTTAAGGCCCTGCTTTGGGGATAGGTTAATTTTGGAGGTGTGGATGATTAGCGACACGATGGCATACACTGCAGGTGTACTTATAATGCAATATTACGCATTTGCTCTAATGGTTCCGATAGTTTTTGGATACGATTCTCTTTATTTGGCTCTTTGTGTAGATGTGGTTATACAAGTCAGGTTATTAAAACACAAGTTAAAGCAGCTAACCTTAATGGATATAAAGGATTCTAAAGATGAATTGGACAATTGCGTAAAGCATCATCAGTTTTTGGAAGGGTAAGTACTTATTTGTGAACGCAAAATTAGGAATATTACTTGATTTGATAACTTGCAAAAGTTGGAGAAACGAACAAAACTTTTTTGAAAAAGTGGTTTTTTGGTACAGTCAGTGCAATTCGAAATTTACAAGTTGAATATCTTATAACTCACTTTATACAGGGTGTCCAAGGTGGTTAAATTAGAGAAAAGTTGCGCAATTATGTGAGCAACAAAATTGTGTTGAGATATTTAAAATATCGTGAACAGTTTTTGAGATATTACACAGTAAGAAAAAAATTGTAAACTTTTACAACATAATTTGTGAAAAAAAGTCCACAAGGAATTGTAAAATTTACAAGGTTTCAGTTTTGTAAATTTCACAAAACCAGATCTTGCAACAGTATCTGTAAATTTTACATAAAACTTGTAAAAAAGTTACAAAATTGCAAGTAAAATCTTACAAATATGTTTGCAAATTTAATAAAATTATGTGTAACTTATTTTACAATAGTAGAGTAGTCTCAATATAAGAAATACATATTACGTCATCATAATGTCAACGTAGAATACGCGAACTGAAGCTATCAGTGGCGGAGGTGATTTAAATTTGACAGAGGTGCTTGAGAGAAAATGCACGCAGTAACAGAAGTTACTACAGAAAAATAGCAAATCAAATTAATATGTAATAATAATGTTGAATAATTAATATTATTATTAAATTAGTTATTGGGTACGTCAATATTTTGGAAACTGTTCGTAAAAATATTTGGGTTAATAGAAATTACATAATAATTATAATACATCGTAATTTTCAATGAACAAAGCATGTTTTTAGATACATGGAACATGCACTAAGAAGGTAAAAATAAAACATTTAATTTTGTGCTTAAATTATTTAATTTTAAATAAATTAGTATTTATTTGTTTATGTTCAAAAAAAAATAAAGCACCAAAATAACCATGTCATTTATTCAGGAATAAATATGAAATACAAAGTACAATGAACGATACTATATGGTGAAATATTATAATCAATACACAAGTCCTTTCTAAAATACTATAGCACTGTACAATAAACTATATTTAACAGTAAAAATATAAAACTAAGGGGTGCCTTTAAGAGTTAAAGAATCACGACACTGTATTCTCAGCATCATCGTCATACTCGTCATCATCATAAAAAATCTTCATCAGTTTCTGATTCGCCAGTGTTCACAACAAATACCACCTCATCTGTTATCATTATCCAAACAGGTGCTCCGTTTCCAAATAGTCTTCTACAACTTTATCAACGTGGTTACAAACAGATTCCCATTCTTCACGAGTTATAGAAGCAAATTTGTTTCTTGCTAATGCCTCCACATCGGCTAACTTAAAATAACATTTTCTTTTGCAGCGACCCAGTTTTTTTACAATAGCCCATATTTTCTCAATAGGGTTTAATTCGGGATGGTACGGTGGCGCCTTAGAACACTATGCCATCATAGATGCTAGTACATATATCTAATATTAAATTGTGGCGTTTCATTTTTATTTTCTTCTTTATTAGTTCATAAGGCCTCTGGTTTTGTAAAGCTAGAATCAAAGAATATATTCTCTCCGCCGTCAACCACTCGATTCATTTCAGCCTTTTTTGTTCCAGAATTGAGTCATAATGAAGTTTTACATTATGATAAGACGCATTGTCACTACTAAATCCACTTCTAGGTGGAAGATTAGGCACCAATTGTTTTGTCACCCATGTTAAAAAATTTGTCGCATTCATATCATCGTGATAGTCACCTGATTTTGTACCTTTAAGAAAAAAAAAAACAAAGAATTTAATGGTGCTGTTTCATCTTAGAAATATCATAATTTCTTTGCTTTTCAGAGCATTTGAGAACAAAAAATATTAATGATTACATAATAAACTATAATACATTCAAGGAGTACCATAAATATTAGATGAATAACGAAGTTTTCATCCATTAAATATAATACTTCTACATACAATACATTACTAAATACCTGATCGAAACATAAAATAATCCGTTATCTATGAAGCCCATTTTTACCACCAGCATGCACCATGATTAAGCGGGCTGCCCTTCGAAATAGGTTTCTTCAGTCCTAACAGTGTACCATCTGACCATTCCTTCGGCTGTGTATGGGAACTATGAAGGTTTGAACTCAATCCGTAAAATACTATTGGTCTATTTTTCAGGAGGTAACTGTTGTATTGGCGTAGATATTTTTATGCGTTTAGCTCCGTATATCGTAGCTTTCATCAATAATTTCCGTTTATCAGAAGTTTTTTGCCACTGCAAAGTGAATAAATAATATAAATTTACTGTCATACATTAATTTTCTGTATGAGTACATACTTAAAATCCCCATCTTTTTTAAAACATTTGAGAGAGTGGTCAAAACCTCCTTCGAAAGGATATACCATTTTCTTGAATTTTTTTATAATTCCTATAATTAAGATAATAATGCTGTTGTATAAACATTAACAGAAGGAAAATTATATTTTTGTACCTCTTTATGGTAGGGTTCTTTTTTTTCATGTATATAAAAATTATGTACAATAGTACGAATTGTTTGTTTATTTCAATACGAAGGGTACTTTTTGGATGGGGCGTGTTCCGTTTTCTGCCAGGGCTACTAAAAGAGGTAGCCTCTTCCTGCATTCTACATCCTCGGCTTCCTTGACATACCTTCTGTATGTATGTTCAGATATTTCCCGTTGCTGCAAGTAACCTCTCTTTATAGTGCGGACAAAGGTATTATTGGAGCATTATTTGCAGCTTCTTCCTTCATAAATTTTAATACATGCGTTATATTTCCCTTTCCCTGGCTATGAATCATTTTTGCCTTTCACGCCAACTTTTCTTTTGGTGTTGATGCGACTGTTTCAAAGCCAATCATTAAGCTATATAACTGATTATAAAAGAGATTTCTATAAAAAAAATCTTTTAGTGCAATGCAGTAAACTTACCCACTATCTATAAAACGAAGTTATGAGATGGTTTGAAAAGGACACTTATTTATATGAAAGTAGGTAACACTAGATTAATAATAAATAAACACGGTAAAAAAGCGATCAACTCCACAAATTCAGAGACAGACACTAATCTTGATTTTTGACAGAATGCGAAATTTTCGACTGACGAGCGCGCTGAATTCAAACATCCCTATAGCTGCATAATGGACTCAATCCGGACGACTCCCAGCGCCCATAAACGGATATGACGTAATATGTTTCTTAAACTGTGACTATCTACTTGTAAAACAATTATCGTTGATTTATAAGGGTAAGTTGAAATAAAAAAAAAAATGTTCTTTAATGAATATTATTTAAAACGTGTAGTTAAGCAATATAAGATAATTCTCATAACAACAAACTTAATCTCACAAACAGAAATTTAGGAATTGAACGAATCAGTAAGTATAAAACTTGCTATTAAAGAGGCTTTTTATATTTTACAAGTTGAAAAATATTACCATTTGAGTCTGCAGTGGCATCTACCTTATATGCGTGAAAATGAGCATCTCAAATATTATTGTTTTCTAACGTTTGGTGATAAAATAATTACAAACTTAAATACTAATATTAATAAAACGTCCATTTAACGTACATTTAGAAAATTACAGTAATTTTGCCATGGTAAAATCAGGAATATTACATGTAATAAGTTGTGAATTTACCGACAATAAATCAATGTAAAATCTTTGTTTTACATGTTTTTTTTCTAGATATTTAACATGGAAAAAAGAAAATTGTCCGGGTAACAATTTTATAGCTTTTCATGTAAGTTTAAGATGTAACAAAAATTCAAAGGAAAAATACAGGAAAAAACATGTACAATTTTGTATTTACTCTCAAAATTTACTTAAAAAAGTGTAAAATTGACATTTTTTTGGGGTATTTAGTGCACTTTAAAAGTAAATTTTACTAGTGAATATTTAATTTTTGCTGCTAAAATATAGGGATCTTTTTATATATTTATTTTGGTTTTCTTTGATTTTCCCTCGAGTACAATAGATTATCATCGGAAAAACGATAATTTCTATACCGCCGCAATGTAATTGGTTTTATTGGTATTATTTATCTGTGCGCTAGGTAATCTATTCGTTTGTCGAACTTATTATTGGCTCAATGATACATGTAGTACAAACAATCGTAGGTTTTCGCGTAAGCGTGTTCATTCTTGATCCCTGATTGAGCGATTCAGTATGACCTATTAGGTGCCTATCAAGATTAGGTAAGTTTGCTTGCTCTCTTTATAAAAGTACATAATGAATTACTTCAGTGTTCGTAACATATAGAGTTCATATAAATATTACATCGAATTTTACAGTCCAAATCTTTGAAAAACACATCAGCATGTGACAATTTACTAGAGTGGTAGAAAATGAAACGCAAAATTTACCTGTAAATTGTATGGCAACTTTGTTCAACGATTTTACCTGTATTTTATCTGCCAAACTTTTTTTTACAGTGTAGGCCGAAGCTTTGCTTCAAGACATTCGTGGTGTGAATTTTACTTTTTCTTTAAGATCATAAAAAATACTTTTGATAAATGACAAAAAGGAATGAAAATTAGGATCGTATTTTAGGTTGAATACCCAAAAAGATTTAACCCTAGTCCTACCAAACGTTTATCGTAACGTGCCTACCCAAGGTGTGCCTCACAGGCAACACCTCTAATTGTACACCTGTGTTGATGTAAATAATAGCCAAATATGCATTATTTATTTCATGTAGTAGGTATACCAGTAGATTAAAACATATAGAAAGAATATTGTGTGTCAGAAGATATAATTTAAAATAGTACAAGATAGTAAACTATTTGAAAGTTATTTATGTAGTTTGCAATTTGTGCACGTGAGTATTTTCTCTGAATGTTCACCACAAATCGTTTGCTTACACTTATCACATAACTGTGTTGACATTCTGCTTTTCTTTGATGGGCAAATATAGCACCGTTTTCGTTTTTCTTACTTCTCGAGCCGAAGACTCCCCTGTGGTTGGTACTTGATTCAACCGTAGTTTGTATCAATGAAGTATGACTTTATGCAAGCCACTCAAACTACGACGTCTAATTGCGCCCAGTACTAATTCTGTTGTAATTTCTCGTAAGAAAATTTTTGCGAAGTCTTCGTTTTTTGGAAATATGCAGTCAGATGGATATTTCTCCAAATGACAAATGAAGCTACTCCACACACATCAATTATATTGAAAAAATAGACCAAAGGCCACCTATTAGTTTTGCGTTCCACTGAATATGTATGTACCATCTGATCAAGTGTATCCACCCCTCCTTTCGTGGAATTGTAGTACTTATTGATTTCAGATTTATTTTTATTTTCCTCATCAATGGTGGAGTCGTTGTGCATTGTAGATAATAATATGACACAGCGATTTTTCTTAGGTACATAAGATACCAAAGTCATTGTCTTCTGAAAACCAAACAAGTTGCTTTCAATATTCCGTCGCCTGTGAGGTAAAAAATTTGGTGGTATGCAGCGCCTATTTTTTCTGAGCGTTCCTACACAAGTTAGGCCTTTGGTAAGCAAACTGGATGCAAGCTCGTAGCTGGTGAAGAAGTTGTCTAACGTAATATTCCTTTTAGTTCTCAGAAAAGGTTCACAAAGGTCTTCAACCACCTTTTGCGCTAAGTTTTCTGCTCTGTTGAGACCTTCTTTTCCTAAGTACGGTATACCACGTAACGGATAACTAGTTCCACTATCGCATATCCACCAAATATTCATACCGTACTTATCTGGCTTGCTTGGCAGGTACTGTCGGAAAGATACATGACCTCTAAAAGGCGCCAGTTGTTCATCGATGGTTAGATTACTGCCAGGAAGATAATATTTCAGCAAGTTTGTATTAACACGGTCCCACAGGTCTCTAATTGGTGCCAACTTGTCCTTTTGCCTTCGGAGGGTTCTGGTCGCTTTATCGTCAAAACGAATAAATGTTAGTAATTGAGTAAATCTATTTCGTGACATACACGCTCGATAAACAGGATTTCCATATAAAGGATTCCATAGCTCATTATAGTCCACCATTCCTTGTTTATTTCTTCCAGCAGTAATCAAAAGCCCAAGAAAGCACGGATTTCAAACGTCGTCAACTGGTTTCCACAAATCGCCAAGAATACGAACAGCCTCCTTATTAGTGAAAGTAACCACAATACCAATAACCTTATCATCAAAAACAAATTGAATGCGTCACAAGGAGTATCAACATGCACTCCAGGTGGAAGTTTCACTTGTTCAAAGCTGTTGTAATATGTTGTGTGCACGTGTTTTTCCCTTGGCAATCGGCGTGGCATTCCACTCGGTACCATCTTTTCCAATAAAAGTTTGCGAATGGCCGGGCGGTTCATCATTAGCATCACTATCGTCACTTCCTTCTTGTTCATTCGCTTTCTTCATCGCCAGTTTCTTGATAATCCGCTTCACTAGAAGAGGTTTCGTCATTTAGCTCTTCTTCATCTTCACCATCATTTACATTCCTTCCCAAATCCTCATCACTTTCGTACAATGCATCGAGCAACTCCTTTTCAGTTAGTGGCCGGCGTCGGTCAGTCAACCAATCGGTCATACTTTCTGCATAGATTTCAAAACCAATAAAGCATAAAACAACAAATCTATTTTTACTGGGGTCAATCAAAACTTTATTTTGCTTACTGGTCTATACTATACTCTCCACTAGTAAAAGAAATAAAATTAACCAATAGACACCTAAACGGCCAATGCGTTCGTTAGGAAAGTCACAAATACACTGATAGCAATGCAGTTTGTAAGCTGACTGTTTTAGCAAAACGCATTTAGTGAATTCCCCTTCATATGCAACTGGAAGTTCTTATCATACAAGGGGAAAGTCCCGAAATATAAAGCATATCTTATTACGGGGGATTTACCACATACTAGTTTTAAATAACGTAGCAATGCATTTTATAGTATAATAACAGTATGTGCCTCAAAGACACACCTTGGTAGGACGTGTCGGTAAATTATGTTTAATTTTTTTAGTAAAATGGGAAACATATTTTTAAAAAAAATTTTATGTCATTCTGTGTTAAATAGTTTATTTTGAGAATACAAAAATCCTCCAGTCTGTGGGCAGTTAACTTACAAAGTTCCAGCAATTTCAAAATCAATTGTGCCTCAAAAGCACACCTTGGTAGGTTTAGGGTTAAGATCATAAAAAATACTTTGGATAAATGACAAAAAGGAATGAAAATTAGGATCGTATTTTAGGTTGAATACCCAAAAAGATTTAAATAAGGTATCGAAACCATCAATGGCGCTTCTTTCACTTATTGGGATTAGATTTCCATCGACCATCAAATGATACTGGTCCTATAATAGCTCTAATACGGGATCCTTCGGCAATGCGATATGGTTGCCACCCCACTCTATTCTGAAGTATTTCTTGTAGATTTACTTGTCTGAAAATAAAATATTGTTTTGTATTTTTTTTTCAAAATTCTGTTATTTGCACGATATTATCTGGCAACAGGTATTTCACCACCTACTTTGATCAATCAATACAGTTGAACCGTAATTTATAGATTTTTAGAAACAATTTCAGAATAAGCAAGCCAAACAAATACGTTTTTGTGCCGCTGTTTTAGAACGTTAGCGTACCGAAATAAGCTCTTAATATGCATTTTATGACTTGCGCATTTCCAATTGCGCTGATTATCCATAAGCTTATACCTAATGCTGTTAGTCTTTAAATAATACTTGTTTGGTTTATTCCACATGTAATACACATCTTTAAATAAACACAAATTCTCTTAAGTAAATCGTTTCTGGTCAAAAGTTTGTAACGTCATTTTGTAGATTTAGAACTAATCCTTCTTTTGTTTATTTAACATTTCAGCATCTTTAAGCAAATGAGAAGCATATATTCCATGATGTTGCTTTTCCATTATTTCATCACATTATTTACTTCATGCATTGAACTCTTTGAATTACTTCTGGGGTGAGTTGCTAAAAATAAAATTAGGTTTTCAACAACTTCAAATTCAAAATGTCTCTTTTACGTATTTACTATTATATAATTTTATTATTGTTTGAAATAAGAAATTTCAAAATAATAATTCTATTTTTTTTTTTTTGACAGACATTTGGAAATATCACGCATCCTTAGCAATTTTATGAACATATTTATGCTTATAACCCAATTTGCCTATTATGCATTTCCTGCAGAATTTGTAGCTTCTGAGGTAAGGCAATCTCAATATATTTTAATTTGGGAGATTTTACAACTTATAAGGATAAATACTTAATGCCCTTAAAGTATTTTAAACAAATTATATCTTTGTTTATTACGTGACGAAAAATATCATTTACCAAACCTCTTCTTAAATCATGATGCTTACCTAAATTCTATTTCGACCAAAGGACACTTTCTAAAGCCTACAAACAAATTGCTGCAAATCGATGGCAGCAAATAATTTTGCAAGTGCGAATGAACACGTGTAACACATGATTGTTTGATGCAATCAATTTGCAACAGGGTAGAACAAGGGCTTAGTATTGGTGCTCACCTCAATTATTTTGCGAATGTTGATATTTAGGTATGCTTCGACCAATCAAAATCTGCTACATCAAATGGATGTTCAATAATTTTATGTGTGTTTCTTCCAGTTTGCCGGCATTTCCAATTCTATCTATATGTCTAAATGGTATAATTGTGATATTGGTATACAGAAAAAGTTATATTTGATGATGACCAGGTCACAATACCTAACTTACTTTTCGGCTGCTGGTTTTATCAATATTAACATAGAGACTTTTGGTGCGGTAAGTGCAATTAATAGTTTTTTTTACTACTTTTGAGATACTTACTTCAGATAAAAGCTCTGTATTATAGTGTATCAGATAAATAATATTTGAAACGCAAGCAGTGGTTTTTAAAAATAATTTCGATTTTGTAAATAGGCCTGTAAAAAATAATTACTTGGATCAAGATTATGATCTTCATTTCGACTTTAAGGTAACTTCCGATATGAGCAAAGATATCAGATTATTGCAAGAATACATGATTCTAAGGGAAATGATTGGAGACAAAAATGTTACTTCTTTATTGTTTTTATTTCATTGTGAAATTTGGAAAAGTATATAAGTAATGCTTCAATTGATTGAAATTATTTGCATATCAAAAAAAAAATCTTTCAACTATTTAGATGTTTATAGCGCTTTTTACAATAAAATGATCCGGCATACCAGCCTTGATTTAATTTTTGTATGTTAAATTAAGTGGAAGTGAGTCGGTTTTTTAAAAAAAAAAAAGAATCTATGTGGGGCTGAATCAATTTTCAAAAAAAAAAATAATAATAATAAAAGTAATCGGGGGAGTGGATTTTTCACAATAATAATTTTTCAATGAATTAATTAAAAGGTGAGCTGCATTTAAAAAAAAATTAAGTTGGGGTCAGTCGATTTTTCAAAAAAAAAAAAAAATTAAGTGGGGCTGAATTGACTTTCAAAAAAAAAAATATTAATAAAGTTAAATGGATTTCTCAAAAAATAAATTAATTGGAAGTGAGCTGCGTTTAAAAGCAAAATTAATTAAATTGCGGTTAGTCGATTTAAGAAAAAAAGAATTATGTGGGGGCTAGGTCGATTTTTCAAAAAGAAAAATTAAGTGCCCCATTTCAATAATTTTTTTAATTTCGATTTAAAAAAAAAGGTTTTTTTTGAAAAATCGACTTATCCCCCACATAATTATTTCTTTTTTATGCCGGTTCAATTTTCTGCACAAATACTTAAAATACAGTTTTCATTGTTCCTTTAATTTCAACAACTTTCTTTTTGCTTTTGGTTTCAGAAGCAGCAGCAAAGAATTTAATTGCTCCACTTAAATTCTTTTTCTTTTCTTGAAAAATCGATATAATTATTTCTTTTACGATTTTCAAAAAAGAAAATAATGAATTAAATTGGTATTTAAAAAAAATATTAATTGGAGGTGAGCTGCGTTTAAAAAAAAAATAAGTTGAGGTCAGTCGATTTTTCAGGAAAAATAATTAAGTGACGATAAGTCTATTATACAAATAATAATAATAAATGAAGCAATCCCGAATTAATTTAAAAAAAAAAATAATTATGTAGGGTTGTCAACTTTTCAAAAAAAATAATAATTAGTGGCCCCACTTAAATTCAATTTTTTTTTGCAAATTTGACTTTTTTGAAATACCGACCTGCCCCTCACATAATTATTTCTTTTCTCGATTTTCAAAAAAAAAAATAGATAAATTAAATTATATTTTTCAATAAAATATATAATAATAAAATAATTATGTTGGAGTTGGAGAGAAAAATAATTGAGGCATTCGGTTGTAAAACGAGTTAAGTGAAAATGTGTTATTTTATAAGAGAACAAATTTAAAAATACTTTTCATGTAAAAACGTAAAAATTTAAGAATTGCCACTTAACATATTTTATGATCGAATGCCTCAATTAAGGATAAGTCTATTATGTAAAAAATAATTATAATAATGAATTAAGTAGTGGTGAATCGATTTAGAAAAGAAATATTTATGTGGGGATAGTTTAACTTTTCAAATAAAAAAAAATAAAATAATGAAGTAAGTGCAAGTAGCTCAATTTCTCTAAAATTTAAATTCAATAGGAGTTAATCGATTTTAAAGAAAAAATAAATTAGATGGGGAGACACAGCATTTTATAGTTTTTTTTTTTATGATTCAATTACTGTTCTTTAGGAATTAAAATTTGCTTCAATTCCTTTGAACAAGATGGTTTGCCCGGGTACACAAATAAATAAAAATCAGAATTTTGTATCTCTCAGAAAACCCCTGTGTTTTTTGGTCCTTCAACCACAACTGTCAAATATATTGTTATATTTATTATATTCGAGGGTCGTACCAATCATGAGTGCTTTTAAATGGTACATTTGTTTCCAACACAAACACTAGACAAATTGACTAAACATTACACAAATTTTGATTAATTAAGATGAAACAAAAATACAAAAATGAAAAGTATTGATTTAAATTGATTTTTAAATAGATATATTTTTTTTTAATACTGCTTAGGTCATTAATTTTAAAGCCCGAGATTATAATTTTTCATACCTTGTCACAATGCTTACCTTTGATCTTCATTAATTGCATTAGCTCAAGCGGTAATAACTTAGAATAAAATTTTTAAATTAATTACTACAAAATGAAAGCATATATTTGCCAATGTTTACAAATATTAAAGTTTAGAAAAGTTTTTGTTATTAAAGAAAATTTAATTAGCATACATTATTTTTCTGATATCCTATATAATTGGAGCAGAGCTGATGCTATGACAATGGGGGTAGTTTCTCAACGATTTGCTTCACATTTCTATCGATATTTTAAAAACAAAAAACATTCGTTTCTTTAAGTATATCTTTTGATGCCCACCCCACTAGAATGTACTTTGCTAGAATTGTGACCAGATTCTTTCTGTTTTCTCTATTATCACCACAATTTTATTTTTATTTTAGGTTATCAGGAAGATTGTATCATTTTATACAGTACTCAGGAATCTACTCAACACGTAAAGTGATCAAGAAAGTATACTGTTTAGTACGTATATTTTGTGCAGTGAATTGTTTATTCGTGTATCAAGGATAAAAAAAATAGATACACTAACTTGGCTGATGTTTTAATGCTGTTTATTATTATAGGTTTGCCTTTCAGGCGATTTATGTTAGAATCACCGAAATATGTACAAATATGTAACATGGAGAAATAATTTTTATTTGTTTCAAATAAATACCAATGATAAGACATATCCTGTTGTTTATTTTTCTGTGTATGAAGGTTTTTTAATACTTTAATATAAAGATAAAAAAAAAATTATACAATACAAGCTGCATGAATTAAATATTTTTTTTAAATCTATATCTAAGCATATACGAAAGGTTTTTGTCTAGATTTCCTATTTGAGCAAACTTTTTTAATACTTAACAAATTATTATGACCATATATAATTTATTCCAAAAAACCTTTTCATTTTTAATCCAACCAGAAAAAGTATATAAAATCAAATGTATGATTTCCCTATAGAAGTTATTCCTATCTATAATAATTACGTCGACAATTTTCAAAGGAAGTATAACAAGACCCCATTTCTATACCATTAAATTCAATCAATTAATTCTCTATGGAACTTCTTCATTTCAATTCGGTGTAGTCAACGGTATACAACGAAGAGAACAAGACATGGACACATCGTCTCAGGATCAAATATACGTTACTGGATTAACATTATTACAAATGTTCAGTGAACACTTGGGACGCTCCTCAAAGCAGCTCACAATCTTTCGTACCGTAAATTGCATTATATTCGCATTCCTAACGATTTTAAATTTCGCCAATTATTTTTACATCGATGCCAAAATGTTTATAAAAAATGCAGAATCGTCTGTCGTAATAGTTCATGTGAGTAACCGAAATCTATACCGCGGTGTTTTTCTTACAGATTTCAGTATGTGCTTTCAGATATTGTTGAAGTATGTTGTGCTTATATACTACAAATCGACCATAGAGAAGATATTATATGACAGGCGAGAAAAATTTTGGAGGCAACAAGATTTCAACGAAGATATTGCGTTGGCTTGTAACAGTTTGTTTGAAAGAATAAAATTAGTTCAAATTTGCGTGGTAATCGCAGGATCTATAACTATATTTTTATATGTTTTGAGACCGTGCTTTGGAAGTGTGTTAATTTTGGAAGTATGGATGATTAGAGATGAAATAGGCTTCACTGGAGCTATTCTCATGATGCAATATTATACGTTCTGCTTCATTGTACCTGTGGTTTTTGGATACGATTCCCTCTATTTAGCTTTCTGCGTTGACATTATAATACAAGTCAGATTGTTAAAATACAAGTTAAAACAAGTGACCGTAATGAATATAAATGATTCCAAAATGAATTGGATAATTGTATAAGACACCATCAATTTTTGCAGGAGTAAGTAATACGAACATTTAAATAAGTACACATTTTTTTCAATAATTTGCAAAAAAATCGATATAGCAATCTGTCTTTCGCTAAAATATCTTTTCTACGCATAAGGAAGATGCATTTATTTTTTAAGAATGCTGTTTTTGTTCATTCTACATTTCAGGGTCTTTAAGCGAATGAGAAACATATATTCTATAATGTTGATTTTTCATTATTTCATCACCTTATCCGCCTCATGTGTGGAACTCTATGAACTGATTTTGGGGTGAGTATTTTGAAATTTACATGCTAAAAATAAAATTAATTGTAGTTCCTTTATATGTTAATAATTTCGTATGTAAAAGATGTTATCACAAGGTTTTATTATCACTTAAATCCCAAAATCAGAGTAAAAAAAAGTTTTTATTCCATGATTTCTTTATACTCAGTAAAATAATGTCTTATCAGTTTATTATATTGTTCATATTATGCCATATAATGTTTGTAATGATGTGCATATAGCAAAAGCAAAAAAAAAATTGAACATATTCAAATTAAAATCTATAGCAATGAATCAAAAATAATTAATTAATATGTAGAGGTATCATTTTTATAACGTGTAAATTTGTTATAATGACCCAAAACAAATATCCCTGAGCTTGTAGCAATTTTCATTTAGTTATTACGAACGAAAATGCGAAGCGTTTTCAAACTTTATAAACACATCCTTAGTTTGACTTGTGTTTTTATTAACGATGCCAGGATAGTCATTCCAGCACAAATAATTTTTCATCCTAGTAAAAAATGAAATACGCTTCATACATGGGTGTCATTGATTAATTGATGATCCATTCAATGTATTAGTTTTCGTACTAATTTTGGACCCTTGTAACCAATTAGCCACTAGTAAATGTTGCTAATTTATTTGATAAATATACCAAATTTACTGGGTGAGTTTTTTTATCTTGAGACAACGGAATATCTCTAAAACACTGCATCGAATCAAAAAAAAGATCTTAATAAGATTTGTTATAATGTAGGGGGCTCACTGAATGGTGCCGAACTCGATCCCCTACCTCACCCCCCCCTCCAACTTTGACATCTTAAATGGGAACCCCCATTTTATATTGCAGATTCGGATTCTACGCCATCAAGTTTGTAGTTTTAGTTTGAAACTTTTTTTCGATTCGTAACAGATTGCGCTGTAATCGCAAAAAACACGATTGTGGACGTCTAGAAAAAATACACAAAAAACAGAAGCAAACAAACATGATTTTGTGTTTTTTTTTATTTTAACATAAACTAACATTTCAAAAAGCCATGTGTTCGAAACTGTGCCCCTTCACTTCGATACATTTATTTATTCGCAATTGGAATGCTATTCAACGATACAAAACTGTACTTTATTCAGTACTTGACAAGCTGTGAATACTAACACATTGTCCGATCCCCATTTAGATTATTAATTATTAATCCAATACAAATTAGTTAGTGTTGAATATTTGAACGGTAATGGAGGCTATGGAGGGTATGTTAAAGTAAAGTTCTTCATTGTTAAATGGCTTTTTGAAATGTTATTTAACGTTAAAATAAAAAAACACAAAATCATGTTTGCTTGCTTCTCTTTTTTGTGTATTTTTCTAGATATTCACAATCATGTTTTTTGCGATAACAGCGCAATCTGTTACGAATCAAAAAAAATCTCAAACAAAAACTACATACTTGATGGCGTAGAATCCGAATCTGCAATACAAAATGGGGGTTCCCATTTCAGATTTCAAAGTTGTCCCCCCTCCCACTCTGGGGGGGGGGGATGAGTTCGGCACCATTGAGTGAGCCCCCTACATTATAACAAATCTTATTAAAATCTTTTTTTGATTTGATGCAGTGTTTTAGTGATATTCCGTTGTCTCAAGATAAAAAACTCACCCTGTATATATAAGCATATTCGCAGCGCAAATCTTATAATTTGAACAAATAGAGATGCCAGAACTAGAAGTTGGAATTGTATCAAATCATTTATTTGTTTCAGACATTTGGAGGTATCTCGTATTGCTAGTGACTTCATGACATGTTCATGCTTATAACTCAGTTCGCCTATTATGCGTTTCCGGCAGAATTTGTAGCATCTGAGGTAAGAATAAATATATGTACTCCAACGAGAAATCTCGTAAGGTGTTGGGATATATTAAATATTATGCCTTAAAACACTTGATTGAATTACATGTTTGTTTAAGTGATTTAAAAAAGTAGTTATTTATACGCACTAAGGCACTAAAGTGTAACTATCAAAACGAATTTGGAGATTGCATTCATCAACCAGAGGAGGCACTTTATTGCCGTGGTGCATACAATATTTTTTTTCCGACTAGTACCTGTGACTATCATTTATTTATTTGCATTTTTAGTATCTATGACATTACACATATATGGATGACAGATTGTTTTACATGCATTATTGATAATTCGACCTCAATATAGGCTCTCTTTACAAACTAAATGAAACGTAATCAAATCCAGACAGGAGCAAACGCCATCGGCACTCTAGATTTTGTGCGAATAATCACAGTAAAATGAGTAAAAAATAAAACTTGTAGCCTAAATACATTACAAATGATATTTTATTAAAGAATCTCATTAATTTCTTGCATATTAGTGTTTTTAAAACAGTGGTAGTACTTTCTTCATGATGGAGAGAAAAAGTAACATTTCGAAAAAAATAGTAATAAATGATTACATAAAATATCTGTCGCAAAACTAATGCAAAAAAAATATGAAATCCATTAATTTTATTAAGGGTCCATAATAATAATATTTGCTCGCGATAGTATATTATTTAACTGAAAATATAAAGGTTTCAATAGCATTGTTATAAGACAATAAAATTAGAATTCATTAATTTAAATTGATACTTATTTATACCAGATAATATAATAACTGCCCCCAATTTCTGTCACAATACAATCCATATAACAGTTCAATCCAGTAAAGTAGACTTTATAGCCCTAGAACAATAAAGCGACACTAAGTTACTCTAGAACAATAAAGTCACATTTTAGCTGTTCAAATGAGTATTTTAAGGTTGGACTTTATTATATGGGAATGGAGAAAATATCACATATTTGTCATAGATTTTCTTTTTCAAATTATAATTACATAAATAAAATTTTGATTAAAGCCACTTTTTAACATGAACACCAAACACACCTTCCATACAATACTATTAGTTTTGCTAGCTATGTTTCATATTTAAGTAAGTTTTGACTAAGTAAAATCATATACCTACCAATTTGCTTTTAAGATACCTTCAGCAACTTCGTGTATGCTTCTTCCAGTTTGCCGATATCTCCAACAGCATTTATGTATCGAAGTGGTATAATTGTGACGTGATTATACAGAAGAAGCTCTGCTTGATGATGACCAGGTCACAATACGTTACTTACTTTTCAGCTGCTGGTATCATCAATATTAATATAGAAACTTTTGGTGGGGTAAGTATAATTAATAGTAATTACTTTTTTAATTTTCAAAAGATTGCGAATGAAGACTTAAATTTTACATAATATTTTTTTTTTGCTTTTTTATACTAATGGTTAATGATTTGATTTACACTTCCTCCAATAATGTCTTGGAATCGAGCTGCGTTAGTCCTTTTTACAAACAAACCTCCTAACATTATTTATTTTTTTTTTCCGGATGTTCGTGTTCCAGAACGAAGAAAAATTCTATATATACCTAGTGGTCAATATTTTGATCATAGAACGTAGAAAGATTAAAAAATACCTGCTGGAATCTCAATTTTTACCATTTACTTTTATAAAATTCTGATTTTCTATTTTTTTATTTGTGTGTTTTCTACATTATTACCACTGATTTTTATTCCAGATTCTCAGGAAGATCGTGTCATTTTATACGATTCTCAGAAACCTGCTCAACACATAATTACTTATTATGAAGAAGCAAGGATTATATATTCTATATTAAAGCGACCTAAGGTTGCATTTGTTTGTAAGTTTGTTCTTTCTTTGTTTCCTCTTGCCTATAAAGCTCTAGACTTTTTTTAAACAATTCTGCTTAGGAATTATGCATGAGCTTTTTGCAACGATGTTCTACATAGTGAATAAACAAATAAATATAAACTCATTTAACTTTATTTTTTGTTTATCTCTACATATCATAAAGAACAACGCAAAACAAAATTCAACAACAGTAATTACTAGTGATGGATTGCTACGAAGCAAACTGCTATTTTATAGCAGCTATTCAATATCAAAAGAAGCTGCTACTTTTTGCAGCAGTTTCCTGATATAGTAGACAAGTGCGAATGTTGTGAAACATACATGTGTATTCGTAGCAGAATATATATAGCAGTAAAGCAGTGTATAAAAAGTAGTGATATATGTATAAAGCTGCTTCTTTAGGTTTGCAGCTACAACCTGCTTCAGTAAATGTTTCTAAATATGTTGCATAAAGGGAGTATCGTGCGTCGGTTTGAATCGGAGTCCCGTGCTCTCGAGCGTGCAAATTTTCTGGTATAGGGGTATTTAGTATCGATATATATCTCGATGTGTGAATACGTGCGATAAAGTCTGCTATATTTTCTTCGTATATTTGCTGTTCATAGTTATCATTATTAAGTGATATTTATATCGTTGTGTAGTGTTCTTTTTGCTGCATCTATTGTGGTATTTTTCATTGAATCTGTGTGGCTATCCGATTCAGAATTTGATTGTAAGTTTTCCATATCTACTGTCAGATTTATTTCTTTTACGACATTTTTCTGCCTGCTGTTTTTTGCAATTTGTTTATATGTATATTTCTACTTGACCTTCTGTCTCTGTTGCTGCACCTTTCCGTTGCCTGTTTTCCTTTTGTTTGTTTATGCGAAAGTCCCTGCGATCGGCAGCGCCAGGGTGAAGCGGTGTGTCCCCGTCTTATCCCTCTCTATTTTACTGTGCTTTTCTCATTGTTATGAGTTCTTTATTGTGTTCTTGTTGCGGCAAAGCTACTGAGCGCCACAAAGCAGTTAATTGCGCTGTATGTCAAAAATATTTAAAATTGATTGTGTTGATATATCTAACGCTGAAGCTCGTAAAATTAACGCTAAGTCGGGCCTGTCTTGGACCTGTAATTCTTGTGCTCAATTAGGTAATGACTTAAATAGCCTCAAATCAGCTGTAGTCGCTCTTCGAGAAGAAATACAAACTCTAAAATTATCTATAGCCGCACCTTCATCATCGGTACCCTCTTTAATTGAAACAGAAAAAATAATTCAGGAAATAGCAGAGCGTGAGAGACGTAAAACCAATGTAATAATTTATGGCTGCAAAGAATCTGAATGCAATACTAATAAGAGCAACTTAATCTTGATTCCGCTTTAGTGCGGAATTCATTTCTTTTGCCAATATTAATGTATCCGAGTTTAAAGTACTAAGACTAGGTAAATTTGATCCAACAACTGCTAATCGCGCTCGCCCTATTCAAGTTCAATTTTTTAATATTGCTTGTGTATCGTCTCTACTAAAGGCATCAACTAAAATAAAAGCTGATGATAGATGGACTGACGTCCATTTCTCTAGAGATCGCACAATTATGCAGCGTGAATTATATCGTGGTGTAAAGATGACTTGCAGCGCCGCTTAGATGATGGTGAAGTAGACTTAAAAATTAAGTATGTTAATGGTATTCCTCTATCGTGCCCTCGGAAAACTAATTTGCCCAACACTACCCAGGTACCTCTGACTTCTTAACAATTTATTACCAGAACGCTCGTAGCATTCGTTCTAAGTCACATCTTATTTACGCCAACTGCAGTGACCTGTCTTTTGATATTGTAGCTATATCCGAGACCTGGCTTGATGACTCATTTAATAACTCAGAGTTTTTCCCGCCATCATACAGTGTGATTAGATGTGATCGTAATTTTGCTATGGTTGGTAGAGAGACGGGAGGCGGTGTTTTATTGCACTGCAGAATCCATTTCATTTAAGTTTTAGATGTATCGAACATTACTGCTCCTACTCCTTTAATTGATTTTATTTTGTGCAAATGTACTAGGAATTCTTTTGTTTTTTATTTGGCTGTTATTTACATACCGCCTAGCTTATCAAATAATGATTTTGAAGTCTTCTTTGATGCTGCAGAAGCGCTTCTCTCTAACAAATCTGTAATATTTATTGGTGATTTTAATTTGCCTCGGTATCATAATCATGTTGCTAACAACCTATACAATTCCCAAGTATCCTACTTTCTTGAATTTTGTACTATTCTCGATTTTAGACAGTTGAACAATATATTAAACAGAGACAGTAGACTTCTGGATTTAGTTTTATCTAACCTGAATTGTTCCATCAAAGTAACGCATGAGGACCAGCCATTTGTTCCGGAAGATGCATATCACCCACCTTTATTTATTTCACTTGAATTTATTTCTTCTTCGAGAACAATTGACTTTCAACCTAATGTTTCTTCAGCTCGATACAATTTCCGTAATGCGGACTTTGGAAAACTCCATGAAGACCTGTTGCTTGTGGATTGGTCATTTCTGAATTTCCACGATGATGTAAATGTTGCTGTGGATAAATTTTATGACAAACTGTATTCAGTTCTGGATGAATCAGTCCCTAAGTTTTCAACGTCCAAACTCAACTTTCCGCCCTGGTTTTCTAATGAAATAAAACGCAATTTAAAAATTAAGGATTCTTATAGAAAGAAATGGATGTTATCGGGCGATGCAATTTTTCTTCTTGAATATCGAAGATTGAGAGCCTTGACAAAAGCACAAATTGGTGACGCTTATAAATTATACATTTCCCGAGTTGAATCTACTATTAAATCTGACCCGAGGCAACTGTGGTCTTTTGTGCGGTCTAGAAATGGCACTTCACGTATTCCCGGCAAGCTGTCCTACAATGGAATCGATCTGGAACAACCTGACCGTATTGTCGATGCCTTCGCTCACCACTTCTCTGCTGCTTATGGTCCCACCCGTCCTTCGACATTGCCAGACACGTGCTTAAATACTCAGACTTTCTACCTCAATCCTATCACTGAAGAAATGGTATCGATTGCTATGGGCCTCATTTCCTGAAAAGTTAACTGCTGGTGAAGACCTTATACCCAGCCTTTTTATTAGAAAAGCCTGTCATATTTTGAGCGGACCGATTTCAGTAATTATTAATTTGGCCATTAAAACCTCTACTTTCCCGAATAAGTGGAAACGAACTCGAGTAATCCCCGTTTTTAAAAAAGGGGATTCTTCTGAAATCAAAAACTACCGACCTATTTCGATTTTAAATAATTTCGCTAAAATTTTTGAACAATATCTGCATTCAACAATATACTTTAAAATACAACAACTTATTTCGCCACAACAACACGGCTTTATGATGGGACGGTCTACTGTGACTAATCTAGCTACGTTTACGCAGTTTGTCAGTGAAGTTATGGACGGACAGGGACAAGTGGACACAGTGTACACGGATTTTTCGCACGCCTTTGATACTTTGGATCACACACTTTTACTACATAAATTAGATTCCTTTGGCTTTTCTCCCAACTTGTGTTTGTTGATTCAATCATACCTAACTGACAGAATTAACTATGTATTTTATAACGGATTTTGTTCATCTGAATTTCGATTGACGAGCGGTGTTCCACAGGGCTCCAATCTTGGACCATTACTTTTCAATATATTTATTAATGATCTTCTTGAATCCCTGAATTGTCCCGTTTTGGCGTATGCTGATGATGTCAAGTTGTTCTGCTGTGTATCTGGTCCTGATGATGCAAATACCTTGCAACAAAATATCAACACTTTATTTCAGTGGTCTGACGCTAACAACTTGGTACTAAATATTGACAAATGCTACACTGTGTCATTTACTAGAAAAACTAAGCCACATAACTTTATGTACACTATTGCTGACTGTGTTTTAAACAAATTAAATGTTATCAAAGATTTGGGAGTTACGTTTGACGCTGATTTGTCCTTCTCTTCACACGTCGAAAGTGCATGCTTATCTGCATCTAGAATGCTTGGCTTCCTCATTAGAACATCTAAACAGTTTAAAGATATCTCACTTTTGAAATCTCTTTTTTTTGCTTTTGTTCTACCTAAGTTGGAGTACGGCTCTATAATTTGGTTCCCTTATTATGCCTCGCAACAGATTCCTATAGAGCGTATTCAACGTCGATTTCTGAGATTGTTATCATTCAAACAAAATGGAACTTATCCGGACTGGTTTATTTCTTATGAGGAGCTGCTAAATTTACATCAAATGCGTCCACTCAGCCATCGACGTAATATTCATAGTGCTCGTTATTTATACAAGCTTATTAATAATACAATTGATTCTCCCTCCTTACTGTCAGCTTTATGTTTCAACGTTCCACGAATTGTGTCTCGTCATTCTACAACATTCAACATGCCAACGCCAAGAACTAACCTATTACTTAGAGCACCACTTTACCACATGACACGGAATGCGGAAATCTACTATGAAGACATTTTCCTGGGCACTACTGCACAATAATATATTTATTTTTCTTACGGTATTCAACTTTTTTTTATAATGTATATATTTTTCAGATTTTTCTACATATTTGTTATATGTATTCACATATTAAAAATATTTTTGTCCTGTAATTGGGGTTACCTGTTGGGCAAATAAATGTCTATTATTATTATTATTATTATTATTATTATTATTATTATTTAGATCGTCTATATGACTTCGGGAGGCGCGTGGTGCAGAAGGGATTCATTTTTTTTCTAATGATTAAATTAATTATTAGATTAGATCTTACTTATCGAATAGAAAAATAAAAGTAAAAATAGATAAGGCTCTTTCAAATGAATTTGATATGAACATAGGGGTTCCGCAAGGCTCTGTTTTGGGTCCTCTATTATTTCTCTTGGCAATAAATGATCTTCCGAACTTTATACCGGCTAACTCTCTGATATTGTTTGCGGACGATACTTGAATTATCGATTATTAAATTAAAGAATTTAGTGAGTTTTTTTGTCAAATAGCTTCTCTTATTATTAAAATCACATTGATATTATTATAATTATTGGCACTAAACTATTGCAATATAATCTAACTAAATCAAAATTCGGCGATTTTGTACTTAAATATCCTAGGGTCAATAGCTAACGAAACTTTACGTTCTTATTTGTTACACCCTGTATAACTACATACATACATACATACATACATGAAACATATACAGGGTGTCCAACAATCCAGTGACCAAACTTAGGAAATAAGTGCGTGATATAATTTTGAACAAAATATCTTAACGAACTTTGGTTCGCAAATGACGCATTTTCGAGATACAGGGTGGTTTTGATAAGGCTACTATAAGTATCTTGGAAAATATAGGAGATACAGAATTGGTTAAATAGGGAAAAAGTTGCGTATTTTAAAGACTAATAAAATTAATTTAATAAAAATTATAAATTCCGAATGGATCCGAAGATACACGGAAGGAATCGAAGATCCGATTTATTGATATAGCGCCTTGAGTTATGAAAATATGTAAATAAGGTATTAAGATTTTAGTATTGCAACATACAATAAAAAAACTATGCTATTTTTCTTTTTTAGTACGACTCTGTAGTGTTTTTTATTTATACGTTTCTGCTACTATTTTTCTATGTTCACACACACGCAATATGCGGAATATTATTAGTACTAACAATAAGTGCAGTTTCAGAGTATAAAGACGCTTACTTAAATCTAAATGTTTTCTCGATTACTAAGCAGTTTAGAAACATCGAAGTTAGTTTCCATCATTAGTGTTCTCGAGCAAATACAAGTTCTTGTTTGAATGAAAACCTAGGCTCAATTCTATGCATCAATTATCCACGTCATCTTCGAGCAAAAATAAAACAGGGCCTAAAACAGAACCTTGAGGAACCCAATACTACGAGAAATATTTTCGAATACAATTATTTTCTTTAGAGTTAATGCTTATAATACATATTTGTTATTAAAAAATAATATAGTTCCAATACCACAAGAATACAGTTTGGACAGTAAATGTAATAAAATAATGACCTACTGACACAATCAAATGCCCTATTTAAGATCATCATCCACAGTTACTTTTATCAATGTAGGTTACTAAGTTCTTATAAAAATTTTATATTTTTGGGAATTCACATCTGTGTTTGTCCTATTTTTGATAAAATTTGTAAATTTATTACATACCAATTTAATGATTGCGCAGTGTCTAATTTGTTACATCGTAAAAAGAAGTTGTTTTATTTTTAATCACATTAGCAAAGAAAACATATAAGATTACGTGTACTTGATATACACAGTCACTTCCAATTATAATAATTTAGTAAGCAATTTTGAAAAGGGTATATAACCGCCTTCGATGCTATTATATCCAATCAATTTCTTCGGAATATATGTGGGCACATTCCGACGTAGTCTGTAGCACACCACCAAAAGGACAAGACATGGATACACCGCCTCAAGATAAGATATACATCGCCGCATTAACGTTGATGCAAATGATTGGCGAACATTTCGATGATTCGTCTGAAAATCATTCAATCTTTCGAACAGTAAATTTCATTATATTCTCATATCTGACGGTGTTAAATATGGTAAATTTTTTCTGCATCGATGTTAATATGATTATAAAAAATGCGGAATCATCTGTCGTGATTGTTCACGTAAGTAATTTGAAATCGATATAAGGAAAAATTTGATTTAATCTGCTTTCAGGTGTTGATGAAATATGCCATGCTGGTATATTATAAACCTATCCTAACGAAGTTATTGTGTTATAAGCGGGAGAAGTTTTGGAGACAACAAGATATGAATGAAGATATCAGGTTGGCTTGTAATAAATTCTTCGAGAGAATACAATTCGTCCAAACTTGTTTGGTAATTGCGGCATGTACAACCATAACGTTGTATGTGCTGAGGCCATGCTTTGAAGGAGCGCTAATTTTAGAAGTATGGTTGATTAAAGATACATTCGGTCATGGTGCCGCTCTACTGATGATGGAATACTACACTTTTATCCTTACCATACCAGTGATGTTCGGCTACGATTCACTTTATCTGGCTTTGTGCGCTGATGTGGTGGTACAGGTTAGGTTGTTGAAATATAAACTAAAACAGTTGACGATGATGAATATATCCGATTCTAAAGTCGAATTGATTGATTGTATAAAACACCATCAATTTTTGCAGGGGTAAGTACTCAATTTTTAAAAAAAATACACAATTAGAAACAAAGGTACACACAAAATATCACTCGTGAATAAAGGAATGGTATTTTTATCATTCGCTAGTGATTTTTTACCGACAAAAATATTAATGATAAAGGAAAAAACTCTATACTCTGTTAGGTTTTATATATCCCAATCTTAAATGAGCAGTATATTATCATATTTCTATTGAGCAAATAAGAAACGACCTATTTGGTGTCTGATAATATTTATTTTAATCTATAAGCAACATAATGGAGTGACTCACCTTTGTACATAATACATTCCATTAGTCTTTATTATAAAACCCCCTAGAAGTGGCCTACAGTCAAATTTTTAGTTCTGAAGATTGAACGATCTTTGAGTAAAAAAAAAAATTATTTCGCGATTGGGTTGTCTGATCCGAACGTAAAAAATAGAAAATATACAGTTTTTTGGAAGCTACCAGAAAAATAATTTGATTTCCATCGATCACGTGATAAATTCTTTTTTTTTTAGTTTTTATTTTTCAATGTTTTTTTTTTGACAAAGTAGTCGTTTTGATACAATCACTAAAATTATTGCATGTTGAAATCCATAAATGTGGCATATATTAATAATAATAATAATAATTTTTATTGCTGTAGATCATAAATGATATAAACATTGTCAAACATAACAATTGACACTAGTAGTAATTGATTGTAATTGGTTAACCATTGTTTTGTAGTATGTACAATTCTTGCTCAGATGTGTATAATTTTGATATGCCCAAATGCCTAGTTGGTATAAATAAACTGCTGGTAATGGTAGAATACCTAACTCTTTAAATAATAGACGACATGGTGTACCAGCTGGCCTATGCAACAAGCATCTTATAATTTTCTTTTGTGCTTTAAATACTCGTGTAAAATTTTCTGAAGTTCGCCAAGCAAGAATGCAATGCTTTAATAAGATTTTAAGACACCGACATCAACCGTATGATGCAAAAACAATGTAGGGCCCAATATGGATCCCTGCGGAATACCCCGTGTGATCGACGAAAATGACGATAAGTACTCTTTCTCTATTATCTATGGAATATTCGCCAGGCTAATTAGAAGTACTTTTAATTCATATTCGTCAGTGGGTTCTAGGAACATAGAGTGCTGACATTTACTGGTACTCTCGTAGGTACAATCACCAATATCTAAACTATTTACGCTACTAAATTGTTTCGAAAATAAATTACTTATGTCTTCCCCATCCGTTATTATAACATTATCATAGAGGATTTTGATCCTTTTAGCTTGTTTATTTTTATTTTCGTTTAATAATAAAGCAGCTTTAGATTTATTATCTGATTCTGTTATTTTTTTTCGTAGTATAGTTTTTTTGTGGTTTGAACTAGGTTTTTGTGAGCTCTTTTTTCAATTTCATATAAGTTTAAAATTTCATGATTTCCAGACTGTTTTTGGAGATTTCGTAAATTATTTCCGCTTCCTATTACTTCGGTATTTACCCAGCTACTCCTATGATTAGATTTTGAAGTTAGTTGCAAAGGCAAGACCAAGTTAAAGTAATATGTAAAGATGTTACTGAAAGTATTATATTGTTCATTTGCGTCAGATAGGGAGTAGACCTCGTCCCAAGACTCAAAGGAGAGCAAACTCAAAAAGTATTCTATACGCTGCTCGGTAATAACACGGGTTAACACTTTGGTCTTATTACTTTCAATATTAATGTTGCTATCCACAATAACAATCTGATAATAATGGTCACTCAGAAAAGGGTCACCTAATATCCTACCTTCCAACATCGCATTTACATTTGAAAAAAAGTTATCGATGCATGTTTCCGAATGGCGTGTGTGGTACGCGTTCAATTGTAGAAAACTCGTTCACACATAAAAGAATTGAAAATATCTAAAAGTTCACTTGATTCTTCGGTCATAGTATTAAAATCTATATTAAAATCACCACACAACAAATAACAAAAGAAGGAAAGAAGTCCTTATATTCAGCAAATTTCTAAATATCTAAAAATTAAAATTGAAAATTATAAATCTAAAAATTAAAAAAAGTCGAGAAACGACATTTAAAAGCACACACGGTTTTTATTTGTCTTTTGTTCTGTCGTGTGTGCTTTTAAATGCCCTATATCGACCTTTTCTAAAACCATGTTGTTTAGTTGGGAAGAGATTTCTTGCTTCAAGGAAATTGATCAGCCTTGTCGCGATGGCAGTTTCAAATATTTTAGAGATAGCTGGCAGTATACATATTGGTCGATAGTTTTCGCAATATTTCTATCTTTATTCTTATGGGTGGGCACTATTTTACCTATTTCGAATGCTTAGGGAAATATACCCTGTTCCAAATATTTGTTAAATATGTGCGCCAGCGAAATGCTTCCAACGCTTTTAATAAATTTGTAGATATTAGACATATGTTCGGTTAAACGCTCGAACTTACATCTCCTATTAGCTTAATTGATAAAACACTCGTCCGGTAAACGAGAGGCTGTAGGTTCGAATCCTGCGCCAGGAAAAACATTTTTCTTGGGAAATATTCCTTCTAATTATTACAGTTAATAGCAGAAATACATTAATTTGTTAATTTCTCACCATAAAAAGCTTGCATATTTAGCTTAATTAGTAAAGCACTCGTCCGGTAAACGAGAGGCTGTAGGTTCGAATCCTGCGTGAAGAGAAAATTTTTTCTTGGGAAAAATTCCTCCTAATTATTACAGTTAACAGCAGAAATACATTAATTTGTTAATGTCTCACTGTAAAAAGCTTGCAATGCTTGAATCGGAAATGAGATTCGCTCACGAATCGAACGCAAAATCTCATTACATTCACGTGCAGTAATGAATATTACTTTTTTTACGATTCGAAACCAATTAAAGAAAAATAAAAATTTTTGTTTATTGTATTTTAGCATCTTTACGCAAATGAGAAGAATCTATTCCGTGATGTTTTTCTTCCATTACTTCATCACCTTGGCGGCGTCATGCGTGGAACTTTATGAATTAATTTTGGGGTGAGTATTACAAAATTTGTGCGCGAGAAACATAAAAATAATGGAACTTCTTTAGATTTTTAATATTTTTTTTTATATCTTAAAACATACGTTTGCGACACTCGATCACGAATAATGATAAAATTTACAATTTACAAAAATCTTATTATCATTTAAAACAAACAAAAAAAAATTGAAGATTAAATGATTGCGCAAGGATTTTTGATATCTAATGTTCCAATGATTTGTTTCAGACATCTAGAAGTGTCCCGTATCCTGAGCGATTTCATGAACATCTTTATGCTTATATTTCAGTTCGCTTATTACGCATTTCCTGCTGAATTTGTGGCCGCAGAGGTAAGCACCCATTTCGAATTGTAATTTTGGTTTGGAAGATCTCTCAGGCTTCTTGAGATAAATGCTTAAACTTCCTAAAACGATTAACCAAATCATATCTTTGTTTAAGATTGGGTTTATCATTGATTTATCACAGAAATTTTGATTAAAAGTGTTTTAACATGGGCATTTTAAGATGGTTTTAGTTTAATGATTGAAATGTGAAAATTATAAACAAAAATTGAGTGCGTGTTCGAGAGGAACCCATTATTTTTTTTTTCTAATAGTCTGAAACTGCTTATATCCTTTTTTTTAAGACCGATTGGTTGACAGTTGAAAGATCCATGATTTCCACTTCGGAATTTCTATTAAGAAGATATGTTGAAATCATGTGGTTTAAACTCATTCCCAAAAGGTTGCGCTCCACGTAATGGGCAATATTATTGTCTCCCAATTTTGTATATTTGCCACTTGGTGGTTCTAGCAATCTGAGATGAAATGGAGTAGATGAAGAGTCTAGAAACCATTATATGTTGTCACTTTTAAACACGCAAATCTCTGTATCTTGCTATAAGTTTAATTATAGTAATTTGCTGTTCCATCTTTGTCCACCATATCAGATATGCATAAGTGATCATGGGTCTGACTACCATGATGTACGTCCAATACTTCATACTACTCCTCCCGAAGTTTTCCATTGGCTCTTCTGGCCAACATGAGTGTTGTCTCCGTCCTGGTTTTCAGCCTCTGAAGTGTGCTTAAGTCTAGGCTGACACCAAGCTATTTTACTTTCTATGACAGCTTTATCCCCTCACTCCAGAATTTTTTAGAAATCTAAGAACATCCAAGTTCATCCTTCTGGTAAATGCTATTGTGATGGTTTTGGAGGAACTGATATTTAGACCATCTTGCTCGGTCCATGCTTGTACAACTTTTAGAGCGTTTTGCATGTTGTTACCACCGAATATTGTTGCATTTACCCCGAATGACAAAATGACAAAATCACCCGCGTAAACCAAAATTTTATGCTCATGATTGTCCAATCCACTAGTGACTCGTCCTCGATCAGGTTCCACAATGAAGATACAAGTCCTCGCCTTCCTTGCGGAAAGAACCATACTGATGGGTACGAACAATATTTATCATGTCTCCATAGATATGTTTTGACCAATGAATTTTGATGGGTACAGACAATATTTGTCATGTCTCCATAAATATATTTTGACAAATTTTACCAATTTGCATACCATCAACTACTTTGTGTTCCTTCCTTCCAGTTTGCTGACATCTCCAGAGGAATCTATATGTCGCGGTGGTATACCTGTGAGCTGTCTACACAGAAGAAGTTGCTCTTCATGATGACTAGGTCACAACATTTAACTTATTTTTCAGCAACTGGTATAATCGACATTAACATAGAGACTTATGGTGGGGTAAGTAAATTGAAAGTATTGTTTTTTATGACTGTTATGAAATATGTTTATTACTGCTTTGATAAAATCGTAATATATTTTGTATTTGCTTTTATTAAAATTAGAATAGCTATAAGAATTTTGGTATAAAGTCTTGTTGGATGTCCATCATACCACTCAGATAGGTAGATGATGATTTACACAAGTAAATGATAGCTTACACAGGTACATCTGCCTATTTATCTGCTTGAGTTTAAAAAAACCGGACGTATAAGTGAATTAAACTAAACCACAACTTTAAATCTGAAGGGATTCTATGCCAGTATTCTTATGGCCATTCTATTATCAAAACAAATTCTCACTAATTTGTATTCCAGCTCATCAGGAAGATTGTATCATTCTATGCCGTTTTAAGGAATTTATTAAGTACATAAACATCCACAGAGGAAATACGCAAGAAAATACATTATGTATTGCAAAATAGATATACTTTGCTTCTATTATTCCACTTAAAGCACTTGTTTTACGATACTTGTAATTGTTGATGAAAATTATATATAAATATCTGTTTCAAATGTAGGATTTATTAAATAAATAAAGTGTATTTTAGGAATAACTTGTGAGTTTTATTTTATACCTCTCCCTAATAAAATGCTCAATCATTTTAGTTTAAATTCGAGCTTATAATGTGCTTCTTAAATTACATCCATAAATCACGACATTCGCATGATAAGATGGCACTTCGGCACTTCGGCAACGACAGATATCAGTTGTAATTTTACTCAAATATTTCTACAATTCACTTAACGGCATTAAGAAAAACTGAACAATTCTTGCTATTCTACGTTCTATCTAATAGAGTAATGGTTTCTTTGTTCCAGCACTCGTAAAATAATTCCTGTAATACTTGGCAACCCAAATTATATTCACGAAAGCAATTTTTTACTTCTTATCGGCGGGTAATATTCAGTGGCATTTGTAGATTTCCCAACGTATCAACTGACATTTTTTTCTTTTGACCATGTACAGCTCTTCCAAGGAAAAGGTCGACAATCTAATTTTGATTATATAACTTCAGATGTTTACTTCTCTGACAGCTTCAATCAATTCAGTCGGTTCAAAACAGCAAATTACTACCAGCTAAAACTGTGAAGAAATTTCTATGTTATGCATATTCAAAATGATATTCTTTTATTGAGATGCCACATACGGAAACTAAATCTGGCTAGGAATGAGACAAACTTTTAAAACGAACTTTGACTTACCACTTAAAAGTTTATAATATGAGAGTACTTTATTTGAAGCCTTTTTATTTCAAGATTTTTAAGCAGTATTGAATCACAAGTTGGAAATAGATTTTGACATGTATTTGATAGAGTTGCTTGATAGAAGGAATAAGAAAAATCATTTACTGTTCTAAAATTAATTGAAAAAAAAATTACTGTGAAGTGATGATTCATTACATTAAAGTAATGAAATGGAAAAAAAAACATTAATCATGACTATTTATTTAGGAACTCATTTAAATCAAACATCAATTCAAATCATCAACTTTGTTACATCAGCATTATTGGCAAAACTCACAAATAAGAACACCATTTTTTTGCACATAATGTATGGCGTATTCATTGTTCTGCTTGGCAGTCTTCAGAAAATAATCCTACGCAAAACGGGCATTCTGGGTCGCTTAGCAAACCTTCACTACCGTCAGTGTTATCCATCTGTAAGTCAGCTGAAGAATCGGAACTGGTAGTATCTTCAACAATATTTCTCTTGATCCGTTAGGGACTGCAAACAATCCCTCAATGCAATGGCACGAGACAACACGGTGTCTCTGATTTGGGTGCCGGGACATGAGGATATAAAGGGCAACGTAATAGCCGATGAACTAGCCAAGAGGCTCTAAGAGACACTTCATGGATCCAGAGCCGTATGTGGATTACTAAGGATTCCGCAAGAAGGGAGATCTGGACCTGGTTAAGATAAAGAAAGTACAAAGAAATGGAGGTCGACTGAAGGTCAACTCCATACCAAAACGCTGATAGGGGAATGGGGATGTAGTTTCTCTGATAACCTACTCAAGCGCAGTAAAAAGAAGTTAAACCATTACTGGGTTGGTAACTGGACACTGTCCTCTGAAAAAGCATCTATACAACACATGCCGTGTAAGCGAACCGTGGTGTAGAAGATGCGAACTACAGGAGGAAACGAGTTTACATGTTATCTGCACATGTGAGGAACTAAAGGTACTCAGGCAGAAATATCTATCTATTGGAGCCCTCGAAGGTCCTCAAGTTTCCACTGGGCAAGATACTGGGCTTTATAGAGAACACCAAGCTGCTCGAGTGGAAATAAGAGAATCAATAGGGATGGTACAATGAGCACCAAGCTCAAGTGCCCGGACATCAAGTGCCCACCCTAACTTGATTGAATGAATGAATTCTCTTGATCCCCAGATGATCCAGACGTCTAAGGTTTATCTGGTAAAATGGGAATTGGGCTAATATCAGCTGGTCGAATAAAAGTTCTAGATGGAGGATCACTGATTCTTGAAGCTAGCGAGGAGAAAGTTTATTTAGGAGATGTTACCAATTGAATATCTTCAGCTGTCTCTAAATGAGCTTGGAGAGGGTTGTCCCTGGCCGAAGGAAACTCTACCTGAGCAACCTAAGATTTGATCTTCTTGTATTGCTAGTGAAAAATCATGAGGACTAAATATATTTTTATTGCAAGGATAGAGCCCAGAGATTCGAAACCCATTTTCAGTCTTTTCAAGTGTGGCAATTCGTGGATATGTATTACCAAATAGCATATCCTCCTGATAAAATCTACTAATCCACTGTTCGATCTCTTGAGCATAATAATTTTTTAATGGGGATATAAAACTCACATCTGAAGGTTGCATACAGTGCGTGCTGTGAGGTGGGAGGCAAATAATTTTGACGTGATTTTTTCTAGCTCGTTTAAAAACGTCTAAATTTCGTGTGTAGGAATGGTGTCCATTAATTACAAGAATAACTGCATCTCCTGCTGTAGGCTTCACATCCTATCTGCATATTAGGCGATTTTCCCTAAATACTGATCAATATTTATGGTTTGGTGGGGAAAAAATTGAAATTTATTGTTGTGGCTCGGTATGAAAAAATGACGTCCATGGTAGAGTCGATTCTGTTCATTTGATATAAAAAGCTGTAAAGAATTTATTAATTAGTATACATTTGGTTATAGCAGATACCAAAATGAAAGCTGATGATTGGACAAAAACAGTTAAGCTGCTTATAAGAAAGTAGAGTTATTTCCTCTTTTAGTTTACATTAGAAGGACTGTAAAAATGGACTTAAATGATATTTAAGCAAAGTTTTGGTAGATGTGGTAACTACACATTTGTAGAATAGGCATAGGCTTAGCTTATTTGTTAAAGGCAATATTTAGATATTATCTTGTTTAAAGTTTTAGGTGCCATTTTTGCGCAGGATGTTTTGATTGGACCTTTTATTTGTGTGATAGAAATAGCCCATATTCATATCTTTTCTGATCTCAACAATGTCAGGATATTTCCTTATGGTTAAGTTGTACCGTCTTTGGATATTTTCCTATAAGAATAAATTCTTCTCATGTTCCTCAACCCAAAACTTTCAAATTCACAACAATATTTTATGTTCATCAACCCCCAAAATAAATTTTCACCTTCAACAGCAATATTTCCTCCTTCTTCATTCAGTTGCTTCTCTGCTACAATTCCTCACTGATGTTCATCAAGCCCCAAAATAAATTTTCGCCTTCAACCGCAATATTTCCTACTTCTTCATTGAGTTGCTTCTCTTCTAAACTATGAGGAAATCCTTAATACAGTTTATTTTTTCTCAAATAAGGTTTGGTTATATCTTCCTGGAGATGTAAATTCATAGAATATGAATAGTCCGTGTTAAATGCGCTTGCCTAGTTTTTGTTTGGGTTGTTAACATTTCAATTGTGAGCACTGCACATAAATAGGTACTAGTGGTACTTATGTATGTTTTATTGATATTTTTGGCATAGACAAACTCGTATAAAAAGGAGCGATCTCGCCAGACATATTCACTACTCTCAGCTTTGCTGAAGAAAGATGTTTACTTTCAAGTATCTAGTGGTTTGCTTGCTCTTCTTGACAGTATCATGTCGCCATCAACAGAAGAGGAATCACGAACCTATCGTCGAAACACCATTGGGTAAAGTTAAAGGTTTCGTTTTGACATCGCGTTTAGGAAATCCTGTTTACTGTTTTACGAGTATGAGATATGCCAAACCACCTGTCGGCGACTTGAGGTTCCAGGTAAGATATTTGTATTGATTTACTTTCACTTAGGTTTAGAGCACTTTAGGGTGTTGAAATAGATTGATTCTTCGTTGGTGTGTAGATTTCTGCCCTTCAATATAGTCTTCTTAAGTATAATGCCCTCAGATGAAGCTATCTTTCATTACTAGAACACCAACTAACTTATTTTCACCACAACGTTGGATGCTACCCCATTAATAGATCCCTGGGCCTTCCATGTCTCAGTTTATATAATACTAAGATTAAAATAAAAATAATTAACTAATTTGCATCTACGTCAGTCAATAAGACTATTTAATTGCATAGTAATAGCCTTACGAGCTGTCTTCTAACTAAAATGACCAATTGCGTCGAAAAAGACTTGACCAAATCATTCTTAATTGCTAAAATTGCTATATGGTTAAGACGTCTTTGGCCTATTTTGCTTCTTTGCCAAGTTTTTAAAGAGTGCGTGATTTTACTAAAAGCCCTTTCATCCATAGACACTGGAATCCTACAAAAAAGTCTAAATGCATTATACAGTTTAAAAAAAAATGCTTGAATGTTTTCTCATATATGGAGTTGAGAATCTTCATCCGCTCCTTTTTGATTAGAATGCTATACTGAAGTTGCTCTTCATGTGTAGAATATCTTCAACTAAGCTGTCTGAATCTGCTAATTCTGAGTCTGAAGAATATTCGAAACAAGATTGATGGTTTGAACTTTCAGTTCATCATTTTGTAGGTTCATAAATGCTAAACCTGGTGAAAACAGTTCACAAATTCCTTCACAGGTCGCAGATCTTGTTACAAATCTACCATGACAAAATTCAAAACAGGAGGAAAACAGAAGATTTGAATTCATTTGATGCTTCCGCTTTCAGTTGAAGTTGTTCAGGTATAGTTTCATTTGTATTAGGTTCCCCTTTGATAACAAAGTCTGGTGAAATGTCAATTGCTTGGGCAACTGCTTTTGCTTCGTTCAAAATGGTCTCCCATGGATCTCATAGGCCCTGCTTCTCATTAAATCTTAGGTCTTTAATTAGTTGCGTCTTTACATTGAAGAAAATCACATTGTTTAGCATAATGACGTTTTGGTAATCAATAGAAGCCAAGATCTTTGACAGAATGATGACATCAAGAGGGCTTTGAAAGATCTAAAGTACTTCTTGAGTCCCGAACCTTTGGAGGAGCAGATTTAAAGCTTCGAGAATTGAACATAGCGCTTCAAAATCGAGCGCACAGCTTGTAGTCTTTCGCAATGTGGCTTTGAAACTCGCACAGATTTAGGAATTTTACGAATTTATTACAAAATTACTCAATTTTTTTAATCAAACTAATTTGCATTTTTTTAAATCAATTTAATGAATTTATCGCATCATACGTGACCCATCTGCATTAGGCATCCTTATCCCTAACCTCAATCGTTTATTGAGACACCTATTTGAAATTCTGATGATTTTTTTTTTGACTTTTGCACTGCTTCGAATAAAATCAAATATTTCACGGGGTGTTTTATATATTAAGATATTTTACCAATGCGAATGCAAGTACGATGATACGGTGTTGCGGTATTCATCACCAAATCAATATACAGCAGATTCAAAAATTCATCTCCAATATCGGTATTTACAAGTTGTGCAAAATTTTTCTTTTTCAAATAGGACATGCTAATTGTTATTAGAGCATTGATTGAGGCAAAAAAAAATAAATCCATTAGTATGAAGATTTGATGTAGCAAATGTTATTAGTATATTTCGTATAAAATTACCTAAAATATGTGAAAACTATCAATTTAAATCATGTAAAACTATTTTTCTCATAGATAACACTCTGTATATTGTTTTTAGACTTATTTAAGTATTTGTATGTCAAGTATTTAATGTTACCAGTTCGCTGTTTATCAGTGAATGTGGTGTAGTTGTGGAGAATGTATACTAATTATTGAATAACAACATGCCATGACATACGACAACAAGACAAGTGATATCTAGTACTGCTAACTACCAAACCACAGTGTTAGCGAGTTAGTGATATTTATGTGTGTTGATTTCTCCTTTTTGTAAATCAAGAAGGAAAAAAATTAGGAAAATATTAAAGGCTTGTTATATATACAAATATTTTACGTTCATGAAAAATCTAGCAACCATAATAATTGAACGAAATGGTCATTTAATTACAGCTACGTACATTCACTTGCAACGCATAAAAACTCTGTAAAGATAAAATAAAATTGGAAATAAAAGAAATATCTTAAATATAGCCAATTTATTCAAATTAATGATACTGAATGAATAAACCAGTTATTAAGTAACATAGAAGGAGAAAGACGAACTCTTCGAAAATGTTCAATATGTTAAGTTTAATAGTTTGTTTTCCTCGATGATTTACTTTTAAATTATTTAATAAAGGGATGAAAATATTAACAGATAGATTCGTTAACGTATCATAGGTTGGTAATATCTTAGAGTTAATATGAATACTTTAGAATTATGTAAATATTTCTAATGATAAAATCTCAGGTATAAATATCACACACTACAAAAATCATCATTAGAAAATACAGGGTTTTCCACGGAACTGGCTGGTTAGAAGTTTTCCGGCTTAACGAAATTCCTCAGTTTTAAAAAATTGGGGTTAGCAACAATTTGACACTTACTTTCTTTCTAAAATATTTTCACCTTTTTTGCACTTCCGGTTAACCGGAAGTCGCCACGAACTTTGTTATTTTAAATAGAACACCCTATATATTATTATATTTTTGAATTTACCATAAAATTCTATGACGATTACCATTAGGGTATCTTATACCTATCTTCAACTGTTTTTAAGATATTACGATTTTTGTTAAAATTTTGACATTTACATTGTTGTATGTAATTGATTCTCACTTGATTTAAGTGTCAGAAATCTCCGACTTTGAAATCAACAATACTAACATTGTTTTCCAAAACGTAGAAAAAATTCAGTGACATTATACAGGGTGTTTAAAAATTAGTGATATATCCAAGAATTTTGAATGTTGCAAAACTTAATTTTTTCAAATAGAACACCCTGTACATTTTTCTATTTTTGGATGTACAATTAAATTCTATATGGATTTGCTGTAGCATTCCCTATACCCATCTTCAGTAGTTTTCTTTTAAATTACTCGTTTTATTTATTACCGCTTTCAAATGGCCGAATAATTTCTATCTGGTGGGCCATGCCATTAACATCACAACAATTTATTATTTATTATTAGTAAGTGTTATTGTTATAATCATTGTTTGTTACACGTCGCGTGTTCAGATCGATGAATATTATTGTGGAACTTATTTATTAGATAATGAAAAATATTGGAGGAGCTTATTCTAACCTAGATACTATAAATTTATTTTACATTCACTGAGAATGCAGGAAGAACTTATAGAGAATTCAATGTAATTAAAGGAATTTATTGGTTGTTAATATATCTAACGGAATCCAGAAAATTTTGAAATGATTTCTCTTAATAGCTCGGTTTCAAATTAAAGGAAATGGCATAAACGATAACGACGATAACATAACAAAAATTGTTTCACTAAAACGTAGTGTGCTTGTCAGAAAAATGTTTTAAAGTTTTTTTAAAATTATAAAGGTTTTTATGAAGAATATTTAGATACATGCACACTTAACAAATGCAATTTACAAGCAGCATAAACTTGAACCATGACATAGAGCATCAGAAAAAAATGCTCAATGTGAATTCCGTTTACGTCCAAGAATTTTATTATTCGACGTCTTAATGTGTAACCTTATACTTCTTCTCACTTCAACTGGGTCTAATTCATCAAACGTTCTCGTCACACGACTCATTAAATCTTGCTTGGTAGTACCGAAAGTTGCGTACAGTGTGTAATCTGTGTAATGTATTATTTCAAAGTTTTCTGAATTTTATTAGATATATTAGCCGAAAATAAATTCCTATAATTACCGTAAATTCTCTATAAGTCATCCTGCATTCTCAGTGAATGTAAAATAAATTAAAGTATCCAGGTTAAAATAAGCTCCTTCAAAATTTTTCATTATCTAATTCATAAGTTCCATAATAACAAGCATTTATCTGAACACGCGACGTGTAACAAACAATGATTATAACAATAATACTTACTAATAATAATAAATTGTTGTGATGTTAATGTCATGCCCACCAGATAGAATTATTCGGCCATTTGAAACGATAATAAACAAAACGAGTAATTTAAAAGAAAACTACTGAAGATGGGTATAGGGAATGCTACAGCAAATCGTATAGAATTAATTGTACATCTAAAAATAGAAAAATGTACAGGGTGTTCTATTTAAAAAAATTAAGTTTTGCAACATTCAAAATTCTTGTATATATCACTAATTTTTAAACAGCTGTATAATGTCACTGAATTTTTTTCTACATTTTGGTAAAACAATGTTAGTACTTGTTATTTCAAAGTCGGAGATTTCTGACACTTAAATCAAGTGAGAATTAATCAATTACATACAACAATGTAAATGTCAAATTTTAACAAAAATCGTAATATCTTACAAACAGTTGAAGATAGGTATAAGATACCCTAATGGTAATCGTCATAGAATTTTATGGTAAATTCAAAAATATAAATTATATATAGGGTTTCCATTTAAAATAACAAAGTTCGTGCGACTTCCGGTTAACCGGATGTGCAAAAGAGGTGAAAATATTTTAGAAAGAAGTAAGTGCCAAATTGTTGCGACCCCAATTTTTTAAAACTGAGGAATTTCGTTAAGCCGGAAAACTTCTAACCAGCCAGTTCCGTGGAAAACCCTGTATACTATTCAGAATGTTTTGTTAGGGAAGAGATAGTGTTATCTCCTCAGACACGTTTTATATAATTACAGCCTCCAGTACCTATAGAAAAATGGGATGTGTATATGACGCCACGAAACCCGGTCCTGTATGTCCCCAAGCAAATAGCGTAAATACCTCTGAAGATTGTTTGATGATCAACGTTTACGCCAATAAAGTGAAGCCCTCAAATTAGAATGAAAACAAATATTTACCAAAATCGTTTGCAGCTACCCAGTGCTAATGAGAGTTTAGACAGGCCTGTAATACTGTTCATCCATCCCGGGGGAATGTATGAATTTTCTGGAGCAATCTACACATTCGCCCCTGATTATCTTCTGGATAAAGACATTGTCTTGGTAACTTTCAACTATAGGTTAGGCACTTTAGGTTGGGTCTTTAGATATAACTGTGGAAAACTTTATGCTTACATCCATGGTTTTAGGTTATCTGGCTACTGGCACCAAAGAAGCGCCAGGCAATAACGGCTTCAAAGATCAAGTCCTCGCTATGAAATGGGTTCGAGATAACGTGAAAGCGTTCGGCGGAAATCCTAATTTGGTAACTTTGGCTGGTTGCAGTGCCGGGCGCCATCAGCATAAATCTGCATCTAGTATCGCCGATGAGCAAAGGTAGTACTTCATTCCTAACACATCCCAGCAGCTAAGTTGGAATTCGGATCAATCCCATAGGTTTATTCCACCAAGTCATAATGATGAGCGGATCAGAGGCTGGTACATTCTACATATCTACCAACCAATATAGTATAGCTCAAAAGCAAGCGAGATTGGTGAATTGCCCAGACGACAGCCCTGCTGCGATAATCAGTTGTTTAAAGACGAAGCCAGCGGAAGAAATCGGCGCAACCAGACCATTATTTGCGGTAAAGGCTAAATGAGCTAGTGAAATCTGTGCTTGCATAGATTTTTAACTATTTTTTTTTATGAATCGATGCTCACTATTGGTATATCGGTTATTAAAGGACATAATACAACGGTTTTAATGGGAAATGTTTTGCAAAATTCATTAATTCCAAGAAATATCATTTAGCCTGAAGCTATCGGGCTGAAATTAAAGCAATTGAGTACTGCTGTCATACATACTGTAAATACCAACAATTAGTTGAATCGATGCCACCCCATTCGAGATATTATATGTATGTATGTAGGTAGAACGGTGATGTTACACTGCGACCTAAAAGATCTATTGTGTCCCTTATTCTTGCTGCTTTACAGCTGGTCTCCCAATCCTATTCCTTTCAGAAAGTGTAGGATGTCAGAGGGGCCCCAGCCTAGGTAAGTCTCCCTCTTCGATTTCACATGCTCCCAGGTGCAACGCCCTCGATTTGCACAGTGCTACACAGTTTGAGAGGAGGTGGATGGGTGTTTCATCCTGTTCCCCACAAAATCTACATTCGGATTCCTTTTCCAATCTAAGCTTACTCAGGTGTCCTTTCAGTTTACAGTGGCCTGAAAGTATTCCTGTTAATATGCGAACATTGTTCTTACTCGGGTTGATGCATTCTGTAAACCTCTTCTGGTTATAAGTTCCCAGAAGAATTTTACTTTGCCTCATTCCCTGGAAATTTTCACAGTAACTGGATTTTCTCTGCTCCATTTCTATTTTAGGTTCTTCAGTATTGTACAGCTACTTAACCCGCAAAAGGGTTCAGGCCCTACAAAAGGCATTCCAGCCCCTTTTTTTGCGAGGTTATCCGTTATTTCGTTTCCTTCCACTCCTGTGACCCGGAACCCACAGGAGGGTTACTTTATTTCTTTTGCCTAGCTCATTTAATTTCCCTAGGCATTCCCAGACCATCTTGGAACTGATTTCATATGAGCTCAGCGCCTTGATGGCTGCTTGACTATCAGACATGATGATAATCTCCTGCTTCCGATAATTTCTATCTATATTGAACTGGACACATCTTTCAATAGCGTGTATTTCCGCTGAAATATACTTGGATATTTTCCCAAGCTTTCGAAATATGTGGTTCTCGGCCCATATATTCCCATTCCAGTTCCCTCTGCCGTTTTGGAGCCATCAGTATACCAATTGATGGCATTTCTATTCAAGTTCAAGATGTGTTGTGATCCCACTCGCTCCTGTTACTAAGCTTTATGATGAATTCCTTCACAAAGCTGAAGATATTAGAATTAGGGTGGAAAAATTCAATATTTTTCATTCTCAGGGAATTACTTGAGCTATCACGTTCAAAAAAATTACGTAAATAAACACTGATTATGGGGGATTCTATAAAATATCAAGAACTAATTCCATTCACTCAGTTCAAAATTATCATTATTTTCCCTTTTGGGGGTGGTTTTTTTGAGTTTGATTCAAAGTGCCAACTTGGCTTTGTGTTATATTAGACCGTATACATTTAGGTTTATTATATGTTTTCTTCAGTTTTTTCTGTGTGGCAGAACATGTAAATAAAAAATAAAATCTCTGAATGACCTTAGTAGGAGCAATTTGTTATTGGTTTATTTTAGGGTTAAAATAATTATCATTGATTAATTCAGGATTATTTGTATAAATGTTTCAGCCCGCTAGTAGTTATAAATAAGCACCGAAATATCAAACCATATAGTAACTACATTTGATAAGAAATTGCCCTCAAAAGGCAACATATAACAAAACATTAAACATTAAAGTATTTACTTATATTTCTGGCTTACTTGGAGGACGTCTAGTATCGTTTTTCACGACACTAGACGTCCCCCAAGTAACCACCATCTATTAGCTACTACAGCTATGCCACGCACTAAAAAGAATATATCATACAGATATATAGCGAAAACAATCTCTAATAAATATTTACCCAAAAGCCATAAACATTAGAAACTATCTGAGAGTCAATATTATATGTAAAGCTATTTTAGAGAAAAAAAAAAATACAGCAATTTTAGTAGTTTATAGCTCTTTATAGCCTTTTCAAATTTCACATTTGAACTTAACTAACAATACACCTTCAACGATGTAATAGGAAGTCGGTGTCGAGCCCAGAATTATTTGGAACGCTGTCATCGAACCAGATTTTGGACAAGAGAGGTTCTTAGTGGAACATCCTGTTACATCAATGATCAATGGCCGTTTTCCCAAGATACCCATGATGTTGGGGGTGACAGAAATTGAATTTGGATTCGCTTCTTATGGTCGGTAGATGACAAGATATAAACTTCCCTTTTGCAATTTATTGTATATATTTTTCAGACATCATACTCAACCAGACTTATTTGGATCTTTTAAGCTACGACTATAACAGAGTGTTACCCATCACTTTTATTTACGAAAGAAACACATTAAGATCCAGGCTAAGAAGCACGGACTTGAAGCTCTTCTATTTCGGTGCTGGTCGTCTAAGAAATACCACAGAAACTAGATTAGAAATCTCAGATATTTACGCCGATGGAATTACTGGTTTTGCTATAAATAGAGCGACCAAATTGTTTTCCGCCCTGAACAAAGAGCAAACATATTATTATTGTTTCACTTACAGAGGGAGATACAGTTATTACTACTTGCCATTCAGCAATGGGACAAAAACTGCCGGTTAATTTGTTGGTAAGATTGTGAGATCCAGAGCTATAATCTACAACCTTTTAGGTGCTGTTCACCAGGACGATTTACAATATGTCTTCTATTTATCAACGATATTGCCTTACATTCACAGAGGCGATCCTGAATGGTCCACTGTAGATAAGATGGTGAAAATTTGGAGTGATTTTGCAACAACTGGGTAAGTCACAGTGATGGGTTGCTATTGTGTAGCAGCTATTCAATATCAAAAGAAGCTGTTACTTTTTGTAGCAGTTTCCTGATATAGTAGACAAGTGCGAATGTTGTGAAAAATACATGTATATTCGTAGCAGTGATTACGTCATATAACACAAACTAACATTTCAAAAAGCCATGTGTTCGAAACTGTGCCCCTTCACCTCGATACATTTATTTATTCGCAATTGGACTGCTATTCAACGATACAAAACCGTACTTTATTCAGTACTTGACAAGCTGTGAATACTTACACATTGTCCGATCCCCATTTAGATTATTAATTATTAATCCAATACAAATTAGTTAGTGTTGAATATTTGAACAGTAATGGAGGCTATAACATTAAGTAAAGTTCTTCGTTGTTGAATGATTTTTGGAAATGTTATTTAATGCTAAAATAAAAAAAAACACAAAATCAAGTTTGCTTGCTTCTCTTTTTTGTGTATTTTTTCTAGACGTTCACAATCATGTTTTTTTTGCGATTACAGCGCAATCTGTTACGAATCGAAAAAAAAGTTTCAAACAAAAACTACATACTTGATGGCGTAGAATCCGAATCTGCAATATAAAATGGGGTTTCCCATTTAAGATTTCAAAGTTGCCCCCCCTCCCACTCTGAGTGGGGTGAGGTGGGGGATCGAGTTCGGCACCATTCACTGAGCCCCCTACGTTATAACAAATCTTATTAAGACCTTTTTTTTGATTTGATGCAGTGTTTTAGAGATATTCCGTTGTCTCAAGATAAAAAAAACTCACCCTGTATATCCAAAAAATATTTTTCGTTCAATGTAATAATTTTGTTTCAGGAACCCGACACCAGATAAATCACAACTGTTAAATAACGTTAAGTGGGCGACATATTCCGCGAATCACCGAAATACTTGGAGATTGGAAACAAGTTGGTTATTAAAGAGAATTTATTTGAACGTCGTTATAGAGAATGGGAGAAAGTATTTCCTCTAAGTGAATACGAATAAGTTAGTTATGTGGGCCAGTGCAATGTTATATTCCTATTTTCTTTTATCGAAGCAATTATTGTAATTAGGTGCAAATTTTGTTTCATATAATAATGTGAGGTTATACATAGTTTCAAAAATAAATTGTTTGCAGCAAAATGCATTATTGTTTGTTTTTAACTATAATATGTACAGGATCAAAGAGTTGCTATTGCAGCGGTTCTTAAATTTAAACCAATTATATTTATGTTAAAATATAAAAAGCATTAATTAATAGGGGGGTAGACGGTGTGACTTCTAGATGGATGTCGCAACTACTGTCTACCAGGTCAGTGGAGGCGGAGGTGGGACATAAGACCATCTCGGTTAATACGACCAGAGGATGCCTACAGGGGGGAGTTACATCCCCACTTATGTGGAGCCTAATGGTAGACGAACTCTTATGCGGACTGACGGATCTAGGCATACCTGTCAAGGGTATGCTGATGATATTGTCATATACGCAAGAGGCAAATTTGAGAATACCCCTCTGACATAGTTCAAAGAGGTTTGAACTCACGAGAACATGGTGTCAATCGATGGGACTCAATGTCAACCCCACTAAGACAACCCTAGTAGCATTTACCAGGAAAAGAAAATCCAATCTTAGAACCATAAAACTGGATGGGCAATATATAGAATGGAGAGCGGAAGTTAAATATCTAGGCCTTACCCTAGACAATAAACTTCTATGGAACAAACATGAATTTGAAGTAACCAACAAGGCCAAAAGAGCTCTGATGGTGTGCAGTAACTTTGCAGGGAAAAATTGGGGATGCAACCCAAAAATACTGCTTTAGATGTATACAGCGATAGTGAGACCGATCATCACCTATGCATCAGTAGCATGGAGCAAAAGAACTAATCTGGCCACCGCGAGAATTAACCTCTCGAAAGTGCAAAGATTAGCATGTGTATGCATAACGGGGGCTATGAGAACCTGCCCAACAGCAGCTATTGAAGTAGTAGTGGATCTTGCCCCCCTCCACATTGTAGTAGAGGGTGTGGCGAAAAAACCGCACTAAAAATGGTCAAGGAAGGAATGATTAGGCATAGGCCTCAACCTCCTGACGGTGATCAAACCTGGAATATGCCCCGGGATGATATGTTAAAAAAATTTAGCTTTGTGAAAGAATTCACCATAAAGCTAAGTAACAGGAGCGAGTGGGATCATAACACCATCTTGAATTTGAATAGAAATGCCATCAAATGGTACACTGATGCTCCGAAAACGGCAGAAGGAACTGGAATAGGAATATATAGGCCTAAAACTACATATTTCGAAAGCTTGGGAAAATACCCAAGTATATTTCAGGCGGAAATACACGCTATTGAAGATGTGTTCAGTTCATTATGGATAGGAACTATCGGAAGCAGGAGATTATCTCGTTCTGATAGTCAAGCAGCCATCAAGGCGCTGAACTCATATGAAATCCGCTCCAAGATGGTCGGGAATGCGTAGGGAAACTAAATGAGCTAGGCAAAAGAATAAAGTAACCCTCCTGTGGGTTCCGGTCACACAGGAGTGAAGGAAACGAAATAACGGATAACCTCGCAAAAAAAGGGCTGGAATGATATTGTAGGCCTGAACCCTTTTGCGGGTTAAGTAGCAGTACAATACTGAAGAAACTAAAAATGGAAATGCAGCAGAGAAAATCCAGTTACTGTGAAAATCTCCAGGGAATGAGGCAAAGTAAAATTCTTCTGGGAACTTATAACCAGAAGAGATTTACGGAATGCATCAACCTGAGTAAGAAAAATGTTCGCATATTAACAGGAATACTTTCAGGCCATTGTAGACTGAAAGGACACCTGAGTAAGCTTGGATTGGAAAAAGATCCTGAATGCAGATTTTGTGGGGAACAGGATGAAACATCCATCCACCTCCTCTCAAACTGCGTAGCACTGTGCAACTCGAGGGCATTGTACCTGGGAGCATGTGAAATCGAAGAAGGAGACTTACCTAGACTGGGGCCCTCTGACATCCTACACTTTCTGAAAGGAATACGATTGGAAGGCCAGCTGTAAAGCAGCAAGAATAGGGGACACAATAGATCTTTTAGGTCGCAGTGTAACACCACCCTTCTATTTACATACATACATACATACATGTTAATATATATATATATATATCAATATTCTTAACTTCTCACGTTAAAAAAAGGATTCAAACGGAATCCCTTATTTTTTCTGCCTTATTATTGTGAAACGCTAGCAGTATAAGAACGATTTACTTAGTATTGGGTTGCCCAAACTTGTAAAGACGCATTTTGTAGCTACTTGAAAGAAGAATATGTTCGTACGTTTCAAACGAAATATACTCACTGATATTAGAAGAGTTGCACCTAGAAGGAATCATTTGTTCAACTTGATTTTTTTGGCAATCTAATAGTTGTATATCACATGTATTAATATTGTATGCAGAAACTGATTTTCCATCAATTGGTGACAAAATATACAGGGTGGCCCATTTAAAAGAAAAACAAAGTCATCTATTAAGCTTGAAAACACACGATCTTCAATTGTTTTTCTGATTACACGGTTGTAATAAGCGTAAGAAACCTTTGAAACCTCTTTGATGTTTTAACCAACATCGTACCTGCAGTATTAACAAAGTTAGCAATAGTGCGCCAATAACTTTGAGCAGCTTCTATATTACATGAGGCTTACAAAATGTAAAAAATGATTCAATTGAACAGTGCTGCAAAGTTTGAAAAAGTTGAAAAAAAAGCAATGAGTCGTAGCTAGCCTAATAATCTAATACACAAAAATAAATTAATTATCTGGATTATATCTGACAAAACACTACACTAACATTGTTTCAATGTAATCCTAAAGACATCACAACACGGATCGATTTAACATATAAAATACTCGCGGAGTTTCCATGTGAACCACGTACATTCCAAATTATTTTACTAATGGTAGATAAGCATGTTATTGCATATACTTATCCCCAACTATTTATAACAACTTATCTCCGATATAAATAAACAAATCTCTTCAAATATATTTAGTCTGTGCGAATTACCAAGCGAATAATGTATTACAGGACTAAGAGTCTTGTATTAATTCTGTTGACCTTGCAAGAAGTGCCACATACAGCGGGCAATGATAAGGAACCTCTAGTCGACACTCCTTTAGGTAAAATTAGAGGATTTGTTCTAACTTCATGTTTGGGTAATCCCATCTACTCCTTTACTAGTATCAGATATGCTAAGGCGCCGGTTGGTGCATTAAGGTTTCAGGTAAGAGTGTAACAATTTTCTTAAATTAAATGCGAATTTAAGCTCTACAAATCTCTCAATTATTTTTGCAACCGAAATGCAAGTACTCTATAACTAGCAATTGCTCTTCAATCATTTTTAATTAACAATTAAGTGTACTCTATCTTCGGTTGTATAACTAATCAAGAATCTCTTGAGCTTAGATTGGCATTTAATTTGAGGAAGATAATATATACGTTGAATGAGAAATGGATGACTGACACTTTGGGAATATGCAAGATGTGTTCTTATCAACCACATAAATGAAGTGATGAATGAAACCATTTTTGGTATTACAAGTGCTTGCTTATTTGGTCTTTTCCCTTATCAAGATGTTGTGTTTACAGCCTCCTGTACCAATAGAAAAATGGGTTGGTGTTTACGACGCTACCAAACCCGGACCTGTCTGTCCTCAACCGAATAACGTGAACTCGTCTGAAGATTGCTTGATGCTGAATGTCTACGCCAACAAGGTTAAAATCTCTTCCTCGTTAATCTTAAAAGACTATTCACGATCGTCATTTACAGTTGCCAAAAGGTAATGAACAGTTGGAAAGACCAGTAATAGTCTTCCTTCATCCAGGAGGATTTTCGGCCTTCACTGGAGCTATATACATGTTTGGTCCTCAGTATCTCCTAGATCAAAACCTTGTATTGGTGACTGCCAACTATAGATTAGGTTCTCTAGGTCTGATTATCAAAATATACAGATATTTTGCTACTTCGACGAAAAATCTTTTATAATCTTTAGGTTTTTTAAGTACCGGTACAAAAGAAGCTCCCGGCAATAATGGATCAGAGCATTCGGTGGGAACCCCAATTTAGTGACGTTATCAGGTTGTAGTGCCGGTTCGGCCAGCACAAGTATGCATATGGTTTCTCCAATGTCCAAAGGTAGGAGGCTTGTTAATCTAGATAATCTTTTCGGAATATCGATTCTGTGGATAGGTTTATTCCATCGTGCTATAATGATGAGTGCAACCAGCGTTGGGCAACTGGTAATACCACCGAATCAATATGATTTGGCGCGAAAACAAGCCAGATTGGTGAATTGCTCAGATGAAACTCCTGAAGCCATAGTTAGTTGTCTGAAGACGAAGGGCGCACAAGAGATCGCTGATACCTTACCAGGATTTGCGGTAAATTTACAAAATTCTAGAATCTAAAGTTTGCAGATTTTATTCGAACATTTTTCTTTGGTGGAATAGCTAGGAGTCTATAAGACATTTTATTACTCCTTACAAGCTTATAGATCACTCGGTGTACTTAAAAATATTTTCAAATTGTGAAGCTACGAAAATGACAACATAAAACTATTTTAACTGTGTGGTCACTTCTTTCTTTAGTGGTATATTTCCATACGAAAAAGAAAACGATATTTTGGATAAACACAGTAACAGTTTGTTCCTTACAATATTAAGAATGCATTTAATATGTATTCTTTGTAGTATCTTCACTATTATGCTTATAGGAAGTTGGAAATGAACCTATACTCATCTGGAACGCAGTAATTGAACCAGACTTTGGGCAAGAACGATTCTTAACAGAACATCCTATAAAATCGATAATCCATGGTCGTTTCGCGAACATACCAGTGATGTTGGGCATCACACAAGCAGAAATTGGCTTCCTAGCTTACTGTCAGTATAAAAACCTGGCTTCAAGGACTTGGGTATCTATTACATCAAAAATCTTTCTTGCAGTTGCTATTAGACTTCAATGGTTCTTAGACCTCTTGAGTAATGATTACAAGAGAATTCTTCCCATTATATTAAACTACGAAAGACACACGCCAAAATCCAATAATATTAGTACAGCTTTAAAGCAGTTCTATTTCGGGGATGGTCCTGTCGAAAACACCACCGAAACAAGGATAGCTATGGAACATTTATATGCTGATGGCATGGTTGGATTTTCTGAGCATAGGGGAGCAAAATTAATTTCTGATAAGAACAAGGCTAATACTTACTATTATTGTTTCACGTATAAAGGAAGGTATAGCTATTTTTACTTGCCAGACACTAATAAGACAGCTGGTAAGCTTTACTGCTCTCAGATACTCCAAGTTTTTTTTTCCCCAATACTTTGCACCGTTTTAGGTGTTGTACACCATGACGATTTGCAGTACCTCTTTTACATGCCAACTTTTTTTCCTTATATCACGAAAGATGATCCTGAATGGGTCACTGTGGATAAGATGGTTAAAATATGGACCAATTTTGCTTACACAGGGTATTGAAATGAATTTTTGACGTACAATCTCTGTTTATCTAAAGTATTTTTGCAGAAATCCAACACCAGAAGAATCGGAATTGTTGAACCGTGCCAAATGGGAACCATACTGTAAAAATTCGGCGAAATATATGGATATTGGAGAAAAATTAGTTATGAAGGAGAAGTTATATGAAGATCGATATAAAGTGTGGGAAAAATTATTTCCATTGCAGGATTATGTTTAATTGAATATTAAATATAATATTAAAAAACATCTACAAAGTTTTTCTTTTGATAGTATAAAATAAATGTAAGGTATATAGAATTAGGAAAATCTGCTGTAACTTGGTTCTATGATGTTTTGAAATTTATACTCTCAGAATCTTTAATTTGTTTTTCTTTATATATACCGGGTGTCCACACTTAAGTGTGCACTATTGATAACTTTGTTATCTCTGGAGGTACAGAATCGGTCAAATGGACAAAGTAGTAGTATTTTTTATGGCGGTCACAATTGTGAAAACAGAAAAACAATTGAGCGTCGCGTTCTCTAGATATTCGCCCAAAATCATTTTTTTTAATGGAACGCCCTGTATATTTTTTTGCAATTTAAAAGAAAATTCCAAACTGAACAAAAAAGTCTTACTACGCTATTATAAAAAAAATGTCAAATAAAGTAGTTACTGAGAAATCTTTATCTTTGCTTTGTTGGCATGAAATTGATATACCTATAGAAAATTAAAGCGTCACATTCATTAAACCGTTTAATTTAGTAAACAAATAAAAATAAATACAAAAATAGTCAAGAAAATTACTCAAATTAAATGTTCAAAGACACCTCCTTCCATTTCAACACATTTTATTTTAATCTTCTGTGAACATTACGAGTAGCTCCAAAAATTGTCCTACCGTCGATGTCGTCAATGATGTTGGAAATTCTTTCCTGAAGCTCATCCACTGCTGTATATCTATGTTTGTACACTTGATTTTTTATCGCTCCCCACAAGAAGTAATCTAATGGCGTCATGAACGCGCGGGCCAGTGAATAGGACCATTTGTGCCAATCCATCTATTTCCAAATAATCTTTCTAATAACTCACTTGTGTCACGGTGATTATGTGCGGGCGCTCCATCTTGTTGAAAGTAAATGATCTGTCTGTCTACCAAATTTAATTCATCCAGAAAATTTTCTAAAATTTCTGTCAATAATGCCACATATCTTTCTCCTGTTAAAGAACCCCGATAGAAAAATGGCCCAACAATTCGGGATCCGACTATACCTCACCAAACATTTAAACTAAATCGGTGTTGGGGATTACAAGGATAAACAACAAATGGGTTTTCATGACTCCAGTAATGATTATTTCTTTTATTGAACATCCCGCGATTAGAAAAGTTAGATTCATCACTCCTTAAAATGTGTCTAAAGAAATTGTGATTTTATTCAAAAGCATTGATAAACCATTGAGCAAAAGTTAATCGTCTTTGATAATCGCCCAAAAGTAGAGTTTGAACAGGCTGATATTTAAAGGGAACATATTTATATTTTTTCAGAATTTTATGGATCGTGCTACGAAAAATACCTGATTATCTGGACAAATCCCTTACAGAATTATTTGGATGTACCTGAAAATATGCCAACACATTTATTTCTATCTCTTGTGATAATATAAAATCATTTTTTTTCCTCTTCTTTATAAAAATTGTTTCGTTGCTTCTTAATCTTCGATAAAGTTTTAAAAAATAACGACGGTCTGGTACATCACGGTCAGGAAATTGCTGAATGTAACGTTCTAGCGCTCTATCTGAATTTTTGTTAAACAGCAAGTACAACTCCAACATATCACACTTTTCCAAATGAGTAAATGCCATTGTTACGGTTGAAAAAATTGTAAAAACAGTACTTTTTCCGCACAGTAACTTTAACAACAACAAATATAAATAATTTGACAGCTACTAAACAATGTGACGGTTTAATTTTCCATGGGTATATCGATTACATGCAAACAAAACAAAGATAAAGATTTCTCAATAACTATTTTATTTGATATTTGTTTATAATAGTGTACTAAGACTTTTTTGTTCAGTTTGGAATTTTCTTTTAAATTGCAAAAAAATATACAGGGCGTTCCATTAAAAAATAATAATTTTGGACGAATATCTAGAGAACGCGAAGCTCAATTGTTTTTCTGTTTTCAAAATTGTAACCGCCATAAAAAATACTACTACTTTGTCCATTTGACCGATTCTGTACCTCCAAAGATAACAAAGTTATCAAGAGTGCACACTTAAGTGTGGACACCCGGTATAATCATTACACTGTTGGTGTGGATGACAATGAAACCTATTAGCAAGATCTTTTGCTATATCTTCAGGATTGAATTTTCGTGTAAAACTAACCTCAACTATTTCAATAATTCAATTCGATTGTTGTATTGATTTTTGATTGGCGTGTTTATATTAGGTAGTGAGGTAATTGTTGTCAGTCGTAAACAATCGCAAGTTAGCAAGCTTACCGTGTTGACACATGCTTATCAGTGTGATTTGTTGTGTTAAAAAAAAATTACGTGACTTACTTTTGCAAACATACATTTCAATATTTTTTTTTACATATAGTTAATATGTCAAATCTTTTCCGTCTTATAATAAACTTATAATGTAATAATCTACTTACAATGAAACATGTGACAATATTAAAGCCATAATCTAATGTTTTTATAAATACATATACGTCCATTATTTACAGAATAACATTATATTCTATAACTGATGAAATAAAGATTAGAGAATTTGAATTATGATTAGTATCGATGGCAATTTTTACAAGCTAACACTTGATAAACATCAAATTACATCCATGCTTTTCCATTGAATTCTTGAATTTTATACTAATTGACTTTACTCACATAATTGAACAGTACTGAACAACATATTGACAAATTATGAATTGAATAGATAGTAGTGGCATTTCATAAACATTTTCTTAACATGAAGTAACTTAAAAATAAATTAAACAGTACTGGAATTACTTATTAAAACACTGTTCTCAACAGGGCGTAGAAGGAAAGGTTCTTCGGACGATCTGCAGACAAAAAGATAAGAGTCGATAATCGCTTTTTCAGTGCGATTCATGTGCTTAGAACATACCGAGCCATACGTATAGATATTCATGTCTATCATGCCACCACCAGAGAAATATTCTTGCCGCTGTGATTTAACCATCATAAACAGCAACATTTTCTGCATTCTGACTGTGTTGTCGTACCAATTCGTCATGTAAATTGAATTTGAAAGCTCTGAAAACTACGATATTGATTAATACACCAGGTGTCTTAAAGTTTAAGGTGCGTATAAGGAAGAAACAATTGAAACTAATTTAGATTTTGTTTGTGGAAGGAAGGGTTGAACTATCTGATCTATATGATCTCTGAAATATTTTCACCAGCAATTTGAATGAAAAAAGAAGCTTTTTGACGGGTGATGGTACTAAACTTGACAAATTATGTTATGATTGGTTTACAGCAGCTCGCCATAAAGAGATTCCTTTAACAGGTCTGCGTATGATTTTTTTTAGATAAGGTTTTCTTGTATTAATGCGTTGATTTTCTTTTCATATTAAATTCTAAAATATGTATGTAGATAAAAAGAGTGAGATTACCAATAGGTTTGTCGTGACAAAAACGCAAAAAACTTTAGGTCCGCTAATACGATGTGAAGCAAGAGAAATAGCCGCTTCTTTGGGACATTCTACATTCAGTGCTTCTTCTGATTGGCTCAATAAATTTAGAGTCCGTCACAATATAAGTTTTAAAGCGATTTCGGGAGAAGGAGCTTCGGTTAATGCTGAAGGTGTTTCATCGTTTTTAAAAAATGTCATTTGATTAAGGGATATTCACCGAGAGACATCTATAATGCCGACGAGACAGGCCTGTATTTTAGGGCTCTACCCGACAAAACGCTCACATTAAAGAAGGAAAAATGTATTGGGGGTAAGTATCCCAAAGAGAGGTTTACCATTTTGCATTGTGCAAATATGGCGGGTGAAAAAGAAAAACTCCTAATCATTGGTAAGGTAGCTAAACCCAGAGCTTTTAAAAACATTAACCTAAATAACCTGCCTGTAACTTGGAAATACAATAAGAAATCTTGGATGACAGGACAAATTATGACACAGTGGTTGCAAGACCTAGATTGGAAAATGGCTAAAGAAAAAAGAAACATTTTGTTATTTTTAGACAATGCGGGATCTCATCCGAAAGACGTTCGCTTAATAATATAAAAATGTTTATTTTTACCCCCTAATTGTACATCAGCTTGTAACCACTTGACCAGGGATTATAAAGAATTTTAAAACTTATTACCGAAGTCTAATTACTCAAACATCTGCTAGTAAACATTGAAACTGCTGTACAGCTTTTGAGTTAATAAAGAAAATTACACCACTGGAATTGCAGTTTATTGGCAAAAACCGCTTGGGACCAAGTTACCAAAGAGACAGTTCAAAATTGCTTCCGCAAAGCAGGATTTATCATGCAAATATGCAAAGTGAAGACCAGTTAACTGAGGCTGATATATCTGGCCTAGAAGATGATTTGCCTCTTAGTGCACTTTCAGTATTCCTGAAAAATAAGAATTTATTGAAATTAAACGGATAATAAAAACCTTAATGATTTTTGAACGTAGATGAAGATTTGTATGTTGAAGATCCAGATTCAGAACAAGAAATTACAAATCCAGTTAAAATACAAGAACTTTCGGAAGATTCTGATGTCGATGAGGTTTCAGTGCCAACAGAAGCTATCCCAAATTATGACAAAGCTATTACCCTGACCAAGCAGCTCAAAAGTTTTGTCGAAATCACGGAGTTCAGAGTCTTTGGAGCTTCTTTCTAAATTAGAAATACGATTTCAAGACGCCATTTTAAAGAAAAAGAGAAGACAAACAACAATATATGAATTTTTGCGTCCTTAAAGGGCCTTTCATTTCACTGTTTTGTATTACATACTACATCTATGTATCTATGTACGTATTATATTATACTTTGTATATATCTAAAGGAAATAAACTTTTTTTTCTTAAGTTTAAAGTTTCTTATTTATTTTAAAAACATTTATATACATATACGATTTAAATGTCCCAGCTTCTTAATATATTCATTTTTCGTTAAAACACGATTTTTGTTGTATCTACTACATATTTCTTTTCTGCGGGACACCCCTCCTGAACGGACATCTTCAGTTGGTCCCGTTGGTGTCCGTTCAAGGGAGATTTCACTGTGTATCGACCAAAAATTCTATCACAACCTTTTCTAAATACACCATTTTATTATGAAGTATAGCAACCAACTAAGAAAGTTTTTATTTTACAAAAATGAATAATTCCCCTACATTAACAGATTGAATCAAATTTAGCTTTGGTGAAGTGTCTGGAAAAAAATTATAGCGAGCTATTGGAAAGCCTATCTTTATGGAACATTTTAAATGAATACGGTTCCAATTAAATTAGATTATGCTCCCCCGATACAAAGACTTAGGACTACTTCCCATAGCAATCTATTTTGGGGTTTTACAAGCAGAATAATAGAAATCTTATCCCTAACAAGCCATCACGTTGGTACAAAATAAGAACTGGAGTTTGATCATCCTGTTGGCAGAATCTCGAATTACTGTCTTCTCTATATCTCAGGCCTATGTTAGGCAAATGCCCATTTAGTCTACAGGATCGATCAGTAATTTTATTATCATTTTGACGTTCCCTTATCTGTAGTACTGACAGAAAAATGTATAAACACTGAAGGAATATGAATTACCTCTGTTGCAACTGCTTCTGCTGGAATGGCATAATATCCAAATTGGGCATAAATGAATACTAAAGACATAATCATAACTAACGTGTAAGAGAAGTTTGATTTTCTGAAAATTAAAATATTATTATAGTGACATTAAAGATTCATATAAATATATAAATTTTAAAGACTATCATGTCATGTTAAAAGAAATTTACTACATAACTTTTTGTTTTGCAGTAAAACGAAATAATATTCATAAAAAAATATAGGTTATTTTTTGGTATTTTTTTTGCTCGCTATTGCTTGATAAACAAACTTACTAGACAGTAGGTGTTACCTTATAAGCAATTCGTATAAATCTATACAGCCAGTAGCCAATGTGACGAAATAATGGAACAGCAGCATGATCGAATAGATACGCTTCATTCTTTTAAAGATGCTGCAAAGAATTTCCAACATTCAACAAAATATAAGCCCTTTGAAGACATACCACTACTTACGAAATCAGCAACTGATGGTGCATAATACAGCTTCTAATCTTACTCTCAGCGCTTTCATGGGAGTCATCGGAAATCTTTTTCAGTTTGCACTTTAACAGTCTCACTTGAAGAACTATATGAGTGCATAATGATAAGTAGATTGAATCGTAACCAATTACAATGGCTGTTATGACTAGGAAGAAATAATATTGACATGCCAAACTAGTGACATCTATAATTATGTTATCGGTGAATATCCATGCATCAATGATGTAGGTTTCGTTATTGTTGAAGGCTGGTTTTAGATAATACAGCAAAACTACCAACAGAGATGTGGTAATGGCTGAATTTTGGACAATGTTGATGATGTTGTAGATCTTAGTGGTGACTTTCGTTGTATCTCGATCAAATTTTCGGTAATCCCAAAAGTTTAATTTGTCATTTAATACTTTTTCCACGTCCGATTTGAAATATATAAACAGCAAATACTTGAAAAGCATCTGAAAGGTTATTAATCAAATCGTTACTAGCTTAGTAAAATCGAACATTTTAAAAGGTTCACCTGCAACTTTGGGAAGAAATGCATTTTTCTGAAATAATTTGTTAAAATGATAATTTTGATCAAACAGAACAGAGCTTGTAATGATGGAAATAGTACTGTTCTAGACTCAACCACACTATAACTAAATTGCAACTCTATTAAATTTCACAAATGGAAATGTACCATCTTACTCAACTACACTGAATAATTTAAAATTTTGACAAAATCATTGATGAACGACATATTTTTATTTTAATATTTTATGAGATAAAAGAATTCTCTTCTCCCCAAAGCATTCTATTTACGAAATATCTGTGTGTTTCAGAAAAAAAAACTTACGTGAAAAACTGACACAGCCGATTGTACATTTTTAACATACATCCCGAATTCCGCCTGCGAAAAGTTAGCAAATATAAACACTAATAGATACACCATCGTACAGCAGTTAAATATACGAAAAAAGAATAGTTTTTCGTGGTACCAGAGGAAGTTTCGCCAATAAAACTTATCAAAGTTAGACCAGTGTGTAAAATTTCGTCTTTTAGTTGATGTTGCATTGTATCTGTTTCTTGCTAATGTGTTGCCAGTGAGGAACTGATTAAATTTATGTGAGCGCAGGTAATTCTTGTAGAGCTATTAGATAATTTTGGTAATTGTCAGCGAGGTAACTACATAAGGAAACTACCAACTATAGTAATTATTGCGCATTATATCGTTTCTAATTATATGAATAAATGACGATTTTTTGCATTGTCAGTCATACATAAGAGATTGGTAAATAAATAGAAGGAAATATTGTTAAAATGTCAGACTATAACACAGCAAAATGGTTTGGCCTTTTGTTGATTTATGGCTGTGAATATTTGCTATGGAACATTTAAAATTTATATAGTAATTTAATAGAAATTTGCTTTTAGTTTTTGATAATCATATAAAAGAATATATATTTTTTTTAATTAGATTTTCTAACAAGCAATTCATTATTCTTCTTCTTGAGAACAAGATTTTTTTGTCGAAATAGTATTTTTTATTTTTTTCTTTAAATAAATTAAATTGTTTTTTATCATTGTTATCAATAAATTTTCGTAAACTCTGGATTTTCTTTTTGGTTTTTAAAACAAACATCTTAAGTTGGCAAACAACAAAAGCTTTAGCCGTTATATCAAATCCATCATTCACCTAAAAAAAATGTGGTAAAATTACCCCAAAAATAGATGGCAACTGGGCTACCTCCTATTTTTGGGGTAAATTTACACCTATAGGGGATTTTTCACATACTGGTGGAATATTCCTTGAAAGTGTGGTAAATCTACCTGAAATTATTCCATTCCATTAGAGAATATTCCTTTAGAGGTGTAAATTTACCAGGGAAAATTACCACACTTTCAAGGAATATTCCTCAAGTATGTGAAAAATCCCCTATAGGTGTAAATTTACCCCAAAAATAGGAGGTAGCCCAGTTGCCATCTATTTTTGGGGTAATTTTACCACATTTTTTTTTAATGTATAGATTAGAGTAACAATAAAGAAATTAGAAATAATTGATTATTAGGTTGTTTTATCATCCAGAAATATTAAGTCTCAGTTATCTAATAACATGTTTATGTCATTTAGAACATAATGCAGATTCTCCACTTAAATATTCAAAATATACCACTTATAATATTAGATTTAATTTTAATAATTTCTGAAAGATATATTAATTAGTTGGATTACAAAGAGTTTACAAGAATTTCAATAAATTTTTAAATTCAATAAGCAATGTTTTAGAGAGTAAACATTTTGGGAGAAAGGTCGATAAGAAAAGCCAATAGTTACTGTGTGGTTACAAGTGGTTGTATTCATAATACAAAGATCTAGTTGAATGTAACCATAAAATTAATTTTGTCTAACAAAATACATTAAAAAATCTTATCAATTTGAGTTTGGATTTGGAGCTTTTTTATTTTCGTTGCCTTGTTCAGGGTATATTTTAAAAAAAAATAACTCTGCAGAACTTCTAATGTGCTAGAAGCCTCTTTTGCGTACTGCAAATGAAAATTAAAATATGCCGCCATCATTTGTTGTAATGCAGAACGAAATGAATCTGTTGGGTCTAATAACTGTCTTTCTACCACTAAAGAATGCGACTTCACATTTCCTAGAAAAGAAAAATAAATGTAAAAAACATATGAAATAAATATATTTTTATTAATACCTTCTTCCAAGCATATTATCAACGGTGTATTCACCTCAATTTCTTCCAGTTTAGATTTATCCTGAAAATTTTTAATGAATTTAGCATTTAAAAATATATTGTATGTAGATATTAGTGCTGTGAATCGAAGCCTCTTTATGTGAAACGGGATGCAGTGATTAATCGTCTTTAAAAATTGTAACCGGTAAAACCGGTTTTCAAAATCAAAACCGGTTTTTAAAAGCAGATTATTGCGCCTTAAATAGCTTTTTCGAATTTAAAATACTTTTAAAAAAGTAACACGTATTGTTTTTAGTTTAAAACTGGTTTTGAAAATCGATTTCTAAATTTCTAAATTTTAAAAACCGATTTTTACTAAAAATAGATTAACCGGTTTTTGATATCTGGCGATTTCCGCAATACTAGTATATATATAAATAATGTTGTGATTAACTATTGAACTCAAATTTGCCGTCCTGCGGTCTTGCACATTTGCATGTATAAGTGCTTAATACCTACTTTACTTTTGTCATTAAATCCCTAGAGTAAAACCAAAATAGTCTCTTCCTTGCTTTACTTGTATCATCACTTAACAACGAAAACATAGCCTCCAAGACACTAGTCGTTTTATATTTCCAAATGTTTAATGAAAGAGAAAAAAAAAGAATTGACTCCTTCAAAACGAAGACTTTCTGTTGTTTAAATTGAAAAGTTTGATACGGTAGCTTCCTGCGTGTCACTTGCATGTTGAAAACTTTAAATAAATGTATCATATCTTGTAGCAACAATACCGCCAAATGCTATTGAGGTTAAGTTCCCAGTATATCATATTACATATCCATACGCAAGGTGTATGTCCATTATTTATGTGTACTGTCAGCTAAGTACATGGTAATAATCTCAATACATAATTAATGTAAAATGAACCTACCTCAATCTTTATTTGCGAGACAAAAAGACACCATTCACATTTATGCGTTACAGCCATCAGTCTAGATGCCGCACTTGTATTCAAACTGCGTACCTCAAACGCTTGCGCGTTGTATAGTCGACGGCTATGTAATGCATTCTCGTAACGGGTTTAATTTTTGATCAAACGACACAATGTAATGCAATGTTAAAAAAAAACATTTTGTGTTCCAATCAAATAATAGATGCATAATTAATACTGAATGAGTGTGAGATGTTACGAACTCATTATTTTTTAAAGATATTTTTGCTAATTTTCCAATATAATATGTACAAATATGTTCTGATTAGAACACAAATTCGTAATATTATTTGGAGTAAGCACTAAAAGGCGAAACATTGATGTCTGTCAATAGCGACATTTGTATGTATTTTTCTACGTTTAATAGATGCATATATATAATATATATAATCAGAATTTCATGTCCCTTGTATTGTCCATATTGTATTTTTACCAACATAAGGGGTAATATTCCACGAAATATGTTATTTTTCCTTGCTCCTAAGCAAATTTCCCCAAGTGGGGGAAAATTACTTCATTTATTGAAGTGTTTTTCCATCAAAGTCGGTTTACCAGGCAAAATTACACCTAATTTGTGGTAATCTGATGTTTACCCTCTTTTTGGTGTAATTTTACCTTATATTTCATATGTTTTTTCATATACTAGTGAGGTAAATTTACCATCATTTTTTTAGAGTGTTGTATGAGTCGTAGCTCTTTTGTTTTTCATTTATGGTTAAGCTATTATAACAATATTGCATGCAGAAACTGATTTGCTATCAACTGGTGACAAAATATACAGGGTGGTCCATTTAAAACACAAAGTTATGTATTATATCTCGTTAACGCGATTTTCAATTGTTTTTTTTTTGATAACACGATTGTAATCAGCGTAAAAAACCATATATCTTTGATAGTATAACTAACATCGTAGCTGCAAATATTAACAAAGTTAGCAATAGTGCACCGATAACTTTGAACAGCCTGTATAATAATGTTTTACATTTTGTAAATAATTAATAAGAGTATAACTGATCGAACATTACATCTTGATAAAAAAGTTGCGTACGATTGTAGATCTAATTGTACTAGATTTTCTTTTTACAATGTATTTAGATTAGATTAGATTAGGATAGGGGTGGCCTATCGACCTGTTTCACCGCGACCTTTTCAGATCTATTGTGATCCCCTTTTTCCTAGAGGACGCTCTCTAATTTTGCCCTCTTGATTAGGCCTATCATCTTTGAGAGCGGCTTCTTTATGTAGCTACTAGCTGTGGGGTTCTCCTCCCCCATTATTAGAAACCTTGTCCTCGCCAGGCCTTCACATTGGCACAGCACATGAACTGGTGTTTCTTCCTCCTCTTGGCAGTATCTGCAGGTTGCATCATCTGCCAGGCCTATGTTATACATATGCCTATTCAGTCTACAGTGACCAGTCAGCAGACCTACTATCATTTTGACAGTCTTCCTGTCTTTATTCAGTAGATCTCTCGTGAGTTCAGGCCTCTGCTCCTTAGGAACTCTTTTGCCTGCCATTGTCCCGGTGATTTATGCCACCACTCTCTGGACTGATTGTATATCCATTCATTGATGGATTTTTTGATTTGCGATTTGGTAGTGCCGAAAGAAGGGTCGGCTCCAACGAATGGCCTTGACGAACCTCGCCTGGCCAGCTCGTCCGCCGCCTCATTTCCTCTCGCCCGAGTGGCTAGGGACCCAGCTAGGGTTACTTTCCTTTGGGTGCCCACCTCATTTAGGGCGCTTACACAGTCCCAAATCAGCTTAGAGTCCACGCTTGGAGAGCTAATCGCTTTAAGTGTGGACTGGCTGTCGGAGAAGATAGCGACGCTTTTACCCGGTGCGGTACATCTTTCTATCTCTCTGACACAGTGGTGAATTGCAGCAACCTCCGCTTGGAACACAGTCGTGTCTTTGCTGAAGCTTACCGAAAGAGCCTTTTTAGGTTTCTTAGTGTATATTCCCGCTCCGACGCCGTAATCCGTTTTAGAGCCGTCAGTAAACCAGTTTGAGTCCGCTCTTACCGGGGCACCTGCCTCCCAGTCCTTCTTATCTGGTTTATAACCTGATATTTCTTATCTAGGTTAGGGGTTCGAACCATGGCATCACATGGCATTCCTAAAATAGGTGCCTCCTTGAGTTCGTCTAGCAGTTTTTTATAGTCAGCCCCGTGCGATTTACTTATCGGTACTTGACTATGTAAGAGTCTATGTACTGTGGACCTTGCGGCTCCTTGTACAAAATATGTATTGGTGGCAGGTTCAGAATTACTTCTATCGCGGCGGTAGGGTCGATCTCAACGCCCCGTGGCGCACAGGCACGCTAACCTTCTGCACGCACCCAACGCCTTGGCCGCCCCCGCCTGCCGCGCCTTTGGCCACCATGCTACTGCTCCATACGTTAGCATGGGTCTGATTACCCTTGTGTACAACCACAGAGTCATCTTGGGGCTAAGGCCCCAATTCTTTCCACAGAGCCTCCTGCACCTGCCCAGGGCGATGGTGGCTTTGCTAGTCAATTTTTGGATATGTGAATTCCATGTGTGCCTTTGATCAAACCATACTCCCAGGTATTTCGCCTCTTTGACGTATGGAATTCGCTCACCTCCTATCACTAGTGGCTGTAAGCCTTCTAGCGTTCTTTTTCTTGTAAACGTGACAGCCTGTGTTTTTTGAGCATTGACTGATAGTCGCTCTTGTGTACACCATTTGTCAACCGTGTTGAGAGCGGTTTGCATACGCTCCACCAGAACCTTTGGAAACCGCCCTCTGACGACTATTGTAAGGTCGTCAGCATATCCAAGGCAATGGAATCCCTTACCGGTCAGCTTCCGGATTAGGTCGTCTACCAGGGTAGCCCACAGCAAGGGAGAAAGAACTCCACCCTGCGGACATCCCCCTCCCGCCTCCGCCTCAATGGTAGCCTCACCAATTGTGGATGTGATTATCCTTCTTTCCAGGCTGGCTCTTACCCACTGTAGAAGTTTCGGCGCGACGCCCTTCTCCGTAGCGCCCGATGAGTGAATTAGTGGTAGCATTGTTAAATGCTCCCTCGATGTCCAGGAAAGTCGTCATGGCTATCTCTTTGTCTTCTATAGACTTAGTATTAGCCTGTTGAGGTCATCTAAAGCGACCTCTGTAGATTTTCCCGGTTGGTATTGCGTATTGTCTGTCACTGAGTGGCTGTTCTCTCAGTGCGGTATCTCTTATGTACTATCCACCAACCTTCAAGAGTTTTTAGTAAAAAGGAGGATAGGCTTATTGGTCTGTATGACTTCGGCGTTTGATCGGATACTTTACCTACCTTAGGTAGGTATACCACCTTCACCTTTTGCCATGTCAGTTGGGACGTATCCCCAGGCTATACATGCTCTGAAGATTTTCACGAGAGTGGGCATCAGTACCTCTATCCCATTCTGAAGTAGGGCAGGGAATATTCCATCCGTGCCTGCAGATTTGAAAGGCAGAAATCTGCTTAGCGCCCACTTGACTCTCGTGGGTCTCGTGATTTCTGCGGCCAGCCTCCAGTCTTGTCTTTTTGGCCTCTCTGGCGTACGATCTGCTACGGCCGGCCCACGAGCACCAGTCAGGATTTTTGCGGACGGAAAGTGAACCTTCAACAGTTCCTCGATGCTCTCTTTATGAGTGCTAGTGTAGTTCCATTCATTCTTTGATGAAGCCCACCTCGGTCGCAGCACAACCATCCTTGGCTAGAACTTTATGGATTCGTGAGCATGCGGGAGCTTCGTTCAGCTCCTCGCAAAACTTCCTCCATGAGTCCCTTTTGCCTTGCGGATTTCTTGTTGTACTGTGTCAGTTTACTTTTATAAGTGTCCCAGCTGTGGTCGGACTTGGCTTTGTTGAACAGCCTTCGAACCTCGGCCTCAGATGCTCTAAGTTCTTATTCCACCATGCTGTTTTGGCGCCCTTATAGCGTCTTGTTTTTTCTGGGCAGTTTTCCGTGTATGCAGCCATAATGGCTTCATGCACTTGGTCTGCCGCTAGTTCTAGCCTTCTATTACCCCACAGGTGCCGTACCTCCCTCGAGAGACTCTCTGAGGGATGTTACATATCCTTGCCAGTTTGTCTCCCTTGGGTTTCTGTACTTGACCTCGGTGAGAGTAACATTCAGGTTAAATCTTATGTGTCGATGGTCCGAACACGAAGGTTCCTCGACACATGCCATCCCTTTATGGCGTCAATCATCCTACCTGAGCATAGCGTAACATCTAGCACTTCCGCTCTGGATCTTGTGACGAACGTTGGTTCCGTGCCTACGTTGGCTACCTCCAACCCTGTTGAAAAGATAAATTGCATGAGTGACTCACCTCGTGCGTTGGTGTTAGTGCTCCCCCATGCTGTATGGTGTGCGTTTGCGTCGCTCCCTATTATCACTTGGAGGCCCTTTTCCTCTCCATATGCAGCTATATTACTTATTATGGGAGGTGGGCACTCCTTGTCCTCGCCGGGGAAGTAGGCCGAGCAGATGATCCAGCTTCTGGTTCCTTCCTCCGTCTTGGCCGTAAGGATTCCTGTAATCACGTCGTCGGTGCAAAGCACCGGGATTAGTGTACAAGTAACCCTCGTGCTGTGTACTATGCATGCTCTTGGCCTTAAGGACCTAGGATTGTATAATACTTTACCTTGTTGTGGTGTTAAACCTGCAACTTTTCCTTTTATTAACCATGGTTCCTGCAGTAGTGCCACATCCAGACTTTCGTTGTCGAACCTCCTAACTAGCGTTGCTGACGCAGCTTTTGCATGTTGGAGGTTCGCCTGCAGGACCTGTATTCTCTCTCTTCCCTAGGAGAGGGTTCTGTGTCGGCTTCGTCTCCGCAGCTTGTCTACCTCCATTGGAGCAGCCACCCTCGTGGCAAGATGCCGTCTGAGGGGACTAACTCCGCTTTCGGGAGACTGGCTCTCCGGAGGGGCAGCGTCCGTTGCCGCTTCCGTTCCCGTGGGCACAATACCTTGAGGGTCCGTCGGCGCGTTGGAACAGGTGGCGTCTCCCTCGCCTGTCTGCTCTACTCCAGACTGCCCTTTCTTGACTCGGAATTTGAGTTTTCCTAGGCCAAAGAACGGCTGGAGATCTAGTTTCTTTAATTCCTCTGCTGACTCCTTATCTGCAGAGAAAGTCCACAGTGTGCCTTTGTCTCCTTTGTTGGAATTCCAAATGGTCCAAAGGCATGTGTTAAGGCGTCGATTTCCCACCTTTAGACGGCTTAGGATCTTCTCCGCCGGTACTTGTTCACCTTTCTCATCAGGCACAAACGTTGTGCAGATCCACGGCCTTGGAATGTCCTTGCCCTCCAGAGCCTTGAGGGTCGCTCCCTCCAAGGTCTGAGCGTTGGAACTACTTCCTTTAGCCACTGCGCGCTTTCCTGATCAGCACAGATCACGATAAGGTGACCTGTTCTCTGTGTGCACCTCACGAACCGGACTTGGGGTCCTTGTTCGAGATGTCGTCATACGCTGCCAGCAAGGAGTCCTGGACTGCTGTAAGCTGGTCCGGCTCCAAGCGGTTAGCTGGATAGCCATCACTGACTATCGCGATTTTCACCGAGGAGGCTGCCTCTCTGAAGGATAATCCCTCAGTTTTGGGTTTTTTGCTCTTCGGTACATTGGGTGGGGTATTACCTCCGACCGTGGTCGTTTTTTCGGATACCACCCTTGTTTTACTCGTCCGCTCAACCTTTTCTGGCTCTACGGACTTTAGTTGCCTTTTTGGCTTTTGGTTGCGCCTTGGTGGCGCCATCCTGACCTTTTTGTGCGTGCCGGATGAAGTTGTCTCTGATTACGGCTCTTCGAGCCTGAATGTAATCTTGGCCCTGCTTCACCAGCTTTTGCACTTTGGCCCTAGAAATACCCGACAGTCTTGCTGTTCGGATTTCGTCGTCGGACATTAAGTCAATGTCCTCGACTGAGCCTACCCTCAAGGTGGTCTTTTTTGTTAAGTCTGATGTAACCAGGCGTCTCCGCTTTTGGTACATCTCCTTTTGGATTTTTCCCCTGCTTAACAACTTTGGGAAAGGTTTTTTAAAAGTTACTTGGTTCTCCATAAATGGTCCCACGAGTAGCTGGGGAAGGGTTGGTCCACTTCAGCAGAGCCCCGCAGTACTGAAGTAAGGCATTTATGCAATGGGGTGCGCCCGGTGCCCCCAAGGTTTTTACAATGTATAGTAACATACTATTAATTGTGTTATATATAATTAATATGATTTAAAATAAACTATGAATTGAATAGAAAATAATGGCATTTTGGGAAACTATATTTTTAACATAAACTCATTTAAAAATAAATAAATTAAACAGCACCAGAGTTACTTATTAAACATGGTTCTCAACAGGGCGTAGAAGGAATAGGTTTTTCGGATGATCTGCAGACAAAAAGATAAGAGTTAAAAATCGCTTATTCAGTGTGATTGATGTGCTTAGAACATACCGAGCCGTACGTATAGATATTCATGTCTATCATGCCACCACCAGAAAAATATTCTTGCCTCTGTGATTTCACCATCATGAACAGCAACAATTTCTGCATCCTGACTGTGTTGTCGTACCAATTTGTCATGTAAATTGAATTTGAAAGTTCTGAAAACTACGAAACTAATTAATATACCAGGTGTCTCACAGTTTAAAGTACGTATGATGAACAAACAATTGAAACTAATTTAAATTTTTGTTTGTGTAGGGAAGAATTGAGCTACATTTCTGAAATATTTTCACCAGTCCATGTTATTGCCTCTAATTTAATCAAGTAACAACTTTCTTAAGTAATCTTTCAAGTAATCACCCTATCTTTATCTGATTTATTACACACTCCTCTATTTACCCCCATGTACTCATTTTTTCTCTGACAGAATTTAACCTTTCACAGAAATACGAATACTTAACGTATAATAAAATTAGCTATATATAAATTCCTGCAAAAACTAATTCAAAACTTAGATAATAAAGTGAAACCGTTGGAATTTATTATGATTTATCAAAAGCATTTGATATGCTTGATCATGAAATACTTTGTGGAAACTACATAATATTGGCATTAGAGATGAAGTACTTAATCTTTTAAGATCATATTTAGGTAACCGTAAACAGTTAGTCCATATGAGAGGTTGTGTATCTGCGACTAGTGATATAGTGAGAGGTGTTCCTCAGGATCAATCCTTGGGCCTACACTTTTTTTGGTTTACGTTTCAGATCTGCCCAAACTTTTGTAATATTGACTGCTTGTACATCTGATCAATTGTCCGATGACACAACATGTATGTGTCATCTGAGAATTGTGGAAATTTAAAAACCATAGGAGTCGTACAACAATAGCGAAATTCTAAATGGAGCAGGCAGATAGTTTGCATGTAAATGAAAAAAAGACAGTAGCCTTACATTTTAATAATCGAAAAATGAGCGTTTGTATTTAACAATGAGTGGCAAATCAGTGCAGTTTGTTTCAAGTACTAAATTCTTGGGAATCCATATTGATGACGCACTGATATGGGTCGGTCCATATTAAGTAGGTACAAAAGAAATTGAATTCGTGCTGGCTTTGCATCCTTAATATTCGTGATAGTGTTGACATTGAAACATTGAAAGTCTTTTATTACGCATATGTCTTCTCACGGTTACGGTATGGTATAACTTTTTGGGGCTCATCAATTACATTTATAGAAGCTTTCGCGGCCAAAAACGTATAATTCGTTTTATGTTAAAAAAACCTGCTAAAAGTCATTGCAAAACCGCTGTTTCAACAATGCGTATACTTCCGTTAGCCGTGCTTGTATATATATGAGGTTGCTGGTGTTTGTTTTACAAATAAAAGTTTATTCACTAGGAATGCTGATCTGTACTCAAATATGTCTACGAGGAATGCCGATTTGTTGAGCATTCCGTCTCATAAATCGCATTTATATGACGCGGTCCTGAATACAGAAAGCATTAAGGCATTCAACAAATTGCCTTCACAAGAAGAAGAAATTAACGAATGCTAAACAATTTAAGACCTCAGTTAAGGCGTACCTTTTACATGAATGTTTTTATAGTTTTATAGATTATTTAAACGCTTAAGGACTAGACGTACATATATATGTTTATGTATTATATGTTGTAAATGTTGTGTGAAATGTTGACAATGAGGTTGCTAATCTCAACTGAAATTCTGTTATTGTTTATTTTTTATTTTTGACGAAACTGATGTCAATTGTGATCTATGGTAAACAAATAAACATTACATTACATTACATAATCGTAGCTCAACCACATCTAATTCTAATTTCTAATTACTTAGAGCTTTTTATGTAAGTCAACTTCAAAACATATGAACCAAACATTCTATCACAATCTTTTCAGAATATACCATCTCGTTATATAGTTTGGTTACCAAATAATAAATAATTTTTATTTTACAAAAATGAATTATGCCCCTACATCAACAGATTGAATCAAATTTGGCTTTGGTGAAGTGTCTGGTAAAGATTATAGTGAGGTATTGGGAACGCTATCTTTACCGAACATTTTAAATGAACATGGTTCCAACTAAATTAGATTAAGCTCCCCCAATACAAAGACTTAGGACTCCTTCCCATAGCAATCTGTTTTAGGGTTTTACAAGCTGAATAATAGAAATTTTATTCCTCACACATCATCACGTTGGTACAAAATAAGGACTGGAGTTTAATTATCCTGTTGGCAGAATCTTGAAGTACTGTAAATGCCCAGGTAGTCTACAGGATCGATCAGTAATTTTATTATCATTTTAACAGTGTCCTTGTCTATAGCGCCGAGAGAAAAATGTATAAACACTGAAAGAATATGAATTACCTCTGTTGCAACTGCTTCTGCTGGAATGGCATAATATCCAAATTGGGCATAAATGAATACTAAAGACATAATCATAACTAATGTGTAAGTGAAGTTTGATTTTCTGAAAATTAAAATATTGTTTTAGTGACATTAAAAATTTATATCAATATGGGTAATTCTCAATATATGCGACAAACTTTAAGCACTGATTCCTGGGGTTATTTTGATCATAAAAGTTCATAAGAATATATGTCCAAAATCGCTTAGTTCTAAAGTTGTACAATGTTTAATAGTAAGTTAACATAATTAATGTTTTTATTATAAATTAACAAAATAATTAGTAAAACAAAATTAACTTATACTAACTGTTGAAAATGACCGCCCCCAACTGCAATACAAGCTTCTATCCTCCGTCGTATTGACTGGCGAGTCCGTTCTAAAATACCTAGGGTATTTCGAATTGTTTGAAAAGCTGCGATAATACGATTTCTCAGTTCATCGACATTTTCAATGGGAGTCGTATAAACTAATGATTTAAGGTGATCCCAGAGAAAAAAAATCCAAAGAATTTAAGTCTGGAGACCGAGGTGGCCACGGTTGTGGACCTCCCCGTCCTATCCACCGATCTGGATACGTATTGTCCACAAACTCGCGAGCAACTAAACTAAAATTGCGCTGGAGCACCGTCATGCATAAATACATTTGTAATCTTAATTGTAACGAACTTCTTCCAGCAGTAGTGGTGGCTCTCTTCAAGAAAATTGCGGTATACCTCGCCATTTACCGCATCGGTTAAAAAAATGTGGACCTATCAAGTGATCTCCAACAATTCCGGCCCACACATTGACAGAGAATTGATGTTGATGACGGCCATTTACTAGTTCGTGTTTTAAAACTAATAATCGCGTTTCTAGAGAAAGTAGCCTCGTCGGTAAAGAATTTGAGCCAATAGTCAGGATTTTGTGCGATTGTGTTGATCTATTGACAAAAAGCCACTCTTTGCGGAAAATCTGCCGGCAAAAGTGCCTGCACCCGTTGAATGTGATATGGATACAACAGTTGATCTTTCAATATTCCAAACTGTGGCCTGACTAATGTTTAAAGCAAACGCAATTTTTCTGGTGCTTGTAGTAGGATGTTCCTCAATTTCATTTAGTATCATTTCTTCAGCTTGCGGAGTTCTCACTGTAGATGGTTCCCGTTATCAGTCGTCCGTTTTTTAAATTTCCCGTTCACTAAGACGTTGGTGAAGACGGGCTAATATTGAATGATGCGGGATGATACGGTTCGGGTATCGTTCTTCATAAAGACGTCTAGCAGCACGCGAATTTCCATTGGCAAGACCGTAAACGAAATGCATATCACACTTCTCAGCATTCGTGTAATTCATTTTAGAAAACAGAAACTGGCAATAAACTCAATGGATACTCTGACAACTATTGACAAATATTGAAATGACAAATGAACAATTCCCTCTCAACACAATAGTTTTTGAAGAACTAATTGTGATATTATATCGTGTTAGTCATAGTTCATAATTTATTATTAAACATTCAATAACTTTAAAACCAAACCGTTTTGGATATATACTCATATGAACTTTTATGATCAAAAAAAAAGCTAGGAATCAGCTCTTAAAGTTTGTCGCATATATTGAGAATCACCTTGTATAAACAGTGGATGTCAGTGCTAATAATCGTTAGTAATGATTATGAAACCACCATTTTGTTATATTAATATACTTCCAGTTGCCCAATTTCCATTAGGCGACTGCCTTTATTTTGATTTTAGTTAAAATTGTTTTAAAATTGATTTCACCCTTAAACAGATCTGAGGAAGCGACACGTTTTCCTTGTTCCCGAAACGTAATACAAAGCTCTTAAATAAATTGATTTAAGGAAACCTAATTCTTGTTTGATTTTCAATTAAACCAGTTAACTTCAATTCTATACTAGAAGATCAGTTCAGAAGCTGAGTCAATTCAATTTTAATTCTATATGTATAAACTTATAAGGAATTTTCTACATATTTTTGCAAATGCAGCAAAACGAAATGATATTCATAAAAACAAAAATGTGATATATATTAATAAAACAAAAATATAGGTTACTTTTTTTGGTGTTTTTTTTTCTTTTTGCTAGCTATTGCTTGCTAAACAAACTTACTTAGACAGTAGGTGTTACCTTATAAACAATTCATATAAATCTATACAGCCAGTAGCCAATGTGACGAAATAATGGAACAGCAGCATGATCGAATAGATACGCTTCATTCTTTTAAAGATGCTGCAAAGAATTTCAAACATTCAACAAAATATAAGCCCTTTGAAGACATACCACAACTTACGAAATCAGCAACTGATGGTGTATAATACACCTTCTAATGTTCTTCTCAGCGTTTTCATGGGAGTCATCCAAAATCTCTTTTAGTTTGCACTTTAACAGTCTCACTTGAAGAACTATATGAGTGCACAGTGATAAGTAGAATGAATCGTAACCAATTATAATGGCTGTTACGACTAGCAAGTAGTAATATTGGCATGCCAATACTGTCACCTCTATAATTATGTTATCGGTGAATATCCATGCATCAATGAGGTATGTTTCGTTGCTGTTGAAAGCTGGCTTTAGATAATACAGCAAAACGACCAGCAAGGACGTGGTAATGGCTGAATTTTGGACGATGTTGATGATGTTATAGATCCTAGTGGTAACTTTCATTGTATTTCCATCAAATTTTCGGTAATCCCAAAAGTTTAATTTGTCATTTAATACTTTCTCTATGTCCAATTTGAAATATATGAATAGCAAATACTTGAAAAGCAGCTAGAACGTTATTCATCAAATTATTATTAGCTTAGTAAAGTGGAACATTTTAAAAGATTCTTCTGAAACTTTGGGAAGAAATGCATTTTTCTGAAATAACTTGTTAAAATGATAAATTTTGTCAAGCAGAACAGAGCTTGTAATGATGAGAAGAGTACTGTTCTAGACTCAACGACACTATAACTAAATTGCAACTCTATTGAATCTTACAAATGAAAAATGTACCATTTTACTCAACTACACTGAATAATTTAAAATTTTGACAAATCGCTGAAACACGACATATTTTTATTTTATCAGATAAAAGTTATTTTCTCTCTCCAAAGTATTCTTTTTACGAAATATCTGTGTGTTTCAGGAAAACTTACGTGGAATATTGTCACAGCCGATTGTACATTTTTAACATACTTCCCGAATTCCGCCTGCGAAAAGTTAGCAAATATAAACACTAATAGATACACCATCGTACAGCAGTTAAATATACGAAAAAAGAATAGTTTTTTCGTGGTACCAGAGGAAGTTTCGCCAATAAAACTTATCAAAGTTAGACCAGTGTGTAAAATTTCGTCTTTTAGTTGATGTTGCATTGTATCTGTTTCTTGCTAATGTGTTGCCAGTGAGGAACTGATTAAATTTATGTGAGCGCATGTAATTCTTGTAGAGCTATTAGATAATTTTGGTAATTGTCAGCGAGGTAACTACATAAGAAAACTACTAACTATGGTAATTATTGCGCATTATATCGTTATTAATTATATCAATAAATGACGATTTTTTGCATTGTTGCTCATTCATTAAAAGATGGGTCAATAAATAGAAAGAAATATTGTTAAAATGCATGATTATAACAGACTATAAAGTTCTGCTTTTCGTTAATTTGTGGCCAGGAATATTTGCTTATGGAATATTTAAAGTTTATATAGTAATTTTAATCTATATTTGTTTTTAATTATTTTCAATCATATAAAGAGATATATATTTTTTTTTATTTAGATTTGCTAACAGGTAATTCAATATTTTTTTTTTGAGAACAAGATTCCTTTGTCGACGTTAAAGCCAAATAAGTGATCTTTTTAAATAGTAATGACCAAAAAATATTTATTAGATGCTAACAAAATATTTGAACCAAAATAGTTTAACAATCTTATTTCTGCTTTATGAAAAACAAAATACAGTTTTGCAATGCGTATCTCTTATGGTTTTAGAGATCCCCATATAAATAACGAAGAAAAACAGCCTGAATATTAAAAAAATAATATTTTAAAGCAATTCAAAAACACAATATTAAATGTCTAAAGAATCTTATAAACGTAGTTCTAAAGCTTTTATTAGTTTAGTTTAGTTCATTTTTATATTGTTTAAGCCAGTAACACATGGGTACAATGTGTCAAAATACAAATGTAAAATACAACAAACAAAATTTTAGAAATAACTAATTTACATAAAAACAAATAGAACAAACAAAAACGACAATAAATGTGCATAGTCAAGAACAAAAATATTCATTAATGTAGTAATAAGATTTTTCTATTAGGAGCGCTCTAACCTGTTTTTTAAATTGTTTAATGCAGTCTGTGCTAGTTATTGTATCTGGCAAGCTATTGTATATTCTTAGGCATTGAATTATAGGCGATCTCTTTGTAGCTGATAAGTAGTGCTTGGGTATCGTCAGTTGCTCTATATGGCGGGTGGTATAAGGGTGATGTTTTTTGTATTTATTAAATATTAAAGTTTTGTTTCACATAAGATTTGTTCGCTGGTGTTACACCAATTACACTAGTGCATATTGTCTCTTTCTCAGATGTATAAAGAGTAAATCTTTTATCCTGTTTTAAGTAGGAGTCAGTGTGGAAAGTGTAGCACCAGCGAACAAACCTATAGACTGCCGATTTATAGACTAAAATGCCGGGAAAAGTTAAAATTTTATTTTCTTTAAAAACATCCTTGCAACTGTCACGGTTATTAATGTTATAAATCAGTCTTATGAGGCGCTTTTGTGTGATGAATACTCTCTCCCAACCAGTTGCTACGCCCGATATAATAACATTGTGCAGCAAGAGTATACCAACGCGTAGTAAATATCTACTAGATCTTTTCTTTCCAATGTATATTTCAACTGACTAATAATATAATAGGCTTTATTCAGTTGTGTGCACACGTTTGCTATTTGTTTTTTCCATTTCAGCTTATCATCTATGGTGACACCTAATATTGATGCACCATCCGTACAAGGAATATTTGTAGTAATATCTGGGGTTTTGCGTCTATGAGAATTTAATATTTTAGTTTTATTTTTATTTAAAATTAATGTCTGCCATATCTTGCAATGTACGTGTTATCATAAATGAAAGGTCTGCAGAATTTTCACCAGTTACTATTACCGTTACATCATCAGCAAACAAAATCGTGTGACCATAATTACAGTATTGCGGTAGATCGTTTATTAATAATAAAAATAATAGGGGGCCCAACACCGACCCTTGAGCTACTCCCATGCCACACGCATACTCCCGCGAATACACGTTGCCTACTTTGACAGTCATAGACTCACCGTTCGAAAAAGATGCCAACCAATCCAGCGGCACGCCCCTAAAGCCCATGGAATACAGTTTTTCAGCCAATATATTCAAGTCAACACAGTCAAAAGCGCGCGTAAATCAAAAAATATGGGGGGCTATAATTTCCGCAAAAAAAAAAACATTCTACTATACTTAATGAAGAATCAGACAAATTGCTGCCAGAACCTAATTATTATACACATAAGAGATTGAAAAACTATGAATTAAGTAACATTAAAGGAACATCGTACTTTCGAAACATTTATTTAAGAAAAAATTAAACAATACTAAAGTTATTTATTAAACACAGTTCTTAATATTGCGTAGAAAGAAAATGTCTTCCGGATAACCTAAAGATTGGGATTAATAAATGTAAATATTTTCAGCGTAATTAATGATTATATATCTGCAACTCACCGAGCCGTATGTATAGATATTCATGTCAATCATGCCACCACCAGAGAAGTATTCTTGTTTCTGCGATTTCACCATCATGAACAGCAATAACTTTTGTATCCTGACTGTGTTATCGTACCAATTTGTCATGTAAATTGAGTTCGAAAGGTCTGAAAACTGTGAAATCTATATTAATATACAAAAAGTGACTTATAAATAAGATGGATTGGATCACTTTTTTTTATTAATTGATTATTTGAAAAACACTGACAAGGGAACACCGGCAGGTGTCCCCCTCCGATTTCGATGAAACTTAACAGATCGAAAGAGTACCTTAAAATAAGAGACACGTATTTTTTTTTATCGGCGTATCCGCACGATTTTGGGGTACAGCCCCCTCCAAAGTTTGGACGATTTTTCAATTTTTGCAAATATTTCCTAAATTATAACAGATATTAAATTTTCTTCTTATTTAAATTTGAATGAAGGCTCGTCAGATGTTGTGCCAATTTGGTGTATATACAAATAAAAATTAGGATATTCATTACCTCTGTTGCCACTGCTTCTGCTGGTATGGTATAACATCCAAATTGTGCGTAAATGAATACCACAGACATGCCCATGACTGCCATGTAGGCTAAATTCGATTTTCTGAAAATTTAAGCATACCCCAGTGACCAACTATATTTATTTCATATTTTATAATTATTTAAAAAATATTAATTTTTTCTTGAATATTAGTTATATTAATATAATATGCATAAAATATATTATAGAAAATATATTAATATAAAACATTTAAAAAATATATATGTTATGTAGCATTAATAATATTTTATTGCAAATGTTTTCTCAATATATTTTTCATAACTCTGCAATAATATTTTGCTTTGCATTTCTGTAAATATTTATTTCATATAAAAAAAAAATGAATTTTTGCTTTTGTACATTTGGTGCGTAGGACGAATAATATAAAATGGGTAAAATATGCATACATATTAAGTAGGTATGTACCTATTTAAAATGATAGTTTAAAGATTAAATTAGATAATATATATCTAATATGATTTAATTAGTGTCTAAGTTGAGCACTGTAACTTTTCTATTAATATATCTGCGTTTTGTATTATATTATTTGTAAAATTTGTAAGTTGCGAACGTCAACACAACACCTCTATTCATTACGGTGCCGGTGTTATATGATTTAGTATTGTTTATGCGTCTATGGATTAGGTACATAGAATGCATACGCGCACGTGCGTATCATCAACGTTTTCATTCGTTTGTCCGTTACATGTTATAGTTTATAATAGTATACGATTAAGGCAGATTAGGGTTAACTGTGTAATTAATTGTTGTGGGGTGTGTTTTAGTTTTTGTGGTGACTACTAGGTAAGCAAAACTTTGAACATGTCATGGCATTTATAAGATAATTGGAATGCTCAATATCGCTATGTACAGAAATCGTTTAATAATATAATTGTAGGAATTTTATACATCATATATGTACTGCATCTATCAGATAAATTGCTAGTTGATTTGCTTAAGAGATTCATCTCGGTAGATAAGCGTCATAACCTCAAACAGAGGTTAGAATACGTTGTGTTGTTTTATTGTTTGTACGTAGAATGTTTTCAAATATTATGAAATAAAGTAAAAATAAGTATCGTAAGTATTAGAATGTAGCTACCACTCCAATTATTGTAAATACTCCAAATGTATTAGTAGGTGTTGATAATGTTGTACGATGTTTTATTCATGGTGTGATCTAATACAATTGGCATTGTTTTAGAGGCCACAAGGAAACGCCATGAGAGCGCCACTACCGAAGATATGAAAAAAGCCATAGGGTTGTACCTGGCACCAGCCAAGGCTAGACTTAAAATGAGTATTTTTCATTTTTATTGGCTTATTCAAATAAAATGATAATAAATACGTTTGTTTTTTATTTAGAACACTTCAATTAAAAAATAGTGATTAATTTGATAAACCTTCAGTATGCTTAAAAGATGCCAGAATTATTGATTATTAACTTGTATGGTGAGTGTGAAAAAACAAGTTCTTGCCTTTTGGACAACTCTATGTATGTTTCAACTTTTCGTTATCGACGTTATACATTCTAAATAACCAAGAACAATTTTAGTTCATTTTGACAAATTAAATAGATTGCATAAAAAAATCTCAATTTTCATATAAATATTTTAGAAAAAATATAGCGCTTACATTAATTTTAAAATATGGAATTAATATTTTAATTGAATATTTTATCTATATTTAGAAAAAAATATGAAAAATATATTCAAAAACCTCTCACGAAAAATATTTATAAAATATATTTTTAAAAATATCTAGGTAATATTTGTGGCTGTTAGGGTAATATTTGTTTTGACTTATGCACGCGGAACTCCACCATTAATTGAATGTTAAAGATAACTTTCAAGGCGAAAAATGCCCCCAAAGATGGCTTATTGTTGAAGATTATGGTTCTTTACGGTTAATGGAAAAATGACAAATTTGTTTTTTTAATAAGCAGTGAATTATATCTATACACAGAGATTAATAAAGTGGTTATAATAGCTAATTGCATATCACCTAGATATTTAGTTTGTATATTCATTTTGGACGTACTAACATTTTTAAATTAGATGATATATAAATTTTAGCTAATTTAAATATGTCAAAGAATATTTAAAGTGATTGAACTTTAGTTAAAATATACGACGAATTAATAAACTTGTATTTAAAACTACTACTATGGATACAATAAGAACATGGTTTTGTTTTATGATCTACATTCAATAATTCTATGAGAAACTTTAAGTGGTGAAAACTAATGTGAGTTTAAAATGTAAGGTTTTAATTTAGGTATTTTATTAATTAATAGGTATTACCTTATAAGCAGCTCGTACAGATCTAAGCAACCTGTAAGCAATGTCACAAAATAATGAAATAACAACATTATGGCGTAGATACGCTTCATTCTTTTGAAAATCCTGCAAAGAATTTTGAACGATTAACAGATCTTATGAACATAACATTAAACATAATACTTACGAGATCAATAACTGGTGGTATTGAATACACATTCTAATTTCCCTCTCAGCACTTCCATGCGAATATTTTGAGAGCTGTTTCAACTTGCGTTTCAAGAACCTCAATTGCAGAACTACGTGAGTGCATAAAGACAGATAGATGGAGTCGTAACCAGGTACAATTATTGCTATGACTATAAGGAAGTAATATTGGCAAGCCAATACTGTCACTTCTATAATTATATTATCGGTAAATATCCAGGCATCAATGATGTATACATCGTCACTGTTGAAGGCTGGTTTTAGGAAATACAACAATATAGCCGCAAAAGAAACGGCGATTGATGAATTTTGAATGAAATTAACTATCCCATAGATGTTGGTTGTTTGCCTTATAGTCTTCTCATTAAACTTTCGGTAGTCCCAAAAGTGAATTTTATCTTTTAATATACCTTCGATGTCCTGCTTGAAATATATAAATAGCACATATTTGAAGAGCATCTATAAATATTTACATAAATATACAAATTAATCCAAATAACAGTAAGTTAGAGTTTAAATGAATGAAAACATTTTATCCTTTAAATTACTTTGGATAAGCGCATATAGAAGAACTTACATGAAAAAGCGTTATAGCCGATTGCACGTATTTAAGATACATTCCAAATTCTGCATGAGGAAAATTGGCAAATACAAACACTAGTAGATACACCGGTAAACAAGAATTAAATACTCGAAACGCCAATAGTTTCTTCGATGTAACAGATGAACTTTCGCCAAGGAAACTCATCAAAGTTAAGCCTGCGTGCAGGATCTCGTCTTTCGTTTGATGTTGCATTCTGTGTGCTTCGTATCGGAATGAGTGCTACTGACGGATTGCTTCGAGTTTTTGTAAACGCAGATAATTATTACGGGGATTAGATGTTTAGGAATCGAGTTAAGTAATTGTAGTAACCATTAGCGAAAGGTACATATGTATGCAAATGGTATATTTCTCATGTATCGAGCAATAATAAATTATTTATACAATTATATGCTAATGTGTAATATGTATTTTTTATTTTAAAATATCCTACAGAAAGTTTGTCTGTAACTTATATCCAATTCAAAAGTTTAAAATAACTAATTTAATATTTATCAATCAATAATCTGCAACTGCATGATATAATGTATTCCATGTGTATATCTACCATTTCACAAGAGACTTTCAGTATAAACGGTATGAAAGTACCTAAGATAAGCTTGTTAAATTTAAGGGTTGGTTTTTTTTTTTTTTTTAATTTACTGGAGAAAGAAGGAGAGGCCAAACTTATATGAGGAGACAATATCAGAAAAGATAAGACACAGAAAAAGAAACAATTCGAATAAGACCATAAATCAAATACGGAATTATTTTAAAAACACAATCATAGAAGCAATTAAAGCAGTATGCGGAAAATAAACAATAAGAAACAGACGTCATGGTGGTCAAACGAAATTAAGGCACAAATAATGCTGAAGAAAGACATATTTATTAGATAAAACAGCCAACAGTTATGACACCTATAAAAACGAACGAAATAAAGTGACAAAACTTGTGATGGAAGCAAAAAAAATAGCTACACCTACTGCTATGGGTTAGCAACGCATGCTGAGTGTATTTTGATTTGCTAAAAACAGCTGTTTCAATTTACCGAGAATTTTTTTTCACAATAGTGTTTATTTTTGTATAATTTTAGTTAAAGAGTTTATTGTATGATTTATTTAATTAAGTGTTTAAGTTTTTTTTTTTTAATTTAATTCCATTCATTTATTTGTCTAGCGGTTGCTAGTTTGATTTTATGCTTATTCTACTAGATTTTGTCGGTGAATTGTGCGTTTGCGTTGTAGGTTTTTGTAAGAAAAATAGTTGTGGAGTTTTGTCAAGGAGTTCCTTGTTCGACTGTTAACGTGAGTAGACGTATTTTCATATATTATTGATGCCCTTTTGTAATTCATTTTGATATTCTAAATTTTCGCATAAATTGAATTTTATATAGCCAATTTCAGGAATTCATTAAGTAATAGTTGTTAATATATTGATGTGTACACGTTGTAGATATAAGATCATTTATTATTTTTGTGCAGGAAGATATATTTTAGTTGTAATTTTCTCATTTTAGTTTAAAGAGTTAATTTTTCGTTATTCAATTTTGCTGTTTCAGTTTTATTTTATCTATCACCTGGGTTTGGGTGAGTAGAAGCTTTGTTCTTGCATTTAGTTTACGATTTTATAGATTTCTAGTAATTGTCCACGCTTAATTTATTTTAATTTGATACCACGTGGATTGAATTTGAAAGATTTAGAATAATCTTCCTGAACAAACTAAATTTTTGCTTTGTGTAGGAAATAGCATTGTCCTATTGTAATTTAGAATGAAGCGCAGTTTTTAATTTAGGCCAGAACCTTCAGTTCGCGGGTTTTTTCTGCACAAGTTGTAATTTAACCCGTTTTGAATAATAAATTTGATTGTTACTTAGCATCTTTGGGGTAAAAAAAAATTCTGTTCTTTTATTTTAAATTAAATTTTTTGGAGTAATTAAGAGAGTCTGATTTCATTCACTTATAATTTACTTTTCGTGGTTAGATTCAAGTTTCAATTCGCTAGGGTAACTCTGAGGTTAATTGTTCTTTTGTGCCCTTTATAAAATTTTATCCGTTGAGCTAGCTATTTTAATTTTCTTTTTCATTTTAAAAATTCATTTTTGCATTTCAATTAATTCAATCAGTACACAGTTCCAGGTTACTCCAATATATTTGATAGTTTCACCACTTTTCAATATTTAAATTTTTCATTCAATTTGATTCATTTGTTTTGCATTGCGTATTCAGATGTATCGCAGAGCGCAGCCATTTGCATATTATAACTTAACCATATTACTTAATGTTAATAAAAAAAAAAACTCACTTTACTAGTTCGATAATTCTAAAAATATTTATTTAGTAATCAATTCTATTAACTTTTCAATCAAGTTTACATTAGTTACCTATTATAAATTTTCAATGTTACAAAAAAAAAATTTTAATTTGTAAATTCAGTCATACTAACTCAAAGTTGATATTTTTGTATTTTACAGTTAACTTAAAAAACAATTAGTGCACCTGAAGAAGGCGGAAAAGCCGAAACCGGTAGTGCAGAGAGGTGTTTATTATCAAATGCAGTAAATAAAATAGAATATAGTAATTGAAATTTGATAACAGGGCAGGGAAAAATAATGAAGAGGTTGAAAGAACATTTCCAAAATATATTAGATGGAAAAAATACGATGGAAGAAGTTGCAGTAAGACAGACGATAACAACAGAAGAAAGTAGCAAAATAATAAGCATGGATGACTTAGAAGAAGTAATACACAAAAACTAAGGAACGGTAATAAAAATATGGGGAAACAATGCTAAATATGTACAATAAAATATGGGGACAAGAAGAGCTACTCAACGATTGGAAAATAACACTGATTACACCAATTTTCAAGAAGAGGGATAAAAAAGATTGTAATAATTACAGAGGTATCTTTTTAAGGCAAGACATAGATTGTAGGATGGGCTTAATATTATCTAGGCCTCAGTCTATGTAATAAACTCTGACATAAGCACGAGATTGGTAAAATCTATTAAGACAAGACACCCTAATGCAACGACCTTGCAGGAAGAAACTGTAGATGCAGGCCAAAAATATTGCTCTGTATATATAGTAATGATAAGAACAATTATCACTTATGGCTCAACGAAGCAGAAAAACTAAACTGACAACCGTGAGCATTAAACCTCTGCGCAGACATGAATGTGTCAATGAGAACCTGCCCAAAAGTAGTTATTGAAGTGGACGGAAGGAAATTATGGAGCGATTAGCTCCATTCTCCGAAGCTGAGCTAAATTTTGGCATTTGGACGTCTGTTTTCCTGACCAATCTTGTAGATTGCTTGGGCGGATGCATCGGCGCAGACCACCGTGGCTAAACAGCGATATCCTGCGTTGTTGTGGGGGAACTTCAGAACTTGTACTGGCTGCAAAAACAAGGAACATTCGAAAATAGCAGTGTGATGTATAAGGATCTTACCACTCTATGATAGTTACTCCCAAACAGGATTACCACTCAGGTCTACTACAAAAGCTCACAATAAAACAGCGCAGATATGAAAAATTGTAGATGATAGGCGTGGTCGAAGGAGGGTAGCCCGTTTGGACCATCTGTGTGACGAAGAGCGTCTTACAAATAGCCCAGATCAGATAAGCGATATGTTTGGACCTTATTTTGCCACTATCGCAGAAAAGAGCCTTGATAGAAAATTTCAGTATGGTTTTTCCCAAGAACGTACAACAATTGCAAATGTTTTACAGTCTATGGTCTATGTCCCCTTCTGAATTACCAGCTGTAATAATAAATCGAAAAAACAGGGACAGTGTTGAACCTGATAGAGTTTCGGTGCAGCTTTTGAAAGACCTTTGCGAGAAGCGTTTGGTCCCGCCAACCCACCTCATTAATGCTTCCATTATGAGTGAGTTTTTTTCCGTCCATCTTGAAAGTAGCTGCCGTGAGTGTTTTGAAGAAGGGTGATCCAAATAGAATAGATAATTACAGGGTGATCTCTATTCTTAGCGTTTTCTCCAAGATATCTAAGGAAGTAATTTTCAACCAAATAATTGACTACTTATCTAGATTTAAATTACTGACTGACTGTCAGCATGGATTCCAGGCTGGTCGGTCTACCGAAGCAGTTGCCTTCCAGTTCCTGCAGGACGTGCATGACCATCTAGATTCTAATGGATGAGTAGTGGGACTATTTTTCCATCTGTCTCGTGCTTTCGACACAGTGTCGGTACAATTTGTTAGCGACAAGCTCGACAAATTTGGCATACGAGGACCAGTATTAGAATGGATGAAGTCATTCCTGTCATCAAGAAAAATGTTAAGTAGAATACCACTTGCTCCAAGCAGTGTGATGTTGTTTTGGGAGTGGCACAAAGATCCCTTCTGGGTTCGTTGATATTTTTGTGGCCAATATGTCTACATTTATTCATAGTGGTAAAATCATAAACTTCGCCAACCTACAATCGTCGTGGATGGTGAGTCCGTTGACGAGCCACATCTACTAGTTGCGGATGTGTATAATAATGTGATACTGAATAGTGAAAAAACTGTGTAACTTTGCCTATCTCGGGCCAATTGCCCTCTCCCTCCCATTTTATTAACTTTATAAAGTTTTGAATTAGTTTAGTTCAGCTTGCAGTAATTTTTACCTCGTTTATTGCTAACTAAAATAATACAACACGACGACACAGAAAAATGAATGTATATAAACTTAGAAAAACATTTAAATTTAAAACACTATTATGATGTTATTAGTTATTAATTTGCGCGTGATATATATCCTCCTAGAATAATACTACACTTTACAATTTTTATTGCAAGGAAGTGTCGAAGTCCATATGCGACGGCCATCTACATATGTTTCTGCTTGCAACAGATCTTCGACGGCCGTCTGACTCACACGTTTGTTTTAGATTTGCCTACCGTGATAGTGGGAGACATCCTTCCCTATAGCGCCGAGCACTGACGTATACTGATGACGCGTCTAGGAATGCACATATCCGGAGATAGTTCCAAACACCGCAGACATTGCAAATGTCATTTTTTTCGAAAAACGTCATGTAATTCGAAAACGGTACAACTTATCCCCAATGTATGCCTAACGTATTGCTATTTAAATTTAACAAGAAATCGAAAAATACAATAATATACAGGGTGTTCCATTTAAAATAATAAAGTTAGTATCTACTTCCGGTACAACCGGAAGTCTGCCATTACTGAAACTAATTTTAAAATGTGTAAAATATGATTCGAGGCAACATTTATTTGAAACATTTTTCCAAAAAAAAACAATAATAAATCGGCTATGGACCGTTGCATCTTAGGCTGGACACCCGGTACCTATATTGCATAGAATATGATAGATGGAAAAAATACGATGGAAGAAGTTGCAGTAAGACAGACGATAACAACAGAAGAAAGTAGCAAAATAATAAGCATGGATGACTTAGAAGAAGTAATACACAAAAACTAAGGAACGGTAATAAAAATATGGGGAAACAATGCTAAATATGTACAATAAAATATGGGGACAAGAAGAGCTACTCAACGATTGGAAAATAACACTGATTACACCAATTTTCAATTTGTCATTATATTTTAAAACAATTTCATTAGTTAATAATTTGGCACGCAGCTATATGGACCGATTTTGTAACTTCATAATATAGTTCCTATTATATTCTCTTTTTAAATTGTGTAAATTGAAATGCTACTCTTTTTTTTGTTTTATAGCAGTCTCACAATTACTATTACTGGATTTACATAAATCATATAAGTCTTTAAGAGATTTAGAAATTTGTTACAGCATATTTTTTCAAAGAGAAACTCCTTTTATATATATAATATTTTTTTTTATATTTCTGTTGAGTGCAAGTAACCGCTCAAACATTGCTCCACTGTTCAAACCACAGAAATCTTAAGAAAGTAGTTAAAGGTGATATTCTTATATCTTGAAATACTCTATAACTGTTCATAGTTTAGATGGTTGCTATATTATATTAGGATGCATCTTGTTTGTAGAAGAAAAGGAAACAATATGGAAAATTATTTCAAATGTATGAATAATTTTCGCATAGCAAAAGTAATTCAAAAAAGCGTAGGCATCCAATATAAAATTTGAGCTAGTAACAACTTACCTGTTCCGCAATTTAAAAGCCGTGTTAAAGATTGTGTTATGAGAGGTGGTTTTTGTAGTATTGCCGATATATTTCGAGAAAAAAAAAATGATTCTATATACATTTGACGCAGTTTTTATATTCCATACATATTTTTCACTTTATCTTTGTACGTTTGCTATACTAATATTCACTGGTGTGGTTTACATTCTTTTCACGAGAATATATAAAACCTATTTTTATGTACTTACACTAGACATGAGTGTTCCACTATTCTAGTAAAATAAATAGATTTCAATCTATCAATAAAATAAAAGTCGCTATTATCACTTAACTAGGGATATTACAGGACTAAAAGTTATTACTCAGTTATATGCATACAGTTATATGATTTCTTCTAATTCTAACTTTGCTGCATAAAACGTCGACAAACCATTTAAGGGATAATTTTTGACCAACTCATTAATTATTCAATCCCTTCCTCATTGCTCCATTAAACTGCACTTAAAACGCAGATGCTCCATAGTCGTTCCAAAGTACTTGACCAGTACAGAGCTAACGAAATCTGTGAACATGGACAGATTTCCTGACGATAACATCTTTAGTATATGCACGAATATGTTGCAAGTACTTGGAGAAAACGAGCAAAAATTATCGCTAAAATTCAAGTGCTTTCGTACGTTTAATTGTGCGGCTATGTTTTTTATATTATTCTACGTACTTTTAAATTTTTACCACGCCGAAGGCGATATCTACATAAAATCTTTACATTCTACAATAGTCCTGCTTCATGTGAGTAAAATTGTTAAAATAATTATATTAAATGTATAGCATCTCAGAGAGGGATTTTAAATATTAAATATTTCAGGGTGTCATCAAATACTTAGCACTGATTTATAAGAAAAAGGATTTAATAGTATTATGTAGAAGTGTCATGAATATCTTACAGAAATATCGAATTTCTAACGCAGTCGTACGCAAAGCTGTCTCGAGCCGAAACAAATTGATGAGAGTTATTCAAATAACAATGATAACACTATCAGCATTCCTCTGGATGATTTATATCAGTAAAGCTTTAATAACTATTGATTACGTCTTTGTTTATGAAACTGCATTTCCCGATTCTTACGCACTATGTGCTTTGGTACTCTTGTCACAGTATTACTTCTCTAGCATTCAAGTTATGGCTGTTCTGGTGACAAATTTTATGTATTTATTACTTTGTGCTTATCTGATCTTGTTGATGCAAGCTTTGAGGGGAAATATAACGAGGATTATAAATTCTAAACGTGATTTTTTGAAAGAAGAGATTTTCGATTGTATCAGCGACCATCAAACATTATTGTCGTAAGTACTTAAATTGTTAAAATAATATTTTCTTTGTTAATTAATATTATGTTCTGTACAAAGAGGAGTTTATTACAATACCTTAGTTAATTTGTGCTGAAAAGAGTACTGATTTTTCTTGTGGAGAAAAATTCACAATTTTTTAGTTGATTTATGCTGAAAAGAGTACTCATTTTTCTTTTGGAAAAAAATCATTTTTGGCGTGTACATTCATGAGCAATATTTACAGCATTTATTTAATTTTGAGTTTATTCTATAATAAAACATTAATAATATAGATAGATATTTATAATAAGGCTATAAAATATAAGGAATTCAAAATTTAAATTACAGACACAATAACATCAAAGAAAAAATAAATAATACTAAAAATTGAATTTAATAAATAATAATAATTGGCCACATAAGGTATAAAGTAAAGGACTAAGGCTACTACCTTGTGGTACTCCATATTCAAGATTAATACAATGAAATGTCTCTGAATCCACTATCAATTTAAATTTCCTTCCGTAGCTAGACTGTGGTTGATATCAAAATAATGCTTTTGACAGGTCGATAAAAATGCATGCATCATGCTTGCAACCATTTAATTTCAAATTAATATATTGTGTTTTATAATTTTATTAGACAATTGGTAATAGAATCTTATTTAATGAAATTTTATTCTTAGCCGATAGTGTAATATTATGTTTGTTTTCCTTGAGATAGCGGCTTTTTTTTAACAATTTAATGAAAAAAATTTACTAAATTAAGTCATTTTTTAACGTTTTGACAATTTTTTTTATTATCTTCTTCAGAAAATCATTATGCATTAATATATTATACATTTAACAAGCACATCACAAACATTTTAAAATTTGCATTTTATAAAAATAAATTTGTCAAAGATATTTAATATACTTGTGTGTGTAGCTGAATTTAGTAAAATTTTTCATTAAATTGTTCAAAAAAAGCTGCTATCTCAAGAAAGGAAAAAAAACATAAGAAAATTATTTATATCTTTACTAAATTTTATCCAAAGGGGATAAAGTTAAAATTGGTCCACAATTGGGGGCACAATTATTTTGGAAATTTTAGATTCCATTTGCAATCGAAGAACAAGCGAATTAACCCTATGTCCAGTATTATTTATATGTTGTGCGAGACTCGATAATTCAAGCCTCTTATAATATGTTACGCTTTTTTTTTTAATTCGGCTCTGATTACATGTTTCTTATGTTTAATATATGTAAATTTTATTCACTCATCTTCAAGAGTGGTTGAGCTTTCCAGATAGCATTTATAATGAATTTTCTCTAGTTTTCGCACTGTAAATGTAAAACAGTGAGCAACTTTGTACAACGAATTATTTTGAAATCGATTCGAAGTGCCTTTATATCTAATCGATATAAGTTAATTTATAATATATTTTGACAGTTAATTTATTCATAACCTCAAAACAGCTAAATCAATGAGATTCAACTTCAAAAATGCATATTAATGTTAAAACGTTACTTATAAACCATATTACAAATAAAAATGGCACTAAGATGCTGGCTTGAGGGACTCCACATTTATTAATAACGGCTTTTTGTCAACGTGATCACATTAGATTTAAACTTAAAAATAACATCATTCTTAGCAACGTAACTTTACTGAATAACCTAAAGAGAATATATATTTCCTTTTTTCAGGGCATATTCCCTCATGAACAATGTTTTCTCAATTATTTTAATGTTTGAATATTATTCATTGGTCATCTTCAATTGTAGCGTCATCCTAGAATTTGTTCTGTGAGTATGCAGTGAAATGTTTATTTATTTAATATGTATGTACAGTATTATTGCTCTTTCATGCTTCAATTATTACATAATTATATTTTATGCAAAAGAAAACAAATCTTGCTTGAATTTACACTAAAAAATAAATAATAATTGTTTCAATATTAACCCCACAAATTCATCAATGTCTTGATCTGCGAAAATTAGATCGTAGCTAACATGTGATTTCAGGAACCCAAATAAGACGGTGCTCCTACAAGAATTCTTAACTCTTGTGTTCATTTTATTCCATTTCGGATTTTTCACTTTCTTTGCTGAGCAAATGGCGTCAGAAGTAAGATTTAATCAGTTGCGAGAATCAACGAGATGCTTAAGGAATACTTCTCCTGTTTTAGTACACCGATTTGGTGAAAGGTTTATATATGTCGAATTGGTATGGCAGCAATTTGGAGATGCAGAAGCTAATTTTGCTGATGATGAATAGATCGCAAAATACTCGATATTTTTCTGCGGGGGTTTAGTGGATATAAATGTCAATGCATTTGGAAATGTTAGTTAAAAGATGCGAAATGAATTTAGTTTTGTTTATCTATATAATGATGGTTGTATGTTTTAGGTAATCACGAAAATCTATACGGTGTATGCTTTTATTAATAATCTTCTCGGTAAATGAAGATATATAAGGACGTCTTTAATGTTCAAAAATCTGTATTGAACTTTTAATGTAATAATAAAGGTTTGTACTAATTTTAAATTGTATTTTATTGATAATTTGGTAAATAGCAGGAGATAAAGCGTGCAAAAAAAGTTAAATACTGAAAATTTATCTTCATCTTGATTTTTATTGGCGACATTTCAGCTATGTCTATTTTCTGTTGGTGGGTGCCTAATTTTATTTTACATTCATCACTACAGCAACATGGTTCATAAATGATTACAAAAATAAATTATCAAATAGAAGTTTGAATTTTTATTTCTCAAAGTGTAACCTTTGAGACTATGTTGGAGGTTATTTCTGTTGATTCATTGCCCTTGTCACTGGCTTCTTTATATAATTGCTTGCTTCTTTAATTTAATTTTGTTACATGGTAAAGTATTTACTCTTGCAGACTTGTTCCTGATGAAATAGCAAATTAAAGCTTCCAAGTTAAAGAATTAATGTATTTCTGCTAATGACTGTAATAATTGAGAGGAATTTTTCCCAAGAAAAGTTTTCTCCACTCAGGATTGGAGCCTACATACTCTCGTTTACCGGATGAGCGCTCTACCATTTGAGCTGGCGAGGCATATCGGCAACAAATCGATATATATATATATCGATACAAGATCTTGAAAAAAAAATTTCTTGGGAACAATTCCTCTTAATTATTGCAGTCATTAGCAGATATTAATTATTTTAATATTATTCGTCGTCCTGCCGGCTTTTCCAGATCTGATATCGACATATGTGGAGTTGTCGCACGAGCCTACATACGCCTCTCTAGCTCAAATGGTAGAGCGCCCGTCCGGTAAACGAAGGTGTGTGGGTCCGAATCCTGCGTAAGGAAAATTTTTCTTGGGGAAAATTCCTCTAAATTATTACAATCATTAGCAGAAATACATAAATTCGTTAATATTTCATACTCTAAAAGGCTTGCAATCTTTGCAAAAGCTACCAAAGCTTAGACATTAAAAAAGGATTTTTTTCAATTTTTTTGGCTGCACTTCCAATCATAAGATATAAAGATTTTTGAATCCTTTTCATTTAAGGTTACCTAGATATTTTGACTTATGAAAGGATAGTGAGGGTATGTGAGCTTTCGTCTTAGAGCTATTTCAGTTAGTTAAATGACAATATTCTTAATAATATCAAGCAGAACAGCTTTTTCGTAATTTGGCCAAGTATACAGTGTATTCAAATAAAAAAGTAAATTTGCTTGGCTGTTAACTACACGACATATAAAGCACAAACCCACCGAAACCCGGATTTCATCATTAAAGAATAAAAAAACGTAAAATTTAGAGCCAAAAATTTTTTAGTCCGGGCCTGATGCAGGAAACGTCATGTTAAACACCCGCTAAACGTGGTATTATGTATAAATACATTGCATTCATTTAGTATTATTCTTAATGGTATGCCGTAAGTTCATTTAAGGTCATTCTGAATAAATAAAGACCAATGTGCCCTTGTAAAAAAACTGAGGCATTTTAAATTTCTTCTTTTTATAAATAAGCATTCCTTTTTTGTTAAGAGCATTCTATGTAAGTCTACAAAGTATTATTTTTAATATCCTGATAAGACGTTCGAGTTCACCGGATATGCGACTTCAGTAGATAGAAAAATGTAAACATTAACTCTATGTCACGTAAACCGTAATATTTTTCTTTGCTTTGTCGAATCGAGAGTTAGTTGTTAATAAACGGTACCACATGAATCTGAGTTATTTCTTTTGGATTTATTTAATCATATAACGCAAAACGAATTGAATCGAATTACACAGAAATAAATGCAGATACAGAAAATTTGCAAACACGCCTTTTTACTATGATATGTTCGCGAAAATGAATCTATACATTCCCGCGCTTTTGCCGATGCATCAAGCTTCGATTTTTCTTATATAAAATCATGATGGTCCTGAAAAGGATCGTTTTTCGAGACGGGAAGAATTTAAATAAAAATGTTCGAAATGGCTTGCACTCCAAGCGCGATCCACACAAACTAACAGCGTTAATGGCTGAATGTTAGTGGTATGTGGGGTATATCGGGACAGCATTTAGGTTGGGCACAGGTTTATTTTATAAAATATGTTTTTTCTTGTTAATGCTTACAGATAGACTCCCTGTGCATTAAGACTTTTTGATTGTACGTGATTACAGCTGCTACATATTATTATATTTACCTCTTATATCTGATACACCCTGTATAGTATGGTTTTTTGAAATCGATGTTTATAAAATCAATCTCCTTGAATCTAGACAATTCTTTTTTTCCTGAGAATCAATCGAATGTGAAATGAATGTTCCATTGGTTATTGCATAAAACTTCTGAACTATCTGGACATAAATGAAACCGAAAGAAAGCCTTTGTTTTTCTTTTGGAGTTTGGAGTGTCACATTTTTTTTATCAGTAAACGTTTTGTTGAGCATTCGAATTAAATGCGTTGTTTAAACATTTAAAACAGAAAAATAGTTTATTACGAATTTATCTATAATGAATAAGATGTACCACTGATGCTTTACAAGTGCCTTCCTTATTTACAATTGCAAAAAAAAAAAATTGAATTACTTAGTTCAATTTGAAACAATTTTTTTCATTTTTTTTTAAATTTTATTTATGTACTTCCCAAGTCTCTACCTTATTTTACTTCTTACCATATTATACAGCTACAAATGATAAATTATTCGACGTAAATTGTTCTGCATTATTATTTTACAAAATAAATATTGCTGCAACTATAAAAACACCTTTTTTTCTTATTATCGTAAACTTAATTTAAAAAAATGTTTTTTTAATATACTATAAATATTCGCATTAGAAACAAACAGATAAATTACTTTCTTTTATAATTATTACATCAAGTACTTTACCAACTATACAATTACTAAAGGGACAGCCTTCTACCTCATTAAATCATTACCCGAATCTAACTATCGAAATTGCACTTAAAAGACATTACCTCACAGTTTCTCGGACAGTATTCAACTGACAAGTATAGAACAAACATGTCAAAGTTCCCAGAGAATTATATATTCAGTATATGCGGGAACATGTTGCAAATACTAGGAGAGAACGAACAATATCTCTCGTTGAAATCCAAGTGTTTTCGCTTATTTAATTATTGTTCAATGTCCTTTATACTATTCCACGTGCTCCTAAATTTTTACCGCGTTGAAGGTGATGCATACATGAAAACGATGTACTCTTTAATACTATTGCTTCAGGTATGTTGGAATGAAAAGTTAAATTAATTGTTAGTAGGGATTTAAAGAATTTTTTAGGGTGTTGTAAAGTATTTGGTGTTGACTCAGAATAAATGCGATTTGGTGAGATTATGCCAAAGTGTTACAACGCTCATACAAAAATATCAAACCTCTAACTTCATCGAATATAAATCTTCAATGTTTGCCCAAGATAAGCTGTTGAGGGCTGTTCAACAAATCATCCTAGGATTGTCTGGGTTTTCTCTGGTTAATACACATCGGTAAACCAGTCATCATAGCTGATTCTATAGCTGCTTACGAAACTGCTCTTCCTGATTCTTACATAGTGTGCGCCATAATATTGATGTTGCAGTATTATTTTTCTTGCATTCAACTCATGGCGGTTTTAATAACAAATTTCGCTTACCTATTGTTGTGTGCTTATCTGATACGATTGGTGCAAGTTCTGCGAAAAAATATCAGAAGGATTATTAATTCCAATCGTTGTCTCGTGAAAGAAGAAATTGCCGGTTGCATCAGTGACCATCAAGAGTTGTTATCGTAAGTATTAACATTGTTTCAATATATCTAGTTAGTCAACGTAATGCATTTTCGGAAAAATAAAGTATTGCTCAGGGAAGTGGTGCACTCTATCGGTGAATGTAAATTGATTTGAAAACGTGATAAATATAACAGGTATCTCGGTCAGAGTGAGAGACAGATTTCTGTGTTTTCAGGTTTACATTAGAAGATTAGAATTCTGAGGTATTCTGTTATTAATATAAAGAAATTGAAAGTATATTGCAAGGCACGTTCTTGTTGACAAAACATTAATTGAACAATTTTCTAAATTGAGGTTTTTTTTTCTTTTAAGAATAAAATATTTAAACTTAAAACAAAAATCACTGAAAAGAGAAAAGTTAAATCTAAAAGGACGAAAATTTGCCGAGAAAAAAAAAATATAAATCTACTTCTCAATTTTTATTTTCTTAGTTTTTAAATTAATAAGTTGTTTTGTTAACTTAATTTACTTATATTTATGATTATATAATAATCAGAAAATGTTTGTTTTATTAAGAAGAATAAGTATATAGTTTGATAATATATAATCTGGAGTTCGATGGCCTTTTTATATTTAAAATTTTAATAAAACGCGTGTTTTTCGTTCGAACGTATATACGAAAACATTCTTCTCCTCCTCTGTCCTATTGCTATCTTCGCTTCTCCCGTGTATAGCGGTACTATCGCTAACTTCAACTGGTATAAAGGCGGGAAATTTATATAGTTTTTCTTATATTTACAAAACATTTTTTACTTGATTTACTTATGTTTACTATTACATAATAATAGAAATTCGTTTTTTATATAATGATAAAAATATGTAGTTTGGGGGTACAAATCGCCATTTATTTTTACATATATGCACCACTTTACTTATTAAAAACACCATACATGATGACACATTCGCGCTCCTTCTCTTGAGCGGCTGAAAAGTTACGAGGTAACCTTTGGGGGCAACATCCGTATATAACAAGTTACATCAACTTTTCAGCCAATCAAGAGAAAGAGCGCGAACGCGTCATCATGTATGCTGTTTTTTAATAGCTTTGTTTGTTTGTGTGCTTGGAGCAGTATCTACTGACGTCATCAGAGTAACTTGAGAGCGTCGCAGAGTTGGATTTAAAGATGGTACAAACAAACGCGCTCGATCGCAATATAATTTTATTATTACTATTGTCAATTTGTCACAGCTATTATGAATAGAAAAGTAAAAGTAATTTTTTCAAACTAATGAATCTAGACTACAATAAAAATGCATCACATACTAGTATTTATGTACCTACCAAGTGAAATTTTTAAAATATAATGATCTTTCTTTACATCAATCATGGTATCATTATATTATCCATATCGTGCATATTTGATGCAGGTATAAATCGGAGTACATTTACAAACGACAGTTTACAACACGGTGTTACCGCGATTAGTTATGTTGCACAAATTGCTCGTAATTGCTCGGACGTCGGATCGCGAGCAGAAAGAGGAACCTCTTTGTGATCTGGATTTACTTGCTCTAAACAAACAAACACGCACAAATCATGCTCTAAAATACAAAAAAAAAGCGTAAAATTCCATGGATCTGCTTAGATCAGACAAACAAACAAACCTAATAAGTAACGTGGTGCATATATGTAAATATAAATGGCGATTTGTACTTCCAAGCTACATGTTTATTTTTATAATGAAAAACGAATTTCTACTATTATGCAATAGTAAACATAAGTAAATCAAATAAAAAATATTATATAAATATAACACAAAACTTAGAACTACTCACATATATAGAGCAAACATTAAATTAGAAACTAAAAAAAAAGTAAAGTAAAATGGTAAAAAATAACGATTATATATTATCAAACAATATTTATTCTTCCTAATGAAACAAACATTTCAATGTAAACACGAGAATTATCGCGTGGCGCGTCATCACAGCGTCATCGCCTATCCACCCTCTCCTTTCCCCGGGCCTTACCTACAATCTGCCTACAACTTACGAGGTAACAATTGCAATTAAATAATATTTTACCGACACGTAAGAGAGCCATCTTGTATGTAGTGGTCTAACTATAAAGTTTATATTTAAATCGAGACGGACATCAACGGTGTGCTGCCATCTACCGCTTTTGTCCAAAATGTTAAAAATCCGTTAACTATTTTGTCCATAAGGTTGACTAACTAGTATGTATATAAACAATGGTATTAGTTTTGGGATTTGCTCTCGTGTTTTTAGTATTTATGGACAAATACCCCCAAATCCTTTTCAGAGCATATTCACTCATAAACCGAGTTTTTTCGACCGTTTTTGTGTTCGAATATTATACCGTGGTCATCTTTAGTTGCAGCGTCATTGTTGAGTTTGTGCAGTAAGTATGTTGTAAACATTTTTACAAACACTTCGATTAGGTTAAAAATTATCTTTTGTACCTTAATTGGCTTTCATGATATTTTACCCTAAGCAAGTGCTGCTACATTGGCATTCAATCGCATGTGTTTTTCAAAGGCGATTTGCTTCTATAACTTCTATGTAATATTTGCAGTAAAGAAATCAAATATGAGAATTAAGAGACTATTGATAAAGTTCATTCTTATGAAGAAATAAAATGCAGTTTTTGTGGGTATCTTGGCTTGTCATTTAATTGAGTTAATTTTGTGAAATATACATCATGTTCACTTGTTAATGGAGTTAATACACGTTTCTACTATGCCAAATACCCTTCTTCAGTTATTTTTTTTTTAATTCATCATTTTCCTAAAACACCAATATTTCTCATTGTAATGGACGAGTAAAAATAAATAAATTTGAAGATTTCGTATGAAGGTCCTAATTTTTCTTTGCTCCTGAAAAATATGATTGTTTGACATGTGTTTTTCGCGGAGGGCCTTTCAATTAGTGCTGCCTCTTTTTTCCGCCTCGAAGCATATTTTATTCTATAGATAGATTTTTTTAAGGATAAAAAAAAATACCAGAAATACAACATTTGAAGAGAATCAATGTTGTAAGTCGCTAATTAGGTTTAAAGCAAAGAAAAAGTCATTTTAATCCTTACAATATTATTTAGTTTCATCAGATTCAAAATCTATAAAAATTATCCTAAATAGAAAGAAAAATACAAAGTTATACAAGGTAGATATTCTAAGAGTCAATTATGAAACTTCAAACATAAAAAATCAATTCAGATAAGAATGTGATATTAATTTTGAAAAAAAAAAAGTTTAAGTAAAACGTTAGGTTATAATTTAGAAAAGATTTAAATTTTAATGAAAAATGATTAAAAATGTTAAATTTAATTCAAGCTCTGAAGATGGCGCCACAGGTCGAACACAATTTGGAAGTTACATGTTTTACTTAATTTGAATTATTTCGTTAAAAGTTGCTTACAGTTTTATTTAGTTTTTAATTCAACACATTAAAGCAAAACATAAGTTAGTTTTGTAAAATCTTGCTCTAAATTATACAACAACAGCATTAATTTATTGAGTGAGTTCTCTATCTTAGATGCCATAATTTATGTAAAACCAATTGCTGTGTGACTAATGCCAATCTTAAAAGTTACAAATGTCTTTTAAAATATCTCCTTTTTGTGAACGTGTTTGTTGATTTCTTTTTATTAATTCTATTATATTGTACCCACTTCGATGTTAACCAGTGTTAATTTGTTTCTCACATTAGACAATATGAAATAATATTGCATCTAATCAGGGCTTACTATTTTTACAGAAATCCCAATAAAACCGTACTTTTGCAAGAATTCACCGCTTTGGTATTCATTTTGGGTCACTTTGGATTTTTCACATTCCTGTCGGAACAAATGGCTTCTGAAGTAAGCTTCAATCCAACGCACGAATAAAATCTCCTTAAGCAATACACTTCCATTTCAGTATTTTGACCTGGTGAAAAGTTTGTATTCGTCGAATTGGTACCATTGCAGTTTGGAGGTACAAAAGCTGATTCTGTTGATGATGAATAAATCTCAAAATATTCGGTATTTTTCCGCCGGTGGTCTAGTGGATATGAACATCAGGGCGTTTGGAAATGTTAGTTGTCTTGTACAAGGTAATTTCGCCTTCTTTATAATGGATAGGTGAATGTTGTAGGTGATTACGAAAATCTATACTGTTTATGCTTTCGTTAATAATCTTTTGGGTAATTGAGGAGTTTGAAAAACGAGTTATGTAGAAGAAAAGTTTATTTGTACTATGTTAAAGTAATTTTAAAGTTTGATAATACTACCTAACAAGTAATTTATTATAATAATATCAATTTTTTTTTTAGTAAATTTAATAAATAATTTTAAAATTAATATGTTCTTATTTCTTTCCAAATATTTTCAATTGTATTTTTTTTTAAACAATCTGAAAAAAGAAATCACTCTAAAACATTTTTTATTATATTTAGCATTCGAAAACGATTAAGCGACGTAAATATACGTAAGTATAATGAGTTTCATATCGCAGATGGCGCTACAGAATGAGAGAATTTTACACAAAAGACTCCTAACAATTTTTTTTAGTTACCAATTAGAAACAGTCAAAATAATTGGTTTTTTATTATATCATGTGACTAAACATTCATTAATATTTAATTTTTTGCAGACAGGAAATATTAAATAGAACATATTAATTAACTAACATCATTTCCAGTGTAGTATTGATTGACTTAATTACATGGTATTGTACAGAAAATTGCAGTAAACATCCAGCCCTCATAATATTGCAATCAAATCTATTATTAATACCTCTATCTCGTCGATAAAATTCGCTCTCTTATATTTGACGCGCAATTCACTTCAGTATGAATTTAAACTTCAATTAAACGAAACTGTAGCAGCAACTACTATAGATTATCATGGGAACGATTCAAGAAATCCCATGACAGAAGTTGCAATTTTTCTATTGGAACTAATAGGCGAAGTTGGGCAACGTTCTCCAGTGAGTATCATAATCTTTCGCGTGTTTAATTGTTCTGTATTCATCATTATCATCTGGTATGCCTTTGCAAATTTATTCGTGGTCACTGGTGAGTCGTTTGTGAATAGTTTGTTGTCGGTACTGTATGCGTCTCATGTAAGTTATTAATAATTTATTAGTGGATATTATTATATTATATTTGCAGGGAATCTTAAAATATTTCCTACTAATACATTATAAACCAATCATCGGAAGCATGCTGAAGGATATAGGCTCAAAATTTTGGAACCATCGCGATTTTAGCATCAATATCGCTGAAACTGCAGAAGGAATTTTCAGAAAAGTAAATTTCGTGCAAAAAGCCATAGTGGGTGGTGTTTTAATCGTCATGTATTCCTACCACTTAGCCCCTATTTTCGACTCCAATAGACTATTTCTATTTGGAACCAAGGCACCAGAATCACCGTTCATGAACGCTGTCTTGCTTATGTCCCAGTATTATTGCGTCTCAATGGAAGTTCCCATAGTATTAGGTTATGATTGCATCTATTCACGATTTGCATACATCTTGTATTACAACTGAGGCTATTGAAGCAAAAAATTACTAATTTGTTGGAGACTAAGGATGAAAATGTTGAATTGGAGATATATAAGTGCATAAGGTATCATCAGTTTTTAATATCGTAAGTATTATTGGTGCTTTCATAATTAAATTCAATGATTTGCCAAGTGGAAAGTGATTTATTTTTCAGGATGTTTACACGTATGAAGGATACTTACTCCGCCATGTTGTTATTCCATTATTGCGACACTATGATTACAACATGTAGCGTCTTGTATGAAGTAGTGGATGGAGGGTAAGTGAAAAATATGTACAGGCCAGATCATGAATGTTTGTAGTTACGTCATATTTGCTTATGACGTATGCAGCGTCTGAAACAAATTCAGGCACACCAACATTGTTTACAATGAACTGTACGAAATGACAATTGTCAAATTTAATGAGGTTATACGCAGTTTTAATAGATTTTCTTTTATAACTGAAAGGATTGGTTCAGTTTTTAGTCAACGTTGCTTTCGTGATCAGGCTAAGCTTATTATTTAAATGTGTTCTCAATGAAATAATGTATTACCACAATAATGTAGTTCTCATATCAAAAACCTATTTGCAAATTAAAATGTAGAAAATATTCAAGCAACATAAAAGTATTTAGTTTAATATACGTAATGATTAATTAAACGAAAGATGATGTTTTTATTTTATGTAGCAAACATAATTTCTATACAATGGTATATACAAAACATAATATTGCAGTAAATTAAATTCAAATATGTCAATATTGAAAGAAAAGAAGTGTGAAATTAAAAATATATTTAATTTGTGTCTTCGCTCTCATCTTCTGATCCGCAATTAACTGTCAGAACAAAGTCATGTTTGCTTCACATTCGTACCACTCTTTAATTATTTTCCCTGTGTGATTTATGCAGGTGTCTGGTGTACAGCTGTCCAAACTTTCTTGCCACATTCCCAATATTTGTTTATCGCCATAACCATCCCGACCAATATGGTTATTATAATATCCTTTCGCATGTGCCCATATAAATTCGATAGCATTGAAATCGCAGTGATACAGAGGAAGTCTTGAAACTTTATGCCCATGTGCTCGAAGTAATTCATCAATAACATAAACCTTAACCATAAATTACTTTACGAACATCCATTTTATTTCTCTCTGACACATCACATATTTTGGGCATCAATCGTGGCTTGTACAGGGCCGTTGAAGCACTCGATGAAGGAACAGCAGATATAGCTTCCTTCTTGCGCTTTGTGTTGTAGATGATACCCATAGAAATGCCCAAAGCATTCGCAACTCTCTACAATTTGTATGTAAGTTTTAATTTAATAATAACCAATTACAATTTACCTCATGGACCGCATCAACGGATATTAGAGGACTTCCATTTCGCTTTTTCTCCTCGAAATACACTAGTAAACGACTGACCAACTCTTGGCAACAAGAACTAAGTCGTTTACCAGGCATCTTGAACTGTAACCTAAAAAAATGTTTTAAGTCTTTGTATGTTTCTTTAACACCTCTAAACTTACCACAAACTAAACGATATACGTGTGTTCGCTCGGAACGCAGACCTCCTTGCTGTGACCATGACAATTGAAGGAAATGCATAACACAAATTCACTTGAAAGACGAACATAAATAACAAAATATTCAATGAAATTAAATTTCACTTTATTATTTATAAATATTCATCATTTCACGGGAAAAATACCCAAAAAAGGAATTAAATTAATAATAATTATACATTACGAACGAGCGCCATCTACAGACTTAAATTTTAATTACCCAAAGAGGGCAAATGAATAAAATAGAAGAATGTCAAGCCAAAGCTAAAGAAACTCGAAATATTTGAAAGAAATTGTAATGAAACTCTGTCAAGACGTTAAAAATTACTTGTACTAGTTCAGTATGATAAGTAAACGTCGCTTTTAACGCAAACAAAGAAAGACAGAGCTCGAAACGAGACAGTAAGCAGTAGTAACAGATTTAAAAGTGAAGCAGCATTGACAAATAAACAATTCCCTCTCAACACAATAGTTTTTGAAGAATCAACTGTGATATTATATCGTGTTAGTCATAGTTCATAATTTATTATTAAACATTTAATAACTTTAAAACCAAACCGTTTTGGACATATACTCATATGAACTTTTATGATCAAAATAACCTCAGTAATCAGCTCTCAAAGTTTGTCGCATATATTGAGAATCATCCTGTATATCACCTCCCGTTTGAAAGTTAGTATTTTCTCATATTCAAAATTAAATAATAAAAATCTTTTTTGTTTTTTTTTTGTATTTATTAAAAAAAAATGTAGAATAATATAAATAAATATATGTATTTATGACAAATGTTACCAACATTTTTACTTGAAGTTACCTACCTTTGTTTGATTATAATGCTTTCTTCTTGAATTCTTCTAATGTCACTGACAATGAGTAAAATTTAGTATTTTCATGTTTGTACTGATATTTTTCTTTTAATTCTTGGTTATTGTTGTTTTAAAAATGTTCACAACATTATGTTATTACGTCATTTAAACAAATTAGGAATAGAAATATCGCAGCATATTAAAATTTTCGTATAAATAAAATAATTTATGTATGGGATGACAAAAGTAACATATAGCTAGTCATCCATTTATGGCCACAGATATGTAAGAATTTCAAACTGTTAATAGTACATATTTTGTGGATAAATTACAAAATACCCATTGTTAAGAAGCTACGAACAACTTCGTGTGTTATGTCATAAGTCTATTATTATTAGTTTTGTATATAGTCCATGAAGAATTGAAGCCTTTGCTGTGAAAAGATTATACTATTGGTTTCAAATATTGAACCTATAGATTTGGGCATCATTTAGACTTCTTTCAATCAATAGCTAACAACATTGCTGTTCTTTGATATGACTTGATACTAAAAGCACCCTCCTAAAAAACGTAAGAAGTAGCTTAAAAACTCAATTTTTTCTTATTTCATCATCAACTTCTTATTCAATGCTTCAATGATCAGTGCCACAGTTTTCAGTAACGACTGCAAAATGTTCCCAAAACTATTCTGCCGGCTAACAAATCACATTTTTTGTTGTTTTCATTCAGATACACAACCATTTTAAATTTCATTGGGAAACTCATTACAATGATATTTTTCTACGCCCAATTCGCTTGTTACACATTTCCCGCTGACCAAGTAGCAGAAGAGGTTAGTTAGTTCTTCAAAAATTTGGATACCAAAACGAAAACAACCTTTTTCCATAGTTTTCAGGTTTATCACATTCGATATACAACTCACTCTGGTATCAGAATACTATAGCTGTGCAGAAGACTTTATTGTTCATGATGATGAGGGCTCAACGAACACATTATTTCTCCGGCCTTGGTTTAATCGATGTAAATGTAGATGCTTTTGGATCGGTAAGTCAAATGGTAATATCCAACGGTTGGTGATAATTCTGAATATCCTGTTTTAGGTTGTTAGAAAGTCGTTTTCTTTTTGTACAATGTTGCGAAATTTTGTGAATAAGGAAGTGGAATTGTGAGGAATTAATTTTGTTATTCGGACGAAGATTATCGGCACTAACAATAAGGTGTCTAGCACAAGTTTTAACAATATTTACATCTTTATATATTGTAACGTTAATAAGCAAATATTTATTATTAAAACCCTATTTTATAGGGTACATAAAGCTTTTCTAGGCTCATTATCATTGTTTTGAGTTATAAATAGCGCAGATTTTGTTTTGTGACGAGAAGATTAATTAAATAGTTGTGGCACTGTTATGGTAAGTAACAAGTAATAAATATATGCTTTCTCGCTCTTCATTTTAGTGTACTTTTTTTTTTCAAAAACGAGTTTAAATGTAAGCATTAAAATCTTTTGCGGTAAGTTAAGCAATAAATTTAAGAAACTTTGGATATACACATTCGGCTAGTGAACATTTATAATCGACGAATAAATCTATGCATGAAAACTCGCCTAGTTGCCAAGCGCATTGCAGTGAGGATGGGAAACCATGCCCACCGCCCTTCTTAACTCCTTGGTAATAAAAAAAAAAATGGTAATTTACAATAATTTTAATTTGCCCCATCTCCATAATAAATAAAATATTTGATATATTTTTTTAATTTAATTTGATGGTTAAAATAAATTGGTCCATATAAATTATTTTTAATATTTAGACCTCCCATGTGATACAAAAAAAATTATGAAATTATTTAAAAAAAAATAATTACATTTAATGGTAAAAAAACTCCCTCCCGGTGTTGTTGGAAAATTAATTCAATAATTAAAAAAGAAATTAATTAATCCTCACTATTGCGAACAAAATAAAAATCATAATTTAAAATAATTTTAATCTGCCCCCTCTGTATAAACAGATGAAATGTTTTACTTTTTTTTTACAATCTTAATATGGTGTTTGCAACAAACTTATTAATTTAAATTATTTAGTTTCCTGTTTTTACACTTCGTATGAGATACAAAAAAAATAATTAACGATTAAAAAAAAATAATTCCTCCTTCATACCGATGTTACTGAAGAAGTAATTCAATTATGAAAAAAAAAAAAAATAATGTGCCCCCTAACATGAATTCGTCCTCCACTGATGTAACAAACAAAAAAAAATTAAATTAAAAAAAATCATCTTATGCCCTCTCCCATTCATTTATAATCCTCTCTACCACTAAATCAAAAAAGTTGATCAAATTAAAACAAATTATTTATTTAAATCTCATATTTTTACAATGAGTACTGAAATACAACATGAACTGCATGGTTAGCTAGAGATGACAATATTCTTGTGCTCTACAAATACATGAAATGCTTATTGAATATTTCTATTTCAAAATTTTTCTCAATATGGTGTAGAACGAGAAGGTTTTTCTGACAATCTGGAAGAAACAAACATGAACATATAATAACACCTAGAAAATGTATTGGCCTACAGGCTATTTCGTAAAATGACAAATTCTATTTCCAACTTAAAGCAAAATACCATTTTACATATTACGCTATTCTAAATAAATAACTAATATCCTTACGAAACATCCTATATATGCTTACCAGTACTTACTGAGGCGAATGTTTCAGCATTCATGTCAATCATACCACCCCCAGAAAAATAAACTTCGCGGTACGATCTTGTCATTACCAGCAACAGAAGTTTTTGGATGTGCAGTTTATTCTGGTACCATCTGGATTTATAAACTGAAGTGCAGATATCTGAGAACTCGATTATAAAATAATTGTATTTTAATTTATAGAAATAAAGAATTAGGATACGATATGATGTTAATTGTTTTGATTTATTGGTTGCAAAGTTGTTAAGCCTTACGTGGATTTTTTTATAATGAAATAGTATAGAGGAGGTTTAAGTAAAATTTTTAAGCAAGATATTTTATTAAAAAAAATTACGGAACTAATGTAGTTAGTTCCGTAATTTTTACTTTAAAATTACTAATAAAATTTAGGTTTGAACTTAAAATATTTTTTTTGTTTATTTAAATATATTGCTACAGTATTCACACAGATTGTAGAAAAGAATATACAGGGTGTTTCGAAAGCAATCTGAAATATTGTTGTGGGCGGTTCGTCATTTTTAATTTTAAGACGAGAAGTTCATATAAACATGTGTGATAAGTTTTGTTTAGTGGGCTTTGGAATTTTGACAATTACCGTGTCAAACCTAAAAAATCAATGCATCATTCTAAGTTCTGCTTTCGTTTGTATCCAGTTTAACTTTTTGACGATGCCTGCGTTTATCGAAACACTCTGTATATTGTTTTAAAAAATACTTACTTCTAAAGCAACTGCTTGTGCTGGAAAAGTGTAGCAAGCAAATTCGACAAAAAATACGTATGTTGATACAAAATCTATAAGAATATCTGACACTTCTTCAGCCCTAAAAAAAAAATAAAGAATAGTTATTTGTATCACTAGGCCAAAAACTATAGTTTCGGGAGCATGAGTAGGGTTTATATAGCGAATCTATGTGCTCTAATAATTGGGAGAGCACTCGTCCGGTTAACGAGAGTATGTAGGTTCGAATCCTGCATAAGGAAAACATTTTTCTTGGGAAAAATTCCTCTTAATCATTACAGTTATTAGCAGAAATACATTAATTTGTTAAATTCTCTGTTTGAGTTAACAAAGTACCGATGTTGTCTCAACAATATGAAAGTAATTGAACCAATCCAACATTTTTACAAAGTTAAACTATATTATTGTGTTAAGACCATACTGAACTAAATAATTTGTTTGAATATATTAAACTTTCTAACCAAATATTTTATTCCAGTCAATAGCGTAGATCCTTTTACACATATTTGAAACAACAAAGGGCATGCTTGTTTCAAAGAAAATGTGTTTAACAAAATATATTTGGTTGGTTTAAATATATCGGTTTTTTTTCAATACGTTTATGAGATACCTAAAGTAGCACACCCTGTATATTGGAATAGTGACGTAAATACTGCATCTGCCAATGTAATTCATTATAAGTAATTTGGACATAATTGGAGTCAAAATGTATTAGTAACAGATGCAAAAGCTAGAATGTTAATTGGTTCAAACTTACCAGAGGAAGTCATAGATATGGGTGCAAGCTCCAATCAGCGTTACAAAATAATGAAACAGCAGCATTATTGAATACATCTTCTTCATTTGTGGTAGAATTCTGAAATGGAAACTTTTTGCTTAATGCTACCAGACTTTAAAAAGGGTTTTAATGCTTAAGTTAAAAACTGAAAAAGGGTTTTATTGCACGTAATTTTTTATTTCAGAGGATTAAACAGTATCTACTTCTAGTTCGAAATCAGGCTTTAGTGAAAAAAATTAAAACTTTAATAACACTGCGTAGGCTTTCACGGCCGGTGTAACTATAACTAACAGCTTCTTGCGGGTTTCGCCGTGTGTCAAAACTTTCGCTCGACGTTTCGCTGTTCATACTGACAGCTTCTTCAGGATAACTGAACTGATTCTCCATGGTCCGACATTCTTCTTATATACGCCCCTGGTGCATCCAACCGTGTAGTTTCCGCTCCATTGACCGTGACGGTTCGTAGTAGGCTCTTCCACGTGTTGCTAAGGTGGTACCCTTCTTCTCTGTTAACGGTTTTATTCTTTTCTATTTCTATGGCTTCCTGATGAGTCTTTTCCCGTAGTTCTTGGTGGTAGTTATTACTTTTACATTCTTGAAATCCATTTTGTGTCCGGTGTCGTGCATGTGTTCTGCCACCGCTGATTGCTCGGTCCTTCTCGTGTTCTTTTATTCTTATGTCGATGGCTCTTCCTATTTGTCCGACGTAGCACTGTCCGCATTGGCATGTTATCTTGTAGATACCTTCTGTGCGCCCCTTGGATATTTTATCCTTTGCGGTCGGTAGATACTGCTGGATCGACGTTGCAGTCCCGAAGCGTACTTGTACGTTACGTTTCTTCAAAATTCGGCCTACTTTTTCGGTGACTTCTGCTATGAAAGGTAAACACGCCATCCCTCTTCGTGGTTCTGTAGTTGTCTCCAGTGTCGTCTTCTTCTTAGTGGCTCTCCTTATGTCGATGTCAGTGTAACCATTCTTCTTTAGTGCTTTCTCCAATGTATCTTTTCACTGGTAAGATGTTGTTCGTCACTGATGGTTTCTGTTCTGGATAGTAATGTGTGTATTATTGTCTTCTTCTGCATCGGATGATGGTGAGACCTTGCGTGCAGATATCTATCGGTGTGCGTCTTCTTTCTAAATACTGCGCGCTGTAGCATTCCCTCTTTTGTTTTCTTAACCATATCATCCAGGAAAGGGAGATTTCCATTTTGTTCTTTCTCCATGGTAAACTTGATGGTTGGGTGCTGTGAGTTTATGTGTTCCAAGAACTGTTGTAGTTTTTCTTCTCCGTGTTGCCATATTACAAACGTATCGTCGACATATCGCAGCCAACACTTGGGTTTCATATCGCTGGAACTTAGGGCTTCTCCTTCATATGCTTCCATAAACAAGTTGGCTATTACTGGTGATAAAAGGCTTCCCATGTCGGACCATGGAGAATCAGTTTAGTTATCCTGAAGAAGCTGTCAGTATGAACAGCGAAACGTCGAGCGAAAGTTTTGACACACGGCGAAACCCGCAAGAAGCTGTTAGTTAAAACTTTAATACTTAATCTTTTTTAAACATCTTCATTTTATTAAAGACTCTTTCAATTATTATTTGTTTCACCGTTGCAAATTGTCCAATACACAAGTATTATATTATTTCATTTCTATGTTTTATTTGCTAATTGAAAAAGATTTTAATAATGTCAAGACGTTTTTAAAATGAAAAACGAGTTTTTATTCTTTTCACTAAAGCCTAATTTTCAGTTAGAAGTAGATATTATTTAATATATTTCTTATTACTCCAGATTTTTTTTTATAAAAGCAGAATTTTATTGTATCCCAACAGAATTGAGCACGGATGAATAAAAAAACAACTCACCCAAGCAATAGTTGATGATGCTTTAAACAATCACTAACCTCAAACTTAACATTTTCTGTCTGATTATTCAAAATCGACACGAATTTAGATTTTAACAACTTGACTTGAACCAAAACATCTACACACTGCGAGAAATATATCAAATCGTACCCGACACAGACACTAACTGCGGTTGCGAAGTAATAATAATGGCCAAACAATACAAAGGCTTCCAATGTTAGCGAATCGTTGAAAATCCAAGCTTTCATCAAGAATGCCGAATTGGTGAAAATTGGAACGAATAGATACATGATTGCTACAGCGAAAGCGGCTGTAGCTATGATTATCTGTAGTTGATAGATCTTTTCGTGAAATTTTTTCCATTTTTTCCCATCGGGGAAATTGTTATAATCCCAGAATGATTTTCGCCTAGTTCTGAGAAAGATTGCATGTCTGGTTGATAGTAGATGAAACAGGAATACTTTAAAATCACCTGTATACATATAATTATTATTTCTCTTTTGTTATTACTTTTATAATTATATACTCACATGTGTTACGATTAATAAACTTTGCATGATTTTAATCCCTTCCCCATCAGGTTTTTCTTCAAATACGCTTAAAAAGGCGAAAAATAGCAGTGTGAAATATATGACAAAACCAAAAATTCGTATTGCAATAATGTTTTTCGACGTGTGATACACATTTTCCCCTATTAAACGAAACATGGTAAAACTTATGTTGTATATATCATCGCCGATTGAAAGGAGTTTTTCATTTTATGCGTGCTTCTTCAGATATGAATGGTACTGAACTCGCTTTATCGGATTAAGTGGGAGGTTTATATAAGAACTTACGAACCACGTTGTAATTTGAGCAGTTTAACTAGCAAACGTAAGATAATAGTTCTGCTGCAATTTACAGAAATGATCTTTTCTATGAGTTAATAATGACAGTTTGGAAATTAGAGGTATGCACAGATAAATATATGTGTATTATATGCACTGCTCAGTTCAATTTTAGGGATAATTTTCTACATCTTGTAATTTTTTTTTATTTATTAATTATTTAATAGTTTTCTCCAATTAATTTTTATGAAACCTATTTATAATAATTGAATTTAATTGTTAAAAATCAAAAATTTAACAATTAAATTATACCAACGAGCAGCAAGCTGTATCTCTTATAGTTTCAAAGATAGCAATATCGTTTCTATTAAGCCACCTTGTATATCGTAAAGTTAAAAAGCCGCATTGAGTCTATCTACTTTGATTTTTTCATAATCACCTAAGGTAAAGTCAGGTAAGTGTGTAGTAAAAATTGCATAGTGCGAAGAAAATGTAACACTGTTCACATAATAAGACATTTTGATAAACTTTACACGTAGAAGTACGTAATATATGCCCAGTTGTAAGCCTTCAATAGATACGCCTTTTATAATTATCAACGGTTTACTAGAAAAAAAAGAAATTCTAAACACTGTCAATACTACATACTTACCCAGCAAAATGGGGGCAAGTGTGTAATCGATCCCCATTTTATACATTAATAGCATTATCCTTTAGTTCGGCCAAGAGTGTAATACTAAACTGATGCCTGTTTAATAAGGTATGATATATTCACAAGATATTCAAGTTATTACACGTTAGGAGATGCGAACTTTTATTTGTAAAACTAGTATGAAGTTTAGTACTTTAGCATTATAACAAGAGGATGTCCGTATTTCAATTTTAAAAATAAATGTAGCCAAACTACACACTTGCCCCGGTTACACACTTATCTGACTTTACCCTATACAAAACAATTAATTTTAATTTATTAATGTTCAATTTTATCACACACTCTTACGCAGCACGCCACAAAATATTATATACAGTGTGTTTAAAATGAAGTCTGTGAACTAGGCAGTCGGTTAAATTAACAAACCAGTATGTAGTATTTTTTTTTGCTGATTATAATGGTGAAATCAGAAAAGGAATTCAATATCGCGTGTTGGAAATATTGGAGAAAATAATATTTTTTTTTAAATGGAATGGCGTATTTTTATATATTTTGGAAGAATGAAATAAAAATGAAAAAGTTAAGGCTACTTGAGTGTATTATTTTGCCTATTGAATGGTCAAGTAGGCTACGATTGATTAATGCGAACATTAGATTATAACGTTTTGTATAATTGTTCCTTATTTAGATGTTTAAAAAACTGTATTATTATAGAAACTTACATGCTTTGTAATAAGAATTGGCAACGCGGTACACAGAGAAAAATCCGCATAGTAATATTTACACTTCACTTCACTGACGAAAATTGTAGTAAGAATTTTTACTGTTGTGCGAAATTTTTAAACAACGCCGTTGCAGTTTTGCATACCACAGTTACAAAAAAAATATTGTGAAATGTTTTACAATATTTTACAACTAGTAAATATAATAACTTGCATATGATAAAGTGAGAAAAGGTTATAAACGAAAATTTTTATACTGGAAAACTTTATAGTACTCGAACACTAGTTCACGCATCGAATTAATAATAATTAACTATAATTGCAATATTCTGATTTCCTCTAATGTTAGAAGGACATCGGTCTGCCACGATCTTGCACATACCTCAAAATTTACGAATTGCTGTTTCTGAAGCAAGAAAGCTAATGTTAAGACGGGCATCGGCCTGTTGACATAGCATTATATCCACCAACTGCCAATATCTCTCGAGATTTACGTATTGTCGTTAATGAAATCACCCCACTAACAATAAGACAACCCTAGTAGCATTTACCAGGAAAAGAAAATCCAATCTTAGAACCATAAAACTGGATGGGCAAAATATAGACTGGAGAGCGGAAGTTAAATATCTAGGCCTTACCCTAGACAATAAACTTCTAGATGGATGTCGCAACTACTGTCTACCAGGTCGGCGGAGGCGGAGTTGGGACATAAGACCATCTCGGTTAATACGACCAGAGGATGCCCACAGGGGGGAGTTACATCCCCACTTATGTGGAGCCTAATAGTAGACGAACTCTTATGCGGACTGACGGATCTAGGGCATACCTTGTCAAGGGTATGCTGATGATATTGTCATATACGCAAAAGGCAAATTTGAGAATATCCTCTGTGACATAGTTCAAAGAGGTTTGAGCTTCACGAGAAGATGGTGTCGATCGATGGGACTCAATGTCAACCCCACTAAGACAACCCCAGTAGCATTTACCAGGAAAAGAAAATCCAATCTTAGAACCATAAAACTGGATGGGCAAAATATAGACTGGAGAGCGGAAGTTAAATATCTACGCCTTACCCTAGACAATAAACTTCTATGGAACAAACATGAACTTGAAGTAACCAACAAGGCCAAAAGAGCTCTGATGGTGTGCAGAAACTTTGCAGGGAAAAATTGGGGATGCAACCCAAAAATACTGCTTTGGATGTATACAGCGATAGTGAGACCGATCATCACCTATGCATCAGTAGCATGGAACAAAAGAACTAATCTGGCCACTGCGAGAATTAACCTCTCGAAAGTGCAAAGATTAGCATGTGTATGCATAACGGGGGCCATGAGAACCTGCCCAACAGCAGCTAATGAAGTAGTATTGGATCTTGCCCCCCTCCACATTGTAGTAGAGGGCGTGGCGAAAAGAACCGCACTAAGAATGGTCAAGGAAGGAATGATTAGGCATAGGCCTCAATCTCCTGACGGTGATCATACCTAGGATATGCCCCGGGATATGTTAAAAATATTTAGCTTTGTGAAGGAATTCACCGTAAAGCTAAGTAACAGGAGCGAGTGGGATCATAACACCATCTTGAACTTGAATAGAAATGCCATCAAATGGTACACTGATGGCTCCAAAACGGCAGAAGGAACTGGAATAGGAATATATGGGCCTAGAACTACATATTTCGAAAGCTTGGGAAAGTACCCAAGTATATTTCAGGCGGAAATACACGCTATTGGAAGATCTGTTCAGCTCAATATGGATAGGAACTATCGGAAGCAGGAGATTATCATCATGTCTGATAGTCAAGCAGCTATCAAGGCGCTGAGCTCATATGAAATCAGTTCCAAGATGGTCTGGGAATGCCTAGGGAAATTAAATGAGCTAGGCAAAAGAAATAAAGTAACCCTCCTGCGGGTTCCGGGTCACACAGGAGTGGAAGGAAATGAAATAACGGATAACCTCGCAAAAAAAGGGGCTGGAATGCCTTTTGTAGGGCCTGAACCCTTTTGCGGGTTAAGTAGCAGTACAATACTGAAGAAACTCAAAATAGAAATGGAGCAGAGAAAATCCAGTTACTGGGAAAATCTCCAGGGAATGAGGCAAAGTAGAATTCTTCTGGGAACTTATAACCAGAAGAGGTTTACAGAATGCATCAACCTGAGTAAGAACAATGTTCGCATATTAACAGGAATACTTTCAGGCCATTGTAGACTGAAGGGACACCTGAGTAAGCTTGGATTGGGAAAAGATCCTGAATGCAGATTTTGTGGGGAACAGGATGAAACACCCATCCACCTCCTCTCAAACTGCGCAGCACTGTGCAACTCGAGGGCATTGCACCTGGAAGCATGTGAAATCGAAGAGATAGACTTACCTAGACTGGGGCCCTCTGACATCCTACACTTTCTGAAAGGAATACGATTGGAAGACCAGCTGTAAAGCAGCAAGAATAGGGGACACAATAGATCTTTTAGGTCGCAGTGTAACACCACCCTTCTATTTACATACATACATAATGAAATCAACAAACAAACCCTTAAACTAATAAAATCTCGTTTATTTCAGAGATATTGCGAAAATTAAGAAAATAATTGGTATAAAAGCGATCTTATTATTTCGTTACTTCTAGTTTATTAATTTGACAAACCCATTAATTTCATTTAAACAATGTAGTACTTTTCAATTGATAAAGTGAATATTATTAAGAAATAAGGATTACGCTAACCACAATTATTATTAATTTAATGTAATTATGTTCAAATTATTTTTTTCTTCCAAACCTAGTCCACACTTTCGTAAACAGGTTCTCTGATCTAAGCATTATTATTATTAAGTTTTCTACCCATATAGTTACGTTCAATAGGTATATATATTACAGCCATTGATATAAAGATGGCGCTTCTCCTATTTCACTCAAACACAGTTATAAAAGGCTGATTTGCCGGAAAAACATTGTATACCGGCGAAGGAGAATTTGCAAACGTCACATACAGAACAAAATAAATTAATGAGATCAAAACATCTCAAATTTTAAGGACCCTTTATTCCTTGATCCACCAGTCCAGCTTTACTGTATGCAAAATTCTACTGAAAATTCACTATTACATTTGCGGCAAGCAATATACAATTTATGCTCCTTTTATAAGTAGTTTATGTCAATAAATTGTGCAACCAAACACATCATGTTCCAAAAAAACACATTATACAGTGAATACTTGTTCACAACTAGGTATATTAATTATAGCAACAGCGTAATTAATCTGTACGCAAAATCTTAATGTCGGTTCACTACACACTGTTGGAAATTTTAATACATGTTGTGGTAGTTCCTATATGTTGAACAACTTGTTGTACGAAGCTTTATAATCGTTTAAAAGTTGACCTTTTTTTTCTATGTATAAACATCCTTATTTTGAAAGAAAAGCAAACTTAAAAAAAAACCATTTATTACTTTATTGTATGTTGAAATCCATAAATGTGGTTCAAGAATATGTTCCTTAGTCTTGAATCCATATCCGTGTAAATGGTCTCGAAGTTAGTTTTAAATTTTAATTTTAATCTGTTGGTTTGTTTTTGTTTGTCTCATTTGTTTCTGCCGTGCGTTTTTCTAAATGCCCATTTTTGATTTTTTAATTTTTAGATTTCGTAACCTGAGGATGGCATTTGTGGGCCGAAACATGTCTTAAAGATATTTTCAAAACTTTGGTAAACGTAAGGACGTTTTCCTTCTTATTGTTATTATTTTATTGTTATAAATTTCAAAATTAAGAAGAAAAAAAAAACGGTAATTATTAAATTATTTAAACTTGTGAAAATGGGGTTATGGCTGAATAGTTTTGTGTGATTTTAAAGACTAAATACAGATGATGTGTTTTTTATTTTTAAATTGCTTTTAATTTTGTCTACATCAATTTTTTTGTGTTGATTTTGTATCTTTTATCATGACAACATTGCTTGTAATGATTTGTGGCCTTCTTCGTTTGTTTGGATTTGATATATCAAAACATAATTAAAATAAGACTTTTCAATTTGCAGCATTGTCTTATTCAGAATACAACCGAAAATATTTTTAGGTTTATGCAGTATTCACTTTTGTAAGGAAGATTTGTTTCGACATTTCTATGATTCAATGTTTGCTGGGATTTTATATGTATGTAGATACACACCTTAACAATAATTGGAGATATTTCTCATCAAAAAAGCGTCCTTCTTCTAACTTGATTATTTTCAAAATGTACCCAAAATGCTGATACATTAAAAGAGAATTATCCAATTTACCAACTTTGGCAAACATATAATCTGACTTCAAATAAATGGAGCACAAAACATTTTTTCCAAATCCTTTAATCCTTAGTGCATATACCTAGAAAAAAAAATACAAACAATGAAAAAAATACGTATGTAAATACGTATGATACTCACTTTCGAAACTGTTGACAAAATTTTGCATATTTCAACGGATACACAAACGAACATTAGCAAAACTTGTTTGGCCATACTTAAGTTAGAATTTATTAGCGTCAGCATAAAAAGAATATCTTCCTGAATTCTTTGTACAAAGCGCCAGTGCATATCTTTACAAATTTCAAGCATTTTCTCCATGTTCTGAGAATGTATTTGCACCTGTTCCTATCAAGCACAGGTCTGTTATGCTACTCCGATTAAGGATCTAAGAGATTTCGTTGTTATATGCTAGATGAAATTGGAGTCACATGAATATTTGAAAAGATACTCGTATGCCCTTCGATAGAGTCTTATGTTAGTTTAATATACCTAGTCAATTATCTACACATTGAAATGAACCTGTATTACGAGTAAAAGAAAGTTATCTATTACTAACATTAATTTATCTTATTAAGATAATTGACAATGTGGATAATTCTGTATCATATATACACGTGTGTCATGTCTATTGGTTCAAACAAAAGAGCATCTTATAAATAAATAATATACACGCAGTATGCTTCGTTTTAAAAATAGAATTTTGTACAGAAAGAAAAATTTCTTTATTAAGTAAAAATTTGTTGGAGTTAAAAAAAAATATTTTCAAGTAAATATACATGAGTTAACTAACAAATATATCATAAAGCATGTTTTGTAATTTTGATTTTTTTAAATAATACACAAAACTCGATTTGTTCAATTTAGCAAAATTATTCAGAAAATTAATTCGTGTTAATGCAATAAATGGAGTTGTTAGTTTCGAATCAGTTTAGCTCAGCTTTTATTATTTATTACCTCGTTTATTGCTAACTAAAATAATACCAAAACAATAAAATTAATGTAGACAAATTTAGAAGCCATTTTAAAATGAAAGATACATGAAGCTCTTATCGGCAAACACTATTTCCTTCGGCATTGCATATACATAGTTAGTTTGCAACCGAACGCACACGGGCCACTTGTTTGTATTCCCTCACCTAACTAACGCAAAACTTTTCAGGCGTTTTTGTGTTTCTGTGAAGAGGAGCTAAATATATAAAAAAAAACCAACACCTTTTTAAACTTTTGCTTTATTAATTTGCCTTCGGACTTATAATCTATTCTACAACCCAAAGCGGTGACATTAAATCTAAAAAAACCCAGATTATCATTCATTCAAAATATTCCTCAAAATCGTATAGAAAGAAAACGAAGTTCGAACCACCTATAATAATAAAAAACAAAGACAATTAAAACCAAGGACTACCATACTTGAGTATATTACAGATCCAAATGTCTTCACGTTAATATCTATCAATCCACCGCCGGTGAAATATAATTGATGCTGCGACTTGGTCATCATGAACAGCAATTGTTTTTGTACTCTGATATTTTTAGTGTACCATTCCGATAGATAAATAGAATTCGATAGATCTGATAGCTGAAATTTGTGAAAATTATTGCTTATAAACCAAATATTACTGTATCGGTTCACTCACTTCAAATGCCACCATTTCAGCCGGAAATGTGTAATAGGCGAATTGGGTAAAGGACACTAAAATACTAATAGCTTTAAGCGACATTTCCGTTGTGCTATTTCGACTGTAAACATGAAAAATACATGTTTTATTTGGCATCAGTTTATGAATGTTATTTGTAGAAGATAGCGCTTTTAGCCGTTAAGAAATGATGCACGGAAATTATTAGTTGAAACAAGTTAATATACCTACTTTCTAAAGAAGTACAAAAGTATTATTATATGAGGAATCTTACGGAGAGAAGCTATAAATGAGTTAGGTTATAGTAGTGCAAAAATATTGAGGAGTTCAGCTTCAATATTGCATACTGATCTTTCATAAAGGTTCCAAAACAGCAACCATCGAGGTAACACCAGGATCTTACCCCCCTCTACATTGTGGTGGAGGGCATGGCGAAAAGAATCACGCTTATAATGATCAAGAAAGGAATAATTAAGCATAGGGCTTAATCTTTTGACGGTGATTGACTCTTGAGACATGGTGGTGAGGGATGAGTCTATGATTTTCTCATGGACGCGCCTGGCATTAGGTTATTGGCGCAACTCACTCCTTCTAAGCATAGCCTTTTCCTGCTGCCGATCGCAGTGCAGTGGATATTTTTACCCCATCCTACTCGAGGTACTACTGTGCAAGCAAAACACTGCGGTCTAGACCTGTTAAAGTCAAATAAAAAAAAAGCTCCTGACCAAGCTGTAGTGTGTTACTATAGGTCAGGTGCGGAGATTGACGCAATTGTACACAGAAAACCTTGGAAATGTTTATCTTTAAGTGTTTTCGGTTTGAGAAGGATTTTTAGTTGGTTGTTTGTTCTAAGAAAGGTGTTACAAGTGTGGTGGTTACACCATGCTCCGAAAGGGGTTGGAGATCTTGGTTGAACTGAACAGATCGAGAGGAGACAATCTCAGTAAAAACTCAAAATCCTCAGGTGGCGGACTAAGCCGATGGGATGCGTGGTTGGATAGAAGACCAGTCTCCACTAGTCCAATCCACCCCAATCCAGTGGTGTTATGCGATCCGCACCGAGGGATAGATGCAACCTGGGGGCGGAGCCTCTGAGGAACTTGGCGACCTTCCAAAGTAACCAGCCTAGCACCCGTACAGATGGTACGCAAGTGTGGACAATCCTTTCCCTCATACTCGTGGGAAATGTATGGACAAGAATAATGTACTTTTAAAACCAGAATGGAGGCATTAGGAGAGGGCATCAGAAATCTCTTTTAGCGGGACTCCGGAAACCGATCATACCATCTTGGAGGTACGTACCAGACAAGATAATGACACAGGCGAAAACATTGTTGCAGGGGTAGAAGCAGAAACAGCAAAAAAAAAAACCATTTGATGCCCTGTGATCAGGAAACAGAAAGCAAAGCAAAATAGAGGAAGGTACGTGGACCGAGCAGAGACCACGTCGCCGTGACTCTAAAAGATCTAAGGGGGAAGCCCGCACACGAAGTCACAAACGAAATAAAACAGAAACCCAAGGTGGAATGCGAAAATCACGCCATTGAGGCTAAAAAGAAGATAGTCGAGGGCAGCAATAAAAGACCTCGAGGCAGCAACAGGACTATGGATAGCAGTAATTGAGTAGTGTCATCAAAAAAAAAAAAAACCTGAATGAAGAGCAAGCGGATTTGATCCAGGAAGAAGGAAACTCTAAAGCATACTGCGATAACATGATCAGCTAAATTCTTGGAAAGACCTTTATTAAGGAGCCATCAAAGAAGAAAGCTGAAGAACTACTGCAGCTTAGCAGGAATCATCTTCGCCCCGTAACAGGTCTCCTTACAGGACACTGCGCACTGAAAGGACACCTACAAAAAATTGGGATTAACACTGAAGATACTAATCGCAGACTGTGTAATAGAATAACGGAGGACGCGTATCACATTCTGTTTGAATTGCTCTGGACGCAAAAAAGATGCTCTGGACCAATTTTTGACAAGCCAAAAATGAACTCAGATTATTATTTCGATCAGTCAGTCGAAGACCACTTGAAATTAGTGTAGGGGATACTGGAATGGCTGATATAATTTAATGGGTAAGAGAAATGGGAGATCAAATGCAAAAAGCTAAGAGGCTGCGGTATTTTCGGAAACGGCTTCCATAAAAAAAAATCTAGTACATAAAATGTTGCACAGGATGTCTTATGAAAAAGTACATTTAAAATTTGATGTCTGCAAAGACGAATAAAGAACATTTTCAATACTAAAGAAACATATGAATATGTACTTGCCGATCTTCAACATTTTTCTTAAAATGCTATTTTGCTAACGATAGCAACGAATTTATTGGTAAATATTCGATAAGGCAAGAGGATAATACATATCAACTTAGTGTTTCTAAGTTATGTGTTAAAAATTGGAGACGAAATATTTTATATACGAAGCCTCAGAAGTAAAAGGGTTTCAGTGTAGATTTAAAAAAAAATAATAAATCTTTAAAGTCACATTTAAAAGTTGTGGCAATTTGCCAGTAAAACTGCCGCTAACACAAATTTATTAATTTGTGCACTTACAAATAAGGTATCGTATAGTAAATCATTGATTAGCAAGTATTTTATAGGGTATTATCTCATAACTGTAAACAATGCACTTAAATCGTTTTACTCCTAACCCTCTGAAATGGTTACTGACCTTGTAAGGCCCTCATGCAGGTTGATGCATGCAGTCACTAGCGTCACGAAGTAGTGAAATAGTAGCATTGATGAATATAATCTCCTCATCCGTGTGAATGCACTGCAAAAAGACAGTTAAAACGAATTTCCAGTCAATTTTTTTTTGGTTAAATACAGTCAAATTGCTTTGTTATTACTACGGAATAAAACTAATACCAAATAGTATACCAGTATACATATGGCTAAAGAAATGTTCCACTGGCGTACTATAGATGGCACCACAAGTATTATCTTATGGAAATATATTATCAGTACAAATGCACAATAGAAAATGCTGGTAGTGTCATCTATAGTGCGCTAATTTAATAATAATAATATATATTTATTCAGAATGCCAATTTAACATTGGTTTGAATCGTCATACAAAATAAATAAATACAAAAATATATAAAGTAATTGTATAAGGACATCATTTACAACATATATCACATATATTATACAAAAATAAACACAAAGTCTATTCATTTACGTATTCGCTAATGGTATAGAATTCCCTCTCCAATAACATCTGTTTTACGCGTTGTTTAAAAAGTTTAGAGCAACCAATTGACCGTACCTCGCCCGGAAGACTATTACAGAGTTTTAAACTCATTAATGCCCGAGATTTTTTTGTTAGTGTTAATTTGTGTTATGGAATTGTCATAACATTTAATTGTCTAGTTTTGTGCGAATGCATTGTCTTATACGATTCAAAATCATGTATGTGTTCCTTAATGTATGTCAATGCTTTGTAAATTATAATGCAGGGGAAGGTCATTATTTTTTTATTTTTAAATGTTTCTCTACAACTGCCTCTATAAGGTAGATTGAAAATTAATCGTATAAAACGTTTCTGTAGTAGAATAAAAACTCTTTCCCAGTTGGTGGCCACACCCCCAGATAATAACATTGTAGGAAAGCACTGAGTACACCAATGAATAATAAACGTTTACTAGATCTTGCTGTTTTACGACATTCTTTAATTGTAACATTGCATAATAGGTTTTGTTTAATTTCTTACATACACTATCTAGTTGGTTTTCCCAAAACTGAGAATTTTATCTAATATTACACTTAGTAGTACAGATGCATTGTCAGTAAAGTTTTTGTTTATATTTATGATAGGCTTCGGTATATGAAAATTAATGATTTTTGTTTTTTGTTCATTTAAAATCAGTCTATTTTTACTACACCAGCCCGTCACTTCTTCAATTGTTCTTTCAATCTTGTAATTAATGTCATCTAATGTACTGGCCTTCGCAATTACAGAAATATCGTCAACAAATAAAATAGGAAGCCCGCAAGTTATTTTTTCCGGCAGATCGTTAATGTGTAATAGAAATAACAATGGACCTAAAACTGAGCCTTGCGGAACACCTACATCAATGTCAAATTCAGGTGACTGTTCATTTCCCAATTTAACCACTAGTTTTCTGTATTCTAAAAACGACAATAACCTATCTAATGGAAGCCCTCTAAAGCCCATAGCATACAGTTTCATCGCCAAAACACTACTATCTACGCAATCGAACGCGCATGTTAGATCAAAGAAAATACCAGCTACGTAATTATTTGAATCTAAAACAGTGTAAATACAGTCCAAACTATGAAAGAGCGCGCTCTCAGTTGACTTTTGTTTTACGAATCCATGTTGGCTCGGTTGCAATATTCTATGTTTATCAAAAAAGTCAGTTATCTGATTAGAGACAATTTTCTCAATGACTTTTGAAAAGGAGCTTAGTATAGAAACAGGTCTCTAATTTTCGATATTAGGCTTACATAGGTCATTTTACACAGACAGCTTACATTTCGATCCTAAATTTGAAATAGTTACTTGCCAAAATTTACCATTTATTGATGATATTATGATTATAGAACATTTTTCCAACAAATCTAGATTTTAGGAATAATATCTTTCTAAAAACAATACGAACTATACACATAATTCCAATCAAACTCATTGTCACAATTGAAAATTTGACACCTTAACTGACAGCGGAGACAAAGATTGTGCAATAGGTGAACGTCAAACCGCTAATTAATTTTTTAATTGCCCCAAAACACAATCTCTAATTTTTTATTGGGCGGAACAGTTGTGACGTTGGACTAACATTTTTAAAAAATACACGTCTTTAAACTTTTTTTTCCTTTAAAAATACTAATCTCACAAACAAAAACCTGTAAATCCATAGCAATTTGAAACTTTTCTTCGAATAAAAAAAAAAGTTGGTTCCCGACCGTATTTTAACAGTCTATTTTATATACTAAGTGTGATACTTTATTTTTCATTATAATTTTGTATAGATTTGATTTTGTAGTTTGTTATTAGTTCGATTGGCAATTTAGAAATTATGGGGTTTAGAAATTTGATTTATTGTGGGATAAATGTTTCACACGAAGGACTTTTTATATATTTTTATGAGTGAATTATTATCTTTCATATTGTTTGTTGATTTATTATGAAAAGAGAAAAGTTTTTCTGTTTGAATACTTTATATACATTTTATTATTTAAAAATAATTAAATATATGTCTTACCTCGCTAGAAATTGATGACACTTGATGTAGTAACTCACATCTGCTTCAACACCATTCAGAAATATCTCATCCTGTTCTTTAGCAGCTTCGTCTGTGATATAATCTGAATGCACAAGCAAAAATACACAGCATCGTAACCGATCACTATCGGAATTACGATGCAAAAGAAGTAATACTGGCAAGCCAATGCGGCAACATCCAAGATTATAATACCAGACACCCAAGCTTCGAAAGGAAATGGATTACTATCGCTTAATATTGGCCTGAAGAAGTATATAAATGCCAACAGCATCGTAGCCCCAAGTACTGAAACTTGTACCAAACGTGTCCCTTTGTATACTCGTATGGTGTTAGTTATAATATGGTTGTCGATTTGCTGATAATTCCAGAAATTTTCGAACTTATTCCGTAACAATTCGTTTATACCTGGTTTGAAGTATATGTACAGGAAATACTTTAGCAGGCCCTGAAAGAATTCTCTCACGTAATAATCGAAGAACGATTTATATATGTACAAGTATTCACATGAATCACTGTTATTAAACCTTGTGCTGTTTCAACGCGACTTCCTCCAGATACGTGGAAAAAATTTGCTGTAATAAAGATGCCGATATATACCATTATAATGGTGTTCAGTGTTCGAAAGAGAATAACACGTTTTGGGGTGCGATTGTATGCTTCACCCAGGTATTCTAGTAAAATTTTGCTGATCTTAAAAAGATCTACCTCATCTAAAGGGTTCATATCGACTAATTTCGTTGGACTACCTCTGATTGTTCTACCGCAAGTCATTAACCAAAGTTTCGCTGTAAATAATTGGGCCGTATATACATATTGATTGGCTTGCATTAGTATTATTATTAGTGGGATTACATGGATTGTGCTTCTCGAATTAATTCAATTATATGCAGCTCTTTCAGGATTGTTCTAATGGGGTAATATTTATAAAGGTAATTTGTAGTGAATATATATTGTAGGTATAGACAAAAAAAATCTTTATTTAAGCCTATCTTTACAATGTACAATAAAGTCGTTACAAAGTTATATATTCTTATTTAAAAAAAAATATTAGTAATATTAACATATAGTGCATGCATGTTTCATTTAGAATCGACTTATACTCAAAATATGTTTTTACAAGACAATGATGTTACACACAGAAAAGTGCTTTGTTCATTCAACCATTTACTTGAATCATTTTGAAACGACAAACAATTTTGCAACAATTTATACTTTGAATAATATATTAAATATAAAAAAAAATACACGTGAGAACTCAATAACGTATTACAAAAATTCTATTATTGTATAATTTAAAAAATTATTGGTTCTTGATTATAGATAGATTTATTATATGCCATTGAAGATGTTAAAAGAACAACGAAACGTTGCAAACAAAAAATAATAACAAATGATTTGAAAAAATATATATATTTAGTGGCTACCTTAAATTTCCAAGATTAATAAGATACATTTATAACCACATAACAGTAAGGGCAACTAAAAAATGATCAAATATATCCCTAACAGCCAGAAATATTACATAGATATTTTTAAAAATATATTTTATAAATATTTTTCGTGAGAGGTTTTTGAATATATTTTTCATATTTTTTTCTAAATATAGATAAAATCTTCAATTAAAATATTTATTCCATATTTTAAAATTAATGTAAGCGCTATATTTTTTCTAAAATATTTGTAAAATATTTATATGAAATTTTTTTTTGCAATCTATTTAATTTGTCAAAATGGACTAAAATTGTTTTTGGTTATTTAGAATGTATAACGTCGATAACGAAAAGTTGAAACATACATAGAGTTGTCTAAAAGGCAAAAACTTGTTTTTTCACACTCACCATACAAGTTAATAATCAATAATTCTGGCATCTTTTAAGGCATACTGAAGGTTTATCAAATTAATCACTATTTTTTAATTGAAGTGTTCTAAATAAAAAAAACAAACGTATTTATTATGATTTTATTTGAATAAGCCAATAAAAATGAAAAATACTAATTTTTAAGTCTAGCCTTGGCTGGTGCCAGGTACAACCCTATGGTTTTTTTTCATATCTTAGGTAGTGGCGCTCTCATGGCGTTTCCTTGTGGCCTCTAAAACAATGCCAAATTGTATTAGATCATACCATGAATAAAACATCGTACAACATTATCAACACCTACTAATACATTTGGAGCATTTACAATAGTTGGAGTGGTAGCTACATTCTAATACTTACGATACTTATTTTTACTTTATTTCATAATATTTGAAAACATTCTACGTACAAACAATAAAATAACACAACGTATTCTAACCCCTATTTGAGGTTATGACGCTATCTACCGGATGAATCTCTTAAGCAAATAAACTAGCAATTTATCTGGTAGATGCAGTACATATATGATGCATAAAATTCCTACAATTATATTATTAAACGATTTCTGTACATAGCGATATTGAGCATTCCAATTATCTTATAAATGCCATGACATGTTCAAAGTTTTGCTTACCTCGTAGTCACCAAAAAAGCTAAAACACACCCCGCAACAATTAATTACACAGTTAACCCTAATCTGCCCTAATCGTATACTATTATAAACTATAACTAGTAACGGACAAACGAATGAAAACGTTGATGATACGCACGTGCGCGTATGCATTCTATGTACCTAATCCATAGACGCATAAACAGTACTAAATCATATAACACCGGCACCGTAATGAATAGAGGTGTTGTGTTGACGTTCCCAACTTACAAATTATTACAAATTAATATAACACAAAACGCAGATATATTAATAGAAAGTTACAGCGCTCACTTAGATACTAATTAAATCATATTAGATATATATTATCTAATTTATTCTTAAACTATCATTTTAAATAGGTACATACCTACTTAATATGTATGCATATTTTACCCATTTTATATTATTCGTCCTACGCACCAAATGTACAAAAGCAAAAATTCAATCTTTTTTTTATATGAAATAAATATTTACAGAAATACAAAGCAAAATATTCTTGCAGAGTTATGAAAAATATATTGAGAAAACATTTGCAATAAAATATTATTAATGCTATATAACATATATATTTTTTAAATGTTTTCCTCATATATTTTCTATAATATATTTTATGCATATTATATTAATATAACTAATATTCAAGAAAGATTTAATATTTTTTTAAATATTTATAAAATATGAAATAAATATAGTTGGTCACTGAGGATGTTTGTTTAAACAGACATATTTCTTTTGCTTATTTTTTTTTTTAATTATTTCTTTCTTCTGTAGCTTAGTTTCCATACCCCATCGATTTATTTTTATTTTTTTTTGTTAAAGGTACTTTAATTTTATAATTCAATTTAACATTTATGTTAATTTAAAGACATATTTCTTTTAGCTATTTTTTTTATTTTTTTAACGTTACTCTCTAGATGGTAAAAGATTTATGTAGAAATAATTCAAGTTAGAAGTAGGATAAAATGAAAACAACATTTATATTAAAACCTCTGTTTTTATTTACCTATTTTCAGACTATCTATACTTTCGTACTATAATAATCCTAGAACAACAATCACTTAGTTAAGATATTCCTCAAAAGCGTATAGAAAGAAAATGAAGTACGCACTGCCTACAATATCACAAAAATATTAATAAAAACCACAAATAATATTCGATAGCATTACAGTTCCAAACGTCTTCACGTTAATATCTATCAATCCTCCACCGGTAAAATATAACTGATGCTGTGACTTGGTCATCATAAAAAGCAATTGCTTTTGGACGTTAACAGTATTGGTGTACCATTTCGATAGATAAATAGAATTTGACAGATCCGATAACTAAAACATTCGAAAATTACAGCTCGAAATCAAATTAAAATATCTCTAAGCATGGGTTCACCTCAAATGCTATCATTTCAGCCGGGAAAGTATAGTAAGCGAATTGGAAAAAAGCCGCGCAAATAGTTATCGCTTTGGCTGCTATGTCAGTTGCACTATTTCTTCTGTAAATTGAAAAAAAAAAGATCGCATTTTATTCTTTCAAATAGGGTGTATGATTTTTTTATTGCAATGAAGTTTGTGCATCGTGAAATTTTACTTAGGTGGATATTACACTATAAAAAGTTCATTATCAACGATCTTTTACACTGGAAGAAGAATTTATGCATCAATCAATGGCAATTTATTTACCACTGATCCATACTTTAATTTTTATATACGAATTATGATGTTTTTATGTCATTTAACAAGAAAATCACTATCTATTGCTGTAATATTACCACGGAATATGGCTCTCAAATATAATAATGCAATATTCCAGATTTCTCGATCAGTGTATGACTTTTCAGGTATAAATCACTAAACATAAACAACTAAATTTTCCAAACATTTTTATCAGTGGATATTGTGTAACGGGGTTCCGATTTTGCGAAGCCAATCGTGGGTGTATAAGTGATTGTATTGAGATAATTGAGATGAACACAAATGTTCCGATAACATTACATATTTTAAGTAAAATTTACTAAGTATATAAATTACAAGATATAATATAAACAATATCAGAATTACTGAAGATTAAAATTTTAACAATTACCTAATTTAATAAAACGTTTTGGATTTATGCTAAATTTGAATTAAACTAATATTTAGACTAGAGTGGATCAATCAGCTGTTTATCCCGTAGGTCAAGGTCGAAGGCAATGACCTTGCACTAGGTTTGATTGAATTACGATTTGCTTGGATTAAGATGCAGAAGCTAGAAAAAGTATGTATTCATATAACTATATAAACAACTATGTTGAAAGTGATTGATAAATAAGATTACAACTAGTAAGGTTTGTTTTAAAAGGTTAGATTTAAAAATCAATCAATTTTTCCTAAATTATTAATCTCAAACTAATAAAAATAATGTTATGATATGCCGGGATATAAAGAATGATAAAAATTAACACTTAGCTGGATTTTAGAAGGTAGTCTTGTGGGATCCAAACAAAAATAGCTCGTGTTGTGTGGTATCGTGCTGTTACTCGCTTCGGTAAAAAAAAAATGGACGGGTCTTCTTGTGCTGATATTCAGAACTCGTAGGATTTGAGTGGTGTTTGAGAAACCTCCCGCTCTAACTGGGTAATTTGGTAATACAGCGCAATAGTAGTACTAATATTTCCGACAACAACCCAAAATGGCGCCTACACAATACCGACTAACTCCACTAAACAAAACACTTTGCAGGCACTACAGCATTTCAACGGGATCTCTCCTGACAGTCCAGGTAAACAAAACGTGAACCGCTTTTAAACAATATTCCTCGCGTGAAAGATCCCATCACTGTTTCAGTAAAAATTAAAATTTTCACGGAGCGAACACTTAGCACGCGCGAGCTACATAATGGCCGGTTTCTTAACCGTCTCAAGCGAACTGAAGCGGACGGAAGCGGATTTGAATACGTGAATCAAATCAGCGTTGATGAAACCGAAAACTTAATCAACTCATGAAAAAGGTGATTATTAATGAGATGAATATTAGAATAGTGAAAAAAAAAAACTATAAAATCCGTTCAGGTAACTGTGAAATTACGCTTAATAAAAAGAAGTTTAATAATAAAAATGATGCAAGAAGTAGCAATAACTGAAATTAGATGGCGCTGCCAGGTTTGAAATTAAATTAAATTAGGTAAATGCAGAAAATAGAATCATTTCAATTCGATGAAATAAAGTTATAATCAATCTGAAAACTGCAAACTAATACAAAAAAAAAAGTTCTTATAATATTAATTAAATGGGACGATCGTACTACTGCCGGCCGTAACAAGTGTAATATTCGTTTTAAAGACTGCTTCCTAAATTTTAAATATAAAATAGCCGTTTATAACGTATAACATAAATTTTCAAAGTTAATCCTAGAGGAAGGATGTATATGCAATTTATGTAAGTACTTTAGCTTTGTCAGTTGCGTTAAAATTAAAAAAAGAAAAATTAGTGTGTTCTTTTTCTGGACATCTTTTATGTAGTTACTTACCCCATCAGAACTTCAAAGATGCCAGTGCATGCAGTTATTAGTGTCACAAAGTAGTGGAATAATAACATCGACGAATATAATCTTCTTAAGCCGGAAAATGTGCTGTAATAGTAAATGAAAAAAAGTTAAAATTGTGTTGAGGAAATGTGATACTTACTAAAAAAAAAAAAATAAGAATCAGTTATTTGTTCAGAAAGTTTGAGGCATTTTTTTAAGATGGTACTAAAGAGCTTTTATAGAAGAATTTTAGTTTATACATAATGATAATACAATTCCATTTAATCGTAAAGATATCAGTTTCGTCAATGAAGCGGTAGGTACACCCACAAAAAATTTGAATAAAAATTAAGATTAGTACAAGAGCAACAAATATACAAAAACTCGAGCAATCTCCCAACATAGCCGAATTTAAATTGCCCGTAAATATTCTTAGTAACTTCAACGGTGAAACATAAAATTACCTACTATTTTGTACTAAATTGATAGTTATTTTAAAGCCTTTACGTTGAAGTTACTAAAAATAGTGGTGGGAAATTTAAATTTGGCGATTATGGTCGGTCCAGAAAGTATGTTTATTTTATTCTTATTTGCAATGTTTCAACAGAAAACAGACAGAAAACATTCGTCTTTCTCAACAAATTTTGAAGGAATCCCATGTATGTAATTTTTTCTATAGGCCCAAAATGAATAAATTTAATTAAATTGCTCACTGCTTTAATTCAAGTCATCCACCATTATTAAATTCGCATTATGGTTAATTTTAGTTTTCAACAAGAATTTTTTTTCGAAAACTGCTTTCCATATTTCATTAATTTTTATAATGTTGTATTAGATATTTATAAAAAGCATTTGTAGCTAAAACATCAAATTTCTACCCCTTCTAATAGGCATAGAAAAAATATTATTAAAATTTATTGAAAATAATAATATATTTTTTTATGTTTATTAAAAAGGGTAGACGTTTGATGTTTGACATATAAAAAAAGTAAATGGAATATAAGTATTTTTTTTAAAAAGAAATCTTTCATAAATTGATGATTTTTTTTTGCTAAATTTACGACTTTTTCTAGGGTTGGTGTTTTTAAGAAATATAATATATAGCCATCCACTGTAACTTATAGGGTAAACAGAAATGAAATTATGTTCAAGACCCTTATCCTACTATACTTTAAAAAACATCATTTCACGACAACAATATTTTACTAAACGAAATCAACTTTTTTTATAATATATTCGGTTATACATATTTGTACATGTGTCCCATCATGAAGACGAAAAAGCCTCTTATACAAACATTTTACAGAATTCAATGCTGCATAACCAAAAAAAAAATATTTTTGACTATACAGGCTGTTCCAAAAGTAGAAAAACTGTATATTATTCCATTTTTAAATATTTTGTTGTGGTTTAAAATTTATTTGTTCTTTTATTATAAATAAAAGACAAACATTAAGTCTTTTATTTTAACGATTTATGAATAAAATATATATTAATAATCAAACAAGAAAATAAATAAACAAAAGGTGTAAGAAGGACAAAGCATTACATGCAAAATTATTTGTAAACAGTTTTGACGTTTAACTATTATGCTGGTGAAATAATTGTCATGGCCTGCCCTGTTAAAAATAGGTATTATTATTTCTGCTAATCATCATTAAATTTCATTCTTTTTTAAAAAAAAAACTATGTCATTATTTTTATACATTTTTTTACCTGATACTAATACATATTTTAATAAATATTCGAGGCTTTATTCAATTATATAAAGTTTATATACCAACTAAGCAGACATAAAAATTAATAGAAAATTTGTTTAAAATCATTAATTATCTACAAAATTCTGCATGAGGTATCATAAATGTTTACTATAAATTAATAGGGTTTTGAATAAGTTGATTTATGATTTATCATAAGCCAATATATAGGGTGTTATTAAAAAAAAATCAAGTTATCTTGGGTTAAAGTTAAACAAATATTCAGGACTATAGTGGACACTTGTAAATAATTATATTGATTATAGTTTCACTGTTGCATCAAGCTAAATATGTATGTGTGATATTTAAAATATGAATATCTAAAACAAACGCATATACAAACTCTAAGCTGCCTTAACCGAAAGTTTAGAGAATCAGGTCCACTTTTTACAAAAGCGTAAATAACACCGTTGTTATTACAGATAGACATATAGTACCTAGCTTATATAAAATGATGTTATTTTTCTTCATCATATTTAAAAATGGAATAATATGTAGGGTATTCCATTAAAAATAACGGAGTAAGTATGCGTTTTCCCACTTTTGGAACACGCTGTATAGTCAAAAATATTTTTACGTTATGCAGCATTGAATTCTGTCAAACTTTTGTTGGAAAAACTTTTTCCTAAGATCAAAAATATAGTTGCAATTAAAGACCCAGTCTTGGATGGAACATTATGCACATTAAATACATTAATTACATTTAGATCTTACCTCAACAGGAACTGATGATACTTAATATAATAGCTTACATCCGCTTTAACACTTCCTTTAAAATATCTCAACCTATTCTTAAAAGCTTAACTTGTCCCACGGTTCGAATACACAAGCACAAATAGATAGAATCATAACTTAATACTATCGGGATTACAATGCAGAAAAAGTAATAGAGACAAGCTAGTGTTATCACATCCATAATTACAACACCAGAAATCCAAGCTTCGAATGGAAACGGATTATTCCTGGTTAATATCGGTCTGAAGAGGTACAAAATAGCTGTAATACTCATAGCTAGAAGCACAGAAATTTGTATCAACTCCGTGGTTTTAGACATCTTTATTATGGCAGCTATGATGTGATTATCGATGTCTTGATAGACCCAAGATTCTTCATATTTGTTCTGTAACAATTCTCGTATGCCTGATTTGAAGTATATGTACAATAAATATTTTAATAAAGTCTGAAAGGATTCAATTGTACATTTTAATCGTTGAGTAATTATGTATAAATTCTGTTAGCCTTACATGTGTAACTAATATTAAACCTTGCATCGTCTCAACATGATTTCCTCCGGATGCATAAAAGAAATTTGCAGTAATAAATATACTTGTGTATACCATTATGATGCTGTTAAATATTCGGAAGAATATTATACGCTTTAGTGTGTTTTTATTATATGTTTCGCCCATGAGTTGTAGTAAAATCCTGCTGATTTTAAAAAGGTCTATCTCGTTTGAGAAGTTCATGTCGACTGACTTCCGCGAAGTACAACGAACGTTTGCGCTCTTATAATCGGTATAATGTGGGGCTGTATGATATTGAAGTATTCTACTGGTAGGCATTAATTATTACCAGTTCTTTTACGAAGTTATCCTTGTCTATATTATATATAACTCGGCGAAATTCACAATTTAGCATTATGTGAGTTTTACTTACTGTCACAGTATGTTGAATGTCATGCGCTTTTTGTTCGTTTTAAAACTTTCATTAAAATATATAATCCACATTTGTACCATCTTTAACAAATTAAATGCCAATCTAAGCTCCACAGATCTTCCATTATTAATATAATTGAAGCTACAGCATACTGAAATAGTAATTAATAATTATTTGCAAACAATTCTGAATTATGCATTGCTCGGTACGCAGTACACTTGATTTGTGGTGCTTTTCAATTCGCATTTAATTTGTTTAACATGTTACAAAGTACACATCTGCAAGGTGGAACCAGATATGCTAAACTGATATTTTTTTAAAAGAAATATGAGAAATAATCAAGGAATTACAGAATATATAAAAAATCCTTATATAAAACCTTCGTTATTATATGAAAAAATAAATCCATTTTTCAATCCTTATATGTAATTTCAAAACAGCAAATCGAAATAACAGCAAACTATGAAAGTGCGGTTTATAAAATAGACTCTGAAAATTGTCATGTAATTATTTATTGATAAACTTACACTTAAAATATTATTTTGATTTAACTTAATGATAATAATATTAAAGAACATAAGGATTCATATTCCAGTTAGTTATTTACTTATTTGCAACATTCAAATGTTATCCAACATATTTCGGATTACTAAATTTCAATTAAAATAATTAAAAATACCATTCATATTTTTCGGTTTTGCTCTATGTTAAATTATGGCCCTCAAAATGCAAACCTAAATCAAATATTATATCAGTATACATATGGTCAAAGAAATGTTCCACTGGCGTACTATAGATGGCACCACAAGTATTCTCTTATGGAAATATATTACCACTACAAATGCACAACAATAGAAGATGCTGGTGGTGTCATCTATAGTGCGCCAGTGGAACATTTCTTTGACCATACGTATATTGATATAATATTTGCCTAAATTTATTGGCACACATGCTACACACCTTAGTATTTTGACGTTTCCGAGAATAGTTAAGTCCTTTTCTGTAGTTTTATATTTATTTAACAATAATAAGGGCAATGAAGACACCAGTTCATCTTAGTAAGGTTGCACAGTAACTTAATGACAATTTATTACACATCTGTCATGTCGAATGTGGTGTACCAACCTTTAGTAACATTTTTACCTACTTAGACAGGAAAACGGTTTGTTAAAAATGTAGTTTAAAATATAATTTTTAGTTAGGAAGTAGTTAACAATGATATATTTTAGTTAAAAATAGAGTTAACAATCAAACAAATCTAATCAAAATAGCTATATGGGTTAAAGATGTAACTAAAAAAGCAATTTTTAGTTAAGAAGAAATTTAGCAAAAAATGCATGACAAACTAATTGAATATGCAGCTGTAAATGCAATTTTTAGTAAAAAAAACTAGCTAAAAATGTCAAATAGTCAGTTTTACTAAAAATTAAATTGAAGATGGTTACAGAAATACGAAACGTTGTAATGTATTTTTTTATAACACTTTGTGATAAAGAATAAAATGTGTAGATGTAAATTAGCGTTTATGTTGTAGCTAGAATGTTTTGTTATATCCTTGGAAGTAAAAAAAACATTCGTTAATTAAGTATTTACCCCTGTGGTGCTGACATTAGTTTCCATCAATAGGAGCCAATTATATTTGTTACAGGTATGTGGTATAACTTGATTGCAGTCTTCATTGTGAAGAGTGCTTACTGCAGTTAAGATCTCGTGTAGAAAATCTAAGAAAAAATAATGAAGATATTTCTGTACTGTTGACACAAAATATAGGTATGATATCCATTCTACTTCAGAATAAGAATATTGATAATTCCATGGAAAGCCGCATTCAAAATAATATTTTGCTATACCTTTATATTTAATGCTTTTGTCGTTTACATCGAAAAAAAAAAATGTATTGGGATTTGAACGAAATTGAAAAAGAAATTCAAATTTAAACTTTTGTTTTATTTAACCCAGTATAAGCAATAATCCAATTTTTATAATACAAACTAAAAAAATCGTATTTAACATAATCATTTAGCCAAAATATTCTTTAAAACGGTATAGAATGAAAACGAAGTGCGGATTACCTGCAAGATGCAAACACATTAAAACTACAGAGAACAATTCAGCGAATACTGATAACCTTACAGATCCAAATGTCCTCACGTTGATATCAATCAATCCTCCACCAATAAGATATGATTGGTGCTGCGACCTGATCATCATAAACAGCAATCGTTTTCGCACATCGATATTGTGAAGGTACCATTTTGATAGATAGATGGCGTTGGAGAGATCTGATAGCTAGAAAGATTGAAAATGATCTTGTAGAATCGAATGAAATATAAATAGACCTGTAGATTTACCTCAAATGCAACCATTTCAGCCGGGAAAGTATAGTAGGCGAATTGAAGAAGGATCACCCAAATAACTATAGTATTATTCACTGTTTCATTTGTATTCGTCGTACTGTAAGTGCAAGAAATACAAGTTATGTTTCCTTCGTACTAGTTCGCTTTATTACTTGTGATTTTATCATATATACAGCGATTTTTATGAAACAGTTTATCTGTAATTACTTACTTCATTAGAAGTTCATATATGCTAGTACATGCAGTTATTAGTGTCATGATGTATTGGAATAACAACAAGTACGAATATAATCTTCTCAAGTGGGCAAATGTACTGCAAAAATAACAGAAGTTAAGATTGGATTAAAGAAATTATACTTAAATGGCTGAAACATTTGTTTAATTTGATATCTTTAATTTGACGGTTTTTTAGAAAGCAGCATATTAGCTAAAGTTATTTCTGTAGTTAAATACTTAAAGTTTCAAAATCGAGATATCATTGCAAAGTCAAAAACTTTTAATGGACTATATATTCCTCTTTACGTATGTATTATTATCCTGCTAATAGTATGCTATTGGACAATAAAAATTGTTTATTATTATATCTTTGATAACTATACTGTGAAAATAGATAATGCCTATAAACTAAAAGCTGAGACACTCTATATAGGGTATTGCGTTTAAAATAAGAAACATAATATCGACACCTTGTATAACCGAAAGTGCTATACTCTTGTGCTTATTTTCCTCGACTAGACAACACTCAAATTTTCAAATTTTTCTCCTAAATAGTTTTCCATATATAGATCACTGACATTTCTCGTGCGACATCCTGTTACACATTAGTATATTTATAGCTCACCTTAGCAGGAACTGATGACAGCTTATATAATGACCCATATCTAAAACGACGAGTTCTTGGAAATATGTGATCCTGTTCTTTAATAGTTTCACTTGCCCTGCAGTTCGAGCGCACAAGCATAGATAGATAGCATCGAAAGCTACCACCACAGGAACTGTAAGGCAGAGGTAATAGCATTGCCCGGCAAGTTCCAAAATATCCAAAATCATAACACCAGAGACCCAAGCATCAAAGGGGAAAGGATTACCATTAGTTAATATCGGTCTGAAAATGTACAAATAATATGCCGCGATTCCAGCTGCGATCACTGAAGCTTGCATGAGTTTTATTGCTTTGTAAATCTTCATTATACCAGATAGAATATGATTGTCGATGCGCTTATAGTCCCAAAACTCTTCAAATTTGTCTTGTAACAATTGTTTTATGTCCGGTTTGTAGTAAATATACAAGAAATATTTCAGCAAAACCTAAAAACATTTATTGGCTAAATAATTACACAAATATTTATGTATTCTCTTACATGGATGACTAACATCAGTCCTAGCGTTGTTTCAACATAACTTCCTCCGCTTACGTGAAAGAAATTCGCAGTAATAAATGTGCCTACATATACTAGGACGATAGTGTTAAATGTGCGGAAAACTATGATGTGTTTTGGAGTGTGATTATATGCTTCTCCCAGAAATTGCAGCAAAACCCTACTGATCTTGAAGAGATCCACCTTACCTGAGAGCTTCATGTCAACTAACTTCTATATTATACTAAAACGTCTCGTTAACTACCTTCGTTTATACAATCGATGATGTATGACAAGATGTATGACTTATTCATTGGCATTGGAATTATTATTATGTATTATATCTGCAATTTAATTGAATTCGTGAAAATGCAGGTTCTCCAGTACACTTTTATGTAAAGCGGTATTTAAGCTACTTACCATGCTATCAATAATTAATAAATAAATTAAGCATTTGTATTCTACAATTTAAATTGTATCGAAGAAATTATTGATTAAGTCTTGTTTGTATTGAATGGTGATATTAAAAACAAATGATTCTTAAATGCAATATAATAATACACAACGTAAGCTAGTCTCAAGGTTTTATTCTTTTCTTTATGTCTCTTGGGATCGTGGCCCGTTTGTTTGTTAAAATAAAACATTAAGTAAAGTTAATAAAACAAGAAATAAATTTAAATTTTTAAAAATTTAAATACAGTATAAAATTGTAAAGTGACTGATAAGATAATCTAATTAACCAAAATGAGTTTTATTTAGAATGTGAAATTTTATTAAATTTTAAATTTAATCGTTATTGACGACTAATAAATTGCTATTTAAAAGCAGTTAAGAGTGGTCAAAGATTGAAATTAAAATAAAATTTGAAAGTGCAAAGTAGATAATCGAAGTTTACATGTATCTAAGCAAGCTGTAAAACTGCAGTTTACAAAATGGACTGCGAAAATTGTCATATAACCACTTAATGCTAAATTAACACTTAAAATGTTATTTTGATCTTAATTTAATGATAATATTAAAGAATATAAGAACTCCTGTTAAAATGAGTTCATTTATTTGCGACATTTAAATACTATGCAGTATATTTTGGATTATTAAATTTCAATTTTAATTAAAAGCAAAATTAAAATTTCCGTTATTGCTGTATGTTAAATTATGCCCTTCAAAATACCAACTTAAACGTATCCAAAATTCAGTTTAAACTGTCATAACAGACAAAATCTCTAACCTCAAGATTTAGAAAAAGGTATACATGGTATTCCACGTAACTGGTTCATTAAAAGTTTATGATGTTCTATTATTTACTAATATTTGAGATTTTGGCACCAGTATCTGTTCGATTGGAACTATAAATGTAAAATACCTTAACCAAAATATCATTTCCGGTTGACCGGAAATGGATGTCAACTTTGTTATTTTAAATAGAATAATATAATTTTTTATTCATTTTTGGATTCTACAACTATAAATACGTCAGTTTTCATTAGCTATTCCTATAGCTACATGTTGCCGTTTTTGAGTTATTTAAGTTTTTCTTTTTTTTAGTCATAATCATTGCATCATTGAGAAATTAATATCTCAGTTAATACTGCAAGTAGAGACTCCAAATTTGCTATGTTATGAATGTAGATATTACTCCAAGAAACGGCAAGCACACTTTACATTCTAACATACAGGGTGTTCAAAACTGAGGAACAAAGTGACATATTTTCAAATGCAGAAAACTAATTTTTTTTAAATAGAACATCCTGTATTTTAATTCGGAATTAGAAAGTAAATATCATCCCCTATCACTTTATATCAGCATTCCCTATACCTATCTTTAATAGATTTTGAGATATGAGCGACTTTTTGTTAAACAGATATAGTATTATAACAGTATTATATCTTCAATTTAATTGAATTCGTGAATATGCAGGTTCTCCGGTACACTTTTATGTAAAGCGGTATTTATGCTACTTACTATGCTATCAATAATTAATAAATAAATTAAGCATTTGTTTTCTACAATTCAAATGTATGGAAGAAATTATTGATTAAGTCTTGTTTGTATTGAATGGTGATATTAAAAACAAATGATTCTTAAATGCAATATAATAATACATAACGTAAGTTAGTCTCAACGTTTTATTCTTTTTTTTTATGTCTCTTGGGATCGTGGCCCGTTTGTTTGTTAAAATAAAACAATAAGTAAAGTTAATAAAACAAGAAATAAATTTAAATTTTAAAAATTTAAATACAGTATAAAATTGTAAAGTGACTGATAAGATAATCTAATTAACCAAAATGAGTTTTATTTAGAATGTGAAATTTTATTAAATTTTAAATTTAATCGTTATTGACGACTAATAAATTGCTATTTAAAAGCAGTTAAGAGTGGTCAAAGATTGAAATTAAAATAAAATTTGAAAGTGCAAAGTAGATAATCGAAGTTTACATGTATCTAAGCAAGCTGTAAAACTGCAGTTTACAAAATGGACTGCGAAAATTGTCATATAACCACTTAATGCTAAATTAACACTTAAAATGTTATTTTGATCTTAATTTAATGATAATATTAAAGAATATAAGGACTCCTGTTAAAATGAGTTCATTTATTTGCGACATTTAAATACTATGCAGTATATTTTGGATTATTAAATTTAAATTTTAATTAAAAGCAAAATTAAAATTTCCGGTATTGCTGCATGTTAAATTATGCCCCTCAAAATACCAACTTAAACGTATCGAAAATTCAGTTTAAACTGTCATAACAGACAAAATCTCTAACCTCAAAATTTAGAAAAAGGTATTGACTGTCCCTCTATTAACTTATCTTTAATTTAAATTTGTCTTTATTTAAATCGAATTCATAATTTTCTATGTCCAACTAAATGGTAATCCATTTGTAAACGACATTGTCCGATTCGAATTCTTTAATTCTTCGAACTCTCCCTTAATCGAATCAAAAATTCCGACACTTCGCAGAAATTGCGCCTATGAACGATAGATGACGTTTTGCGGAGAAAATTGCAAACCATAGCGCTGGTAGTAGCGTCCCTAAACAGCTGACTTAACCGTGCGTGCTGTACTTTCGATAATTCTAGTTGCGTTTAAAGTAATCGCCAGAGCTTAACTAGGGTATAGAAAGAAGACATTAGGAAAGAGCAAGCCGCTTTAAAGCAGAAACAGACATATAGCCGTGTCTTCTATCACATACCTAACGCCCAATATAGTCATCAGTGGGTATTGCAAGAACATTATAAGATCCCTATTCTAACGCTAAATTTTGTCGACTACATATGTTTTCGACGTTAACATAATTATTTGAGGGAGTGAAACCAGGGTTCTTGCTAAGTGTATACGCAACCTTCTGTGATTTAGTGAAATAATAAGTGCTTCAAATACAAGGATGTTTATTGCGCAAAATAACGGTTGGACAAAAAAGAAACATCTGTAAACAGGTGAGTTTTATATTTAGATACAGGTATATAAATAAATATTTACTGTTGGGCGAATACTAAATTGAACAATAGATATATAATACTACTAACGAGGACATTCATACCATTACGCATTTGCAAACTTTAAACTTGCATAGAAGTTAGGAATCGTCATTTTACAGGGGTGTTAAGTAGAATTATATTTGTTACAGGTATGTGGTATGACTTGATCGCATTCTTCATTGCGAAATTCTCTCATTAGTGTAGTTAAGATCTCGTGTAGAAAATCTAAGAGAAAATAATAAAGGTATTTCTTACTGTTGACACAAAATATAGGTATGACATCCAGTCTATTTCAGGGGGATTAATAACAGTACCAGCTGATCCGAAAGTATAATAATATTGATAATTTCATAGAAAGCCGCATTCAAAATGATATTTTGCGATACCTGTATATTATTTAATGCTTTGGTCGTTTACATCAAAAAACAAAAATGTATTGGGATTTGAACGAAATTGAAAAAGAAATTGACATTTAAACTTTGGTTTTATTTAACCCAGTATAAGCAATAATTCAATTTTATAATACAAACTAAAGAAAAATCGTATTTAACATAATCATTTAGTCAAAATATTCTTTAAAACGGTGTAGAATGAAAATGAAGTGCGGATTACCTGCAAAAATGCAAAAAACATTATAACTACAGAGAACAACTCAGCGAATACTGATAACCTTACAGATCCAAATGTCCTCACGTTGATATCAATCAATCCTCCACCGGTGAGATATGATTGGTGCTGCGACCTGACCATCATAAACAGCAATCGTTTTCGCACATCGATATTGTTAAGGTACCATTTTGATAGATAGATGGCGTTGGAAAGATCTGATAGCTAGAAAGATTGAAAATGACCTTGTAGAATCGAATGAAATATAAGTTGACCTGTAGATTTACCTCAAATGCAACCATTTCAGCCGGGAAAGTATAGTAGGCGAATTGAAGAAGCATCACCCAAATAACCATAGCATTATTCACTCTTTCATTAGTATTCTCCGTACTGTAAGTGCAAGAAATACACGTTATGTTTCTATCGTACTATTAGTCGCTTTATTAGTTTTGATTATAGCGATTTTTATGAAAAAGTTTATCAGTAATTACTTACTTCATTAGAAGTTCATATATGCTAGTGCATGAAGTTATTAGTGTCATAAAGTACTGGAATAACAACATGGACGAATATAATCTTCTCAAGTGAGCAAATGTACTGCAACAATAATAGAAGTTAAGATTGGATTAAAGAAATTATACTTAAATGGCTGAAACATTTGTTTAATTTGATATCTTCAATTTGACGGTTTTTCAGAAAGCAGCATATTAGCTAAAGCACCATAAAGTTGACAATATAAAGTTAGTTAAAAACGTAAACAACTATGTGCAATTAAATTGTTATGAGGGTATGGAAATATATAAAAACAAACATATTTTAATGAATTCAGATTTAGGACAATTAAATTCTTGTCTTTACATTTATTAAGTAGTAAATTAGGCGAAGTTAGGATTAGTGACTAGTTAAGCATGACGGCAGTCAGCCATGACCGTGATCATTGTACTGTGACCTTTTTTAGGAATAAATTAGGATAGTTTTAGTGTAGTTATTTAGTTCAGTGTTTCTGCTGATGATGATAGCTTTGCTATCGAAACGTACGTCCAGTTTAGTGCAGTTTGTGGTGAGGGGTTTAGGAGAACTTTACGGCATTACCAGTACCACAGTTTGGAGTATTTTTGTTATCATGATTTTACAGTTCGAAAATTACAGAGCCCTATTTAATAATTCTGTAATTTAAACGCAACAATTTTAAAATGAAAGACGTGTGCTGTTTCATGATTAAGCGAAAACTGAAAACCGCATCTTTCTAACTTTCGTATTTTCGAGGATATTTCCAAACACCGCAGACATTGCAAATGTCATTTTTTTTTTCGAAAAACGTCATGTAATTCGGAAACGGTACAACTTAGCCCCAATGTATGTCTAACGTATTGTTATTTAAATTTAACAAGGAAGTACAACAATATAGAAGGTGTCCCATTTAAAATAATAAAGTTAGTATCTACTTCCGGTACAATCGGAAGTCCGCCATTACTGAAACTAATTTTAAAATGTGTAGAATATGATTCGAGGTAACATTTATTTGAAAAAAAAAACAATAATAAATCGGCTATGGACCGATGCATCTTAGGCTGGACACCTGGTATAGATCACTGACATTTTTCGTGCGACATCCTGAATACATTAGTTATATTTATAACTCACCTTAACAGGAACTGATGACACCTTATATAATGACCCATATCTAGAACGACGAGTTCTTGGAAATATCTGATCCTGTTCTTTAATAGCTTTACCTGTCCTGCAGTTCGTACGCACGAGCATAGATATATGGCATCGAAAGCTACCACCGGAGGAATTGTAAGGCAGATGAAATAGTATTGCCCAGCAAGTTCCAAAATATCCAAAATCATAACATCAGAGACCCAAGCATCGAAGGGGAAAGGATTACTATTAATTAATACCGGTCTCAACATGTACAAATAATATGCCACCAGTGCAACTGCGATCAGTGAAGCTTGTATGAGTTCAATAGCTTTGTAAATCTTCATTATAGCAATTAGAATACGGTTGTCGATATGCTGATAGTCCCAAAACTCTTCAAATTTGTCTTGCAACAATTGTTTTATGTCGCGTTTGTAGTAAATGTACAAGAAATATTTCAGCAAAACCTAAAAATTTTTACTGGTTAAATAATTACACAAATATTTATATATCCTCTTACATGGATGACTAATATCAGTCCTAGCGTTGTTCCAACATAACTTCCTCCGCTTACGTGAAAGAAATTCGCAGTAATAAATGTGCCTACATATACTAGGACGATAGTGTTAAATGTGCGGAAAACTATGATGTGTTTTGGAGTGTGATTATATGCTTCTCCCAGAAATTGCAGCAAAACCCTACTGATCTTGAAAAGATCCACCTTATCGGAGAGCTTCATGTCGACTAACTTCCGTAGAATGCAGTTGAATACTAAGACATCTCGTTAACCAAGTACGTTTATACAATCCACCTAAGATGTATGACTTATTGATTAGCTTGCATTGGTATCGTTATTATATATTATGTCTTGGACTGGATTGAATTTGTGAATATGTACCTAGTTTCTTCAGTAAGTACTTTTATGTGCAACGGTATTTATACTACTTAATTTGCTATCAATAATTGATAAGTACATTAAGCATTTGTATTCTACAATTTAAATTGTATTGAAGGAATTATTGATTAGGTATTGCATTTAATGGGGATAATGAAAAATAAATAATTCTTAATTCGTCCTTCCAACGTATATGCAATGACAATCATTACAAGTCAGAAGTAAACCCGTTTCCTGTGCATTTCAAAATTTTGTTAGTTTACTCAATGTAGGCGTGAATAATAGTTAAATCCAGAAAATTAATACAATTATTTAGTTGTACTTCTAATGTAAATTTGATAGTGTTATGTATGGCGTTGATGTAGAGAAGGAAATCATTCAATTGTACATTGTCTCTAGATCATATAATAAGAATATAAGAATATAATTATTATGTATAAGATATGTAGTTCAAAAAAAAAATCATAAATATATCTGCTAACCGAGGTGAAATTAGAGAACACATCGCCAGACCTACAGGTATAGAGTAACAGTTGCTATTAAATTGGAAAATGGCTTGTTTTAAACAAATTTCAAGCAATCCTACCAGTTCATTCCTCCTCTCTTCAGATAGAGCAAAGTTTATTGATAACTAGTTGGATAACTTCTTTTCTCTTTATATACAAATCGAATAATATAAAATTAAATTGTGAACATTCTCTAATTTCTTAATCTATTTCTAGATTCTAATTTAAATAACTTAACTTTCAAAATTTTTGATTAAGTAAATAGCATTTATCTCAATAGTTTGGATGTTAAAACTTTGACTGATGTCAGAATCTTATAGTATTTACTTCCCCAGTTAACATAAATGTTAAATTGAATTATAAAATTAAAGTACCTTTAACAAAAAAACAAAAAAAAAATCGATGGTGTATGGAAACTAAGCTACAGAAGAAATAAATAATTAAAAAAAAAATAAGCAAAAGAAATACGTCTGTTTAAATAAACATCCGCAGTGACCAACTATATTTATTTCATATTTTATAAATATTTAAAAAATATTAAATCTTTCTTGAATATTACTTATATTAATATAATATGCATACAATATATTATAGAAATATATTAGGAAAACATTAAAAAATATATATGTTATGTTAGCATTAATAATATTTTATTGCAAATGTTTCTCAATATATTTTTCATAACTCTGCAAGAATATTTTTGCTTTGTATTTCTGTAAATATTATTTCATATAAAAAATAAAGTTTAATTTTTGCTTTTGTACATTTGGTGCGTAGGACGAATAATATAAAATGGGTAAAATATGCATACATATTAAGTAGGTATGTACCTATTTAAAATGATAGTTTAAAGATTAAATTAGATAATATATATCTAATATGATTTAATTAGTATCTGAGTTGAGCGCTGTAACTTTTCTATGAATAATATCTGCGTTTTGTATTATATTATTTGTAATATTTGTAAGTTGCGAACGTCAACACAACACCTCTATTCATTACGGTGCCGGTGTTATATGATTTAGTATTGTTTATGCGTCTATGGATTAGGTACATAGAATGCATACGCGCACGTGCGTATCATCAACGTTTTCATTCGTTTGTCCGTTACATGTTATAGTTTATAATAGTATACGATTAGGGTAGATTAGGGTTAACTGTGTAATTAATTGTTGCGGGGTGTGTTTTAGCTTTTTTGTGGTGACTACGAGGTAAGCAAAACTTTGAACATGTAATGGCATTTATAAGATAATTAGAATGCTCAATATCGCTATGTACAGAAATCGTTTAATAATATAATTGTAGGAATTTTATGCATCATATATGGACTGCATCTACCAGATAAATTGCTAGTTGATTTGCTTAAGAGATTCATCTCGGTAGATAAGCGTCATAACCGCAAATAGAGGTTAGAATACGTTGTATTGTTTTATTGTTTGTACGTAGAATGTTTTTAAATATTATGAAATAAAGTAAAAATAAGTATCGTAAGTATTAGAATGTAGCTACCACTCCAATTATTGTAAATGCTCCAAATGTATTAGTAGGTGTTGATAATGTTGTACGATGTTTTATTCATGGTATGATCTAATACACTTGGCATTGTTTTAGAGGCCACAAGGAAACGCCATGAGAGCGCCACTACTGAAGATATGAAAAATGCCATAGGGTTGTACTTGGCACCAGCCAAGGCTAGACTTAAAAATGAGTATTTTTCATTTTTATTGACTTATTCAAATAAAATGATAATAAATACGTTTGTTTTTTATTTAGAACACTTCAATTAAAAAATAGTGATTAATTTGACAAACCTTCAGTATGCCTTAAAAGATGCCAGAATTATTGATTATTAACTTGTATGGTGAGTGTGAAAAAACAAGTTCTTGCCTTTTAGACAACTCTATGTATGTTTCAACTTTTCGTTATCGACGTTATACATTCTAAATAACCAAGAACAATTTTAGTTTTTAATTTTGACAAATTAAATAGATTGCATAAAAAAATCTCAATTTTCATATAAATAATATTTTACAAATATTTTAGAAAAAATATAGCGCTTACATTAATTTTAAAATATGGAATAAATATTTTAATTGAATATTTTATCTATATTTAGAAAAAAAATATGAAAAATATATTCAAAAACCTCTCACGAAAAATATTTATAAAATATATTTTTAAAAATATCTATGTAATATATCTGGCTGTTAGGGTTATGACAGATAATGCGTTAAAATGTTGGTTTTTATAATGTGTCGATTTCCTGATCGATCTGGAAGGTGAAAGTCCCTATAAAAGAATTGCAAATTGGATTCAGTAATCTATTAATAGTGCGAGAGCTTCCAGGTTTGAGAGATTTGGGAATTCTGCTGGGTTATTTCAGCTTTCCAGTTCAAGGATTTTCTTTATTTAGGTGATAGGTATAAATAATGACTTAGGATTTCAAACAAAGGGTAAGCGATTGAAAAGTGCCTCCGACGGTATCGAATTGAAACCCATACAAAAAACTTGCGCTTTATGGACGTAATGTCCTGTGCAAAATTTGAGTGCTCTACATCTGGTAGGGGGCTTGATAGAAGCAATTAATTCCCAAACTATTTTATTTTTTATCTCCGTCTCTTTTTAACCAATCTATTTGAAATTTTATGGAAATAATTTGTTTAACTGGTACTCGCATTCAAAAAAAATTGGACTCCACTGTGACAATTTTAACTAGTTAAAAAAAAATAAAATATTTTTGGGACACTGAGAAAAAGGGTCATTCTTTCGAGCACATCACCAAACTTTCGTCAAATATGCTCCTACGTACCAGCTTTATTGTGTGAAAATTTGATCTAATTTGCTGTGGTGGAACAGTTTGAAAAAAAAAAAAAGAAGTATAACTAAGTATATAAAACTAATGTATAGACATTTAACGCCTGGTATAATGTTACATTGGCTTTTAACATATAATACAACCACATAACATTATGTACAGTATCTCATTAGAGTAAGGAAATATGAAAAAATTCATATTTTTGTGAACACCCTGTATAATTATTTAAATCAGTTCTAGTATATATATCACTCGATGACAAATAGCGTACTTATAACCGATTTCCGAAATTCGATCAAATAAGCACAACATATGTCGTTCCATGCTTATTGTAACACCCTGTATATAAATAGCTATATCAACCGAAAGAGCTACATAAACGCTATAAATTCTCCTTTGAAACTTTTTTTCTATCTCTTACCGTTTAAAAGTTATTTTTGATAAACGAAATTTGAGGCGGATTTCAAAGTCAAATTGCACCCCCTAAAAGTTGAAGTTCCACAGCAACAGAAAGTGTCCTTGAGTAACATTCCATGGGGTCTACAAACTGGGGAAGTTTCACTAGAATCTGCGAATTACAATCTCTAACATTGTAATATTACTAACACGAATACTAATATTTCTCAGCAAAAGCTTAAAATTTCTTACAATTTGGAAATTTACAATCAAAAATAAAGTGATATTTAAGTGGTAAGGAAATAAGTAATGTGCGCATGCGTAAACTTAGAACGTTCTGGTTCAAGTCAAACGTATAGACATAACTGACATGTGTGCTCTGTCACGCATGGTTCTATTTCTTTGTTATTTTGAAATTAGGTGGCATTAATTCATATTAAAAAATCTGTTTGCTGTTATTTTAATGTTTTAAAGTCCGTTACGCACTGTGCTACAATTCGAACATGGAATATCTGAAACAACTTACATGCACGTTGGAATTAATTCAAGCCTTTCCCCCAATCTGTTAAAAACTCACTCAGACGTTGAAACAAAAAGCTCTTGGTGTATCACTTCGAGAAAAGGAAAAGCTTATTACATCCATGAAAATAATTGCCTTCTACAGAAGATGACTGAGATAAGTAAGTAATGTTTTACCTTAATAAATAAAATATGCACTGATTGTGAGAAAAGAAGATTCTTTTTCGCAAAGAAATAATAAATATCTTTGAAAAAAATTATTTCATGTGAAGCCACCTTATTTGAATTAGATATAGTAACTTCAGATTAAATATTACCGTTTTCGTTGAAGCCATTAAACTATTTCTTTAAAATAATATCTTTTATACAAATAAATTACCTTAATAGCAAAAGAAATATTTGTTTGTATATAATATATGATATCAAATGTGATTTTCTAAAAAGGAGCTAATTTATTTTATACAGTATAAGTCGGTACAGTTACTGACAAAGTTGTAGCAGATTTATGTCATGATGTTGCAGCAAAATTTTCTTGAAGGTTTGAGGAAAATATAACTTATGAAAAAACAGTTAGTTTTCAAATATAAAAAGAAAATTCAGAAGTATTTGAACGCCAGTTTTATTTACCTACTATCAGACTACAATAAAATCTTTTAATCCAAACTATTAATACTGGGATCTGTAGCACCAATCATTTAGTTAGCACATTCCTCAAAATCGTATAGAACGAAAATGATGTACGAAACACCTACAATATGCAAAAAATATTATTTAAAACCCATGGGTAATCATAATAACTGGATAATCTTACAGATCCAAATGTCTTCACATTGATGTCTATCAATCCACCACCGGTAAAATATAATTGATCCTGTGACCTGGCCATCATGAGCAGCAATTGCTTTGCACGCTAGCAGTATTGGTGTACCATTTCGATAGATAAATAGAATTTGACAAGTCTGACAGCTAGAATCATCGAAAGTTACTCTGTAAAATCTGACGAAATAAAAGGACGCGTGTAGATTCACCTCAAATGCGACCATTTCGGCCGGAAAAGTGTAGTAGGCGAATTGAATAAAGATGACCCAAATTATTAAAGCTTTGGCTACGATGTCTGAAGTGCTACTTTTTCTGTAAACACACAAGGGCAGTGATTATATATAAGCACGTATAGAAAGGGAATAATTGACGAAGTTATTAATAGATATTGCTTGTACATATATCGAAATTACGATTAAAGTTAAGCCATATGATATTAAACAGGGTGTATCAAATAAAAAAGTAAATTTTGCTTGGGTGTTAAACTACACGACATATAAAGCACATCTCCGAAACCGGATTTTCATCATTAAAAAATAAAAAAAGTAAAATTTAGAGCCAAAAATTCTTGAGTCGGCCCTGATGCAAGGAAAAGTCCATGTTAAGCACTCGCTAAACGTGGTATGTATAAAAACATTGCACTCATTTAGTATTATTCTTAATTGTATGCCGTAAGTTCATTTAACGTCATTCTGAATAAATAAAGGCCAATCGGCCTTCAATCAAATAGCAAAACTGAGGCATTTTAAATTTCTTCTTTTTATAAAATAAACATTCCTTATTTGTTAAGAGCATTCTACGTAAGTCTACAAAGTATTATTTTTAATATCCTGATAGACGTTCGTGTTTCATCACCGGATATGCGACTTCAGTAGTTACAAAAAACGTAAATATTTTTCTTTTGCTTTGTCGAATCGAGAGTTAGTTGTTAATAATAAACGGTACGACATGAATCTGAGTTATTTCTTTTGGATTTATTTTATCAAATAACGCAAAGTGAATTGAATCGAATTACACAGAAATAAATGTAGATACAGAAAATTTGCAAACACACCTTTTTACTAAATCTATACATTCCCGCGCTTTTGCCGATGCATCAAGCTTCGATTTTCTTTATATGAAAGCATGATGGTCCTGAAAAGGATCGTTTTTTCGAGACGGGAAGAATTTAAATAAAATGTTCGAAGTGGCTTGTACTCCAAGCGGCGATCCACACAAAACTAACAAGCGGTAATGCTGAATGAATAGTGGTTGTGGGGGGTATACTCGGGACAGCATTTAGGTTGGCAAGGTGCGGCTCTAGCCCACGGCAATTTACAAAATTTTTTTTTCTCGTTAATGCTACAGACGGACCCCCTGTGCATTGAGACTTTTTGATCGTATATGATTACAGCTGCTACATATTATTACATTTACCTCTATATCTGATACACCCTGTATAGCCAGCGCCATCTATCCAAAAATAGTTGTAACAATATAAAAATATGAAATACGAAAATATTTTGTTCCAAGATAGAATGCTAATTTAGCAATTTGTTTCAGATATATTTGGATATACTTTATAATAAATCAATTTTAAAATGTAAGGAATCAATAATGATTTTAATTATCAGACATTACGTTTGTACAATTTTTTTTTGCATTTTTTTTTAATTCTCAAGAAGATACCGTAGCACTATTCTGTGATCTGAGTTACCATTTTATTGACTAAGTTGGAGGCTATATAACACCAATTGGCAAGAGTTGTGGCTAAATGGTTTGGAAGGTAACATAACAATTTTATTTATACAGGCTGTTACCTAACTCTCTGACAAATTAAATGAGGATGCTCTTCACCAAATTTTAAGACGAAAATGTGGTATAAATTTTCTTCGACTATCGTATCGTTTTCGAGATACAGGGTGTTGATTTTTATAATTTTTTTTTAATTAAAAACGATATTTGTTAAACGTAATAAAGGAAACCATTTTTAAACATGGTGGAAGAATCTCCAAGTAAGAGTACGGGGAAAATCGGGAAAGAGTTGAATGTGAGTCACAAAACAGTATGGAGTATCTCAAAGGACTATTCACTTATATCCTTATCACGTACAGAAACCCCTTATTTAACGCCTCATTATGTTAACAAATATCATTTAGAATATCGGTTGGCATTAATTAATAAAATAAAAAATAATAATAAAAAAAAAATTAACACACTGTATCTCGAAAACGAAACGACACTCGAAAAAAATCTATACCACATTTTCGTCTTAAAATTTGGAGAGGACTATCCTCATTTATTTTGTCAGTGAGGTTAGGAAACACCCTGTATATATAAAAAAAAAACTTGCTTGCAATTTAAAGATTTTCTTTACTTATTTCCCTTAAATTTCATTATTTCAAATCGAATATTTACCTAATTATTTATAAAATTAATATATCCATATATTTTTCAATATATTGTATGTACAAGTATATCAGTGTCCAGCTAAGTGTGATAGCTTCAAAAATCAATCAATCAAAAAAAAGATAATACTATTGCTTTAATTTTATGGGCAAAACTTAAAAATTTTAAATATTCTTTTTTTTTACGAAACACCTTATATTATATATATGTGGCTACTTACCTCATGAGAACCTCAAAGAGGCTGACGCATGTAGTTATTAGCGTCACAAAATAGTGAAACAGTAGCATTGACGAATATAATTTTCTCATGCGAGCAAATTTACTGCAACAATGACCAAAGTCGGTATTACTTTTAAAACATATCATATGAGAATATCTTTTATTGTTCATTATAGTTGGATGTTGACGACTTTTAAGAAGGTTTACCTTGCACAAACAAAGCGTATGCGATTGGAACTAGGTTCAAGGAGCACATAGTAAGTTATTGCTATGGGGGGGAGTTGAATCCTACAGCATTGCGCAGCATATAAACGAGGTACATACCTGACATAAGATTGATATGAAAAACCTCGAATTAATCAGGAGTGTACAATCACTTAAAGAGTTACAGACATATACAAAACCATGTACATGAGAAAAACTCCACCATTCAATTTTGATAATTCTTTTGGGGGTAGGATGATTGACATTCGTTGCTAATTATTGGTATTTCGAAAGATTATGTAGATGTAGAAAAAGGCACTATTAAATATGTCACCTTTTTAGATGGAGATAAGTTTGCATGTTTAGGTAATAGATCTTTTCTTATTTTTAGTTAATTCAATCGGTCTTTCGGTTCATAATGAGAGCCCACATATTCCCGAAATAATTATTCCGAATTAATAAAATCTCCTGTAGTGCGAAGTAATTATTGTACTATACGGTCCTTGTGACATCTTTGTTTAATTCTTTTAAACTCATGATATGTTAATGGCATGAATCTAGTTCCTTTTATAAAGATTTGTGGAACAATTACCCAAATCTTTATTTATATAAATATGTTAAATTTGTTAAATTTTATCAAAAGCACTTAATAAGTTAAAATATTTCCTTTTTACTCCATTTAAGTATCTAATTACTTGCACTTATCAGTGCAAACAAAATCAATTTTGCGTCAATTTTAACTTGATTTCACTAGTACGTTTTTGATTGACCCTAAAAAAGGGGTTCTAAAGTAGTATTAAATAATAAAAAGACGTTAAAATAGTAATTGTGTCGGTTTTGTGTTAAGGATTAAATATATACAGATTTGCATTAATTATGATGATTTAAAACCGACATGGTGTTTCGAAAGTAATCTGAAATATTGTTGTGCGCTGTTCATCAGTCAATTTTAAGACGAAGAGTTCTTATAAACATATGTGATAAGTTTTGTTTAATAGCCTTTGGAATTTTGACAATTACTGTGTCAAACCTAAAAAGTTCTGCTTTCGTTTGTGTTCAGTTTCAACCTATTAACGATGTCTGCGTTTACTAATGCTGAAATGGCTAATACGCATTTTTTTTTTGTATGGATTACCCAATGGTAATGTCTTAGAAGTTGTCTTAGACGTATGTATGCCCAGTGTTATCCAAATATGTCCTGAAACGTTCACTAAACTGCATTTTCATTTACAAGAAACTCGAAGTTCTGAAAGATCAAAGAATATTATTGGACGACTTAGAAATACTAGAACTTCACAACTTGAAGATGTGGTTCTTCAATTTATTGACGAATATCCAAAAACGAGTACCAGAAAAGTTTCTCAACAAGTAAACGTTGGTCACAACACTGTGTGGAATATTGTAAAAGAAGATTTATTGCATCCACATCATATTCAATCTGTTCCAAGTGATTTGCTACGTAATGACCATCCGCTCCGGATGCAGTATCGCCAATGGTTTTTAGGAAAAAATTCCAAACAATCCTAATTTTCCTGCCACTAATGTATTGTTTACAGATGAAGCTAGCTTCTCAAGAGATGGTATTATGAATTTTCATTATAACCACAAGGTCACCTGATCACAATTCTCTGGATTTTTATGTGTCAGGATATTTAAAATCATTCGTTTATGAAACTCCGATCTTAAATTTAGAAGATCTTTAAAATCGCATCGTAGGAGGCTGTAAAATGTTCCTCGCAACACTTCTGGCTTTGTTGAACGATTCGGCAATCCACTAGATGTCGATCTAATGCTTGTATTTTACTTAGAGGTGCACGTTTTGAACATCTGCTCTGACATGTACTACTTTTATGTTTTATTTGTCACAATTGTTGCTTTCCAGATGTCTGAGATCTCCTATAATCTCACTCGCTTATTTTGTTTCAGTTAATTAATTAAATATCCTTCCAATTGAGTTTGCTCAGATCAGTTTAAGCGAGACTGTCATACTGTCAGAATAAAGATTAAGTGAACGTTTATTAATTGAGTCAGTAAAGAGATCCTAGCTCACTACGTCACAACTGATGCAGATTATATGAGATCTCAGACATTTGGAAAGCAGCAAATGTTATTGCTTCTATTAAAATAATAGAAAATATTGAGCACTTTGTGTTTAGAGGACCTTTTCGTTTTAAAATTGAACGGTAATTACTTTCGAAACACCCTGTATATATAAAAAATGGAAAAAAGGAACAAATTTCTATTAGACTGTTGAAAATTGCCACATTGATAAAAAAATAAAATAAAAAAAGATATGTATGTTAAAAAAATCCTTTTCTTAAGAAGAAAAATAAATACAACATGAAATATTTTACAATATCCTGGAAGAAATATTACCAAATTTACAATCCATCTATAATACTAATAAAAAAAAAAGTTGCTATATGATTCAGACTCCCTTATAACTATATTTAAATTGGTCAGGGTTAAAGATGTATACATGGGAAAGCAGCCAAGGATTGATGAAAAAACAATTCCTTTGTTACATGAATTCTAAACTTTCTAAATTGTATATTTTCAGCTTCATCAGAGAAACAAGATTCTACAGTGTGTTAAAAAAAGGTTGTCGGATATTTTACCCAATTATATAGTACTGGTGGAAATAAACAAAAAAGTCTTAGTCAACATGGGTCCGCAATTCAACTGTTTTTGACATATACTCGATTGCATATTGTTTTAGAAGGATAAAAATTTTCAAAGAAATTCTGATCGCAATGTAAATTAAACAAATTTTTATTTAAAGTAAAACTAAAGAAATTGTTCTACATGCCCACCGTTCATTTCTAAGCACGCTTCACACCTCTTATGAAAGATCGACGCAATCTTTCGAAAATTCCTGGAGTCCTCCGAATTTCCCCCGCAACAATTTACGATTCGTTGCCTGAGTTCTTCCAAATTGTTTACAGATCGTGCGTACACTATTGTTTTATATCCTCAAAAATAGAAGTCTAGAGTGTCAGGTCAGGGGACCTAGGAGGCCATGCAGTTGGTCCACCCGTCCTATCCATCTCTCGTTGTAATCTTGATTTAAGAAATTTTCTACTACGATGGAAAATGCGCAGGAGCTCCATCGTGCATAAACCACATATTTAATCTGTTAAAAGTGGCACGTCTTCCAACAAAACGGGTAATTCAGTTCTTAAAAAATCCAAGGTATTACTTGTCCCGTTAAATGATTAGGGAGAAATACTGGACCAATAAACAGTCTCCAAAAATAGCAAGCCAACATTTAGCGAAAAACGGTTTGGTGATGGCAGTTCAACAACAGCATGGGATTTTCATCTGCCCAGGCGTAATTGTTATGAAAATTGAATATTCCGTCTCTTGTAAACCAGCCTCGTCACTCAATAAAATCTGAGTCGCAAATTAGGGTTTCTGCCAGCTTTCGTAAAACCCAATGACAAAAAACCCTACGTGCATCATAATCGAGAGGAGCAAAACTTGCACGCGTTGAATATGGGAGGGATAGAGCTGCTGTTCCCGCAGAATTCTCCAAATGAGAGGATGACTGACGTTCGTTCTGCGGCAAGTCTTCGGGTGCTAATATTTGGGTTGTCTTCTACACCGTCTCAAAATATCTAATTCTACTGCGGGAGAAGAAACTGACCTAGGTCTACCAGAACCACATTAATTTAAATGAACCAGTTTCGGACAGCCGGATATGAAGTCTTGAGAAAATCTTATCACTCGGTAACAACGGATTTGGAAATTCTTCGGCATACATACGCCGTGCTTCAGTGGCATTACCATTCGCACGACCGTACATAAAATGCATATCGGCCATTTCTGCATTGTGTACTTATGCATAATTAGAGAAAAAAAAAATTGACGCAACTGAAAATAATCTGATGACAGATGTCTGACAGAACTAATTTTAAGTCACAATCAGTTGTTTGACAAAGGGAACTATTCTCTCAAAACCGAAAATGTTTTTTTTTTTATTTTAAAATATGCAATCGACTATATGTCAAAACAGTTGAATTGCGGACCCTAAGACTTTTTTGTTTATTACCACCAGTACTATAATTGGGTAAAATATCCGACAACCTTTTTTTAACACACTGTATAAGAAAACTATCTACTATCTATGAAGATAATGTTATAATTAAAATTATAATAACTTATACAGGAATAATGAAAACGACAACATGAAAATACTAAATAATTATTAATAAAGCATTAAATTTATTAATTTCGGGATATTTATTAAATTTTGACGTTTGGATTATGTGGCAAAGCATAGAACAAAACTTTATAGGCTAAAATAATTATTTAACTTATATTCGCCTTACCTTAACAAGAATTGATGACACTTAATGTAATAACTAGCATCTGCTTCATTACCTCCTCGGAAATACATCATCCTGTTCTTTAAGAGCTTGACTTGTGCCACAGTTTGAATGCACAAGCACAAATAAACAGTATCATAACCTATGACTATAGGTATGACGATGCAGAAGAAGTAGTAATGGCAAGCCAACGTGGTGACATCCAAGAATATAACGTCAGAAATCCAAGCTTGGAAAGGAAATACGTTATTCAAGGTTAATATCGGTTTGAAGTAGTACAAATACGCCACTATGCTTGCACCGGCAAGCACTGAAGCTTGGACTAATTCTGTGAGTTTGTAAATATTCACTCTGCTAGTTATTACATGTTCGTCGAGGTGATTATAGTTCCAGAATCTTTCGAACCTATTCTGTAGCAGTTCTTTAATGCCTGGTTTAAAGTACATATACGAGAAATATTTCAACAGCGCCTGGAAAGAAGTCACGTGAGTTATAATGCTACAAAGTTTTACTGATTTTATCTTACGTGTATTATTGAAATTAAACTTTGTATCGTTTCAATCTGGTTGCTTCCGTTGATGTAAAAGAAATTTACGATAATAAATGCGAGCATGTATAGCAGTATGATACTGTTACATATACGAAAAAGAATTATATGTCTTGGAGTGCGATCATGCGTTTCACCCATGAATTGTAGTAAAGCCCTGCTAATCTTAAAGAGGTCTGCCTCATCCGAGGACTTCATGTCGACTAAATTCTGGGGAATTGGATTGAATGCTCTGATATCCCCCCAATCAAAGTTTCTTACAATTAGTTATAATGCGGGGTGTATTTTTATCGATTGTATTATCATCAGTTCCTTTGGAAGGATTTCATTTATCAAATTAAGTCAATTATATGAAGTTCTTTAGGATATGCTGTATGAAGTCTAGTATTTATAATTTAGTAGTCTGTAAAGTTTACTGATTTGTGTTAATAAATAACTATACAGGTATATAGGGATTTATTAATACACATTGGTCTCGTATGGAATTTTCACTTGGGAAAGTTCACCTATTAATATTGAGACAATTTTTTAATTACAGAAGCAGGCTGTCTCGCATAATTGCTGGTGTAGTATCTTCGACAACTTGTAGGGAATTATTTCCTAATTTAGGAATAATGACAGTATTATTATTACATTTTTATATTTTGGTTATTATTGTATGCTTTATTCGAAAACTATAATTCTTTGCCTAAGTTAAGTCATTTGTGTAACACAAGAAATGCTAGTGTTCTGGAGATTCCGTCACATAGATTAACCTTTAGTGAGAAAAGTCTCAGTTACTTAGCCATAAAAACTCTTAATAAGCCACCTAATAAATATAAACGGCTACTCTTGCAATTGTATGAGACTCACATAAAACAAATGTTACTCGCTAAAAGTTATTACTCATTAAATGAATATATGGATGATCCTGAGATCTATTACTTTACTTTTATTCTGTTTTTGGTATTATACAGGGTGATTCTCAATATATGCGACAAACTTTAGGAGGTGATTCCTGAGGTTATTTTGATCATAAAAGTTCATATGAGTGTATGTCCAAAACGGTTTGGTTTTAAAGTTATTGAATGTTTAATAATAAATTATGAACTATGACTAACACGATATAATATCACAGTTGGTGCTTCAAAAACTATCGTGTTGAGAGGGAATTGTTTATTTGTCATTTCAATATTCGTCAATAGTTGTCAGAGTATTCATTCAGTTTATTGCCAGTTTCTGTTTTCTAAAATGAATTACACGAATGCTGAGATGTGTGATATGCATTTCGTTTACGGTCTTGCCAATGGAAATTCGCGTGCTGCTAGACGTCTTTATGAAGAACGATACCCGAACCGTATCATCCAGCATCATTCAATATTTGCCCGTCTTCACCAACGTCTTAGTGAAACGGGAAATTTTAAAAAAACGGACGACTGATAACGGGCACCCATCTACAGTGAGAACTCCACAAGTTGAAGAAATGATACTAAATGAAATTGAGGAATATCCTACTACAAGCACCAGAAAAATTGCGTTTACTTTAAACATTAGTCAAGCCACAGTTTGGAGAATATTGAAAGATCAACTGTTGTATCCATATCACATTCAACGGGTGCAGGTACTTTTGCCGGCAGATTTTCCGCAAAGAGTGGCTTTTTGTCAATGGATGCAAAACACAAAATCGCACAAAATCCTGACTATTTGGCTCAAATATTCTTCACCCACGAGGCTACTTTCTCGAGAAACGCGATTATTAATTTTCATAATAATCACATATGGGCCGAAGAAAATCCGCACGAACTAGTGAATGCCCGTCATCAACATCAATTCTCTGTCAATGTGTGGACCGGAATTGTTGGAGATCACTTGATAGGTCCACATTTTTTACCGATGCGGTTAAATGGCGAGGTATACCGCAATTTTCTTGAAAAGGAGCTACCCCTACTGCTGGAAGAAGTTCCGTTGCAATTAAGATTACAAATGTATTTTATGCATGACGGTATTCCAGCGCATTTTAGTTTAGTTCCTCGCGAGTTTTTGGACAATACGTATCCAGATCGGTGGATAGGACGGGGAGGTCCACAACCGTGGCCTCCTCGGTCTCCAGACTTAAATTCTTTGGACTTTTTTCTCTGGGGTCACCTTAAATCATTAGTTTATACGACTCCCATTGAAAATGTCGATGAACTGAGAAATCGTATTATTGCAGCTTTTCAAACAATTCGAAATACCCCTGGTATTTTAGAATGGACTCGCCAGTCAATACGACGGAGGATAGAAGCTTGTTATTGCAGTTGGGGCGGTCATTTTCAACAGTTAGTATAGTTAATTTTGTTTTACTAATTATTTTGTTAATTTATAATAAAAAACATTAATTATGTTAACTTACTATTAAACATTGTACAACTTTAGAACTAAGCGATTTTGGACATATGTTCTTATGAACTTTTATGATCGAAATAACCCCGGAAATCAGCGCTTAAAGTTTGTCGAATATATTGAGAATCAGCCTGTATATTTGTGAATTTTTAACCACCCTGATTTATGTTATTTAAGATATTTAACGTGTTGTTATGTATTTTACGACGTATCCTATGCTCATATGTAGTCAATAGGGCCAAAATAAATTATTATTGAAACAATGGAAAATAGTCAGGTATGCGGTCTGTATAATTATGGCAAATCGGCAACTCAATCGTTACAATTCTTTATATTTCGCAGATTGTTTGTTCGCTTCATCAGTAGAAGTAAGTAGAGTTAATAAGTTATATCCATATTGAGGCAACCGAAGAAGTTCATCAAATTACAGTTAATTACATTAATCGAAACTTAAACAAACACAAAACAGTTAAAAAAAAACTATTTAAAATTAATAAAATGAAAACACACACAAAAGATTTTTATTATTTTGACTACAATTTTGACGACGTAGGAATGCCAGCTTTTAAAGAAGGGTGACGTATATGATATAGCCTTATATATACCTCAAGATGTAAGGTGTTTAATACTTTCACTGATATACAAATTTACCCAACGTTTCTTGTTCCTTGCTAGCAAGCCTCTTCCCTCAAAACACTAACCCATCACGTTGTTCCACTTTTACATGATCTCCCTCTTGCTCTCTTCCTGTGCGGTTATGTTTGCCTCTGGTTCTCCAGTCGAATTAAGTGTCCAATTGTCTAATCCAATGATCGGTTTTAAATCTGTTTTTACTACCTCGTTGCGAACTTTGTCTCTCCTTGTGTTGCCTCGGAAGATGATAATAAAGGAAAACACTTCACTTATGAATTTAAACCGGGTTTTACTTCACAGCACCGACCATACATTCAACATAATCTAACACACATCTTCTATGAGACTGTTATTATTAATTATTGATTCTGTTGTGTGGTTTGGGGATTTCGTCTTTATTTTATCTATGGGCGGGTGTAATCCGAAGAAGGTAACTTGGCCAGAAAGACCTATCGCGCTCCCATGTCCATTTTAGCCCTCTCAGTCAAGTTGCACCCTATCACGAAAGTTCTCAATCTGACTGAGAGTTAACTTGTCGACTCTGGGTTCGGCCAACCGATCGATCCCAAAGTGCGTCTGCCTCTCCACGTCCACGGCCGGACAGTTGACAAGTGTGGGAATGCGTAGGAAATTCGTGAGCAGAAATTTCCTACGCGCTCCCACATTTTCTGCACAGGGGAGAATTCACTAGCCCCATGCGGTACATGTGTTTATTTAGTGCGCAGTGTCCAGTTAAGATTCCTGTGAGTAATCTCAATCTGTCCATGCTCATTCCTCATTCGGACGAAGCTCTAGAGATTTTCAGTGTTCTGCGCCGGCGAGTCCATACCAAAAGGAGCGGTTGGCAAGTTGGAACCTGATAAATATTTTGTTGCTGTCATATGAGCTACTACACGTTGGTTTTGGACCTAAGAGCGGTAGTTCGCTAGCGCCCCTTGCTAACGTGTCAGCTGTTTCATTGCCTCCTACCCGTCTCAATGTAACATTTAGATCTTCCGCCAGCTGTTTGAAATTTCAACACATCGGATAACGTACAGTGATACAACATATGGAAAATCATTGCAACCGTTATAATGCCGTTTGCGTGTCATACGTTGTGTTATTTTTTAACGTTTTACGTTATTTTAACGTAAATGATACAAACTTATATGTTCGAAATAAATTTTATTAAATATTGACTCAATAACACATAATTTAAATACAAGTGCACTTATAATCATCAAAACCCAATAACTATTTATAGATGGTATTCCTCAATAATGTGTAAATCGAAAATGATAACCTGATTACCTGTTAAATAGGAGAATTAATAGTCAAAACGGTGTTACTCTATACAACAAAACCGCAAGTATACAACACATGCTTTTTACTTACAGACACGAAAGTGCTGACGTTAATCTGAATGATGCCACCCCCGGTGAGATATTCCTGCATTTGGCCCCTCATCAAGTAAGCACCACCAATTTTTGGAACTTGACGCTACCCTTATACCAATCAGACAGGTATAAGGAAGTTGGAATATCTTCAAACTGCAATAATGAATGATGATGCTATAGAATAGTGAGAAGGTTGTATCATTCGGTTGAGAGTACCTCGTTTATTAGTGCTTGTGCCGGAAAAGTGTAGAAAGCAAATTCGGAAATCACTGCTACTCCATTCACTAATCGTTCAATTTCTATTTTTGAACTCCTAAGGGAGAAAAGAAGAACAGTTAGACAATCATGTCAATTTGCAGTACATGGTGACAAGAGGAAATGCTGCTTTACTATTTGGTTTTTAAAAAGGATTTTTATAAAAAGTTTTTACTTGTTCCAAAAACCTAAAAAAAATATTAAACTTTTAAAATGAATTTTAAAATAAATCAGTTTATTTTGTACATTTTTGGACACGGACAAACAGAAAAAGTTTTTTCTTATTTTCGCACAGGATATCCCGTTCTGGGCCGCTAGAAAGCGCCGTAACCCTAACGTATTATATACTGTTGGGCGCGTTTTTCGACGAGGATTCCATATCTGGCAGTGCCATCCCGCTATCGGTAACCGTTTTGGAGATATCGGCGGAAAACGTAAATTTTGATCGAAAATTTTAGCAAAAATCGGTAAGAAATCACCGAAACCTTGAGATAACCCCAACGTATTACACAACAAAATACGCGTCTTTTCGCGGAGAATCGAATGCCGCCGCGCGCGTCCTCCTAGCACTTACCGTTCTCGAGATATGGACGTTCAAAGTTTGAAACTTAAAATCGACGCTACTGCGTCCGCGAGGTGACTTTTAGACGCGTCTTCCGACGAGGAATCGAACGATATAAAGCACGATCCGATATCCTTAACCGATTCCGAGATATTTGAGGTCAAAGTTTCGGATATGAAAATGGTCCCTAGAGCCTTTGCGTGTACTCCATTAGACGCGCATCGTGACGGCAAATCGAATGATAAAAAGCACGATCCGATATCTCTAACCGTTTCCGAGATATTTGAGCTCAAAGTTTTTGAGATAAAAATGGTCCCTAGAGCCTTTGCGCGTAGTCCATTAGACGTGCATCGTGACGGCGAATCGAATGATAAAAAGCACGATCCGATATCTCTAACCGTTTCCGAGATATTTGAGGTTAAAGTTTTTGAGATTTAAATCGACGCTAGAGCGTTCTAGTATAGCCTATCAGATGCGCATTGCGACGGGGAATCTAATGCTCAAAACCGGAACTCGATATCTTTTATCGTTTCCGAGATATTCGCAAAAATGTGCTGAAAATCGTTAATTTCCTTATTTTTCACCCTTAAATCGTTACTTTTCGGGGAAACTATCGCTCCGATTTTGTTCTAGTGCAGTGCACAATGTTCGCGTGGTCGATGCGAATATTTTGAGACCAAGCAGAACCCTCTAGCTGCTGTCGTTCTGGAGTTATGTTAAAAAAACGAAAAAAAACACGCGTTTCTTGGCCGTTTTCCTTATCCTGGGACACGAGATAGCGTCCAGAGCCGCTAGATAACATCGAGACCCCAATGTGTTGTATACTGTCGGACGCGTTTTTCGACGAGGATTCCATTGCTGGCAGCGCCAACGCGCTATCGGTAACCGTTTCGGAAATATCGGCAAAAAACTTAACTTTCGATCGAAAATTTTAGCAAAAATCGGTAAGAAATCACCGAAACCTTGAGATAACCCCAACATATTACACATCAAAATACGCGTCTTTTCGCGGGGAATCGAATGCCGCTGCGCGCGTCCTCCTAGCACTTACCGTTCTCGAGATATGGGCGTTCAAAGTTTGAAACTTAAAATCGACGCTACGGCGTCCGCGAGGTGACCTTTAGACGCGTCTTCCGACGAGGAATCGAACTACATAAAGCACGATCTGATATCTCTAACCGTTTCCGAGATATTTGAGGTCAAAGTTTCGGATATAAAAATGGTCCCTAGAGCCTTTGCGTGTAGTCCATTAGACGCGCATCGTGACGGCGAATCGAATGATAAAAAGCACGATCCGATATCTCTAACCGTTTCCGAGATATTTGAGGTTAAAGTTTTTGAGATTTAAATCGACGCTAGAGCGTTCTAGTATAGCCTATCAGATGCGCATTGCGACGGGGAATCGAATGCTCAAAACCGGAACTCGATATCTTTTATCGTTGCCGAGATATTCGCAAAAATGTGCTGAAAATCGTTAAATTTCCTTATTTTTCACCCCTAAACCGTTACTTTGCGGGCAAACTATCGCTCCGATTTTGTTCTAGTGCGGTGCGCTATGTTCGCGTGGTCGATGCGAATATTTTGCGACCAAGCAGAACCCTCTAGCTACTGTCGTTCCGGAGTTATGTTAAAAAAACGAAAAAAACACGCGTTTCTTGGCAGTTTTCCTTATTCTGGGACAAGAGATAGCGTCCAGAGCCATTAGATAACATCGAAATCCCAATGTGTTGTACACTGTAGGACGCGATTTTCGACGAGGATTCCATTTCTGGCAGCGCCGACGCGCTATCGGTAACCGTTTTGGAAATATCGGCAAATAACGTAAATTTTGATCGAAAATTTTAGCAAAAATCGGTAAGAAATCACCGAAACCTTGAGATAACCCCAACGTATTACACATCAAAATACGCGTCTTTTCGCGGAGAATCGAACGCCGCCGCGCGCGTCCTCCTAGCACTTACCGTTCTCGAGATATGGGCGTTCAAAAGAATAAGTTTGAAACTTAAAATCGATGCTACGGCGTCCGCGAGGTGACCTTTAGACGCGTCTTCCGACGAGGAATCGAACTACATAAAGCACGATCTGATATCTCTAACCGTTTCTGAGATATTTGAGCTCAACGTTTCGGATATAAAAATGGTCCCTAGAGCCTTTGCGTGTAGTCCATTAGACGCGCATCGTGACGGCGAATCGAATGATAAAGAGCAGGATCCGATATCTCTAACCGTTTCCGAGATATTTCAGGTCAAAGTTTTTGAGATAAAAATGGTCCCTAGAGCCTTTGCGTGTAGTCCATTAGACGCGCATCGTGATGGTGAATCGAATGATAAAAAGCACGATCCGATATCTCTAACCGTTTCCGAGATATTTGAGGTTAAAGAAAATTAAAATCGACGCTAGGGCCTTCTAACATGGACTATCAGAAGCGTATTTTAGCGGGAAATCGATTGCTGGAAAGCGGAACTCGATATCTTTTATCGTTTCCGAGATATTCGCAAAAATGTGCTGAAAATCGTTAAATTTCCGTATTTTTCGACCCTGGTGGATTCGGTTCTACCGCTGTGCAGCATATTCCCCTCATCGAGCCGCATTTTTTGAGACCGAGCCGAACCCTCTAGCTGCTGTCGTTCCGGAGTTATGTTGAAAAGACGAAAAAAAGCCGCGTTTTTTTTATTTTCGTACAAGTTATGCCGTTCTGGGCCGCTAGAAAGCGTCGTAACCCTAACGTATTATATACTGTTGGATGCGTATTTCGACAAGGATTTCATTTCTGGCTATCGGTAGCCGTTTCGGAGATATCGGCGAAAAACATAAATTTTGATCGAAACTTTTAGCAAAAAAAAAGCGTAGGGGAAGGTGGAGCAAGATGGGAACATTAAGCTTTAGAACACTGCATCAGGATTGCCAAATGATATACAAGTTCTAAGTACGCTTGTTGTAATCTTTAAAATTATCTGCTGATGGATGAATTTACAATTTTTCGATGGGTACTCTTGATGTTGTGAGAAAATTTTGAAAAGAAATGCGTAAATACACCATCTTGCCCCACCATGGGAGCAAGATGGGGTTCCAGTTAAGAATGGGTCGTACCATACATCTAGGTAATAGGTAAAAAAAAAATAGATTCTTAAAATATTCTTAAAAACATGCAGGAACAAAGCTTAAACTCTCTAAAGCGGAACTACTTAAAATAAAAAAAATACAATAACGATAAGAATATTAAACTTAATCTTCACAATTGAGACAATAGAAGATGAACTCATCCACGTTATTCGCATAGCCTCCATGTACCTAACCTCGCCATCCATGGCATTGTATCAATACTTCCCATTACAATACTAACATTGAGCGTCATCCTCCTCAACAGAAGAACTTGATTATTTCCTTGACGTTCTCTAAAAATCTATCACTTTGCTTTCCTTACAAAATTCGGCTCTTGATCTCTTTTGTTTTCTTCTTTGTCATTTTTTTTCCTTTAACTCTTCGTCAGCACTTCTAGTTGCCTTGGTTTCTCCAGACTTCTATTTTCTTGTAGCAGATTTTTATATGTAGTGCTTGTAAGGATTGTTGTCTTTCCCTTGTTACGCTTTGATTGAACCTTTACTTTATTCCTAACATGAGAAATAGGCATTATGTCTTCGAGAAAGCATAATGGCATATCCAGGCACAATGGACCAGACTGAAGAGTGAGATATTGATGTCCCCATGTTGCCCCGTACCAATAGCCCCATCTTGCCCCTTTGGGACATTTTCTGGTTATGTTATAATAACATATTAAATATTTGAAATAAACAAATAACACACTATAGAAAATACATGCAATATATGTCAATTAATAAGCGCAAAAAAGTGTAGTTGTAAATAATTTACTTATGCTTCCGATACTGGCCGTTGAACTCACCATCAAAATAATAATGAAATTCTGGAAATTGCAAAGTTCACGCACAAACAGTAATAATTTTGTTATTACGACTAGTAAAGTGTCCCACATTACAACAAACATAAAACAGCACTTGTCAATATTAGGACTGCTATTATTTGACTATGCTTACTGCCGTTTTGTAGATAAGACGATGTTCCCATCATGCCTCGTGGCCCCATCTTGCCCCACCCTCCCCTATAGATATTCTACAACATACATCCTTAGATCAAGTTAATATATGAAATATACTGCAACTGAGCGATTACAGACCTTTGTCGCACCAGCGAAAATGAACTATGTTCTTAGACATTTGCTATTTATGCATTCTATTAAATAATATGCAACTTTTTGAATCTACATTGGACTTGGAAAGGAATATGCAGTTTGATGTTAGTTAAAGGGTTTGGAACAAGAAAAAGCTTTTATGAAAAAAAATCCTTTTTTTCAGTCAGCAGCAAAAAAAAAATCCTCTACGACACAAAATCGACAACACACTTATATTACAACAAAAAAATTACCTTAGGAAAATGTATAGTTCGGCACAATTTGAACCAATAGTTATGAAATAGTGGAAGAGAAATGTGAAGGAGTAAATATCTTGTAAGCGACGGAATGCCCTACAAAATAAAATAAAAATTATTGGCATTCATACAGGATGTGCCATAGAATTATCCTATTTAAGATTTCGCCTTTGAAACTTTCAAAGTTGACCATAATTGTAAATGAATGATTCTTACATGGGAAATAACAAATACTATTCTATAATACTTTCAATTATATAGGGCATCTATGTCGTATTTCAAATGTTTTTAGTGATGCAAAGAATTTTTGGTACCACCTTTAAAAAGACAACATTAAGGCATTCTACTAATCTACTATGCACGCAAATCAATGTTGTTAATGTAGCATCAGCCGTTCTTGAATCACGTACAGGTTGTTTAAAACTCTTGTTGAAAATATGTTAGTGTAGTTCCTTCCTTCCTGATTATGTTTTATTGAAATATTGATATATTTCATTTACTATAACAGACGAGGTACGTCATTACTTGCAAATTCGGGCCATACAATACCATATTATTAAAATAACCAACTAACATAAAACTTATTCATGTTTAATTAAAGATACTATGTTGGTCCATACTGCTTTTTAAATTGCATGCTTGTCACATCTTCTCAATGTATTCCCACCAATTTAGTTATAGCTGTCAACTGTCAAAGGGTTATATTCTGCATTTGCAGTAAAGTGTGGGAATTTGCGTTTATACTTGGTATATATTTATTTAAAATAAGTAGTTATTACAACTAAACCATACCGAAACCATTGTGTAAACAATCGAAGGAGTTAATAGTTTCGTTAATCGTGTATTTCAACGCAGAACGCGGAAACAACGGACCATTACTCCCGTTAACTTTTGTGCGAGGAGTATAAAATCCATATATTTTTAATATCATATTCTTTACAATATTTCGTTTTTAGAGAATAACGAGTGTTCTAAACATTCATGTTGCAAACATAAGCAAAATTTCATCCATAAGTAAACAAGGAATTACATCCACTAACCCAAAACGAAAATGCATACGAAATAAATGTTGTAAAAATTGATTATTCTACTCATTGCCAATGTGCTATTGGAAACACAATTTATAACATGTACGAAAACAGTGAGTATATACAAATATTATTTACAGAAGTGGTTCTTCCACATACATTTTTCAGACTAACATAACACATTAAACATTTTGAACAGTGCTCTTAAAGAAAAAGACATTTCTATGGTTGAAACACATTGTTGCGGTATATATTATTTGTTCTCAAAGAAAAGGAAGTTTGTTACGAAACGATGGATGAAATATGGCAGATCGGGGGATGCATAGAATTGTATAAAGCGGATTGAATTAAATTAGTCTGGAAATTTGACGTACTTGGTGTACAACATATTGGAAACGAAATTTAGAAGTAGTAAATCAGGGAGATTGGTTTTTATAGAGAAGAAACTTGCATACTAATCGTTACTGTGAATACTTTAAGCGATAATGGTCCCGATTAAATTTATTGTACTCACTTGTGCTTTTTTGTTATTTTTTCCACTGCTATCATGATTAACATACTTTAAATCCTGATTTTCCAAAAGAATCATCACTAATATTAACGGTAAATGTTATTTTTAAGAGTTTGTTTATTCACCTATCAAAAGTGTTTGACAGTTAAATAACCTAACGGTTTGTTTACGTTTTGACGAACAGAAAATTTGCAACACGGTCGTGACGTAATAGCAAACTGACTCACGTAGTACCTCGTCTGTTATAGTAAATGAACTATAGTAGAATCACATTCTGCATTGATTGACATTAGAGCTGAGCTATGACGCAGTAATTACTTGGAATGAACACAATCTGCCCAAATCTATGCAAATTAGATTATACAAAGTGCTCTGTAAGTTATGTACTGGAATCACAATCTTCTACGACTGATAAATTTTATTTAATTATTGAAAATTTGTGACAGTTAGTATTTAGGTATTAGCAGATTATCACTGAGGAAAGCAAATTTATCTATTGCTTTCAAATCTTTCATTAATTCTTTGTAGGTAAAGAATCAGAAATTGAAAGCAACTCATAAACTCTTACAAAATATAACTGATTTCAATATTCCAAATTCCTTAAAGGAATCATGGTTAGCTGCCGCAAGTTCAAAACCAAATTCATTTTTAATGATAACACCAAGCTTTACTTACCTCAATAAATGTTCATGATATTCCACCAAAGAGCACAAACTCTGTTTCGAATCAAAATTCTTACAAACGATATTCTTCATTCTGTACTTCAAACGTCTTACTTGGATTACAATCCCGGCACACAAAACCAGATACAAGCAATCGTAAGCTATTATCACTGGGGGTATTAATAAGAGCAGGTAATACTGCAGAGCCAATATTAAGACATTCATACTGAAGGAATTGGATTCCCAAGTTTCCAAAAGGAACACCGATTTATGAAATCCAGGTCTTAACATGAAAGTGCAAATCATGACGACGGAATAAGCCAGGAAGAAAGCGTTGACTTTCGTGATAACCTTTTGAAATTTGGTATCTGATACCAGGAATTTTTCCGTAAAGTCTTGAGGGTCCCATGATAGTTTCGTTAGTTCTATTAGTAGTTGTTCTATCTTTGATTTGTTGAAAATAATGAACAGATATTTAGCTTGGGTCTGTAAATGCAAAATGGTGGAGAGTTGTTATAGTGTGTGTATGTCAAAAAGAACAAAAATATAGTTTTGCAAAGAGTTGTGGAATATATGAGTCAATGGTGCTTTTTTAGGTAATAATCTATTTTGGGTCTCAACTTGAAAGTGCAAATCATTAGGTCAGAATAAGCCAAGCATTTTTTTTGATAATCTTTTGAAATTGCGTATCTGATACTAGTCTTGAGGGTCCCAGGATATTTTCGTTAGTTCTATTAGTAGTAATTCTTCTATATTTAATTTGTTGATAATACTGAACAGATATTTAGCTTGGGTCTGTAAATGCAAAATGGTGGAGAGTTGTTATAGTGTGTGTATGTCAAAAAGAACAAAAAAATAGTTTTGCAAAGAGTTGTGGAATATATGAGCCAATGGTGCTTTTTTAGGTAATAATCTATTTTGGGTCTCAACTTGAAAGTGCAAATCATTAGGTCAGAATAAGCCAAGAATCTTCTTGATAATCTTTTGAAATTGCGTGTCTGATACTTAGTCTTGAGGGTCCCAGGATATTTTCGTTAGTTCTATTAGTAGTAATTCTTCTATATTTAATTTGTTGGTAATAATGAACAGATATTTAGCTTGGATCTGTAAATGAAAAATGGTGGAGAGCTGTTATAGTGTGTGTATGTCAAAAAGAACAAAAAAATAGTTTTGCAAAGAGTTGTGGAATATATGAGCCAATGGTGCTTTTTTAGATAATAATCTGTTTTGGGTCCCAACATGAAAGTGCAAATCATTACTTTTGAATGAGCCAAGAAACTTTTGATAATCTTTTGAAATTGCGTGTCTGATACCAGGAATTTTTTGGAGAAGTCTTGAGGATCCCAGGATATTTTCGTTAGTTCTTAGCATATTTTGCCATTATTGCCTTTTCAAATAATAACTAACATGGGGTTATTACAAAACGTTGCTGCATGAAATTACTTTGAAACAAGTTATTATTTCCAAAACTTTTGTACTCTAGGTATAATTGAAATAATTTGAAAAAAGTATAGAAAAGTTAAGGCAAGTAATGAAATGAATTTTGAACAATAACTAATTTTGTTAAAGCCATTACTTTAACCAAATTACTTACAAATATAGTATTTAATCATATCTATAAAACCAATAATTTTATCATTCTATATTGACCTGCTTTTAAATTTACTAATTCTCTTTATCTAACATAAAAGCAAAATAAAAAATTGTTTTTACATACGTGAACACCACAAGCTACAGATTCGATATATTCTGCATAACGTTGATTCTTCTCACGCTGAAACGGTGTCGCAATTATAAAAAATGTAGCTGTACTTATGGCTATTAGATTCAAAGTACGATATATTATCAGCAATCTCGTAGACTGATACATTTTTTCGCCCAAGATTTTTAAGACACCCAATGGTATTCTACTCATGTAGTCTGGAGATAGTAGCATTTTCAAGTTGCCTCTTCGGGCTACTGAAATCGAATGAATTCACGCACAGTAGAGTGTAGTGATTATATGCCTCTACTTATGTTTTTAGGAAGAAAGTTTTACTGTATAATTGGGAAAATGATGTAAGAGATAATTTGGAGGTAATTGAAGTAGTAAATACGATGTTGTAATAAGCCGTCGATAAAAAGTTATCAATAAAATTTATAGTTTAATGAAACGGTTAGGAGTAAAATTGGTAATATTGCGGATAAAATAGATATTTTTTTTTCACACAAATTTATTCGAAATGAATGAATAACAAGGCTACTGTAATACAATTATAAAAATTTTAATTTTAGTCTATAAATTGATGTATATATACAGGGTGTATCAAATAAAAAAGTAAATTTTGCTTGGGTGTTAACTACAAGACATATAAAGCACAAACCCACCGAAACCGGATTTCATCATTAAAGAATAAAAAAAAAGGAAAATATAGAGCCAAAAATTCTTTAGTCCGGGCCTGATGCAAGGAAACGTCATGCTAAGCACCCGCTAAACGTGGTATTATGTATAAATACATTGCACTCATTTAGTATTATTCTTAATGGTATGCCGTAAGTTCATTTAACGTCATTCTGAATAAATAAAAATAGCAAAACTGAGGTATTTTTGATTTCTTCTTTTTATAAAATAAACATTCCTTTTTTGTTAAGAGCATTCTACGTAAGTCTACAAAGTATTATTTTTAATATATTGATAAGACGTTCGAGTTTCACCGGATATGCGACTTCAGAAGTTACAAAAAACGTAAATATTTTTCTTTCGCTTTGTCGAATCGAGAGTTAGTTGTTGATAAACGGTACCACATGAATCTGAGTTATTTATTTTGGATTTATTTAATCAAATAACGCAAAATGAATTGAATCGAATTACATAGAAATAAATGTAGATACAGAAAATTTGCAAACACGCCTTTTTACTATGATTTCGCGCGAAAATGAATCTATACATTCCCGCGCTTTTGCTGATGCATCAAGCTTCGATTTTCTTTATATGAAATCATGATGGTCCTGAAAAGGATCGTTTTTTCGAGACGGGAAGAATTTAAATTAAAATGTTCGAAGTGGCTTGCACTCCAAGCGGCGATCCACACAAAACTAACAGCGGTAATGACTGAATGATAGTGGTATGTGGGGGTATACTCGGGACAGCATTTAGGTTGGGCACAGGTGCGGGTCTAGCCCACGGCATTTATAAAGTATATTTTTTTTCTCGTTAACGCTTACAGATAGACCCCCTGTGCATTAAAACTTTTTGATTGTATATGACTACAGTTGCTACATATTATTATATTTACCTCTATATCTGATACACCCTGTATATAATAATGTATATGTTGATTGCCACAAAAACTGCTGTTCTAGATATCAATCCTTTAATTGTTTTATTTTAACATAGTACATGTTTCGCGCCTAGGCCATCCTTAGGTGTGTTTTGTAATCTGTTGAAAAGGTGATGAAATTTGTCTGATTTTTACATTTATAAAATTAATATTGGAAAAATGTTTTTTATGTTTTTAAATCACCAAATTTCGACACTATTATTGCTTTGGAAGTTGAGAGAATACTACGGACAAACAAAAACCAAAAAAATAGTGTTATAATAATTTTGAGATCTCCTTAGGAAACTTGAAGATGCCGCCATAAGTCGAAACAGATTGTTTGAAAAGATTTTTGCTTATAAGCGGGGATGGAAAAGTTTTTGTGGACCTACTGAAAGATGTTTTAAGGGAATATAGTTTTCAACAATAAATAAAAAACGGTTTATTTGAGCAAGTTGTATTAATCACTGTTTATATCATTTTACTTAAAGCGATGTTTAAACATAAACATATGTCTTTTTCAAGCTTCGTAAAAATTTTTATAAGTGAACGTCAATAGTTATATAGGGATATAGGGTATAATAGGAATATAGTTATATTTTAAAAACATTAGAATAAGTGTCTTTGTTCTATATCTTAATTTTCATAGGCTAGGTAGATAACAAATTAATCTCTTTTGCTAGTAATAAATCTACAAAAATAAAATATGGATTAACTCAACCATAAACAGTATTCCTTAAAAGGGTATACATTGAAAAAGATAATTTCAGTACCTGGAACAAATTTAGAAAAACATAACAATAATCTATACATTCCTTTTTTACTTACAGAAGTAAACGCAGCCAAGTTTATTTCCAAAATACCCCCTGCATGCAAGCATTCGCGCAATTGTGCTCTCATTGTAATGAACAGCAACAGTTTTTGGCAACCTATACTGTTCTTACCATTCGGACATGTATAAAGAGCTTGATACGTTTTCAAACTACAATAGTGAAGAAGTCAGAATAAAAATTAGCATTTGTTGCATATTACCTCGGCCGTTATAGCTTCTGCTGGAAAGGTATAAAAGGCGAATCAGAGACCAAGATTACTATACTACTCACTCGTTCCATTTCGAATTTTGAGCTCCTAAAAAGGTTTTTTAAAGAGTGATGTTATCAAAACGGAAGTATGCCCGATTTTTTAATTATTTTCTCTTTAGTATTTTGTATTTTTGGGAGATTTTATTATTTTTTTTATTATTAATTATCGAATGTTATGGAATGTGAGTAGAAATATTCAATTCTAAAATGCATTACTGATTTTCATCATGAATTAGTGTTTGACAACAATGGTTTTTACAAATTTTGAGGAAAAATTTATAATATCATGCATATAAACTGCAATGTTTTCATGAGCTACTTGCAGTGGATTATTAATCAAGACAAGAGGAATTTTCTCAATGGTTTCAAAATAATCTAAACTATGAGGATATCCTTAACATAGTTTTTTTATTTGCTCAGATAGGGCTTGGTTTTATCTTTTTGGATATACAGGGTGAGTTTTTTTATCTTGAGACTACGAAATATCTCTAAAACACTGCATCAAACAAAAAAAAGATCTTCATAAGATTTGTTATAATGTAGGGGGCTCACTGAATGGTGCCGAACTCGATCCCCCCCCGAGTGGGAGGGGGGGCAACTTTGAAATCTTAAACGGGAACCCCATTTTGTATTACAGATTCGGATTCTACACCATCAAGCAGGTAGTTTTTGTTTGAAACTTTTTTTTCGATTCGTAACAGATTGCGATGTAATCGCAAAAAAAAAACATTATTGTGAACGTCTAGAAAAAATACACAAAAAAGGGAAGCAAGCAAACATAATTTTGTGTTTTTTTTTATTTTAACATAAACTAACATTTCAAAAAGCCATGTGTTCGAAAGTGTACCCCTTCACTTCGATACATTGATTTATTCGCAATTGGAATGCTATTCAACGATATAAAACCGTACTTTATTCAGTACTTGCCATGCTGTGAATACTTACACATTGTCCGATCCCCATTTAGATTATTAATTATTAATCCAATACAAATTAGTTAGTGTTGAATATTTGAACAGTAATGGAGGCTATAACATTACAAGAGAGAATTGAAATGATTTCGATCGAATTCGGCACCATTCAGTGAACCCCCTACATTATAACAAATCTTATTAAGATTTGATGCAGTGTTTTAGAGATATTCCGTTGTCTCAAGTTAAAAAACTTACTCAGTATAAATGCGCAGAATATCAGATTGTGGTCAATTACAACTTATCTGATTTTTCTCCATCTTTGATTGAAAATTGTAATCTACGAATTTCCAAAGCAATTATTCCGAATAAATAAATTTGTGTCTCTGATAATATTGGAAATATATTTAGTTCACTCACCTTAGTAATGTATACAATTCTGCGCAATTTGAATCCAGCGTGAGGAAATAATGGAACAACAGCGCAAAAGAATAGATTTCTTTCATTTGCCGGAATGCCCTGAAACATTATCATAATATAAATGCTTAGAAACATTCGTAATTTGAATAATTTCTTAATACCGTACTTTCAGATACATTCCTGATTGGAAGGCCATGTTTTTTTTTTTAATCATTGTTCGCAGTGCTAATCACTTTGATAGTTTGTCACCACAATATGTGCAAAAAATCAGTAAAAGAAAATTTTCTTGAAAAAAATTGCAATAATTTATCCTACTAGCGTGATTTCTAGGTAAGATCTGATGAACAACTGATACTTTGTATGGATACAAATGCAAGCGACGCTTCAAAATTATATGAACGCTACTAGACGATATATTCGTTTGAAGTGAATGTTAGATATCTGAAACATAAATATTTAGATAGGTTAAGCAAATAATGTATAGAGTGTTTTGTAGGAAAAAACTCATTTTATTTGGTTGAAAATCTAGGATATTTTTAGCAATTTTTTGCAAGAAATGCTAATACTTCAAAAACTATTAAGAATAGGTATACTACACCCTAATGTCAATCGATGTAGAATTTTACGCTGCATTCAATGCTGTAGTAAAAAATACCATGTTCGATTTGAAAAAAAAAAAAGTTTTGTTAGCTTAAACGTATCCACATTGGAGGCGCGTTTTTGAACACCCTGTATGTGATTCAGTGATTACTGCTATAATACCTTATAGCTACATCCTTGTATTTACATCGACTTTAGTAGATTGCTTTTATTTGAAAGAGTGTAAATGTCAAAAAGTCAGCGAAAATGAAATTATCTCAAAAACGGTCTAGTTTAGGGATAGAGAACCTTCATATAAAATGGTTACAAATGACTCGCCAAATTCATTGGACCGATAAAAAGTATACCATTCCATTTAAAATAAAAAAATTGATATCAACACCCTGTATAGCGAAAGTGCTATAAAGGTGAAAATATTTTCCTTAAATAGATCACAGTAGGCCATGTCTACACTGCAAGTTTCAAAATCAAATTTCCACTAGAAGTTTAAAAAAATCTGATGTCCCAGTTCGCTGGGACACCCTGTATAAAATCTTGATGAGGTATCTTAGATGTTTAGTATAAATTAAAAGGGTAGATTTAGCATAAGCAAAGATATAAGGCACTATTTAAAAAAAAAATCAAGTTACCTTGGTTTAAAATTAAGCAAATGTTCAGGACTATAGTGGACATTTTCCCAATCTTATCTTTAACAACAGCCAACTCTAATCAGAAACATATTTAAAAGCACGGTATATCTTTCATATTTATATATTACCTCAACAAATGATCATGACACCTTATGAGATTATAGAGCTCATTATTAGTTCTGGGGCTATCTATAGCAAATGTAAAGAATCTTTCCATCTTATATCGTAATCTTCGAACTTGTACAACAATCTCACCACACAATGCCAGATATAAGCAATCGAACGTCATTATAATAGCCGTTAGGATCATAAACATGTAATACTGCAAAGCCAATACTATAGTGGATACCACTAACGATTCTGCCACATAAGTTTCCAAAATATACAGCGAATTTTGAAGCGCAGGTCTTAGCATGTAAACGTGGACCAAAATAGCTGATTGTGTTAAAAATGAACTGGTGGCAAATGTGATCCGTTTCTGAAATTTCGTATCGGAAGCCAAAAATTTTTCGGTAAAATCTTTCGGGTCCCAAGATATTTCTGCTAATTCATTAAGGAGGTTTCCTATCCTGGTTTTGTTATATATGAAGAATAGATACATGGCTTGTGTCTAAAAGTCGAGTAAAATCTGGCAGTAATAATTGCATCATCAAAACAATTTAATGCACTTCTCATAATTTGAATTTACAGGTATGATTTAACTTACGTGTAACGATCCAGAAAATGATTCCATATATTCAGCGTATCGTTTCGATTTTTCATCTTTGAACGGGCCCACGGCAATGAATAATATTACGATTGATATAGCGATAATATTAAAGAAACGATAAACGTTTAATAACTTCGAAGAATAGTACATGTGTTCGCCGATGAGCTTTAGTATATTCAACGGTACTTTACTCATATAGTTTGCGGGTAGCATCTTTGACCAATCCTTTCTCTTTCAGGGACGATGGACGACTGACCGTCAGAACTTAGTGAATAGTCACAGCGATGATGGATGCTAGACGAGATAAATTACGTAATAGTGGGGTGCAATAAGTGAAAGACGATGCAATGAAGTCTCATTAACAAGAAATCAATAATGGGTATTAAGAAAATTATGCAATATATTGATAATTGCGTAATAATGAAGGATTTTGTGTCGTGTGATGCATTTGGTAGTGATGTGAAAACCATGAGAGCTAAAACATGGTACCGCTATTTTCGGTTAGGAGTTTAAAATGCAATTGCTTTCTATTGCAATTTTTGTTACATATAGGTAATGCTATATCTATATAAAACCGTTTGTATATTTCAAATAAAATGATTTGGGTTAAGTAACATGTAGGTACAATATATGACCGGGTTTTTATATTAATAAAAACTACAAGATCAGATCTTAAATAATTTTATTGTAATTTAAAAAGATTTAATTTGCACTAAAAAATTACTAATATAACTTTATTAACCCGTAATCTATTTATAAACAGTCTTCCTCAAAAGTGTGTACAAAGAAAAGGATAACTTTAATACCTGAAACAATTTACAACAAAATAAAATTATACACATAGCGTGATAACTCACAATCAAGATTTTTACTTACAGAAGTAAATGCGCGCAAGTTTACCTCCACAATACCACCTCCTAGTAAGCATTCACGCACTTGTCCTCTCATTGTGGTGAATAATAAGAGTTTCTGGCAATCTAGACTACTCTTATACCAGTCGGACATGTATAGAGAGGTTGACACTTTTTCAAACTGCAACAGTAACGAAGTCAGAATAGAAATCTGTACCACGGACTTTTTGTTGGATTTTACCTCAACTGTTAGGGCCTCTGTTGGAAAGGTGTAAAAAGCAAATTCAGAAACAACTGCTATTACATTGATTAAATGCTTTATCTCCAATTTGGAACTTCTAAAATTTAGCTAATTAACAAGGAGAACCCGCCAGATGTTAAGCTCAGATCTAGTCCTGGATTTGGGGATACCTTGGAGTATTTTTGTAACATATTAGCCATAGATGACTAGACGTCATAGAACATAGTTTTGCATTTCCTATACGTACCTAAATAGCGCAATGCGTTCGTAATAGCTTAGTGATAAATCGCTTGACGAGTAAATTTGACACTGTTAATCATGAAGTATTGTCTGCTATTTTTCATTAACCTATTAGATAACTTTTTGCGTGGTGGATCGCAATCTGTGAAGATTGATAGTGCTGTTTCCAGCAATGTTTAACTCTGTTCTGGTGTGCCTCAAGGTTCGACTCTTACTAGATTTGAACCCAGCTGCACAGATTACATGCCAAGCGCTTTAGCACTAAACTATTACGGACTTGTAAGCTATATAGTTGCGTATTTAGGTACCTATGCCAGATGTAAAACTATATTGTGCTCTAAAAAAATAATGGCTCATCATCTATGGCTAATATTTTTTAAAAGTTCTTCAAGGGGTCTCCACTATCAATTGACAGATTTGGGATTAAATCTGAGCTTAACATTTGGCGGGATCTCCTTATTAGTATAATTATAAGAAAAGAACAATAAAGTAGAAAAGTCGTAAGAGATGCTATGGTTTTTTTTTTTGTAATTATTTCACGTTAGTAAAAGCAGTATAAAGTATAGTATTATGAATAGATTATTTAAGATTTGTTAAACTGAAAAAAAAAAATGTAAATTGTATGAGCTACGTATTGTTTTGTTAAAGGTGACACTTGAATAGTTTGATGTTTATTACAAAAACTTTTTGCTAGAAGGTATACTTGCGTTGTACAAACAATGCATCGTTCTTTTTTACTCAAATTTGAAGAAAAACAGGTACAGACACTACATTTACCGAGAATAACTGGATTTCATAACGGGGATATCCAAGATAAGATGTTGATTTATTTCGATCTCCATTATAACTTATTTGTAATTGAGAAAGATAGGAAACGGTATAGAACCAGTTAATAACAAACTCTCCTATGTTTACATGATGTAGTAATACATTATTGTCCAGCAGAGTAGATAACAAAATCCCCATTATAGGACAATAATAAATTAATGATAAAATTTTAAAATTAGTAAAAAAAAAAAACGAAATATCCACCATCAAATTAAAGTTAAGTAAATAAACAATTACACGCAAATTCATAAACAAGCCCATATCAGCGAAAAAAGTTAAAGCTAAAAAACATCACTTGACAAAAAAAAGAAAAATATAATCAAGAAACAAGGCCAACCAGAATGAGCGATTAGAGACGGTGTATGGATGTTGCGGCAAGTAGTCTTGATAGAAAGCAAGTATGAATGTCAATATCATAGTATTAAAGTTGTTACATAGTCTAAGTATTACAGCAGTTATTGATAGGATGGTTCAGTAGTGAATTAGGGTTTCAAATCATCGGCAAACAACTTAATACAGCTCTACTGCTAACTCGAGTAATTTTGTGAAAATTAAAAATAACAATGGTCCTAAAAGACTACCTTGTGGAATCCCTAAAGTGGTGTTAAATGCTTAAAATCAAAGTTGAGCTGCGTTATGAAGTAAAAGAAAGAGCATATAATATTTTGATTAGCAGCCTGTTATCGATTCAAATAAAAGCTTCTAGTAAGATTAGCAATAATATATCTAAAATAGATACATCTCAAAACACTGAAGAAGTTTATTGGACTTCAGATAAGTTTATAGTTGAAAAGTATTCCATGAGAGTTTATTCAAAATGATAGTTTAATATGACGATGGAAGATGAACAACAACATTTTGGAGAAATGTAAAAAAAGAAATACAGAATGAAATTTTTAATAAAATATTTTTTTAGAGTTAAAATACTAGTAAATACAGCTTGGCAGAGGAACGCCATCTTCGTTTAAGGCTGATATAAAAGTGAACATTAAAAAAATAGATACTTATATGGTCTAACAATGAAGCATTTACCAAATTTCTATAATAATGAAAAATGCGAGCTGTTATCATTTGATGAAATGAAAATATGAATATAAATAATTATACGCAAAAACAAAGTAAGAAATGATAAGGTAAGATTAGCATGTTTAAGATATTTAATACTTTACTACTTGTATAAATGCTTGTTTATGATCAAATTCGTACTTATAATGTGTAAAAGGACTTACCCCAGCAATGTATACAATTCCGCACAATTACTTTGCAAGGTAATATAATAATGAAATAGTAACATAAAGGAATAGATTTCTTGCAAGCGACGGAATGCCCTAATAAAATAAGGGTTATAACTTAAATTACATATTTGGTTTTGTGTAATACACCTTAACAAATGTTCATGCCATCTTATCAATCGGCAAAACTCCTTTCTGACTCTAGCACTACCGTCAACATTTTGAAATAGTTTCTCCATTCTATGTCGCAATCTTCGTAATTGAATCATGATTTCGGCACACAGCGCCAAGTATAAACAATCACAAGTCATCACGACAGCTGGTACTAGCATTACAACGTAATACTGTAGCGCTAAAACCATCGTAGCCAATATTGTGGATTCCACTTCCCAAGTTTCTAGAATGAACGAGGATTCTTGGAATGCTGGTCTTAGCATGAGAACCAGAGTCGCAATTGTCGAATGTAGTGTGAATGAGATTGCCGCTAATCTGATTAGTTTTTGAAATTTTTCATCAGACGTCAAGAAGTTTCTGGTAAAATCTTTTGTTTCCCATAGTATTTTCGCTAACTCTGCCAGTAAGCGTCTAATCCTCGATTTATTATATATGAAAAACAGATACTTGATCCCTATCTAAAGATAGAACAATATTTTATACTACAGAAAAACTTTGATTAAAATATTGCGTTGTCGAAAAAGGAAATATAATAAAATTTGCTTACTTGTATAGCTGCAGAAAATGATTCCATGTACTCAGCATATCGTTTCAGTTTTTTCTCCTTGAATGGTCCGCAAATAATAAAATATGTCATAGTTAATATCGCGACAATGTTGAATAAACGATAAAGGTTTAACAGCTTTGAAGAATAGTACATATGTTCTCCGATAAGTTTTAAAATACTCAGCGGTACTTGGGTCATGTAATTCGCTGGTAACATCTTTCTAATCTTGTCACGTTCACAGTCGATCTTTTACTGATCAGGTAATGAGAAACTTGGTTTTTATATACATATAGATTGGGGACTTGTTCTACCCTGAAATAACCGAGTTAATTGCGAACGATTGAGTATATTTCGGTAATGTCTAATGGTTGTATATACGGTGAGTATATCCAAATAACGCCTTAATGATTTTTTTTATGGGGTAGAATTTAGAAATTCTAGTAAAGAAGTTTGTATGCATAAATATAAGTAAATTTATTGAGTCGTGCATAATTTAAAAAGCTTTACCCCTTCAATTTCATGCGCTTTTAAAATTAGGACTAATTGGATTTAATATACAAATTAGAAGCTTAAATGTTTATTACTATTAACTTTATTTTCTATGTTAATGCGTTTATAGAAAGAAAAGTGTCGGACCGTTGCTTATTTGATGATAACAGTAATTTCAATATATTTTTGTAATTAATTTTGTTAGTTATACTTCTTAGCTTACTACATTTGTGTAATAAATATATAAAATTAAACTAGTAATGAAACCACAACATAAAAGTAGAGTGAATTTAACTATAAACGGTATTTCTTAAAGGAATATCTACAGAAAAAGATAATTTCAACACTGAAGCAAATTACACAAAACTTTTGTCCATGCAGTTGTAATTTTATAGTAATAAAACTACAAGATGTGATCTTAACTAAATTTTATTGCAGTTTAAAAAGATTTAATTTACACTACAAATTACTAATATAACTTTATTAACCCGTAATCTATTTATAAACAGTCTTTCTCAAAAGTGTGTACAAAGAAAAGGATAACTTTAATACCTGAAACAAATCACAACAAAATAAAAATTACGGATATATCGTGGTAACTCACAATCAAGACTTTTACTTACAGAAGTAAATGCGCGTAAGTTCACTTCTACAATACCACCTCCTAGTAAGCATTCACGCACTTGTCCTCTCATTGTGGTAAATAATAAGAGTTTCTGACAATCAAAGCTACTCTTATACCACTGGGACATGTATAGAGAGGTTGACACTTTTTCAAACTGCAACAACAAAGAAGCCAGAATAGAAATCAGTACTATAGACCTTTTCGTAGATTTTACCTCGACTGTTAGGGCCTCTGTTGGAAAGGTGTAAAAAGCAAATTCAGAAACAACTGCTATTACATTGATTAAATGCTTTATCTCCAATTTGGAACTTCTGAAATTTAGCTAACTAATAAGGAGAACCCGCCAGATGTTAAGCTCAGATTTGGCACCGAATTTGGGGATTCCTTGGAGCATTTTTGTAACATATTAGCCATAGATGACTAGACGTTAAATTTTTAGAACAGAACATAGTTTTGCATTTCCTATACGTACCTAAATACGCAATGCGTTCGTAATAGCTTAGTAATAAATCGCTTGGCGAGTAAATTTGACACTGTCAATCATGAAGTATTGTCTGCTATTTTTCATTAACCTATTAGATAACTTTTTGCGTGGTGGATCGCAATCTGTGAAGGTTGCTAGTGCCGTTTCCAGCAATGTTTAGCTCTCTTCTGGTGTGCCTAAAGGTTCGACTCCTGCTAGATTCGAACCCAGCTGCACAGATTATATGCTAAGCGCTTTAGCACTAAACTATTACGGACTTGTAAGCTATATAGTTGCGTATTTAGGTACCTATGCCAGATGTAAAACTATATTGTGCTCTAAAAAAATAATGGCTGATCATCTATGGCTAATATTTCTCAAAAGTTCTTCAAGAGGTCTCCACTATCAATTGACAGAATTGGGATTAAATCTGAGCTTAACATTTGGCGGGATTTCCTTATTAGTATAATTATAAGAAAAGAACAATAAAGTAGTAAAGTCGTGAGAGATGCTATTGGTTACTGGTTTCTTTGTAATTATTTCACGTTAGTAAAAGCAGTATAAAGAAAGTATTATGAATAGATTATTTAAGATTTGTTAAACTGAAAAAAAAATGTAAATTGTGTGAGCTATGTATTCTTTTGTTAAAGGTGACACTTGAATAGTTTGATGTTTATTACAAAAACTTTTTGCTAGAAGGTATACTTGCGTTGTACAAACAATGCATCGTTCTTTTTACTAAAATTTGAAGAAAAACAGGTACAGACACTACACCTGCCGAGAATAACTGGATTTCATAACGGGGATATCCAAGATAAGATGGTGATTTATTTCGATAGAACCAGTTAATAACAAGCTCCCCTGTGTTTATATGATGTAGTAATACTTTATTGTCCAGCAGAGTAGATAACAAAATCCCCATTACAGGACAATAATAAATTAATGATAAAATTTTAAAATTAGTAAAAAAAGGAAATATCCACAATCAAATTAAAGTTAAGTAAATAAACAATTACAGGCAAATTCATAAACAAGCCCACATCAGCGAAAAAAGTTAAAGCTAAAAAACATCACTTGACAAAAAAAAGAAAAATATAGTCAAGAAACAAGGCCAACCAGAGTGAGTGATTAGAAAGGGTGTATGGATGTTGCGCCAAGTAGTCTTGATAGAAAGCAAGTATGAATGTCAATATCATAGTATTAAAGTTGTTACATAGTCTAAGTATTACAGCAGTTATTGATAGGATGGTTCAGTAGTGAATTAGGGTTTCAAATCATCGACAAACAACTTAATACAGCTCTACTGCTAACTCGAGTAATTTTGTGAAAATTAAAAATAACAATGGTCCAAAAAGACTACCTTGTGGAATCCCTAAAGTGGTGTTAAATGCTTAAAATCAAAGTTGAGCTGCGTCATGAAGTAAAACAAAGAACATATAATATTTTGATTAACAGCCTGTTATCGATTCAAATAAAAGCTTCTAGTAAGATTAGCAATAATATATCTAAAATAGATACACCTCAAAACACTGAAGAAGTTTATTGGACTTCAGATAAGTTTATAGTTGAAAAGTATTCCATGAGAGTTTATTCAAAATGATAGTTTAATATGACGATGGAAGATGAACAACAACATTTTGGAGAAATGTAAAAAAAGAAATACAGAATGAAATTTTGAATAAATATTTTTTTAGTTATTGAAAAATAAATAAGTTAAAATACTCGTAAATACAGCTTGGCAGAGGAACGCCATCTTCTTTTAAGGCTGATATAAAAGTGAACATTAAAAAAATAGATACTTATATGGTCTAACAATGAAGCATTTACCAAATTTCTATTAATAATGAAAAATGCGAGCTGTTATCATTTGATGAAATGAAAATATGAATATAAATAATTATACACAAAAACAAAGTAAGAAACGATAAGGTAAGATTAGCATGTTTAAGTTATTTAATACTTTACTACTTGTATAAATGCTTGTTTATGATCAAATTCGTACTAATAATGTGTAAGATGACTTACCCCAGCAATGTATACAATTCCGCACAATTACTTTGCAAGGTAATATAGTAATGAAATAGTAAAGTAAAGGAATAGATTTCTTGCAAGCGACGGAATGCACTAATAAAATAATAAAAATTATAATTCAAATTACATATTTGGTTTTGCATACATACCTTAACAAATGCTGATGCCAACTGATCAACTGGCAGAACTCGTTTCTGACTCTAGAACTATCTTCAATATTTTGAAATAATCTCTCCATTCTGTGCCTCAATCTTCGTATTTGAATCATAATTTCGGCACACAGTGCCAAATATAAGCAATCGAAGGTGGTTATAATCGCTGGTACGAGCATCAGAGTGTAATATTGTAGTGTTAAAACTATCGTAGCCAATATTATGGAATCTACTTCCCACGTTTCTAGAATGAACGGGGATTTTTGGAACGCCGGTCTCAGCAAGAAGATCAGAGTCACAACTGTTGAAAGGAGCGTGAATGACAATATCGCTAATGTTATTAATTTTTGAAATGTTTGATCTGACTTCAAGAAAGTCTTTGGTAAAATCTTTCGAATTCCATGGTATTCTCGCTAGTTCTGTCAGTAAGTTTCTAATCCTCGATTTGTTGTATATGAAAAAGAGATATTTGATTCCTGTCTGAAAATTGAACAATGTTTTATACTACAGAAAAATTTAATTATTAAACCATTGCGTTGTCGAAACGAAAAATATGCTAAAACTGATTCTCTATTTTTAATTCTTAATAAAATTTGCTTACGTGTATGGCTGCCGAAAATGATTCTATGTATTCAGCGTATCGTTTCAGTTTTTCCTCCTTGAATGGCCCGCAAATAATAAAAAATGTCATAGTTAATATCGAGACAATGTTGAATAAACGATAAAGGTTTAACAGCTTCGAAGAATAGTACATATGTTCTCCGATAAGTTTTAAAATACTCAGCGGTACTTGGGTCATGTAATTCGCTGGTAACATCTTTCTAATCTTGTCACGTTCACAGTCGATCTTTTACTGATCAGGTAATGAGAAACTTGGTTTTTATATACATATAGATTGGGGACTTCTTCTACCCTGAAATAACCGAGATAATTGCGAACAATTGAGTATATTTCGGTAATGTCTAATGGTTGTATATACGGTGAGTATATCCAAATAACGCCTTAATGATTTTTTTTTTATGCGGTAGAATTTAGAAATTCTAGTAAAGAAGTTTGTATGCATAAATATAAGTAAATTTATTGAGTCGTGCATAATTTAAAAAGCTTTACCCCTTCAATTTCATGCGCTTTTAAAATTAGGACTAATTGGATTTAATATACAAATTAAAAGCTTAAATGTTTATTATTATTAACTTTATTTTCTATGTTAATGCGTTTATAGAAAGAAAAGTGTCGGACCGTTGCTTATTTGATGATAACAGTAATTTCAATATATTTTTGTAATTAATTTTGTTAGTTATACTTCTTAGCTTACTACATTTGTGTAATAAATATATAAAATTAAGCTATTAATGAAACCACAACATAAAAGTAGAGTGAATTTAACTATAAACAGTATTTCTTAAAGGAATATATACAGAAAAAGATAATTTCAACACTGAAACAAAATTACACAAAACTTTTGTCCATGCAGTTGTAATTTTTATAGTAATAAAACTACAAGATGTGATCTTAACTAAATTTTATTGCAGTTTAAAAAGATTTAATTTACACTACAAATTACTAATATAACTTTATTAATCCGTAATCTATTTATAAACAGTCTTTCTCAAAAGTGTGTACAAAGAAAAGGATAACTTTAATACCTGAAACAAATCACAACAAAATAAAAATCACGCATATATCGTGGTAACTCACAATCAAGACTTTTACTTACAGAAGTAAATGCGCGCAAGTTCACTTCCACAATACCACCTCCTAGTAGGCATTCACGCACTTGTCCTCTCATTGTGGTGAATAATAAGAGTTTCTGACAATCGAGGCTACTCTTATACCAGTGGGACATGTATAGAGAGGTTGACACTTTTTCAAACTGCAACAGTAACGAAGTCAGAATAGAAATCTGTACCACGGACTTTTTGTTGGATTTTACCTCAACTGTTAGGGCCTCTGTTGGAAAGGTATAGAAAGCAAATTGACAAACAACTGCTAATACACTGATTAAATGTTTCACCTCCAATTTGGAACTTCTAAAATTTGACTAGGTATAATTATAGAAAAGAACAATAAATTAGTAAGTAAGATCGTAAAAGATGCTGTTGGGCATCGTTTTGTTTGATATGCTAGCATCGATATAATAGCAGTTTTTTTCTAATTATTGCATGTTAATAAAAGCAATATAATCAATAGTTTATTTACGATTTGTTAAAGTGAGAAAAAGAAATATAAATTGTTATCATAATTGCACAACAGCTCTATCAAATCTGACTGAAAGATGTCACTTTTTTGGCTTAGAAAAGTGAAACACAAGCATTTGATAACATACATTTCAACATGTTCTGTGTTACATTACATAAGGTTTGGTAAAAATGCTAGTACACTTTTTCAGAATTATTTCCAAGGGAAGATTTCATGTGCACAGACTTGCTCCTTGATTACAGCTCTATTTTTGATTTTAGGAAAAAATCTTTCATACAAAAGTTTTGCAGAATTCAATGCTGCATAACCTAAAAATATTTTTGACTATACAGGGTGTTTCAGAGGTAAGAAAACGCATACATATTCCGTTATTTTAAATGGAACACTCCTACATTATTCTATTTTTAAATTGTATGAAAAAAAAATAACATCATTTTATATGAGCTGCTATATGTCTACCTGTAATAACAACGAGGTTATTTACGTTTTTGTAAAAAAAAAGGCTCTGCTGAAAGCTTTTAGTTAAGGCAGCGTAGTTTGTATACGCAGTTGTTATGATATTCATATTTTAAATATCATACCTACATACTTAGCTTGATACAACAGTGAAACTAAAATCGATATAATTATTGACAGGTGTCCATCTCGACCATTTGCTTAACACTAGCCTACGGTAACTTGATTTTTTTAAATAGCACCCTCTATTTTTGGTTATGTTAAATCAACCCTTACATAAAACCCTTTTAATTCATACTAAATATTTATGATACCTCATGCAGAATTTTGTAGATAATTAATGATTTCAAATAATCTAAACTAATTTTCCATTAATTTCATGTTGGCTTGGTATATAAACTTTATATAATTGAATAAAGCCTCGAATTAGTAAATATGGGTTAGTATCAAATAATAAAATATAGAACTAATGACATATTTTAAAAAAAAAAAAGAATTATAGTTAATCATAATTAGCAGAAAAAAAAATACCTATTTTTACAGGGCCATTTGGACAGGCCATGATAATTATTTCCCCAGCATAATAGTTAAACCTCAATTCTGTCAACAAATAATTTTGTTTGACTACTTTGTCCTTCTTACATGTCAGTGATTGTTTATTTATTTTATTATATATTTACTTAATTACTTAAAAATAATATGTATTTTATTCACAAACCATTAAACTAAGACTTAATGTTTGTCCTTAGGATGGGCACCTATGTATAGTCCGGACACTTGAGCTATTTGTGCTAAATATGTTCTGTTATTGGAATGAAATAGAAGAAGCGCCATCTATACGACAGTTTCTGTACAACACGTAAGTGTTGAACGTATTGACTATATACAGGGTCATTAAAAAGTATGGATACAGTTAAATATTTACAGAGTGGTTTAGCAGAGCTCGTTGAAATTTGGCATACAGTTAGAAATGTTTAAATTCTATCATTTAAAAGTTCTTTCAATTTTCTACCATCATTTATTTTGAAAATACAAGGCTAACTTGATTTTTTTAATTGGCACGGGTGGTCAAATTTGATATTTTTAAAAAGAGCATTTTTTTCTGAATTCAGTAATGTAATACATGCCCACCCTTATTTTTATTAAAAGGCAAAAAAAAACTAAATTCAAAAATTTCATTCTGGAAAAATAAAACTAAGTTAGCTTTGAAAATGCTATTATTGACGATGTGTCACTTGCATATTCGCCAAAAATCTAACTTGTGTGCAATAATTTGTTAACAATGGTACATTTAAGCGAAACTGAGCGTATAGAAATTCTCATGATGGTTGGTTATGGCGACAGAAAACGAAGTTGTGCTCAAGTAGTGACTCTTTTTAATGAAATTCATCCAAACCGGGAACCGATCTCCAGGACGACGGTTTCAAAAACCTTACAAAGATTTCAAGAAACTGGTAGCGTTAAAGACCGTGCAAGACCTGGGCGACCTCGAATTATTACCAACGAAGAAAATTCTTTGTATGTTATGTTGGATGTGGTAGAAAATCCAAAAAATTCTGTACAACAGTTGGCGTTGAACCACAACATGAGTAGAGGATCCATACAAAAAATAATGAAACGCGAAAAATATCATTCTTATAAAATTCACTTGATACAAGAATTAAGTGACGACGATTTTGACCGCAGAACCGCATTTTGCGAAACTATGATGCACAGAATACATCAGGATGGTAACTTTCTTAATTGAGTCCTCTTCTCTGATGAGTCAACTTTTTGTCTAAATGGAAATGTTAACCGCCATAACTGTCGATATTGGTCTGACAGAAACCCGCATTGGATGGAGCAGGTTCATACGCAGCATCGACAGAAAATTAATATTTGGTGTTGCATTATTGGTCGGAACATCGTAGGTCCTTTTTTCATTAACGGCAATTTAACGTCTGAAAGATATTTGCTACTTTTACAACAACATATTGTTCCACGACCTAGGGAAATATTTCCAAACCACGGCAATCGAAATTGTATACCAACAGAAACGATATGGTTTCAATAAGACGGAGCACCGCCGCATTTTGGTCGTCAAGTGCGCGAATATTTGGATGAAACATTTCCCGGTAGATGGTAGGGCGAAGGGGGTATTGAATGGCCAGCTAGTCTCCTGATCTGACCCCACTTGATTTTTTCCTGTGGGGTCATGTAAAAAATCGAGTGTATGTCAACAGATCATTACAAATCGAAGACCTACAAGAACGTATAAGAAACGAAATTGCCAGTATTTCTCCAAATATTTTGATTGATCCTTTGCAAAATTTTGCTCAACGTGTTCATTATTGCCAGGAGGTAAAAGGAAATCATTTCGAACATCTTTTGTAACATAAAAATTATGTAATTTCTTTTTGAGCTTCTTTTATTAAAATCTGTTCTGTTTCAGTTAAATGTGTTATTTTTACAATTATTATTAACTATTATTATTTATTTTTTGGTCAAACTTCACGCAGCAAAGAAATAACGACAGATAAAGACAACATTTCCAAGGCTAACAACATTTTTCATTTTTCAAAATTTTACTAGTTCGAATTTTTTTTTTTAAAGTTTCGATTAAAATAAGATATGGATGTGTTACATCACAGAACGCAGAAAAAAAATCTCTTTTCAAAAATATTAAATTTGACCCTTCGTGCCATTATAGCCAAAATAGCCTTGAAAGTTAGCCTTGTATCCCCAGAACAAATGAAGATAGAAATTTGAAGAACATCTTAGACGATAAAATTTAAATACTTTTAACTTTCACTTTAATGTAAATACTTAGTTAAATTAACAAATATTGTGCTTGTTTCAAATAAACCCTATAACAAAATTATTTGTTTGAGTGAATACCTGAATTTTCTCTATTATTATTTAAATCAACTAATAATTTAGTAACAGTAATCAAATATATCTTAACAAAAATATGTGGTTGAAAATAACACAATCGTTTTTTTTTCGGTGCAACTTTAACACTATAATTGCATTAAGTTAACTGTAATTTTGGTTCGTCTAAAAACTTATTTCTTAATAACCCTTATTTGCTTGTTTCAACTAATTTTTACAGGCAAAATATCATTGTATTACCGAATAACCGAATATGTTGGACTAAATAATAAGTTATTATTTGCTTTAAATAAATACCTGCGATAAAATGTATTTTCTTGCTTTAACAAACCTTTTTTTGTTTCTGAGTACAACTATTTTTCGTTATATTGTGTTTCTACAATCTGGAGCAGATAAACTACTAGATTTTCTCACAAAAAGTGATGCAGTGTAATAATTTTGGACGTAAAAAGTGTCGATAAAGTTCCACTTTGATTATGAAATAAAATAACTGGAAATAATAATACAACACAAAGTTTTATATTTACTACAGGGAACAAGTTTGTTTGAGGTTAATATAAAAGTCAACTTTGGATGATGTAGTTCCTGTTACTATTAAATACTTAAAAAAATAAATGCTTATTGATCGAACAAGAAGTAATAATAGTAATGAAAAATGAGAGTTGTTATCTATATTGTCTATATACAGGGTGTATCAGATATAGAGGTAAATATAATAATATGTAGCAGCTGTAATCATATACAATCAAAAAGTCTTGCACAGGGGGTCTATCTGTAAGCATTAACGAGAAAAAAAATATTTTATAAATGCCGTGGGCTAGAGCCGCACCTGTGCCCAACTTAAATGCTGTCCCGAGCATACCACTATCATTCAGCCATTACAGCTGTTAGTTTTGTGTGGATCGCCGCTTGGAGTGCAAACCACATCGAACATTTTATTTAAATTCTTCCCGTCTCGAAAAAAAACGATACTTTTCAGGACCATCATGATTTCATATAAAGAAAATCGAAGCTTGATGCATCGGCAAAAGCGCGGGAATGTATAGATTCATTTTCGCGTGACATCATAGTAAAAAGGCGTGTTTGCAAATTTTCTGTATCTACATTTATTTCTGTGCAATTCGATTCAATTCATTTTGCGTTATATGATTAAATAAATCCAAAAGAAATAACTCAGATTCATGTGGTACCGTTTATTAACAACTAACTCGCGATTCGACAAAGCAAAAGAAAAATATTTACGTTCTTTGTAACTACTGAAGTCGCATATCCGGTGAAACTCGAACGTCTTATCAGGATATTAAAAATAATACTTTGTAGACCCTACGTAGAATGCTCTTAACAAAAAAGGAATGTTTATTTTATAAAAAGAAGAAATTTAAAATGCCTCAGTTTTGCTATTTTTACAAGGGCACACTGGCCGATTGGCCTTTATTTATTCAGAATGACGTTAAATGAACTTACGGCATACCATTAAAAATGATACTAAATGAGTGCAATGTATTTATACATTACATATACCACGTTTAGTGGGTGCTCAACACGACCTTTCCTTGCATCAGGCCCGGACTAAAGATTTTTTGGCTCTAAATTTTACTTTTTTTATTCTTTAATGATGAAATCCGGTTTTAGGTGGGTTTGTGCTTTATATATCGTGTAGTTAACACCCAAGCAAAATTTACTTTTTTATTTGATACACCCTGTATATAGACAGCTTATAAATGTTTCTTTATGATAAAATTTGCACTTATAATGTAAAAAAAAAACTTACGCCAGAAATGTGTACAATTCCGCACAATTGGTCTGCAGGGTAATATAATAATGAAATAGTAACATAAACGAATAGATTTCCTGCATACGACGGAATGCCCTAATAAAATAAAGGTTATAACTTAAATTACATATTTAGTTTTATATATACCTTAATAAATGTTCATGCCATTTTATCAATTGGCAAAATTTGCTTCTGACTATAAAACTACCATCAACATTTTGAAATAGTCTCTCCATTCTGTGCCTCAATCTTCGTAACTGAATCATGATCTCGGCACACAGCGCCAAGTATAAACAATCACAAGTCATCACGATCGTTGGGCACAAGCATTAGAATGTAATACTGTAGCGCCAAAACCGTCGTAGCCAATATTATGGAATCCACTTCCCAAGTTTCTAGAACGAATAAGGTTTTTTGGAACGCTGGTCTCAGCATGAAGACCAGAGCCACGATTGTCGAATGAATCGTGAATGACGATGCTGCTAATCTGATTTGTTTTTGAAATTTTTGATCTGCCGTCAAGAAGTTTCTGCTAAAATCTTTTGAATCCCATGGTATTTTCGCTAACTCTGCCAGTAAGTGTCTAATCCTCGATTTGTTATATATGAAAAACAGATACTTGATTCCTATCTGAGAATAAAACGGTATTTTATACTACAGAAAAGCTTTGATTGAACTATTGTGTTGTCGAAAAAAGAAATATGTTAAAACCGATCCTCTATTCTTGCTTTTTGATGAATTTGCTTACTTGTATAGCTACTGAAGATGATTCCATGTATTCAGCATATCGTGTCAGTTTTTCTTCCATAAATGGCTCGCAAATAATAAAAAATGCCGTAGTTAATATTGCGACAATGTTAAATAAACGATAGGGTTTTAACAGCTTGGAAGAATAGTACATATGTTCTCCGATAAATTTTAGAATACTCAGCGGTATTTGGCTCATATAATTCGCAGGCAACATTTTTCCAATCCTACCACTTCCACTGTCGAGCTTTTACTGACCGAAGTTACGAGAAACTTGTTTTTTATGTATAGTTTGGGGACATCTTCTGAAATAGCCGGGTTAATTGCAAGCAATTGAATACGTTTAGATAATGGTCCTTGTTTAATGATTATATGTAGGGTGGGTATACACAAATAAGGAATCAATAATTTCTTATTCCGTAAAATTGGGAAACTCGAATAAATAAAGTTTGTGTACACAAATGTAAATGAATTGATTAAGGGGTACATAATTTGAAAAGCGTCACTTTTTCTTTCTTCATGTCGTTTTTAAAATTAGGGTGAACTGAATTTCATGTAAGAATTAGAAGTTTAAATCAGTATTACAATTAGCTTTATTTCTTGTATTAACGCATCTATAGAAATGTAAGTATTAGCTCTTCTTGCTTATTTGAAGATAACAGTAATTTAAATACATGCACTCAAGATTTTTGTACCTAATTAATGTCAATAATTACTCATACTTCTCGTCTTACTATATTTGTATCATGTATAAAATCAATCCAGTAATGAAGCGATCACCTTAAAGTACAGTGAATTTAACTAATAATTTTGTAAATGTTTCGCAAAAATATTATATACAGAAAAGGATATATTTCAACACCTGAAACAAATTATACAAAACCTTTGTCAATGCAGAAATCATTGAAACAATGTCAAAAAACTCTTAATAGTGTGCGACATTTCGGGTATCTACAAGATGAAAAAGAAATACGTCAGTAAATGTAATAAATAATCATATTACCTATTGGGGAATAGCAAGAAATCATTTGCGTTTAGTAATTGCAATATATCAGTATATGAATGGTTTTTATAGTAATAAAACTGCAGCACCGAGAAAAATAGGCTAAGTAAAGTGTTTACTTGATAAAAAATTATTTACAATAGATAAAGTTTTGCTTGGAACTATTCTCGTTAATTAATACCTGCACCTAAACCCAGTTTCCTGAATGCAAGTTGTTACTGTAAATAGTGCTTTTATTAACGGCTATTACACAGCCTACCTGACAAATTTGTAGTAAGTAGCGTATTACTTATGACTACTGGTACTGTATCTAACTATACAGCACATGCTTAGTAGAAGTAACAACAATGCTGATCGCTATTAAACTCATGTATTTTCTTAAATAGGTAACAACTTGCCACAATTATGATTATTTGAGTTTTGTTGCCACCCCGTGATTGTTTGACTATTCCTGATTGGCTAATGCGGCGGAGTAATGAAATAGTTCTAGAGACGGCTACGCACGCAGGCACGGGCTAGCGTCAAGTAAGGGTTATGAACGTGGGAAAAGGTCGTCGAAAAAGGGTGTGCAAAGGAGGAAGGCCATTGTAGGCCAGTTGGAACGCAACCGTATTAAAAATACCGGTTGGGTTAACTCAAGGCCCCATCCTATAAAGAATCCTAGCGAAAGAAGAAGTACCGAGCCTATAAGCAATCGGATGTTTCAAGATTGCAATTTTAAACCACGTGGTGGGATATTTGAATTCCCCATCATTGTGATGATATCTGCGCCCGCTGGTGAAGTTAAAGTGTGTATGACGTCGCTACCTGAGTGACAGTCCAAGTGCCACCTGCAGTTAGGGATACCCTGACGAAGTAGCCGTTTTCGAGGCGATCACCGGATGTAACCGCCATCTACCCCGACAGAGGATCAACCCGCCGAGACAACGCCCAGTGCAAAGAACCAACAGAAACCGCAAGTTTACCGCCTATATTATTTCTTTGTTTGTTATTAGTTCTAACTTCAAAGCCATATTTCTCTTTGTCCTTTGTTTAGATTTAAATAATTTCAATAACTAAATAACGTTTCAAGGGGGCCCCATTTACCTTATCTTTTATTATTGCTTTGTTCATTTTTTTATTATTAAGGAATATATTTTATGAGTCATTACGTTCTAAATTGTTAAAAAAAAAAAACTGTTGTTAAAGTGAAACCAATATCTTTCATTCATATCAGGTAGTCACTGTGTTTGTCCTATACAAAATAAAACTACTACTAATAATACTGCTTTTTTTTTCTTAAGCAATAAGTATTATGTACCATCTTTAGCAAAATAAATGCGAATTTAATCTTCGATTATTAATGTAATCGAAGCCACAGCACACTGAATAGTAATTAAAAATTATTTGCAAACAATTTTGAATTACGCATTGCTCAGTACGCAGTACTTATAGTTGCGGTTGCATAATTAATCGAAAATTTGTGGAACTTTTTTTTTTGTACTTTATCAGTTATTCACACAGAGTACACACACAATAAATATTCACTAAACTTCCTCGTTTCCTACACTACCTATAGTTGAACAACAAATTTAAGGTAAGTATATTGTATATTTATAGCAAACCATTACCTTCTATATATCAGGTATTTAGTGAACGTGCCTTAATGATACTCTTTCCTTATCACAAGTAATCTAAATAGCTTGTATTAATTATGAAAGTGTGATAGCTGTTATAGAATAGTTCACTCACAGCAATACACCTACTACTTGACAAAGGCTAATCTTTGCTTACTGCAACTACATATATTCTTTGGTTTAACTACTTCAGTTTAATTATCATAAGTAACTTCATAAGTTATCGGTATGAAGCAGACCGTAAGTAACTTAGATTGCTTCTTGTTAGTATCAGTGTTTAGGATCTCTTTTTTACTAGAGCTAAGTAATCTGTGCTTTTGTCCCCTATCCAGCTGAACTTTTTACTTACGATAATTGTATTTTTATTTATGATTATTACATTTTTTTCTCAGTGTAATTTAGAAAATCCACAAATTTTGCATCCCAAAAAACTTTATTATAATTTAAAAGCGTTTACAGTCGTGTTTAAATGCGTAAGTGAAGATTATTAATGAAGCTATAGAACATATCATCAATTTAACTATAAACTGTATTCCTTAAAAGAGTGTACACAGAAAAAGATAATTTCAATACCTGAAAGAAAAAAAAATTATTATAATACGAAAATTACTAGATCATAATCAAAATTTTAACTTACAGAAGTAAAGGCGCGCAAATTTATTTCCAAAATTCCCCTCCCAGCAAGCATTCACGTAATTGCCCTCTCATTATGGTAAACAGTAACAGCTTTTGGCAATCCAGATTGCCCTTGTACCAATCCGACATGTATAAAGCGGTCGAAATATTTTCAAACTGAGAGGGAAGTGACGAAGTTACAATAGCAAAATAATTTTACTTCGTTTATCCTACCTCAACTGTTATAGCCTCGGCTGGGAAAGTGTAAAAGGCAAATTGGGAGACAACCGCTACTACACCCATTAGGCGTTCCATTTCGAATTTGGAACTCCTGGAAGTTTAACTAGTTATATGAGCAAACATGGACAACAGTTATGTAGCAAAGGGAGTTATTAAAAAGAGACATTTAATGTTGTGGAAAGAGGTTAATAGGCCTTCATTCGAAACAGTTAATTTTGTCACACATTAGACCGTCACAGCACAGCACGACGCGTCCTGTCAAAATACGGATACAATTAAAACAATCCAAATGAATGAACAAGTGCCCACTGTTTCAACACACCAACACAGCATGACCCAGCGCGATGTATTTGTTATACCAAATACCATTAGCTTTTTGACGGGACACACTGTATTGTGCACCTTTATTATCAAAATTCTCAATAAATCATTGAATGATGTATGTTACCTAAATTTCCGGCACCGAAAGTGACGGTCGAGTACCGTGAAAAATCGCGAGGCAAGAACTCAACATAAAAAGACAAAAGGTGATGCACTTCCGTTTTACGAACCTTCGAAGAAGTGGGTGGATATTCGGCAATCATGCAGGGTGCCAGCCGGCTCGTCGGCGAGGGAGTAGGTTGATATGATGAAATACAAACCCAAGATGGATAATAAATTTCGGACAAAATTTACAAATAAAAAGGAAACGTGCAAACTTAGCTTTTGTTCTCAATCAGCTGTTACGGCCTTGGAAATCGTCTCCTATCCGAACAGATCGTAGCCTCTGGGCAGACTCGGTACTATCCGAAGCAGATGGTCCACTTAATTCAAGGAAAGTAGGATTCTCCAAAGGGACTTAAAAAGGTCGCAGAAGTCCTCAGCCGCACGAGGGTATTCAAAATCTCACACCAAAACGAAGATACCAAAATTCAAAGAAATAAGGGTATTGAAAAAAACCTCGTTAAATAACGAGGTTTTACAACGAAGAGAAGAAAGAAATGGCGTTGCAGACGCGTGTGTTCTCAAATTATATCCCAATATATCGGCCCCATCAGTCGTGATACTCACAAAAATTCCACACCAAACACAAGCGAAGATACGGCCAATGAATATTTCAAGCAATCTTCCAATTAAATCCACAGATGTATGAAAATATCAAATATTTCCAAAATAGGAAGATGTACTCGTAAGAACACGTCTGAACAACAACCCAGAATGGCCAGCAAGCCGGAAGGAAGGAAACGTCACACAACCAATCAGAAAACAGATAAATAAAATAAGAAAACAGACATAGAGACGCCCTCTAACGTCGAAAAGATGTAAACACAGAATAAAATGATCTAAATAGACGGTCAATTGGGCAAAACGAATAGATCGATCAAAGCGTGGGAATCGATAATACCGGCATAATACAAAACGAACAATCCTTGCGAACCTAGAAATGAAAACGTCAACTGTCAAATCATGTGAATTGAAGGAATTTACTAAAATTGAAAGAAATTAAACGAAAATCTAAGACCGTAATAAGTGTTAGAAACTGACTGTAAGTAAATGAGACTAAAAGATCTAAATTCTAGCTAAGCCGCACAAACAGGGGAAAGAAAACAAAATTTGAAAGCCAAAAATTAAACGATAATGTTTACGTTGAGGAATTACAAGACGTAGGAGCATCTCTGAAAGTAAAAGAAGGTAGAGGACGGACATAGGGAAAATAGGATTACAAAAGCTTGTCGAAAAGACTAGCGGGGAACTAATTCGAGGTAAACGAAGTAAAAAAAACCGTAACATGTAATACTTATACATGTAACTATCACTCATCTCTACTCTAAGAAGATACAAAAAAGTGCTCTTTTTCTGGCTTTTGGTTTGGTTTGGTTCGACTTTTTTTTAAGTTGGAAACACTTTTGGCCTTTTGGCTTTTTGTATTTAGTCTACTATTTTTTTTACCCATTAAATTATCAGCCATTCCAATTTCCTAGTACCCTGCGCCCTGTATACAGGTCTCTGGCTGATTTATCGAAGTAACTCTTTGAATTCATTTTTGGCTTGCCAGAAATTGCTTCTATTCTAGCGTTCAGAGCCTCGCATTCACGCAAAATGCGTTCTTTTTCCTCTCATTACACAGTCTGCAGTTGGTATCCCTAGTGTTGATCCAGATTCTCTGTAGGTGTCCTTTCAGAGCACAGCAAAGCGAAGATGATTCCTACTAAGCTAAAGTATTTCTTCAACCTTCTTTTCTGATGGTCCCTTGATAAAGGTCTTATCATGAGCTTGCTTTGTTGTATTATTCCAGTGCTCTTTTCTTACGTGCTCTCGTGCTGTTTTTAGCCAATCTTAGAATAGGTTCAGGGCCTATATATGAAGCAGATAATTCCTTTCTTGCTAACCCATCAGCTTTTTCGTTTCCTTCGATTGCTGAATGCTCGGACACTCACAGCAAAGTGACTTCGTTTCTGTCTATAAGGCTTTTCAGTTCTCGAATACATTCCCAAACCAGTCTTGATTGTATCTTCGGGTTCATTAGTGGCCTTAGTATCGCCTGGCTGTTTTGGTACAACATTATTTTAAATTTTACGAGTAATTTTCCAATATTTAATAAATGTAGAATTTTATTTTAATGTTGACAAAAATACTCCAAACTGTGCTACTGGTAATGGTGCAAACTTCTCCTAGACACCTCACCACAAACTGGCACTAAACTGAACGTACGTTTCGATAGCAAAGCTATTATCATCAGCAGAAACACTAGACTTATTTTAATGTGTTGAAAAGAATTCTGAAATAAGGATCTTACCCAAGCAATGTATACAATTCCGAGCAATTCGAACTCAAGGTAAGAAAATAATGGAATAGCAGTATGAAGGAATATATTTCTTGCATTCGCCGAAATGTCCTAAAACGGAAACACCTTATTGTACAAAACATTTAACCTTTCATTCATTATTTACCTCAACAAATGCACGTGATATCTTACCAAACGGCAAAGCTCATCCCTGACGCTCGAACTATCATCCACGCTTCGAAACAATCTCTCCATTCTGTGCCTCAATCTTCGTATTTGGATCACGATTTCCGCACACAACGACAAGTACAGGCAATCGCAGGTCATTATGATCGCCGGTAGCAGCATTAAACGTAATACTGCATCGCCAAAACTATCGTGGCCAATACCACTGAATCCGGTTCCCAAGTTTCCAGGACGAATCTAGTTTTTTGGAATACCGGTCTGAGCATGAAGACGGTAATGACGGCCGCTGAGTGGATTTTGAATGACCACTCTGCCAATGTGATTAGTTTTTGAAATTTCGTATCTACAGCTAGGAAATTTTCCGTGAAATCTTTCCGATCCCAAGGTATTTTCGCCAATTCTGCTAGTATTTTTCTAATCTTCGGTTTGTTGTGTATTAAAAATAGATACTTGACCTCCATCTGAAGATGAAACGAAGAATTATTTGTTATGGAACATTGACATCAGAAAGTATTAACAGTTTTACACAATTAAAAGGGCAAGAAGCAAAACAGTATATTTGGTGCATGTAAATGATTTTCATGCAGATTTCTTCTAGTCTACTGGTATAAAAGTTGTAGCCGGGTAAGCATAGGTTGTCAGAGAACCCAAAGAATTTTTGAAGCTTAAAATTGTAATGTATATTGGATCCTCTAGAAGTGGTTTCATCTCTGAATTTATTCAGACCAAAAGCATTCATTCATTCATTCAAGTTAGGGTGGGCACTTGATGTCCGGGCACTTGAGCTTGCCGCTCATTTTACCATCCCTATTGATTCTCTTATTTCCACTCGAGCAGCTTGGTGTTCTCTGTAAAGCCCAGTATCTTGCCCAGTGAAAACTCGAGGACCTTCGAGGGCTCCAATAGATCTCTCCCGAAATATTTCTGCCTGAGTACCTTTAGTTCCTCACATGTGCAGATTACATGTAAACTCGTTTCCTCCTGTAGTTCGCATCTTCTACACCACGGTTCGCTTACACGGCCTGTGTTGTATAGATGCTTTTTCAGAGGGCAGTGTCCAGTTACTAACCCAGTAATGGTTTTTCTTTCTTACTGCGCTTGAGTAGGTTATCAGAGAAACTGTCATTCCCATCCCCTATCAGCTGAATTAGTAAGAGAAAGCTAGTAAAAGAACAGAGAAAGAAATCTTTGAAAGAATTTGGAGAACACATAAGAGAAACATAAGACTGAAACTTCTGGACGAAAATAAAAATGTTGAGAGGAAATGAAGGAAAACAAATTAAAAATATAAGAGATAAAATGATCAGGTTCAAACGAAAACAGGATGATGTGTCAGAGGTATGGACAGAGCATTATAAGGACAAGTCTGATGCTGACATTGGTACTGAAAGAAAATATAAATAGAGGGGACAGCAGGACAAGCTACAGATAAGACGTAAAAAGAAGTTGAAGAAACAATACAAAAAATTAAAATTAGAAAAGCAAGTGGAGAAGATGAGATAGCGTCAGAGATAGCTAGGCAGAAAAGGAAGGAAATGGATATTGCTTGTTGGAGTTTATTTTTTTATTGCAGAGTATAGTATACTATATGTAATGTGTCTTCGTCCTTTACAAGGATTTTTATTAAAAAAAAATAACTGAATAACTTACTAATGTTAGTTAATATTTGATAAAGTAATATCATGTTGGTGTGTAATCATAACAATAGCCATTCAAGTTTATTTTAATATTTTCACATTTTAAGAAAAAAATCTTGAAAAATACATTAAATATTGAAAAGTCGATAAATCAGTTTTTGTGTTTCAATTAAATTAATCCAATAAATCCACTATCTCTCAATTTTTGATCAATAATTGGAAATGAATATTGAAAAGCTCAAAGAGGCATGCAATGAAAAAAATGGAAATTACCAAATAAGTAGGAAGAGAAATTGATAAAAAAAGGTGAACAAACAGAATGTGAAAATTACAGAGCGAACTGTTTAGCATAAACAATCTATAAACTATACAGAAGATTTTTAGCAAACATATTTAGGGGGTTGGCATAATATTAACTATTTAAAAAATATTTTTTTCAAATTTTGCAAATTTTCAAATTCGATAATTTAAATTTTCTAATATTTTTAAATATTCAATTTGCATTAATGGTTTACGATTTACTTTCTAGCAATTCACCATTTCTTTCTATTTGAGAATTCCGTTATTTATGTGCTTAAAATTATTTAAACTAAACGAATTTTCATTTTACGTTTCGAAATAACTTTATTCCATTTTCAAAAACCATTTGATATAGCGAGTAGACCTATTATTATTATAATTGATATCATTAAAATAGATCTATTAACATATTTTCCAAAAAAACATATATTCGTATATAGATGAAAACATAGGTTACTGTAGGGACATCACTAACAAGAATGTTTTTCTAAAAAAAAATATTTTAAGCTAACACAATTAATTTTGTAATCACAGTTATTTCTGTTTTTCACCTGAAGAAGGTTAATTATATGCCGAAACCTGTAATGACATAGATAATTTGAATATAGTAAATAAAATAAAAATAGGTACTTATTTCAACCTTATTCAATCATATTCTAGATAAATTAATTATTAAATAATTTAAACCTTGATTATTGTTGTAGATGCCCTGAAGATGGCCCAGTTGAGTTGAAGTCGAAACATGTAAGCCAAACAAATAAATCATTTCGAGATTGAGAATGTTTCTTTTTTTTTGTCTTTTACAAAAATTGGATTGTCTATAAAAAAAATTGAGGTAGCAAGCGAATGGAAATAGAAAATTTAGAAAGAATTTGGTGATTGTATCAAAGCAGCTACTTCGTCCATACGAAAAGGGAATGAAAATTAAAAGAAAATTGGGAATGTGGTCGACATAAACCGAACTATCCTATTTTTTTCCTGATAGCCTGCAAAAAATTGCATATTTTATTTTTACAAATTCTGATTGGGCAATCTAATTGTGTAATAAACATTTGCAACCATTTTTTTACTCTGAGTCATTTAATATTCAAAGCTGAAAATTTGGCTGTGGACCGCTTCTAGAGGATAAAGAATGTGCCCCAATTTTCAGCCAAAAATCCCTTGGGGCTAACAAACCATATTCATATTTTTCCAATATCAATTTTGCACCTTTTTGCTTCCTACTCTTTCAATTCACACTTTTCAAACACAGATTTTACTCACATGTATGGCGATCGAAAAAGATTCCATATATTCTGCGTATCGTTTGGAGTTTTCCTCCTTGAATGGTCCAGAAACGACGAAAAAGGCCACAGTTGATATAGCAACAACATTAAATAAACGATAGGCTTTTAACAGCCTCGAAGAACGGTCTAAATCCTCCCCAATAAGTTTTAGAATACTCAGCGGTACTCTACTCATGTAATTCGAAGATAACATCTTTCTAACCCTGTCACATTCAAAGTCAATATTTCACTGCTGATGTTACAATAAACTCGTACGATTATTTGGGGAGCAATTTCTTTCCAGGAGTAATAGAGCTAATTAGAGGTAATCTAGTATATATGTACGTAGAAAACTTCTTAATCTAAAATAATGACTTCCTAAACATACGGTATATTCTAATTAGGGTGTATTCAATCCTTGTAGAACACTCCTTCTTTATTAAGTTTAAAATTAAAATCGCTGGACTTGATCTAAACATTTAGGTTTAGATGTAGTTATAAGAAGTCAATGTTTGATTTTGTGTATATATTTTTTAACAAAAACGATTGGTGTATATATGAAAAGCTGTCTTACAACATTTCAAATTAGGAAAACCGATGCTTCTATAGTTGTAAACATCTAAATTTATATATTGTTTTTTTACTTGAATTATGTTTTTATATCACTGATCATAATATTTTTTTTTTTTGCATTAAAGAGATCCCAGCCCATCAGCCACGTTATTATAGTTTATGCAGGATCGAAGCTTCATATTTGAATCTTACATTCCTTGATAAATTGCGGTTATAGTGCGGTATACTTCAATGTTATTAAATTGCAAAATAGGTATGATAGCTGTAGGTAGCTGTACATTCAAGTTAAACAGACTTTTAAATAGTTTGCGTCGATGTGCTTTATAGTTACTAATACCCCGAAACCAAATGATTCAGATCCGCTACGTCAAAACTGCACGAACAAGCTGGAGAATCTACTAAACCCAATTTATAAGGATATGCTGGATAAACACCATGTCCAAAACTCAATCTAGCGATTGTAGTGTAGAAAGGACGCGGAACTGTAATGCCATTATGCCATCGAGAGTAAAGTTGTTAATGGGGTCAAAAAATGCACAGCTCAAATAGATATTTGCACACTTTAAAATATTCTGTCTCTTAAACACATAAAAATAATACTGTAGCACTTATATTCTGTATCACTGTATTTTTATACAATAGATGGTTATACAACAAAATGTTAATTAATTCCATTGCCATCCACATTTTTGAATGTTGAAATACTACATTACTAAATATAGTGCAATATTGAGATATTTTAATAGAATAATAAATATTGTCTTATGTTCTAAATTCACAGTTATTTAAAGTTATAGTATCATCCAAGATCACAGCTAAAGTTCATTTATTATAGCAGACGAGGTACTACGTGAGTCAGTTTGCTATGACGTCACGACCGTGTTGCAAATTTTCTGTTCGTGAAAACGTAAACAAACCGTTAGGTTATTTAACTGTCAAACACTTTTGAATAAACAAACTCTTAAAAATAACATTTACCGTTAATATTACTGATGATTCTTTTTGAAAATCAGGATTTAAAGTATGTTAATCATGATAGCAGTGGAAAAAAAATAACAAAAAAGCACAAGAGAGTACAATAAATTTAATCGGGAGCATTATCGCTTAACGTATTCACAGTAACGATTAGTATGCAAGTTTCTTCTCTATCCAAACTAGTCTCTCTGATTTACTACTTCTGAATTTCGTTTCCAATATGTAGCACACCAAGTACATCAAATTTCCAGACTAATTTAATTCAATCCGCTTTATACTATTGTATGCATCCTCCGATCTGCTATATTTCATCCATCGTTTTGTAACAAACTTCCTTTTCTTTGAGAACAAATAATATCTACCACAACAATATGTTTCAACCATACAAAAGTATTTTTCTTTAAGAACACTGTCCAAAATGTTTAATGTGTTACGTTAGTCTGAAAAATGTATGTGAAAGAACCATTGCTGTAAACAATATTTGTATATACTCACTGCTTTTGTACTTGTCATAAATTGTGTTTCCAATAGCACATTGACAATAAGTAGAATAATCAATTTTTACAACATCTATTTCGTATGCATTTTTGTTTTGAGTTAGTGGATGTAATTCCTTGTTTACTCATGAATGAAATTTTGTTTATGTTTGCAACATGAATGTTTAGAACACTCGTTACTCTCTAAAAGCGAAACACTGTAAAGAATATGACATTAAAAATATATGGATTTTATACTCCTCGCACGAAAGTTAACGGGAGTAATGGCCCGTTGTTCTCGCGTTCTGCGTCGAAATACACGATTAACGAAACTATTAACTCCTTCGATTGTTTACACAATGGTTTCGATATGGTTTAGTTGTAATAACTACTTATTTTAAATAAATATATACCAAGTATAAACGCAAATTCCCACACTTTACTGCAAATCCAGAATATAACCCTTTGACAGTTGACAGCAATAAATAAATTGGTGGGAATACATTGGGAAGATGTGACAAGCATGCAATTTAAAAAAAGCAGTAGGCACCAACATAGTATCTTTAATTGAACATGAATAAGTTATATGTTAGTTGGTTATTTTAATAATATGGTATTGCATGGCCCGAATTTGCAAGTAATGACGTACCTCGTCTGTTATGGTAAATGAAGTATACCAATGATGTATTAGCTGGCAAATTAGATAAGCTGACATCACAGTGAGCTTATTATAGTAATTGGTTAATACCATAATAGCTCGAACACAAACATATCTTTTAGTTTATTACTGTGTAATACACGTGTGTGAAGTGTGAAGTGTGAAGAGTAAAGACGCGCAGGCGCTAGCGTGTAAAACAAATTCGACTTCAAATGAAAATTATGTAGATAACATATAATGTTTGTGGTTAATTTAATAAAAAAAATTCAAAATTAAAGATATCGTCGAAATAACAATCCTAGCGGTTATGATTAACCAAACCTCTTTTATTAATTTAACAAATAACATTCTCTAAATGTCAGAAACAATAATTCTAACAAAATTTTATTGGTAATTCAACCACAATTTCCAAAAATTAAATTTTGTTTGATTTCAACATATTTTTTTTCTTCTAATAATTAAACAAAAATATAGTTATTCCAATAATATTTTTTCAAACAATTCATATTTGTCGGATTAATGCAAGTATTTTTCTAAGTGCACCTAACCGTAATATGAACCCCCGTACCCAATTTAATTATATATTTCTCAAAAGAGTGTATAGAGAAAATGATAATTTCAATACCTGAAACGAAATAAAATGCATAAACAAACCGTGGTTACTCCCAATCAAGATTTCTACTTACAGAAGTAAATGCGCGCAAGTTCACTTCGACAATACCACCTCCTAGTAGGCATTCACGCACTTGTCCTCTCATTATGGTAAATAATAAGAGTTTCTGGCAATCCAGGTTGCTCTTATACCAGTCGGACATGTATAGAGAGGTTGACACTTTTTCAAACTGCAACAACAAAAAGCCAGTATAGAAATCAGTACCATATAGACTTTTTCGTTGATTTTACCTCAACCGTTAGGGCCTCTGCTGGAAAGGTGTAGAAAGCAAATTCAGAAACAATTTCTATTACGCTGATTAAGTACTTGATCTCAAATTTGGAACTTCTAAAATTTAACTAAGTGTTATTACAGGATGTTTCGAAAGTAATCTGAAATATTGTTGTGGACTGCTTGTCATTCAATTTTAAGTCGATCTGGGGAGCTTGGCAGAGGAACGCCATTTTCGTTCAAGGCTGATATAAAAGTTAACATTTAAAAATTAAAAAACATACTTATGTGATCAAACAAGAAGCATCAGTTACCCAATTCCTATAATAATGAAAAATGGGAACTGTTATCATTTGATGAAATGAAAATATGAATACAACTATATACACAAAAACAAAGTAAGAAATGATAAGGCAAGATAAGCATGTTTAAGACATTTAATACTTTACTACACTGTTGAAGATTTTAACACTTTTTTGACTAATTTAATAATCAGGAGAGGTCCACACTCTTTTCGTGTTATTTTGTCGAGAACTATAGAAGTTTAAATTTGACGAGCAAAGATAGTCAAGTATTGTCTATTGCTAAGGGGTTATTTTGTCCAACTGACAGGTGGAATTATAAAATACTTCTAGTCACATTTTATTTGATTTAGACTAGACAAATTTACTAGCTGTTTAATTAAATGAATGCGATCTATTGGGTGTTTTAACACCATTTTCTAAACACAACGTCTTTTTAATATGCAACTCCTATTTCTTAGTGCTATAATATTCTCTCTTTAAGACGTTTTCTCAATTATAAATATGCAAAACCACTCATTCACAAGTTTTGGTTTCAACTAAACGTACCAATTTTAAAATGATTTTTTGAGAACCATTATAAAATTAAGTGAATGTTTATGCTATTTGATTCAAGTCTAAACTGATTGCGTAAATAGATGTTTCCAATACATCTTTAAGATGTTGAAATTTTTTATACCCACTGGAATTAACGTTTAATAACACGAGGTTACACTTTGCAAGTCAGTCACATTTGGTGGTTTGTTTGGATATGTTAATACGGAGAATCAAACACGAAAAAGATACACGTGCAATGCAGGTGGTGCGTATAATGCAATACTGTATTAGAATAGGTGGGGTTTCTATATTTCTATCCGAGGGAAAAATTCTGATTGGTTGACGCTTTTGAATGTCTAGAAAAATAGTCAATCCTCATATCTGAACAAAGAATTGACACGAAGTTCTAGTAGTTTCTGTTCTATTAAATACGCGTAGTCAACTCGTCTGGCAAAGTTTGGAAAAATCAACACTAAAATATTTGACTAGCGCAAAATTAACGCCAACACCGTAATATTTTCAATTCGTACTTATAATGTGTAAGAAGACTTACCCCAGAAATGTATACAATTCCGCACAATTGGTCTGCAGGGTGGTATAATAATGAAATAGTAACATAAACGAATAGATTTCCTGCAGACGACTGAATACCCTAATAAAGTAGTAAAAATTATAACTTAAATTACGTATTCGGTTTTGCATATACCTTAATAGATGTTCATGCCATTTTATCAATTGGCAAAACTTCTTTCTGACTCCAGATGTATCGTCAATATTTTCAAATAATCTCTCCATTCTGTGCCTCAATCTTCGTAAATTAATCATGATTTCGGCACACAGCGCCAAGTATAAACAATCACAAGTCATCACGATCGCTGGTAAAAGCATTAGAATGTAATACTGTAGCGCTAAAGCCATCGTAGCCAATATTATGGAATCTACTTCCAAAGTTTCTAGAATATATGGGTATTTTTGGTACGCTGGTCTCAGCAAGAAGACCACAACCACAATCGTCGAATGAATCGTGAACGTCAATACCGCTAATCTGATAAGTTTTTGAAATTTTTGATCTGACCTCAAGAAGTTTCCCGTAAAATCTTTCGAATCCCATGGTATTTTCGCCAACTCCGCCAGTAAGTTTCTAATCCTCGATTTGTTATATATGAAAAACAGATACTTGATGCCCACCTGAGAATAGAACAATATTTTATAGTATACGGAAAAGCTTTGATTGAACTATTGCGTTGTCGAAAAAGAAAATGATCTTCTATTTTTGCTTCTTGATAAATTCGCTTACTTGTACAGCTACTGCAGATGATTCCAGATATTCAGCATATCGTGTCAGTTTTTCCTTGTTGAATGGCGCGCAAATAACAAAAAATGCCGTCGTTAATATTACGACAAAATTAAATAAGCGATAGAGGTTTAGCAGCTTCGAAGAATAGTACATGTGTTCTCCGATAAATCTTAGAATACTCAGCGGTACTTGACTCATATAATTCGCAGGCAACATCTTTCCAACCCCAGCACTTTCTCTGTCGATCTTTTACTGACTAAGTTACCAGAAAGTTGCTTTTTAATTGGTCTGCGTACGTCGCTAGTAATAATACAACGTGTTTCAACAAATCGATACAAATGCAAGAATATATCAACGTATAAAACATGACTTATAATGTAAAAGATTCGGCAAATGAAAGTGATAAGGCCAAGATAGATAGAAGAACGCAAATTAACCCAAGAGAAAGCCATAAGTTCATCGGAAGTATCGAAGAATTTAAAAATATCGTTTCAGAAATAGTGAAATAAGAAACTAAACATCTTTTGCACGAGGTACAGTGTTTAAAACAAGAACTAAACACACAATTTCGAATAAAAAAGAAGGAGAAAGAAAAAGCGAATTAGTAGTAAGTAGCGAAAGTAGTTCAAGAATTGGATTCAACAATTTAATCAATATCAATTGAAACCATTATTAATGCAGAAGATTTGTCATAAATGGCGAAAGAAATAACTGAAAAACAAGAAGAAGAAATTTTAAACGTTCGACACTCCTATCTGGGAAAGAAGTAGTGGGAACAAACGCGGATGAAACAGAACACAGCTCTACCGCAGCCCAGACACGGTTATGGATGTATGTTGGAAGATGCAAGGCTATCACTACAGTTGTGAACATTCAAATTTTTCTCCAACAAAATGCTGTGGCTACAACTTTGATATCACAAAAGTAAATACTAGAGATAAAAATGTTTCATTTAAGGTAGGAGCAGATATAAGTTTAGAAAATAAATTATATGACTCTGATGTATTCTGGCTCGGGAACATAGTTGTAAAACAATATCATGTTTTTCGCAAATCAAACGAGTTTCAATCTTAATAAAAACTATTTTATTTAATTAAATGTTAGTAATGGGTTGTTACGAAGCAAACTGCTATTTTGCAGCAACAACCGTTAGCAGTTTGTAGCAGTTATTCAATATCGAAAGAAGCTGCTAGTTTTTGTAGTAGTTTCCTGATATAGTAGACAAGTATGTTGTGAAACATACATGTATATTCCTAGCAGTAAAACTGCTTCTTTACGTTAGCAGCTACAACATGCTTCAGTAAATGTTGTGTAAAATAACTAAATGCTAATGTTAATTAATATTTGATAAAGTAACATCATGTTGCTGTGTAATCATAACAACAGCCATTCAAGTTTATTTTAACATTTTCACATTTTAAGAAAAAAATCATGAAAAAGACATTAAATATCGAAACGTCGATAAATCAGTTTTTATGTTTCAATTAAATTAAGCCAATAAATCCACTATCTCTCAATTTTTGATTAATAATTGGAAATAAATATTGAAAAGCTCAAAGAGGCATGCAATGAAAATAATAGAAATTACCAAACAAGTTGGAAGAGAAATTGATAAAAAAAGGTAAACAAACACAATGTGAAAATTACAGAGCGAACTGTTTAGCATAAACAATCTATATACTGTACAGAAGAATTTTAGAAAAAAAATATTTAGGGGGTTGGAATAATATTAACTATTTAAATATTTTTTTTCTTCAAATTTTGCTAATTCGATAATTTAAATTTTCTAATATTTTTAAATATTCAATTTGCATTAATAGTTTACGGTTTACTTTTTAGAAATTCACTATTTTTTTTCTGTTTGGGAATCCCGTTATTTATGAATTTAAAATTATTTAAACTAAACGAATTTTTATTTTACGTTTCGAAAAACTTTTTTCGAAAATTTAAATTGAACTTTATTCCATTTTCAAAAACCATTTGATGGTAGAACATCACTAACACGAATGCTTTTAAAAAAAAGTATTTTAAGCTAACACAATTAGTTTTGTAATCACAGTTATTTCTGTTTTTCACCTGAAGAAGGCTAATTATATGCCGAAACCTGTAATGAATAATTTGAATATAGTAAATAAAATAAAAATAGGTAAGTAGTATTTCAACCTTCAATCATATTCTAGGTAAATTAACTATTAAATAATTTAAACCTTGATTATTGTTGTAGATAGATCTGAAGATGGACCAGTTGAGTTGAAGTCGAAACATGTAAGCCAAACAAATATATCGTTTCGAGATTGGGAATGTTTCTTTTTTTTTTGTCTTTTACAAAAATTGGATTGTCTAGAAAAAAATTGGGGTAGCAGGGGAATGGAAATAGAAAATTTAGAAAGAATTTGGTGATTGTATCAAAGCAGCTACTTCGTCCAAATGAAAAGGGAATGAAAATTGAAAGAAAATTGGGCATGTGGTCGACATAAACCTAATTATCCTATTTTTTCTTTTCCTGATAGCCTGCAAAAAATTGCATATTTTATTTTTACAAATTCTAATTGGGCAATCTAATTGTGTAATAAACATTTGCAACCATTTGTTTTACTCTGAGTCATTTAATATTTAAAGCTGAAAATTTGGCTGTGGACCGCTTCTAGAGGATAAAGAATGTGCCCCAATTTTCAGCCAAAAATCCCTTGGGGCTAACAAACCATATTCATATTTTTCCAATATCAATTTTGCACCTTTTTGCTTCCTACCCCTTCAATTCACACTTTTCAAACACAGATTTTACTCACATGTACAGCGATCGAAAAAGATTCCATATATTCTGCGTATCGTTTGGGGTTTTCCTCCTTGAATGGCCCAGAAACGACGAAAAAGGCCACAGTTGATATAGCAACAACATTAAATAAACGATAGGCTTTTAACAGCCTCGAAGAACGGTCTAAATCCTCCCCAATAAGCTTTAGAATACTCAGCGGTACTCTACTCATGTAGTTCGAAGGTAACATCTTCTTAACCCTGTTACTTTCAAAGTCAATATTTCACTGCTGATGTTACAATAAACTCGTACGATTATTTAGGTGATTTGGGGAGCAATTTCCTTCCAGGACTAATAGAGCTAATTAGAGGTAATCCAGTTTTGTACGTACATACATACAAAACTTCTTAATCTAAAATAATGACTTCCTAAACATACGGCAAATTCTAATTAGTGTGTATTCAATCCTTGTGGAACACTCTTTCTTTATTATTTTTAAAATTAAAATCGCTGGCATTTGATCTAAACATTTAGGTTTAGATGTAGTTAAGAGATCAACGTTTTGTTTTGTGTATATATTTTTTTAACAAAAACGGTTGGTGTACTAAGTTTAAATATGAAAACCGATGTTTCTATTGTTGTAAATATCTGAATTTATATATTTTTTGTTACTTGAAGTATGTTTTTATATCACTGATCATCATTTTTTTTGCATTAAAGAGATCTCAGCCCATCAGCCACGTTATTGTTGTTAGCATGGGTGATGTTCATGTCGTCACGTGATTCACAACAGCCAATGATAAACAGTAAACAACAAAATCGGAAATAATGCTAAGTTGTTATAGTATGATAACTACGTTTAATTCATCGATATTTGTACACAATATGAAAAAAAACAAAGCCCATACTGCATATAGAAATAGATATTTGCACACTTTACAATATTCTGTCTCACATAAAAATAATAATAAATAATTAACAATAAAACAATAAAATGTGTGATGTCACAGTGAGCTTATTATGGTAATTTGTTAATACAAATTCAACTTCAAATGAAAACTACGTAATTTAATAAAAAACATTTAAAAATAAAGATCTAGTCGAATTAACAGTTCTAGCTCTTTCCTTAATTTAACAAATAACGTTCTAAATATCAGAAACAATAATTCTAACAAAATTTTATTGTTAATTCAACCACAATTTCCAAAAATAAAATGTTGATTGTTTTGAATATTTTTTTTTTTAAACAATTCATATTTGTCGAATTAATGCAAGTATTTTTCTGAGTGCACCTAACTGTACTATGAACCCGTACTCATTTTAATTATATATTTCTCAAAAGAGTGTATAGAGAAAATGATAATTTCAATACCTAAAACGAAATAAAAGGCATAAACAAACCGTGGTAACTAACAATCAAGTTTTCTACTTACAGAAGTAAATGCGCGCAAGTTCACTTCCACAATACCACCTCCTAGTAGGCATTCACGCACTTGTGCTCTCATTATGGTAAATAATAAGAGTTTCTGGCAATCCAGGTTGCTCTTATACCAGTCGGACATGTATAGAGAGGTTGACACTTTTTCAAACTGCAACAGCAACGAAGCTAGAATAAAAATCAGTACCATAGGCTATTCGTTAATTTTACCTCAACTGTTATAGCCTCTGCTGGAAAGGTGTACAGAGCAAATTCAGAAACAATTGCTATTACGCTGATTAAGTACTTGATCTCAAATTTGGCACTTCTAAAATTTAAGTAAGTGTTATTACAGGACGTTTCGAAATAAATCTGAAATATTGTTGCGGACTGCTTATTATTCAATTTTAAGTCGAAAAATTCATATAAACATGTGTGATAAATTTTCTCGTTAATGAGATGCAAGGTGCTAATTGTTTTTATTATTTTAATGGAAGCAATAACATTGTGACAAATAAGACATGGAAGTAGTAAATTTCAGAGCAGATGTTCAAAATGTGGAAAAAAATTCAAAAAAAGTGTCGACAGATGGCGCCACCGTACTGCCGACAGCGCCATCTAGCGGCAAACACGGGAACTACTGGAATCGACGCCACATGAAACCTGTCAAAAATTAGTTCCAAAATGTGTCGACAGATGGCGCCACCGTACGGTCGACAGCGCCATCTAGCGGCAAACACAAGAACTATTGGAATCGACGCCACATGAAACCTGTCAAAAATTAGTTCCAAAACGTGTCGACAGATGGCGCCACCGTACGGTCGATAGCGCCATCTAGCGGCAAACACGGAAACTATCGGAATCGACGCCACATGAAACCTGTCAAAAATTAGTTCCAAAAAGTGTCGACAGATGGCGCCACCGTACTGCCGACAGCGCCATCTAGCGGCAAACACGGGAACTACTGGAATCGACGCCACATGAAACCTGTCAAAAATTAGTTCCAAAATGTGTCGACAGATGGCGCCACCGTACGGTCGACAGCGCCATCTAGCGGCAAACACAAGAACTATTGGAATCGACGCCACATGAAACCTGTCAAAAATTAGTTCCAAAACGTGTCGACAGATGGCGCCACCGTACGGTCGATAGCGCCATCTAGCGGCAAACACGGAAACTATCGGAATCGACGCCACATGAAACCTGTCAAAAATTAGTTCCAAAAAGTGTCGACAGATGGCGCCACCGTACTGCCGACAGCGCCATCTAGCGGCAAACACTGGAACTATTGGAATCGACGCCACATGAAACCTGTCAAAAATTAGTTCCAAAATGTGTCGACAGATGGCGCCACCGTACTGCCGACAGCGTCATCTAGCGGCAAACACGGGAACTATTGGAATCGACGCCACATGAAACCTGTGAAAAATTAGTTCCAAAATGTGTCGACAGATGGCGCCACCGTACTGCCGACAGCGCCATCTAGCGGCAAACACGGGAACTATTGGAATCGACGCGCACATGAAACTGTCAAAAATTTGTTCCAAAGAGTGTCGCATCACCGTACTGCCGACAGCGCCATCTAGCGAAAACACGGGAACTATTGGAATCGACGCCACATGAAACCTGTCAAAAATTAGTTCCAAAATGTGTCGACAGATGGCGCCACCGTACGGTCGACAGCGCCATCTAGCGACAAACACGGGAACTATTGGAATCGACGCCACATGAAACCTGTGAAAAATTAGTTCCAAAATGTGTCGACAGATGGCGCCACCGTACTGCCGACAGCGCCATCTAGCGACAAACACGGGAACTATTGGAATCGACGCCACATGAAACCTGTCAAAAATTAGTTCCAAAATGTGTCGACAGATGGCGCCACCGTACGGTCGACAGCGCCATCTAGCGGCAAACACGGGAACTATTGGAATCGACGCCACATGAAACCTGTCAAAAATTAGTTCCAAAATGTGTCGACAGATGGCGCCACCGTACTGCCGACAGCGCCATCTAGCGGCAAACACGGAACTATTGGAATCGACGCCACATGAAACCTGTCAAAATTAGTTCCAAAATGTGTCGACAGATGGCGCCACCGTACTGCCGACAGCGCCATCTAGCGGCAAACACGGGAACTATTGGATCGACGCCACATGAAACCTGTCAAAAATTAGTTCCAAAATGTGTCGACAGATGGCGCCACCGTACTGCCGACAGCGCCATCTAGCGACAAACACGGGAACTATTGGAATCGACGCCACATGAAACCTGTCAAAAATTAGTTCCAAAATGTGTCGACAGATGGCGCCACCGTACTGCCGACAGCGCCATCTAGCGGCAAACACGGGAACTATTGGAATGGACGCCACATGAAACCTGTCAAAAATTAGTTCCAAAATGTGTCGACAGATGGCGCCACCTACTGCCGACAGCGCCATCTAGCGGCAAACACGGAACTATTGGAATCGACGCCACATGAAACTGTCAAAAAATTAGTTCCAAAATCGTGTCGACAGATGGCGCCACCGTACTGCCGACAGCGCCATCTAGCGACAAACACGGGAACTATTGGAATCGACGCCACATGAAACCTGTCAAAAATTAGTTCCAAAATGTGTCGACAGATGGCGCCACCGTACTGCCGACAGCGCCATCTAGCGGCAAACACGGGAACTATTGGAATCGACGCCACATGAAACCTGTCAAAAATTAGTTCCAAAATGTGTCGACAGATGGCGCCACCGTACTGCCGACAGCGCCATCTAGCGGCAAACACGGGAACTATTGGAATCGACGCCACATGAAACCTGTCAAAAATTTGTTCCAAAGAGTGTCGCATCACCGTACTGCCGACAGCGCCATCTAGCGGCAAACACGGAAACTATTGGAATCGACGCCACATGAAACCTGTCAAAAATTAGTTCCAAAATGTGTCGACAGATGGCGCCACCGTACGGTCGACAGCGCCATCTAGCGGCAAACACGGGAACTATTGGAATCGACGCCACATGAAACCTGTCAAAAATTAGTTCCAAAATGTGTCGACAGATGGCGCACCGTACTGCCGACAGCGCCATCTAGCGACAAACACGGGAACTATTGGAATCGACGCCACATGAAACCTGTCAAAAATTAGTTCCAAAATGTGTCGACAGATGGCGCCACCGTACTGCCGACAGCGCCATCTAGCGACAAACACGGAACTATTGGAATCGACGCCACATGAAACCTGTCAAAAATTAGTTCCAAAATGTGTCGACAGATGGCGCCACCGTACGGTCGACAGCGCCATCTAGCGGCAAACACGGGAACTATTGGAATCGACGCCACATGAAACCTGTCAAAAATTAGTTCCAAAATGTGTCGACAGATGGCGCCACCGTACGGTGGACAGCGCCATCTAGCAGCAAACACGGGAACTATTGGAATCGACGCCACATGAAACCTGTCAAAAATTAGTTCCAAAGTACGTCGACAGATGGCGCCATTGTAACGGATGACAGCGCCGTCTAATTAGACGGCGCTGTCATCCGTAGTAATTACTACATAAATACGTCCTTCCCTAATCCAAAAAAAAAAATACTAATACGCCCCACTACTAATCTGTCCTAGTGTGGCAAAAAAATTAATTTGTTTTCCATTTAGAACACACATTATAGAATATAGATAGGTATGTTTTGAGGCCGTAATGAGCAATGTATAGGTGTCTTATCAAAGCTTATTAAAAACCGCGCGCTTAGTTAAACGGTATACTAAAGACTGCTGCTAGTGAAAAAAATTTAATGATCAGGGTGGGAGTTTATGTTGAGCACAGTTTCCCATACTATATGAGAAACTGCATTCGACATAGACTCCCTGGTGATGATATTCGCCATCATCATATACAGTATCGTGAAAAGTTGTTTTCTGTATCACATATGGAGGGACATATGGTTAAGATGTTGTAAACGGCAAGCGTTTGCTCCATCCATTGGAGGTTGATCACAAGGATCAGCCGACTACTATGTATGTGATGAAGGGATCATCCTTTCAATGATCACGGCTCCCATTAGATGTTTATTTGGTAAATACGGCAGATTAACATGATACAATAGCATTTGTCACGCTATTTGTGCTAAATATTATCTGTTACTGGAATGAAATAGAAGAAGCGCCATCTATGCGACAATTTCTGTACAACAAATAAGTATTTAACGTATTGGCTATACCGGGGGGAGTTTTTTATCTTGAGACAACGAAATATCTCTAAAACACTGCATCAAATTAAAAAAAAAAGATCTTAATAAGATTTGTTATAATGTAGGGGGCCCACTGAATGGTGTCCTATTTATTCCAATAAGCTATTGGTCCATATTTCATCGATGGAAACTTAAATGGCGAAAAATATTGAAACATATTGCAGAACGAACTTCCAGTGTTACTTGAAGACCTTCTCTTGGACGTACGACAAACGATGCGGTTCCAACATGACGGTTGTCCAGGACATTATTCAAGAAAAGTATTAGATCGAGCCTACAATCGTCGATGGATCGGAAGAGGTGGTCCAGTGTCTTGGCCTGCAAGATCGTCAGATCTTACTTCCCCTGACTTCTTTTTGCGGAGCTACTTAAAGTCTGAAGTTTATAGAGAAGTGCCAACCATGAGGGAAAACATGATTGAGCGAATCACCAACGCTTGTTCAAGGATTGCGCCGGAAACACTTCTCAGTTGTGTGCGAACATTCCAATTGCGAATAAATAAATGTATCGAAGTGGAAGGGCACATTTTCTTAAATGGATATGATAAAGTAAAGTTCTTCGTTGCTGAATGGCTTTTTGAAATGTTATTTAATGTTAAAATAAAAAAAAAAAACACAAAATCATGTTTGCTTGCTTCTCTTTTTTTTTGTGTATTTTTTCTAGACATTTACAATCATGTTTTTTTTTTGCGATTACAGTGTAATCTGTTATAAATGGAAAAAAAGTTTCAAACAAAAACTACACGCTTGATGGCGTAGAATTCAAATCTGCAATACAAAATAGGGGTTCCTCCCCCCTCCCACTCTGGAGGGGTGAGGTGGGGGATCCAGTTCGGCACCATTCAGTGACCCCCCTACATTATAACACATCTTATTAAGATCTTTTTTTGATTTGATGCAGTGTTTTAGAGATATTCCGTTGTCTCAAGATAAAAAACTCACTATTTAATTGAAAACAACAAAATCGTTTTGTCGTGCAACTGTAACATTATAAACGCATTAAATTAACTGCAATTTTGGTTAGTCTCAACACATTTTTATTGACGAACTATCTTTGTATGGCCAAATAATCGAATATGTTAGGCTAAACAATAAGTTATTATTTGCCTTAAATAAGTACATGTGACAAAATTAATTTTGTTATTTTAACAAATCTTTTTTTTTTCTGGGTACTACATTTTTTTTTGTTGTATTGTGTTTCTACAATCTGGAGCAGACAAACTATTAGATTTTCTCACTATAAGTGCTGCAGTAAGTATAATAATTTTATATGTAAAAAGTATCCACAAAGTTCTACTTTCTTGAGAAATAAAATAACTAGCAATAATACAATACAAAGTGTTATATTTACTACAGGGGACAAGTTTGTTCAAGGCTAATATAAAAGGCAACTTTGGAACATGTTATTGTTAAATACCTTAAAAAATACATGCTTATTTATATAAAAATATGGACAGCTTATAAATGTTTCTTTATGATAAAATTTGTACTTATTGTGTAAACAAGACTAAGATATTATTTTATTATTATTATATTTATTGAAAAATAAATAAGTTAAAATAATCGTAAATATAGCTTGGCAGAGGAACGCCATTTTCGTTCAAGGCTGATATAAAAGTTAACATTTAAAAAAAAATACATACTAATATGATCCAACAAGAAGCAATCACTCAATTTCTATAATAATGACAAATGGGAGCTGTTATCATTTGATGAAATGAAAATATGAATATAAATATATACACAAAAACAAAGTAAGAAATGATAAGGCAATATGTCTAAGATATTTAATACTTTACTACTTGTATAAATGTTTATTTATGATCAAATTCGTACTTATAATGTGTAAGAAGACTTACCCCAGAAATGTATACAATTCCGCACAATTGGTCTGCAGGGTGGTATAATAATGAAATAGTAACATAAACGAATAGATTTCCTGCAGACGACTGAATACCCTAATAAAGTAGTAAAAATTATAACTTAAATTACGTATTCGTTTTTTTGCATATACCTTAATAGATGTTCATGCCATTTTATCAATTCGCAAAACTCGTTTCTAACTCCAGATGTATCGTCAATATTTTCAAATAATCTCTCCATTCTGTGCCTCAATCTTCGTAAATGAATCATGATCTCTGCACACAGCGCCAAGTATAAACAATCACAAGTCATCACGACCGCTGGTACAAGCATTAGAATGTAATACTGCAGTGCCAAAAACCATCGTGGACAGTATTATGGAATCTACGTCCAAAGTTTCTAGAATGTATGCGTATTTTTGATACGCCGGCCTCAGCAAGAAGACCAGAACCACAATCGTCGAATGAATCGTGAACGACAATGCCGCTAATCTGATAAGTTTTTGAAATTTTTGATCTGACCTCAAGAAGTTTCTGGTAAAATCTTTTGCATCCCATGGTATTTTCGCCAACTCCGCCAATAAATTTCTAATCCTCGATTTGTTATATACGAAAAACAGATACTTGATGCCCACCTGTAAATAGAACGATATTTTATATCACAGAAAAGCTTTGATTGAACTATTACGTTGTCGAAACAGCAAATATGTTCTATTTTTGCTTCTTGATAAATTCGCTTACTTGTACAGTTACTGCAGATGATTCCAGATATTCAGCATATCGTGTCAGTTTTTCCTTGTTGAATGGCGCGCAAATAACAAAAAATGCCGTAGTTAATATTACGACAAAATTAAATAAGCGATAGAGGTTTAGCAGCTTCGAAGAATAGTACATATGTTCTCCGATAAATCTTAGAATACTCAGCGGTACTTGACTCATATAATTCGCAGGCAACATCTTTCCAACCCTAGCACTTTCTCTGTCGATCTTTTACTGACTAAGTTACGAGAAACTTGCTTTTTAATTGGTCTGCGTACGTCGCTAGTAATAATATCACGTGTTTCAACAAATCGATACAAATGCAAGAGTATATAATATAATATAATATAATATGTATAAAACAGGACTTATAATGCAAAAGATTCGGCAAATGAAAGTGATAAGACCGAGAAAGATAGAAGAACACAAGTAAACCTGAGAGAAAGCCATAAGTTCATCGAAAGTGTCGAAGAATTTAAAAATATCGTTTCAGAAATAGTGAAATAAGAAACTAAACATCTTTTGCACGAGGTACAGTGTTTATAACAAGATCTAATCAACACACAATTTCAAATAAAAAGAAGAAGAAGAAAGAAAAAGAAGCGAATTTGGTGGGAATATCAACTAGTCCTAATATTAAAGTAGTTCAAGAATTGGATTCAACAATATCATCAATTGAAACCATTATTAATGCAGAAGATTTATCGTAAAAAGAAAACCGAATGACGAAAGAAATAACTGGAAAACAAATAGAAGAAATTTTAAACGTTCGATACGCATATCTGGGAAAGAAGTAGTGGGGACAAACACGGATGAAGCAGAACACAGCTCCATCGCAGCCCAGACGCGGTTATGGATGTATGTTGGAAGATGCAAGGCTATCACTACAGTTGTGAACATTCAAATTTTTCTCCAACAAAATTCCCTGTCTTCAACTTTGACATCACAAAATTAAATACCAAAGATAAAAATGTTTCAAATATGTTTCTAAATAAAAACTATTTTATTTGTTTAAATGTTAGTAACGGGTTGCTACGAAGCAAACTGCTATTTTGCAGCAACACGCAACGTATACGTTATTGTAGAGACATCACTAACACGAATGTTTTTTTAAAAAAAAAAATTTTAAGCTAACACAATTAGTTTTGTAATCACAGTTATTTCTGTTTTTCACCTGAAGAAGGCTAATTATGTGTGGAAACCTGTAATGAGATAGATAATGTGAATATAGTAAATAAAATAAAAATAGGTACTTATTTCAACCTTCAATCATATTCTAGATAAATTAACTATTAAATAATTTAAACCTTGATTATTGTTGTAGATAGGTCTGAAGATGGCCCAGTTGAGTTGAAGTCGAAACATGTAAGCCAAACAAATAAATCATTTCGAGATTGAAATTGTTCCTTTTTTTGTCTTTTACAGAAATTGCATTGTCTATAAAAAAAATTGAGGTAGCAAGCGAATGAAAATAGAACATTTAGAAATAATTTGGTGATTGTATCAAAGCAGCTACTTCGTCCATACGAAAAGGGAATGAAAATTAAAAGAAAATTGGGAATGTGGTCGACATAAACCTAATAATCCTATTTTTTTTTCCTGATAGCCTGCAAAGAATTGCATATTTTATTTTTACAAATTCTAATTGGACAATCTAATTGTGTAATAAACATTTGCAACCATTTTTTTCCTCTGAGTCATTTAATATTTAAAGCTGAAAATTTGGCTGTGGGCCGCTTCTAGAGGATAAAGAATGTGCCCCAATTTTCAGCCAAAAATCCCTTGGGGCTAACAAACCATATTCATATTTTTCCAATATCAATTTTGCGCCTTTTTGCTTCCTACTCCTTCAATTCACACCTTTCAAACACAGATTTTACTCACATGTGCGGCGATTGTAAACGATTCCATATATTCTGCGTATCGGTTGCATTCGTCCTCCTTGAATGGTCCAGAAACGACGAAAAAGGCCACAGTTGATATAGCAACAACATTAAATAAACGATAGGCTTTTAACAGCCTCGAAGAATGGTTTAAATCCTCTCCAATAAGCTTTAGAATACTCAGCGGTACTCTACTCATGCAATTCGAAGGTATCATCTTCCTAACCCTGTCACTTTCAAAGTCAATATTTCACTGCTGATATTACAATAAACTCGTACGATTATTTAGGTGATTTGGGGAGCAATTTCCTTCCAGGAGTAATAGAGCTAATTAGAGGTAATCTAGTATGTATGCACGTACAAAACTTCTTAATCTAGAATAATGACTTCCTAAACATACGGTATATTCTAATTAAGGTATATTCAATCCTTGTAGAACAGTCTTTCTTTATTATTTTTAAAATTAAAATCACTGGACTTGATCTAAACATTTAGGTTTAACATGTAGTTATAAGAAGTCAATGTTTTATTTTGTGTATATATTTTTTTTAACAAAAACGATTGGTGTACTAAGTTTAAATATGAAAAGCTCTTTTACAACCTTTTAAATTAAAAAAAAACCGATGTTTCCATAGTTGTAAACATCTAAATTTATATATTTTTTTTACTTGAAGTATATTTTTATATCACTGATCATCATTTTATTGAGAATTTTTGGAAAATCGGACAAATATATATTTATTGTGATCCGAAGGAATGGAGTATCTATGAATAAACTATATGTCCTTTCCATTCAATATTTTATTAAATAGTACAACTAGTTTCAGCTTTTCTCCATCTTCAGGTACTCTACAATAATATAAATGTAAAAATCAATATTTTAATTTAACAATTATTTATAGTTTGAAAATTATTTTTATGTATCATTAATTCCATTATTAAAATAATATCTAATAATTAATGAACATAGAAAGCATATACAGTCCAGCATTTACCAACATATTTTGGAAACGGGTCATATACTTTCAACAACCAAGACAATTTTAACCTTTTACATAATTGTGATAAAGGCCCAAAACTAACATTGCTTGAAGCATACGAAATATATAAAGATCACAATAATAGAATGGATATGACATAGTTTATTCACTTTTATATTTTATTTATTATTTATTTTTTAACAGGATAATGTACCAGCATACACATCTCGACAAACAACAGCTTTCTTGGAACAATTTTTCGATACAAGAATTATTAATTTTCCTGAAAGATCTGCGGACTTGGCAATTTTATATAATTTTATTTTCCCATATTTGAAGAATACCATTTTTAAGACCAGACATCGCATAATCGCATTGTTATTGGAGATTCCTGCGCCGACATAACTTCACAACATTTTCCCTACGACCTATTCTTGTCAGAAACGGATGGTATCTCTTTCATTTCATAAATTAAACGATTTTTATTTTCATTATTTCTCTATTGAAAACTATATGTCTACACTAATTTACTGTTATTTATCCAAAAGTTTTCTTAACACTGCATAAAAAGAAAATGATTTCCTGAATACCTAAAACCACACAAAAAAAAATTATTAATAAAACCACAAAATATTCATGCGATAATAAAATAATTTTACCGCTCCAAATGTATCGACATTCATCGGTATAACACCACCACCAGAAAATTTGTCACTCCTTTGCGACTTAGCCATCAAGAATAACATAAGTTTTTGAGAGTTGGAAGAATTCTCGTACCATTTGCGACATGTAGAGGCCATCCGACAATCCTTCGAACTGTAAATGTTATATTATATTGCCCTGTTTTTTTCAAAACAAAAAGGCCTGGGATTTTATTTAGTTCAGAAAAATTAAATATTATAATTAAATTCAAATTTTCAATTTATTTATACATTTTTTGCTCGTATACAATTATTTTTTTCTTTTTCTTTTTAACACAAAACAAGCGTAACTCTTTATTTAATTACCAAACTGCTATGTTTTATCACTTTTGAGACTCTTAAATCACAGGTACGTATGTTGGAATCATAGATACTATATAAAACAAATGATTTAATACAAAAATTCAATACGTATTGAACCTTTCCTGGCACTGACACAAGCAAATGAGGTTAAAAGAACATCAAAAATATAGAGTAAATTTGAAAATCAGCCATCTCTCCGTAAATGGCAGAAACTAAATTTATAAGAAATCCGTAATATTCAACTATCCGTGATATCGAATATGGCTATGTTAAAAATAACTACTTTATCACAGACCATCTTAGTTAGTGTCGATTTTTAAGATAACTTTTAAATATTAAAATTCCTAAAATAACTAAAATAATAGCAGTTCACATTAAGTTAAACTCAATTTTAACGTATCGTGAACATAAATTACAAAAATCTAATTTACTGATTAACATTGAATTGAAACTAATTATTCTCTTTTTTAGATGGGATATACTTGAAGAAATTCTAACTTGGGTGCGAATGGACAGCTCTAATTCGGGCCTCTAATACTTAATAGTCGTTACATGAGATGGTATTTCAGCCGGGATTCTTCTCAGGAATTTTTTTAGGAAATTCTCAACGATTATACAGGTCAGAGTATGGATTTGTAATAATATTAATCCATACTCTGACCTGAGTAATTAGGTGTTTATATCGATACATTTTTAGATAAATACTTTGTGCAACTTTGATATTTCTGAGAGTGTGGCATAAAAATCGTTATAGGATTTTCACCATCAACCGTCTTCTTTCGTGACCACAAGCAGAATGAGGATTTAAACTAAAATTACATGTAATCAGCCTTCAATTGTTATCGCTGTCAGGTAACCAACCTCGAAATCCAAATGGATAACCAGTAAATGACATCAAAATACCGTTATTTACTCTAGTTTGAGGGAATACAGCAAAAGTTATCAAATAAATATCCCGAATAATGAAAAATCTCCCCGAGCAAAATATAATAAGAATATAAAAATCACAGACCATCTTATTTAGTGTCGATTTTTAAGACAACTTTTAAATATTAAAATTCCTAAAATAACTAAAACAATAGCAGTTCACATTAAATTAACCTCAATTTTAACTTATCGTGAACATAAATTACAAAAATCTAATTTACTGATTAACATTGGATTGAAACTAATTATTCCCTTTTTTAGATGGGATATACTTGAAGAAATTCTAACTTGGGTGCGAAGGGACAGCTCTAAATACAGGTGTAGGTAGGCAGATAAGTTCTCTGGATACAGGTTGGACGACTATGAGGTGGTATTTCAGCCGGGATTCTTCTCAGGAAATTTTTTTAGGAAATTCTCAACGATTATACAGGTCAGAGTATGGACTTGTAATAATATTAATCCATACTCTGACCTGTATAATCCATACTCTGACCTGTATAATCCATACTCTGACCTGAATAATCAGGTGTTATAAGTAATCAGCGTTCGACTGTCATCGCTGTCAGGTAACCAACCTCGAAATTCAAATGGATAACCAGTAAATGACATTAAAATACCGTTATTTATTCTAGTTTGAGGGAAATACAGCAAAAGTTATCAAATAAATATCCCGAATAATGAAAAATCTCCCCGAGCAAAATATAATAAGAATATAAAAATACACCAAGTAAGCTTGAATTAACAAAAAAAATAAAGTTTACATTATACACATACAAGGCTATACTTAGCAATCGCGATGGTCTATTCTTATAGTCATTTTTAATAAATAAATTCAAAAATTTGCCTGAAGAGTAGGCAACCAAGTATGCACTTCAACTTACAATTATTTGTTTTGCTTTAAAACCTATTTTAAATGACTCTATATTATATTCCATGTCCCTGATTTCATAGCAATATATATATATTTTTCAATATGGAATGGACACAATAATACTAGTTCTTACATCAGCAAATAAAGTTTTTTTTTTTACAAAATTTCGACTTTATATAAGAAAAGAAGTTTCTTCAAAACAAAAAACAATAATTTGTTTTGCAGATAATTTATCACAGGACTGACAGCTCAATGTTTTAAGAAATCGTTGTGTATCGACATGTTAAAATTAAAAAGAAAAAAAAAAATGACTTTAAAACACTAATTTAAACAATTTAATAGTTGATTCTCTCGAATAAATACAAGTCAAGTTTTCTCTTTGTGAACGTAAAACATATTTACCTCTGATGCAACTTGATCCGCTGGGAAGGCATAGTAACCGAATTGACAGAAGAGAACAAATACATTTAAGACTTGTTCTATATCAAAATTCCCATAGCTGAAAATGGTTGAGTTAATCTTTCGATTTCAAAGTTTTTTCAATTCGAAGAACTCACCCCATTAAACCATATAACTCGAAACAGCAGGATATTAGGGTGACAAAATAATGGAATAGCAACGTCAGAGAAAACATATTTTTCATCTTGACGAATATCCTAGAAAAAAAATTGTTAAAGATCTATGAGTTGGATAGGAATTATACAGGGTGTCACAGAATAACTATTACTAATTTTCGGAAATGATAGAGGACACCGAAATAAAGATTTTTTTATTAATAACTACTAATATCTGCAAATTTCTCGGTGTCAAGATAAACTAGAAATCTTTAATAACAATCTCAATAATTACAACAGAAGAGAGCTAAGTTAAGGAACATTTTATTAGAAATAACGCTGCATTAAACTTTATAAAAATTGTTCAAAGTTACAACCACCAAACTCTAATATCAATCGATGTAGAATATCTTGGTGTAAGCTAACAATATGAAACAGGAAACAAGTCTACTATCCCCAGCCGAAATCATATCATCTGTAATCGTCAATAAGGTAGTCTCACAACTGTGGCCAGCTTGAAAGCCATACTAAGTAGAAGGCAATACCTCATGGACAACAAGAAAATCCGAAATCTGAGAAGTATCCAAACCTTTGATACGACAGAGAGATGACTAATCAGTCTAAGAACTTCCATCCGTACTGGACTGGCAATCTTCGGCAATGGACGCACAACAGCAAGCTTCCAAGGATCTGGTAAAACAGATTCATTTATGCAATAATCAATAAGGTGGATCAAACATGGTTAGGCAACACAACTTAATCATATCGATGATAATGCCATCATGACTAGGTGATCCAGATTTAAAATTCTTAATCATATTGAAAATTGTTACTACATCTGCAGGCTTAAATGAGAGAATGTTATCAGCGCAATTTCTCTCATATAGAATTTTTAAACTAGCAATATTACCGGAATAAATATTAATTTGTGACAGATGTAAAATAACAACTATAAAAATGGTTTTTCAGAATTACTATCATTCAATTTTTTTTTATCTGGATTCTGAATAATTCCCGGGTTTAGTTTGTTAATAAAATACTTTTTTATTTAAATGCCTTCGACCATTTCTGAAAATTAGCATAGTTATTCTGTGACATACTGTATATTCTAAAGTTTGCCTTTAACTCTAAATTACCAAATTTACTTTGTCATAATACAGTTATTTGGGCAAACTAGTCTTGGCAATCCAAATTTTCACGACCACTACTTACGCCAGCAGAAATTGATGATATCTGATACACCTGATGATATTATTTTTGCCATCATGACTAGATGATAACTTCTCCAACTTGTATTTGAGCCTCTTCAACTGCACAACTACATTGACGCAAAGGGCCAAATACAGTGAATCGTAGCCCATGATCACAGGCACCAGAACCAAGAATATGTAATATTGAAACATCAATGAGACGGCATTCACGCTAATGGAGTTCACAATCCAGGTTTCCACTATGTATAAAGTATTTTTATGGAAAGCTGGTCGTAGCATAAAGAATATAACCGCACTCAATGAGGATATCGGCAATACCAGTTGTGTGGAACGGATTATTTTGTAAAATCTTCTCTCTTCCGCAATGAAGTGGCCGTCAAAATCGCTTGAATCCCAAAAATTTCCCGAACCAGCTGATAGAATGATCTACGTCCGATTTGTTGTATACCAGTAAGAGGTATTTGAGTAATGGCTGAAAATGTTGAATACTATTGACGTATTTATATTGGATGTCCCAAAATAACGTGGCCAAACTTCTCACGATTAAGCCCAAATTCCTTATTTTGGAGGTATCACTTTAAATTTTTCTGGCCAACAGCTGGTGCTGAAGGAATGGGCATTGTAAGCTACAGAGATTGAGTTATAACAACTTATAAATGATGATGTAGTGATACCAATCCATATCTACTGACTCCTAGAATCGCGTATTGTTTTGTCATAAGAATATCTGAATATTTTTCTCGGTTAAAAAGTCTAATACAAATGTCGTGCGTTAGATCACTTACAGCAGTCGAATTCTGAATACTGGCGCTGTAAATGACCCCTATCCCAATCTAATACAAATAACTATTCCTTAAAGCTAATAACCAAAGTCATTCAACTGGTTACCCCCGATTGGAGCAGTGAAAGTTAATTGAATCGTATTTTTTTTTAGCTGCTGATATTTACTTCTAGGGTAGATACAGACCCCTAAAACACTTTGAGAAAAAAAAGTGGCGTAGGTAAATAGAACGAGTGTCAAATGTAACAAAAATGTGTTTAACTTTAGGGGTCTGTATCTTCCCTATAAGTGAACATCAGCAGCTAAACAAATACGGATCGATTATGTTTCATTGCTCCTACATACTTCCAAAATTTTATCAAAATCGCAGGTGACCAGTTTGGGTGACTTTGCTTGTTGTAAGAGAAAATTAAACTACTCATGTATCCTTTTTGAGAATGGGCATTTTTCATAGTCCAAATGAGGCGCTTGCACAATGAGGTTCATCAAAGAATTCCATGCAAAATAATTACCAAAAATTTGGCCACTTAATATTGGGCATTCTGTATACAGGTTTTTTAAGGTTGTACTGATTTGTAGCTGAAATTGGGGGTGCATAGTGAATCATCGTATGGAGTTTTCGAGAATAATAATAAATTGCCTTAAATGTTTATATTGAAATGACTAACATGGCTAAAAAAGTAGCAAAAAAAAGCCACGTGGAAATATTCAAACACCCCGTACATACATATAAAAAAAATAAAGTGCTGTGTATATTTTCTGTAACTATTAAAACATTTCAAAATAGAATTCTACTAAACAAATTAAATTGGAACAGATAATTAGTTCAGGGTAGGTTCTATATAGAAGCATTTTTTACATTGTTCAAATATTGCTGATAGCGCAATAATTCAGTCCACAACTTCTTTGTGATTTTAAATTATTCAAAGAAAAGTATGTATACCACTGATAAAGTTAAAATTTTGACATTCTATCAATTCTAAATAGTAATAAATATCTTAAAAATGTAAATAAACAAGATTGTGTTTACCTTTTCTCGAAGTTTAAATATTTATGTCAATAATAATAGAATATACAGGATCCAACGAATGTTGCACACGTAATTTTTATCTTTATCGAAGAAAAAAGGTAGATTTGCAAATTATTCGCTGTTACATTCATTTCAATTCAAATATGTTTATTTCAAAATTATTATTTCAAAATGGCCCCCATTCACAAGAATGACTCATTTTCAACAGTTACTATGAATCTCAAACGGAAATAATGACGTAAGAGCAAGATATGTTAGTATAAGTTGTATATTTACGTAAGTTACGAAAAAATGTATGCGGATTTTTTTGTTTGGTTTGGTATGCTCTAATACTCTATCAAATTTTATCCTCGAATTCAAAGCCACTCAATATAGGGGTATTGTTAGACAATGGTTCCAATCATATCTTTCAAACTGCAAGCAGTCAAAATTCATAGTCATCAGTCACGTCGCATTGATATAAACCTTGGTGTACCATAGGGTTCTGTCCTGGGTCCTACACTATTTCTTCTGGTATATATAAACGACTTGCTAACAGAGAATGGTCCAATTACAGGACAACATTGCTTTATAGATATACATACTTATGCAAGTATATAAAACAATTAGTAAATAAGTGTGATTACCTAATTACCTATTACAAACAAAAACTAATATCTAAAAATCAAAGCATAACCGATTACAGATAATCAACACTATTGCTGCAGTTTGCAATGATAATTTTAAGAGAAGAGAAGTTAATGTCAATATTTCGATTCGTGAAAGAGTTGTAAGACACATCCGATAAATCGGTGGCTTCAATAGCATGTTAGCTCTCGGTGTGGAATTGTGAAAAGTATTGACACTTCTAGTTGATAATCGCGGAATATTAAATCGAATATGGCTAAGTAAGGACGGCGCCATTATTGACCCATTATTGAGCAAGTTAAAAAGGAATTTAAAATCGGCTTGATTACGACGAAAATCGAGAGGGCTAATGTCGAACATATTCAGAAGGCTTACATGACTGAAACCTTGAGGAGGATAGACATGGTGTTCTTTGTAATGTAGGTATTTTAAGAAATGGCGTTGAGCCTGCCCAAGAAGGTATATGTAACTTTTATATATAGGAGACCAGACAACGGATGCATCTGACAAAAGCATAATAAAGTGATAATACACAATTAGTGTGACAGAAATTTCTAGAAGTTCTAACAATGAAACCTAGAATTCTAAGAGCGTCATTGAAGATATTAATTAACAACATGATTAGAGAATGAAAGTTTAGTAACAAAAGTTATACTAATATCTTTGGTAGAATCGTTCCGCTCCGAAATAACATTATCGTAATGATAATTATACTTCAATCACGAACAGCATCAATTTGACTTTGGAGATAAATGCAGTTGTCAACACTATCAGCGGTTACAAATATTTAAGGTAATCAGCGAAGAGAAGTTTAGGACAGGATACAACGTTGCAAATATCGTTAATAAAAATGAGAAATAAAAGAGGGCCATGATTAGTTCCTTGAGGAACACCAGAAGTAGGATAAAAATGAGGTCATTTATAGTCCATATAATTATCTAACAAGTTTGTTTTTCCTGTTCTTGAGATAGGAATCAAAATTTCTTGCTTATACGAGTTCTGTTTTTTTTTTTTGTCACTTGTATACTGCCTTTAGAAATAAAACGATTATTATATTATTAGTATTATTATTGAATTGGGTAAGTGTATTTAGATGTTTAAACCTACTAAAAATTTGTCGAACTACCTATTATTATTATTATTATAAATTTTTCGACCTCACAAAAATATATTTTTATTTACGGGGACAAGGTAAAAAAGTTTGTGTGACGTTTGGAAACTGCATGGCAGAAAATTTGAGATTGCATAAATTAAGGGGAGGTTTACATATATATATATCGGAAAAGACCAAAAACTTTGAGCTTTTTTTTTCAGACAAAGGAAAAGATATGCGAAATACGGCTTTTTTAAATAAATATATTAAGACTTGAACATTAAAAAAATATATTTTTTTTTATGACAAGACCACTATAACGTTTACGATTTGTATCTAGGTAGCAATGTGCACAGAAAACACGGTCAAACTGCGTAAACTCTAGCATACGCAAAAGTGATCTGAAATTGAAAATAAAAAGAAGAGTTAGAAATATATTAAATTTGTTGGAGGTTATACCTAAATTTAACCAAATAAGTCGAAAGCAAACAATGTGGCAGATACCTGGACTTTGATTTGATTATTTTCTATTTCTTTTTTGTGTTATGACTGGATATAAAAATGTGGAATATTGCAATTTTTAGTATATTATAGGTATAACCTCCAATAACAACTGTTTACATTAAGAAAACAAAAGAATGAAGTTGATATATTGAACACTTGAAGAACTAGAACTTACGCAGATTTGAAAAATCATGTTTCGAGAAAAACGCGTTCAAAGTTTTGCAGCAAAAGTTTTTACAAATAGTTCAACATACACTTAGTGAGCTATTCCAGCACTATACATTAATCCTTCTTCTTCTTCATCATACTTCTGTGTTTGCAAAATTTGTTGCTTCCCTTTAGACAGCACAGCGAGTTTTGCAGCGTTGGACATACTCTGCTCTGCCCGTTGCATGCGCTGACGATCAGAATTGATGACAAAATTTCTGGCATCAAGTCCTACTGCAATTCCCACCGCATTCATTATTTGTAATACAGCAAAGTAACCTTCATTAAATAAATTTACGGCAATGTAGGCAGCAAATTGAATTGTTTATGGGTCGCAGTGTAAATCTTTTGGAGCTAGTTTCTACACACATGAACTAAACGAGTCGTTTCAGTTTTGACAATTTTTTTCAATGCATCTTTGCAATAAATCACTCTAGAAAAAACTTCATAAATCGGCCTAATAGCATCTTGATTTTTTTTTTTGCAAAAGAGGGTCATGTTTGAATAAAGGAAGCTCAACCTTGGCTTCTACAACGCGCCACTTACACAGGCTGTCTACACCTTTTGAACAATAAATGTGTCGTGGATCCGCGTCGGTTGAACATTTATAATGAAATGTAGCCCTAATAGCTGCTTTCATTTTTTATGCAGAATTGGGATGTTGTCTAATTGCCAGTCCATAGTACACTATTGTTAAATTATCAATAACTTTGTCAGTCAGTTTACCAGCGCCCTTTCTTCAAAATCCACTCATTCTTTTTTGTACATCTCCAACACATTCTCTTTTTTTTTCTTGGACAGTAACATCTTCGTACGGCTAAAAATCATAAATTGCTTAAAAAGTTGTCTTGTCTCAGTCGCCTATCCGAAATCGTGCGAAAATTTCTTTTAAGGCATCGCATCGACTTCCATTTTTCTTGTGCTACTCTGATGATCCGTAGTGCGGTTACCTTTGCCATCATATTCCGCCGTACCTTGCTTTAGTTTTCAATTGGCCTAGTTTTGACAAAGTGCTCATAGCAAGCAATATCTATAACTTTCTTCCTGTACTTTCCAATTAAAGTAGCTCTACCAAATAACGACGAAACACCTAGTTTTTTTTCATGAGCCGTGTCCAGATACTGTATAGACGTAGTGGCTCATTTCCTGCTTTAATACTTTCTTCTTCTTCTTTCACGGCTTTCTTTTGAACTAATTCAAAAACGGTTTTCGACGCAATATGAAAACTATATTATAACATTTACAAAACCATAGTATAGCATCTAATATGCTCCGTTTGTGTTCGGTACACCCGCTCTTTTAATAAGCCGTAGCGGCTTAAACAATACGAATATTACGAAATCGCTTTAACCATGGATGTTATATATTTGGAGCTTTCAAAAAATGCAAAAAACCAAAAATCGATTTTTCTAGTCAAATACATGTAAACCTCCCCTTAATAAAATTAGTTCAAAGATATTTGGGGTTTCTGGTTTTTAAAATAAATAAAATAATTTTCAGATATATGCCGCAGAATATCTACTTTCACTTATATGTTTAAATGAAATATCTCACGTTAATAGCAAATATAGGGAAAGCACATTTTTCTAACAATTTTTTTTGATTTTTTGTTTTAATAACTTACCAAATTAATAAATAATATTTGCATTTTATTATGCGAATCCGTTTTAACCGAAAAAACAAAAAAAAACTTACATGCCCAACTGCCAAAATAGCTTCAACAATTTTGACAAAATTTTTTCTGTCCTTTCAGAAACAATGGTCCAACGACGAAAATTAAGGAAATAGACATAATGGCTACGTTAACTGAACGATATATCGTTAAAAGTTTTGATCTGGTATGCATATACTCTCCGATAAATTTCAATAATGTCAAAGAAATATTAAACACATCATTTGCAGCCATTTCTGCTTATCGGTGATACGTGCAACTCTGTTAAAGGGTTAAGATGGACTGAAACTAAAACGACTCCTGGGACAAGAGCTGGCCGCTAGATAATCAGGACAATGATAAAGGGAATTTAGGTAATTGGTTATTAATTTACAAAGTTTTGAAGGTAGTTTTGTTTGGAAATGTTAGTCGGTTGTATTAGACGAATAATTAATTTTATTGAGATGGGATTGAATACCTGCAATATATGTATAATGTATGTGTGTAAAAAATATAAAATTTATTGAATATCATGGAACAACATCTAAATATTAAAATCGCCTACTTCTTATTGGAGATGATCAAAAATGAAACATAAAATTTCATGATTTATCGTTTATTCCTAGTAAATAAGATAAAATATTACAATAAAATAATTTTTACATCGAATTGCCATTCAAATATTACAAAAATTGTGGAACAATAAATCTCTCTCAACTCATTTATGCATAATCGCTCAAGGGAATAATTTTTCCCATTCCTCGTACCGATTTTCGTACAAATTCTCTTTGATAACCAATTTACTTCCAATATCCAAGTATTTGGGGGAATTTTTCTCATAGGCCACCCATTTGACATTGTTCAGCAGGCCTGATTCCTTTGGAGTGGGATTTCTGTAAAGTAAAATGCTACCAGTGCACAAAAATATATATTTGCTTAGATCGATTTTGATACCCAGTGTAAGCAAAGTCGCTCCAGATCTTGATCATCTTATCGACTGTACTCCATTCTGGGTCGTCTCTATGGATGTAAGGGAATAAAGTTGACACGTAAAATATATATTGTAAATCGTCGTGATGCACAGCCCCTAAAAACCAGAAAATTTATTTCACTAAATTAATTTTTTATGCATCGACTACTAAGTTTTTTTTTATTTACTTAGATAGAGGTATAATAATGAACTTGAAGAGATCGTCAGCTTTTAATGGATAGTTAGGTGTTTTTAATACCATTAGAAATTGGTCTTACTTGATTAAGCTGTCTTAAAAGTATTTTAGGAAAGCCCAAAGATCAAGTAGATAGCTAAGAAAAAAATTAAGAATTAGAGCCGTTTTACACGTACGAGAATTTTTACATAAATCATACCAAAAATTATCTCGAAAATGTTGGTGAGAATTTTTCTAAGAAATTTTGTCCTGATACTTCGTCATTTTACACAGCAATAAATTTTAACCGGAATTTTTCACGATATTTGTTGTTGTAAGCATAGAAATCCTAAACAAAAAGCAGTGTAATTGTTAAACCAGCAAATATAGACATAATTGTTTAGATTTAGGTTACAACTTAGAAGTGCAAATGGAACTAACCTTATTCCTGTGTAAAACGACTTGAAAATGTCGCGACAAAATTCTTAGGAAAATTCTCACCAAAATTTTCGAGATAATTTTTGGTATGATTTATGTAAAAATTCTCGTACGTGTAAAACGGTTCTTAATCAAAAATCCTGTAAAAAATGTGATCAAGTATATATATATGTGGTAAACTGAAAGATCAATCAGAATTCGTTACAAGGAGCAAGCTTATTTCAAATGTAAAAGGTTCAATAATGTAGGTCCACATATGCTTGAAAAAGATCATAAAAGTAGACAATGTAAAATTAATAAGAAAAGGAAAAATAGTTAGTCCTTTCCAATCGAATATTATGTCTTATATAAGTTTCGGCCAAAGACCATCCTCAGAAGCATAAGATACGTCACCAAAAATTATAAATGAAAAGGTCCGGAATTGTAAAATAGTATATTAAAGTACGAGTTTCATAAGGCATGATTTTGTGCACGAGTTCAAGTTTAGAAAACGAGCCGCAGGCGAGTTTTCTAATGAACGAGTGCGACAAAAAGCCTTATGAAACGAGTCCTTTATACTATTTTTTCTATTTTTGGCATTAAAATTGATAATAAATACTTAATAAAAATCTCATTAAAAATGTTGAGTTTTATTTTTTATTGAAGTTGGTCACATTGACATACGATTGACATTTGACGAATTCAAATTCAAATTCGGCTATTTTAAATGTTTAAACAATATATTTATAATATAGTCTCTGTAAACTGTAAAAATGAGTGATACTGAGACAAATTTATCTTGTACGCCACCACAACTGCGTGAAATTTCGGATAACGCCGTCATAAATTTATTACCGAAAAAATCAAAAGCAGTATATGAAAATTGCTACCATCAATTTGAACTATGGGCTGTACAGAATAATGTCAACACAATATCTGAAAACATTTTATTGGCATATTTTGAATTACAAGGTAAAAATAAGAAATCTTCTACCTTATGGTCTATGTATTCCATGCTTCGTTCTTGCTTTTTCCATTTATAAAAATACAGACATATCAAAATATATTAAATTACAAGCCTATTTAAAACGATTCTCTGAGGGATACGAGGCTAAGAAATCTAAAATTTATGCATTGAAGATATTAATAAATTTATAGAAGAAGGTTCTAACGCATTGTATTTAGCAATAAAGGTACGATATTATTTGCAAAATGTAAATTTTTTATGTAATGGGATTTAATTTTAGATCGTTTTAATAATGGGTTTACACAGGTGCCTGTAGACGAGATGAATTAACAAATATGTTCATACATGATTTAGAATTTAAGAGTGATATTATTTTGGTGACAGTACCTAAAACAAAAAATAATATCGTAAGAGTTTTTGCAATTACGGATGAAAGATGGATTACTTTAATTAAAAAATATGTCGCCCTTGCGACCAAAAATATTAATCATTCAAGATTCTTCCTTACATATCGCAATGGTTATTGTATATCGTGCCCGATTGGAATTAATACGATTGGCAAAATGCCTAAATTAATAGCTGATTTTCTAAAATTGCCCAATTCAGAGCTTTATACTGGACATTGCTTCAGACGTTCTAGTGCTACACACTTAGCAGACGCAGGCAGTGATTTGCTGACTATAAAACGTCATGGTGGATGGAAGTCATCTGCGGTAGCTGAGGGTTACATCGAAACATCTATGAAAATAAAGTGGCTGTAGCGCACAACTTATCAGGGCCAAGTACATCTGGTTATTCTAGAGTTATATCATCGAATGATTCTCAATCACAAGAGTCTACCATAAAGCCATAAACATAACTCAGCAAAACTTTGTTACGAAGAATTTGCCTGGCATAACAATAACATGCTCAAGATACTTGTTCCGTCAGTGTAAATGTATACAGTATTCCACGTTTCATAACAATAACAATGTAAACTAAATTTGTATAGAATTTTTGATTAAAGTATTACAAATTACATGCATTAAACGTCAATTTTGCTTTCTGTCATAATGTATTCAATACAGCCAACCTATAGAAATGAAAAAAGGCGTATCACAATGAAGCACTTTTCGATACGCAAAAGCGTGTTACAATTGCGTTTTTATGAACGCAAAATAGAAAAAAAACATTTTGGGTTTAATATGTATAGACATATGAGTATTTAATTTTTTTAATTTTAAAATAAATGAAAACATTTAAAGTTATACAAGAAATGAATGTGTATTGTGATAATTAATGTATGTTGATACTGCCAATATCTGTCGGGATCTAAAGGCAATAAAGATATTATTATTATTAAATAAAGCTTAAATAATGGAACTTTTCATCTATATTTTTTGTGACGTGTCTTATACTTCCGAGAATGGCGCTTGGCTGGAACGATCTTTAATACATAATTGAAAAAACTACCTATTTTTCGTTTCTTTTTTTCTAATCAGGAAAGTATTTGAAAGCATGACAATGGTCGCTGTATCGTCAAAGAAAAACTTACCAACTGTTTCGTTGTTGCTATTTGGTAAGTAAAAATAGCTATACCGTCCCCTGTAAGTGAAGCAGTAGTAATAAGTGTTTTCCTGATTCTTCTCAGAAATTAATTTGGTTGCCCTATCCACAGAGAAGCCAGTGAGACCATCTGCATAGATCCCTTCTATGCCTTCTCGAGTGTGTGTTGTGTTCTCGACAGGTCCGTTCGCCAAAATAGAAGCGTTTCAAATCGGTACTTATAGCATTCGATTCCGGAGTATCTCTTTCGTAATGGAAGATGATTGGTAAGATTCTCTTATAGTCGTTGCTCAAAAGATCCAAATAACTTTGGAATAAAATACCAACTAAAATGAGAGATATTGTCTTATTAATGTTTTAATAATTTATGAGTGGCTATCTAGTGTTCTTTCTTATAGGTGCATATTCATCTATCAGTAGTCCTCTAAATTTCATTTGATTATTTTAAAGTAACCAATAAGGAATTTGTGAAATAACGCTCTGAATGGGGCAAAAAAAAACCTGTTATGCTTTGGGGAATTGCGGAATTTGTTTTGTGCGCTTTTTCGGGTTGAGTGTTATTGTTTTATGTATGTATGAATGTAGAGTGATATTACACTACACGACCTATGTATGTATGTAGGTATAAGGGTGGTGTTACACTGCGACCTAAAAGATCTATTGTGTCCCCTATTCTTGCTGCTTTACAGCTGGCCTTCCAATCCTATTCCTTTCAGAAAGTGTAGGATGTCAGAGGGCCCCAGTCTAGGTAAGTCTCCCTCTTCGATGTCACATGCTCCCAGGTGCAATGCCCTCGAGTTGCACAGTGCTACACAGTTTGAGAGGAGGTGGATGGGTGTTTCATCCTGTTCCCCACAAAATCTGCATTCAGGATCTTTTTCCAATCCAAGCTTACTCAGGTGTCCTTTTAGTTTACAGTGGCCTGAAAGTATTCCTGTTAATATGCGAACATTGTTCTTACTCAGGTTGATGCATTCTGTAATAAGTTCTCTTCTGGTTATAAGTTCCCAGAAGAATTTTACTTTGCCTCATTCCCTGGAGATTCTCCCAGTAACTGGATTTTCTCTGCTCCATTTCTGTTTTAAATTTCTTCAGTATTGTACTGCTACTTAACCCGCAAAAGGGTTCAGGCCCTATAAAAGGCATTCCAGCCCCTTTTTTTGCAAGGTTATCCGTTATTTCGTTTCCTTCCACTCCTGTGTGACCCGGAACCCACAGGACGGTTACTTTATTTCTTTTGCCTAGCTCTTTTAATTTTCTTAGGCATTCCCAGACCATCTGGGAACTGATTTCATATGAACTCAGCGCCTTGATGGCTGCTTGACTATCAGACATGATGATAATCTCCTGCTTCCGATAATTTCTATCTATATTGAACTGGACACATCTTTCAATAGCGTATATCTCCGCCTGAAATATACTTGGATATTTTCCCAAGCTTTCGAAATATGTGGTTCTAGGCCCATATATTCCTATTCCAGTTCCTTCTGCCGTTTTGGAGCCATCAGTATACCATTTGATGGCACTCAGCTTTATGATGAATTCCTTCACAAAGCTGCATTTTTTTAACATATCATCCCGGGGCATATCCCAGGTTTGATCACCGTCAGGCCTATGCCTAATCATTCCTTCCTTGACCAATCTGAGTGTGGTTCTTTTTGCCGCCCCCTCTACTACAATATGGAGGCGGGTAAGATCCAATACTACTTCGAGAGCTGCTGTTGGGCCACCCGACCATACACGACCTAAGACATCTATTGTATTTCCAATTCGTGATGTTTTAGAGTCGGCTTTCCAATCCAATTCCTTTCAGAAAGTGTAGGATATAAGAAGGACCCAGGTGAGGTAAGTCTCCCTCATCGATTTCACATGCTTCCAGGTGCAATGCGCTTGAGTTGCACAGTGCTACGCAATCTGTGAGGAGATGGATGGTCTCATGGTCTCCTCTTCCTACTAGTGCTGGACCGTGATCCCTGGGGCACTTTACTCAGTGATAAGGCGGTGAAAATCCCGCCAGAAGTTGTTAAGTGAATTATCATCACGTGCCAGTGTCGGCCCTATTTTGGCCTGCCTGCCACTACTTAGTTTCTTTTTTGCTTGATCCACCGCGGAGTTCTCTTGATGGAGACCATAGGTGGAGGTCTTGTCCTGGGGCTCAACCAGAGGAGCCACCAGCTTGTCCTAGGAGGCGCTCACCCTCAGCCACTCCTGCGACAGTAAATCATGTGTGTATCCCGAAGAGGAGGGATGTTCAGGTCGTTGGGGATTTGCTGGTTTCGGACCATCCATGGGGCCTCCACTATTTGCCTTAAGGTTCGGTTCTAGAAAAGCTCCAAGGTGTCAAAATGGATGTTGGCCATTGTTACGAGGGAGAGTGCCCTGTAAGTAAGTATCGGTCTCAAACAGGCTGTATATAAAAGAACTTTGGACCGAAGATTTCAATAGCTTTCCACAAGTTTTCCAAGTACTTGGTTCTTTTCTATTCAAGTTCCCTCTGTCGTTTTGGAGCCATCAGTGCACCATTTGATGCCATTTCTGTTCAATTTTGTTCAAGATGGTGTTATGATCCCACTCGCTCATGGTACTAAGCTTTGTGGTGAATTCTTTCACACAGCTGAATTTTTTTGACATGTCATGTCATCGTGGAGGTATGTATTCCTCCATCATTCCAAGTGTGGTTCTTTTTACCACGCCCTCTACCACCATATGAAGAGGGGTAAGATCCAACAATACCTCGACAGCAACTGCATACGTTATGCATACTGCTGTGGCAACCCTCATACCGCGAGTATATTTTGTGTTGCATATTTGTTTTGCTAAAAACTGCTGTATCATTGTATCGAGAATTTTCCACAATTAGTTTAGTTTGTATTAATTTAGTTAAAGATTTAATTGTTTTATATATTTAAGTGTTCAGTCTTTTTAAATTACTTTCAGTCAATGTAGATATCATTTACCTGTTCATGTATGTTTATTTTATTTGTCTTTTGTCCGTTGGCGTACTGGCTGTACGTCTGCGAGGTTTTCTTTTGAAAAAACGACTGGGGAATTGTATGAGCCAGTTCCTTGGTAGACGCTAGCGCGTGAGTATATGTATTTTCAAATTCTTTGATGCCATTTTGTGTGTATACTTATGATATGGAGATTTGATTCGCTTAAATTCTTGTCCATCAAGGAATTCGCTTGGTAATAATTGTTATTATATTGATGTGTACACATTATAGATATAAAATCATTTATTATTTTTTGTTCGGGAAGATATTTTAGTTTAAAGAGTTAATTTTTCGTTTTTAAATTTTGCTGATTCGTTTTTAATTATTTGGGTGAGTAGAAGCTTTGTGCTTGCATTTAGTTTTTCATTTTTGTTATGTACTGGGAATTGTCCACGTTTAATTTAGTTTATTTTTTTGATACCACGTGGATTGATTTGAAAGATATTGGATTATCCTCCTGGACAACTAAATCTTTTGCTTTGATATAAAAAATAGCATTGTCCTATTGTAATTTGGAGTCACTTGCAGTTTTTGATTTAAGCCAGGACCCTCAGTTCACGGTTTTTTTTTCTGCAAAAATTTGTAATTAACTTTTTTTTTTCTTTTTTTTATATAATAAAATTTTTGATTGTTAATTTACGTCGTTGAGTTAATAATTCTGTTCTTTTATTTTTATTTAAACCTTTTTAAATTTTTGGAGTATTTAAGAAAGTCAGTTTTCATTCACTCACAATTTACCTGTCGTGATTAGATTCTAGATTTTAATTCGCGAGGGCAATTCTGAGTTTAATTGTTCTTTTGCGCCCTTTTAAGATTTTATCCGTTGAGCTAGCTAATTTAATTTTTCCTTTTCATTTTTTTTCAAATTCTTTTCGCATTTTCAAATTCATTCACAGCATGCTAATATTTGCATTTTCTAGAAGTTAATTCTCGTGGTAAGTGATAAATGATGATCGGTCTCACTACAGCTGCATACATCCAAAGCAGTATTTTTGGGTTGCATCCACACCATCATGGTGCTGTTGACGATAACTTTGCTTGAAAGGTATGTACATCCAGTGCAGTGATAAGTTTGTGAGGAAGATGTTTTGGAGAACATACTACTGATAATATACTTTCTTCAATGCAAATTTGAAAATGCTATTATTGCAAAACAAAGCTTTGAAAGTCATTTCAGATACCAATCTGGAGGACTAAGTGAAAATATTATTATACTAACTGTAAGAGACGAAGCCAAACTCAAATTCTGTGATGCCCAACATCACTGGTATGTTGTCAAAACGACCGTGAATCATCGATGTTATTGGATGCTCGACAATGAATCTCTCTTGCCCAAAATCCGGTTCGATTACAACCCTCCAAAGGAGTGTTGGATCGCCACCCACTTCCTATTATATTTTAGTTAAGATAAACAAATTAAAAAAATTTATATTTATAAATCCCTTTAAGTTAGATTGGCATTACCCGAAATTGCTCCAAAGTATCGGCGATTTCTTGCGCGGATTTCGTCTTTAAACAGTTGATTATAGCGCTTGGGCTCTCATCCGAGCAATTCACCAATCTCGCTTGTTTCTGTGCCAAATCGTATTGACTTGTGGGTATTATAGCTTGGCCACCAGATGCCGCACTCATGATGATACCGCGATGAAATAAACCTGTAGATTTGTTAAAATTTTATCTTCGCTCAAAAGAGCAATTACCAAAAGTATGTACCTACCTCTGGACATTGGGGAAATCATGTGTAGATTAGTGCTAATAGCACCTGCGCTACAACCAGCTAATGTAACCAAATTGGGATTCCCACCAAACGCTCTGATGTTATCGCGAACCCATCTCAAGACGACCACTTGATCCTTGAACCCATTATTGCCCGGAGCTTCCTTTGTTCCCGTGCTTAAAAAGCCTTAAAAATGTTTGGTTTGAAAAAAAAAACCAGTTGTATCAACGATTTCTGATGATCATACCTAGAGAACCTAATCTATAATTAGCGGTGACTAGAACTACGTCCTTATCTAGGAGATAGTCAGGTCCGAACATGTATATGGCTCCTGTATAAACATAAAATGCTCCTGGATGGAAAAACACTATTACAGGTCTTTCCACATGCCGATGCGCACTTGGTAACTAAAAATTATATTGGTGAATTGTTTATTTTATTTTCAGATCTCGCATGAAGATTTCCACCTTATTGGCGTAAACGTTCAACATGAGGCAATCTTCTGAAGAGTTAACGTTATTCGGTTGGGGGCATACAGGGCCGGGCTTTGTAGCATCGTAAATTCCATCCCATTTTTCCACAGGTACTGGGGCCTGACAATATAAAATAAAAAAATGTCCAAAGCTATAGTTAAGAACAGTCGTATTGACAAAACCGAACACCCTGTATATGTTCCTGTTCCACGGAAACAGGAGGCTGTTATTGTGAAGCAAAAATATAGTAACAAACAACTGATTTAAGTTTTGTTGCAATAGGATCTGATAACCAAAAGGAGTTCTCAGAAAGCATTTATTTGGAATACATGAAAGATGTTTCTCATTTGATAATAGAAACATTACATACGGTTAACAAAAATATTTTTCAACTATTCAGTGTTTTTGATAAACATACAATTTCTTTTGTTTGTTTTTTTTTCTTTATCTGCACTAAAATAGATTGAAAATCATCACAAGTTTAAATAAAAACATTTGTTTTTGGCAAGTAATTTATCTTTTTTTTTTTAATGATAACGATGAAGTGTTACTGAATAAATTTTTATTTACTTATTTACAATAAATAAAAAAAATATCTCTCATCTGATAAAACAAACACTGCATAAGCTGCATAATTCATATAACTATCTTGCTGAAATAGATTAAAATCACACATTTAAATGAAAATATTTGTTATTGGCAAGTTAATACAATATATTTTTTATGACCACAAGGTCATGGATTTCTTTGAAATCCGCACATTAGGAAAATGCGGTTTTTTGCAGCAGTGATAAGTTATCTAGTTACATCATATATAATATAGTAAAACGGAAGAACGTAAATACATAAATATATAAAATTGTATCTTACAAATTAAATGTTAATCTGTTTTTATTTCTAACAAGACATTTCCAAATTAATTACTCATTCATAATAATAATAATAATCTTTATTCGTTTCATAAAACATTTTTAACAAATGTTACACAAAATACAATAAAAGACAAAAGACTACAAACACTTACTACTTATAATTTGAAATACTCATCTAAAGAGTATTAAGTTAACTCTTGGAGAAGGAATGTTCTGATTCTACGTTTAAAAGATGACTTATTCTTTATGGATTTGATATCTTGAGGTAGAACGTTGAACATTTTTAAACCCAAAATTTGTGATCAGTTTTTATTTAACTAATTCAGAATTAAACTGATGTGGTATATGAAAATCAAACTTCAATCTAGTATTATCATAGTGAAGGTCATTATTACACAAGAAATCGTTTTTGTTTCAGAATACTAAAATTAACACTCAGTATATAAATATTGCTGACAATGGTAAAATGTCCACTTCTTAAAATAGAGCCTACATGACTGCCTACTATCTATTGCTGCCATACTTCGCGTGATACGCTTATACTTCTAAATGCTACTCCATATGACAATCTACTATGCTTATTCGCATAGTAAAATTGATAATAAAACATTAAAATCTATTATAGCTTTTAAATTACGCACTTGGTAATACAATAAGTTAAGTTTAGTTATTATTATTATTATTAACACCGAGTGTTCAATGATAATGTATCGTCAAGAGTTATTCCAATAAACGCTAATTCTTAAGCGCGTTCTAGTTCATTATTTTGTGAAAAAATATGACTATTAAATACCGGTTTATTATGTATATTGCGAAAAATGATGTATTTAGTTTTTTCTGCATTAAAAAATAAAGAACATTGAGAAAACCACTTGTACATTCCTTTTAATAGTAAATTAGCATTATTCTCACTTACATGGATATCCGGATGAGACACGACTGAGCTGGTATCATCAGCATACATTACTAAATTAAAATCTTTCAGGATAGCGAGTTAAGTATACTATTAATAAATATCAGAAACAAAACAGGTCCAAAAACACTGCCTTGAGGAACACCCTGATTAACGAATATGCTCGTTGATTTTATAAAATTGACTTTACCGCATACCTTACGTTTAATATTAGTAAATTGGGACCTTCCTTGTAAATAACTGTCAAACCATTTCGTGATAACTCCACGTATTCCACAGCACTCCAATTTAGCCAATAAAATATTATGATCTACACAATCGAAGGCACGGCTTAGATCGCAGATAATTCCAATAGGAAATTCCAAATTGGAATCCAAACTATTAATTATAAGTTCGTGGAAAGCGTATATTGCTGTTATTGTTTAATGATCAACTTGATAACCATGTTGTTTCTTTTTTTTAGATAATATATTATTTTTATTTAAGTGCCCAAGTAGTCTGCTCAACATCGCGTACTCAAAACTTTAGAAAAACTTCGTTTTCGTCATACAGTATAGTATACATACTAAAGAAAATAACTATGTGAGCTGATTGTTTACAGTAATTTGAGATATAATATTAAGTACAGATTCAACGATAAAGTTATTAAATAATTCAGCAATTTCTTTTGGGATCATTTATTATATTGCCATCATTTTTTAGTACTATATTTTTCGGTTCACAAGAAGTGCCCGAGAGTTCATATATAATATTCCAGGCAGTTTTGACAGAATTAGAAGCTTCATTAATTTTACTTGTAAAATAATGACGTTTTGTCTTTTTCAATAGTTTATTGTGTTTATGCTTCTTTCTAAGTATACTTCTTTGAGAGCAGGGTAACTCTTTTGAAGTACACAGAGATTCAAAATGATTGTCAAATCCGCTCCTATAGATAGTAACAGGGTGTAGGTATATGCCGCGTGTTTGTAATGAAGGTTTGAACTAACATAATAATAATTGGAACATAAGAAAGTAAACGGATCTGTCATAAAAAAGGAAAACGTAACCTATATTTGAACTCGCATTATATAAACGACTATGGATTGGTGTTTCTGCTTGTAAAAATGAAATGTAATTAATTTAACTTTACTAAATTATGATTTTATAATTCAGTACTAACTGGTGTTTAACTGAATTTATTTATCACTTTAAATTATAACATACAATTAGTATAATTATTAAGCGACAAAACTGCATCTCTCAGTTCTTCTATGGTATGCATGCGGTTTCTATAGATCCTATTTTTTAGATAGCCGAACATGAAGTAATCTAATGGGGTTAGATCAGATGATCTTGGTGGCCATCTTTGTACTCTAACGAACCTGTCAGCAAAAAACTGTTGAAGATATTGGCAGGTTTGTCGAGCAGTATGTGCTGGAGCATTATCGTGCTGAAAATAACCTGCTTCAAGCTCATTTTCTTGTAACTCTGCAATAAACAATTTTAACATCTGTGGGTAACGTTGGGCTGTTACAGTTTCCTCGAAGAAAATTGGCCCTATTATTCGTTGCCTGGACATAGCTAACCAAACTCCAACTTTTACGGGATGCAATTGCGTTTCTCGAAATTCGTGTGGATTTTCTGCAGACCAGATACAATAGTTTTGTAAATTGATATAGTCTGTTAGATAAAACCAGGCTTCATCCGAGAAAAATGATTTGTTTAGCAAGTCATCGTCCCTTAAATTGTTATTAAACCAATGACAATATTCCAATCGCCTATCGTGATCTAATGGTAATAGTTCCTGTACCGTAGAGACTTTATAGGGATGAAAATGTAACTTTCTTTTGACAGCTCATTGCGCTGAAGTGTATGATAAGCCTATAAAATTATAAAATGTAATAAACTATTTCACTTAATGTTAGTATTGATTTTTTTACCTGTTTGTTGAGCTATTACCACAGATAAATTCCCTTATTTTCTTACAGTATTCAGAAATACTATTGTTGGTGATATTAGATGTAAATATAAACGATTTGAAAAAAATTATAAGATAAATAATCGAAAGATACTACAACACGCACGCCAATGTCGCTAAATGTCAAGAAAATTCATTTAATGTATGAAATTTGTATGTAGCTAACTTCAACATTAAATTGGTAATAATAAATAGTTTTTTCTTACGACAATCATTTTGAATCACATGGTATATACAAATCCCTAATATAATTACAAGAACGCTCTACGCCCTTAGTAGCCCATTTAAATTTAGAACTTTTTCGATTGACAACTTTTTTTTATTGATGGAAAAAATCTATCAAAACATTCCATAGAGACATAATAAAAGTAATCGAAAGCACAATTTAAATTTTTGTAATCATAAATTTTTCTCCAAGACATAGCACTAACAATAAGTGTATTCATGAAATTCCAAATTTTTTATTACTGAAACTTCTCTTAAAATATTCACAACTAAAATTGACATTTAAAGTTAATACTGGTAAAGAAAAAAAAACACAAGATTATATACGACACAAAACCTATATAAATAGAAACAATTTATTTACATACAACATAACCTATATGATTTACACCTGCATATTTTTACAAAATAATATAAGACTAATTTTACCTGAAATCTCAACTCCCCAACAGGTGGCTTAGCATATCTTATGCTCGTAAAGGAATAAATAGGATTCCCTAAACGTGAAGTTAACACAGAACCACGCACTTTACCTAAACTAGTTTCGACAACTGGTTCTTCTCTCTGGTGATGATGATGGTGACATATTACTTCTATTACTTGCAACAAAACGAATGTCACAAATACGGCACACTTAACACCATACATCGTATTTCGTTAAAACTGTTTACAGACTGGCGAATTGCATAAGCCTTCATCGTATTTATATATCGGCCGTGAACGAAAGAAATGGATGCATGGAATTAGTTCGGAAAGGTTATGTTAATATGTGTGATATCAACAAGATACAAGGTGCGTTGCAATAAATGTATGGTTGGCTTGGAAAACACGCCGAATCAGTTAGTGCTTATAAGTTTCTAAGAAATGTTTTGTCGTTTTGTTTTTACTTATTGTAGATATATGCTTGTATAATTATTGAAATAAGAGCATGTAGGTCTTATAAATTATGTATATACAATTCGAAATCATAGCTGTATAAATAATTAATTAGAATTTAAAATGTTTATTTAGGCAAGGCGAAGCATCAAGTTTGGTTCAATTTCCAAGAACTTTAGTATTGAATTTGCTAATAAAAATTTCCTAACCTCAAACAAAAAAATACACGAAATCGATATGGAATGAACAACTACTCACATATGTATGCATATACAGGGTGATTGATGACGGAAGCTCTTTGAATTTGCAATGACATCTCGATTTTGAAACTTTGGGGTTAAGCGTAATTAGCTATGATCTATTTAGAAAAAATAACTTCATCTATGTTACACTTCCGATTACATCGAAAGTCGTGGCCAAATGTGATATTATAAATAGAAACCTATTTTTCTTAGGGCATTTTTTTAAGTTTTACTCGGCATTTTAAAGCCAATTTTATAAAATATCTACTTTAGATAGTTATTTTGCTTCTTGTGAAAAAAGCTTAAAACAAAAAATATGATGTATTGAATGCGTACAACAGCTATACATAAAAACGTAGAGTTTTTATAGAAAATATGACTAGTAAATACCGGTTTATTATGTATATTATGAAAAATGATGTATGTATTTAGTTTTTTCTGTATTCAACAATAAAGAACATTGAGAAAACCACGTTTCTCGTTTTTATGTTAACCAAAGAATAAAAAGTAAACAAAATTGTACAAGTGTCCTATAATCTAGGGTTGATTTAGGTAATTTCTTGGTACCAAACGGTTTTTTTTTTCAAATAGAACGCCCTGTATATTTTCATACTATGTGATGTAGAATTAAATCTTTTTCGAAAAGCTTTAGGTGTTCTTATATCTATCTCTATGGCTTCGTTTGGGATTAGTGATTTTGAAAGTTTTAACAGTTGAATTTTATTTATCTATAAGTTTTTTCTTCTGGGGTTACAAACAGTTTAAACAGTTTCCTACTTATAACTGTATAATGTGTGCAAATAAAATTAGCAGACCTGACATCACAAAAAAACGTAGTAAAAGACAATTATTTCCAACTTCAACTATTGCTAGCTAGGGCCTTCCCTGAGAAAACATGTTTTTCACTTAAAACTTTGTTATTTTTGAAAATAACAGCTTTAAGCCTTATTTCACAGAAAAGAGAAACATTATCTCTACCTAACGATGATCGTGTGGCCTTTGATGGGTATTTAAAAGAATGAAGATGAAGACGGTCCCAAATGTACGAAACGTGGTATTGTATTCTTTATTAACATCATGTGATAAGTATAAAAAGATGCCTTAAAAAGGTGTTAAGATTAATACTCAGTTGTGTTTAATATTGGTTTTAATATAAACACACGTTACATATTTGAAATACAACACATTTAACTTCTAACATGCTTCTGACTAACTGCACCGTGTCTGTTCTACTAGGACAGTGACCATGCAGGTTAGCAAACACCTAAAAGAACGTTTGTTCCAACAAAAGGTTTTTTTCCGTTTTCCGTTATCTTTCCAAATAACCGCACTAGACAAAAAAATACGAACTTTACGATTTTCATTTTTTTCTTAATATCTCAAAAACTATTCACGGTAGTCTGAATTTCACAACACAATTTTGTTTATCACCTAGTTGCGCAACTGTTCTATGGCCACCTTTCTATCTTTTACCGTTCACTTCATTATATTATTCAAAATTGTAGGCACATTTTTTCATAGACACAAATAAAACAAAAACAAGATTTTACCAACACATATTTTTTTTATTTATTTCGATGAGATAGAAACGATTTATCAATAAATCAATCCTAATATTACATTTTACACATTCTTAAGCATAATTACTTAACGGGAACAATCTTTCCCATTCCCTATATCGATTTTCGTACAAATTCTCTTTAATCACCAATTGATTACCAATTTCCAGGTATTTGGGGGAATCTTTGGAATACGGCACCCATTTAACATTATTGAGCAATTGCGATTTTCTTGGAGTCGGGTTTCTGAAAAGAATACTTTGTAACAAACAGAAAAATCTAAATGAATTTAGGTAATATCTACCCCGTATAGGCAAAATCACTCCAAATTTTGATCATCTTATCAACCGTATTCCATTCTGGATCACCTTTCTGGATGTAAGGGAATAAGGTAGACATATAGAAAATGTACTGCAAATCATCTTGATGCACAGCTCCTAAATCGAAAAAGAATCTTGAGTTACCAACCACAGAAAAATTGGTCAATATTAAAAGGGACTTACCAACTGTTTGATTGTCACTATCTGGCAAGTAGAAGAAGCTATATCTTCCTCTGTAAGTGAAGCAATAATAATAGGTGTCCTCTTTACTTGTGGCAGAAATCAATTTAACTGCCCTATTTACAGTAAATCCGATGATACCATCAGCATACAAGCCTTCTATACCTTCTCTGGTGCGAGTCGTGTTTTCCACAGTCCCTTCGCCTAAATAGAAACGTTTCAAATCTGCGCTTATAGCATTGGATTCTGGAGTATCCCTTTCGTAACTGAAGATGATAGGAAAGGCCATCTCATAATCGTTGCTCAAGAGGTCTAAGAAGCTTTGGAAAAGGATACCGACTAAAATGAGAGAAATAATTAAAAATGCTTGTGGTTCTTTAATTTCGTAAAGTAACTAATCATGGCTTTGCCAAAATGGTTGGAATTAAAATTTCTGATAATCTTGAGGTGATAATGCTTAGAATGCATACTCTTTAGTGTATCTTTAATCTGTTTGTATACTAACTGTATGAGACGAAACCTATCTCAAACTCTGTGATGCCCAACAGAACTGGTATGTTCGCAAAACGACCATGGATCATGGATTTAATCGGATGTTCGACTATAAACCTCTCTTGGCCAAAATCTGGTTCGATGACGACTCTCCAAATATTTACTGGATCACCTCCAAGCTCCTAAGACATTTTTTCCGAGAGAATTAGATGCAAGAAGTAATGAATAATGTCAAATAATTTTTTTACTTTTTCACATAAAGATTTTGGGTTTATATACCAAAAGATTTTTGAATCTAGAAGGCTTTATAGATTTACCCTAAATTGCTCTAAAGTGTCGGCGATTTCCTGCGCAGGCTTGGTCTTCAAACAACTAATTATGGCAGCTGGACTTTCGTCTGAACAATTAACAAATCTAGCTTGTTTCTGTGCCAAATCATACTGATTGGTGGGTATGGTAGCCACGCCAGTTTGAGCAGCACTCATCATTATACCCCGGTGGAATAAACCTGCAGTTTTGTTAAAATTTTACTCTGGTCCAATACGAGAACTACCAAATACCTTTGGACATTGGGGAAATCATGTGCAGATTAGTGCTGACAGCCCCTGCGCTACAACCAGCTAAAATTACCATATTGGGATCCCCACCAAACGCTCTGATGTTGTCGCGAATCCACTTCAGGACCACCACTTGATCCTTGAAGCCGTTATTGCCTGGAGCTTCCTTTGTTCCCGTGCTTAAAAAGCCTTAAAAATGTTTGGTATGAAAAAAAAAAATAGTTTTGCTCAATTACTTCTGATGATCATACCAAGAGAACCTAATCTAAAATTGGCGGTGACCAGAACTATATCTTTGTCTAGGAGATAATCAGGTCCGAACATGTATATGGCCCCTGTATAAACATAAAATCCTCCTGGATGGAAAAACACTATTACAGGTCTTTCCACGTGGCGATGCGCTCGTGGTAACTAAAAATTATATTGGTGAATTGCGTATTAATTTCAGAGATCTTGCATGAAGATTTCAAACCTTATTGGCGTAAACGTTCAACATGAGACAATCTTCTGAAGAGTTAACGTTATTCGGTTGGGGGCATACAGGACCGGGTTTTGTGGCATCGTAAATTCCATCCCATTTTTCCACGGGAACAGGAGGCTGTAAATACGAAGCAAAAGTATACTCAGTGAGAGTGTTACATCTAGAAGGAATTTGTTCAACTTGATGATTTTTTTTGGCAGTGTGGTACATCAAAAATGAAAGGAATTGTTAACCTGCAATGCGTAAAAAGAAAATACCAGGAGCAATTACTAGCAGAAGTAGGTATCCAAATATTACTTGAAAAAAAAAAAAACAAAAGACAAATAATTTATTAGTCATTATTTCGAATGCGATCGATATGCGATTACTTGGAATATTCGGATGTTCCCATTTAATAATAATAATAATATATTTGTAATCACACTATTACAGAAAATTGTCACATAAATATTTACTGTGAGTATATACCACATAAGTCAATATATATAATAAACAAACAAACAAAAAAATATATACGTACAATCACAAATAGACATAAAAAGGAACTATCATATACGCTGACTAGGTAAAAAAATCCTCTATTTTGTATAGCTCCCTGTTTAAGAGCATGGCCTTCACTTTCAATTTGAAACGCCTCAGTGGTGCGTTCTTCAGATCTGTTGGTAAGGCGTTATACAGCTTAGCTCCCCAGTAGTCGATTGACTTTTGGGAGCAAGTCAGTCGGTGGAATGGTACTGTGATGACTGTGAACTGTTCCATTTTGTATAAAGTTTTGTTTATTGTTATGGACGTATGTCACGGCTGCCAAGACATATGTCGATGGAAAAGTAAGTATTCTTTCTTTACAAAAATGCGTTTTGCAGCTCTCTCTATATTCTAGGTCACAAAGAAGCCTGATTGCCTTTTTCTGCAATATAAAAATCCTGTACGCCTCAACCGACGTACCCCAGAGCAGGATACCATAGCACATAGGTGAATGGAAGTTCGTGAAATATGCCCGCCCTTGCTGTCCCATGCGTCGCGATATGTTTCAGCCTTTTCATGGCATACAAGGCTGAGGACAGTTTTTTTTGCCAGACTCTCAATATGTTGACTCCATCTCATGTTCTCATCCATAACAATCCCTAAAAGCATTGCTGTTGACGACTGACGTGTAGGTTTTGTCGTTAAGGCTATCTCTTGCGTTTTATTCATGTTCAGTTTCAGTTTATTCGCTGCAAACCAGTATTCAGCATCCGTAATTGCACTTTCAGATGTTTCACGGAGAAGTTCTTGATTAGTATCTCGTACTAGCAGCGAAGTATCGTCAGCATATATACAAAGTTGAGCTCCTCGCACATTCGCTGGCAGATCATTCATGTATAGGATGAAAAGCAGGGGCCCCAGAATGAAGCCTTGAGGAACACCGCACTGTACTTTCGTAGGCAGAGATCTTTTGTTGTGAAACTCAGTTAATCGATCGGTCAGGTAAGATTTAAGTAAATTTAGGGGTATTTCCCTTAGTTTTTCAAGTAAAATACCATGATTAACCGAATCGAAGGCTTTACGTAGCTCTAGCATGCTCAGCTTCGCACATTTACCCGCATCAAAAGCCTCGTAAATATCTTCAACGATACTCAATACACCTGATGTGGTAGAGCGACCTTTCCTACACCCATGTTGACTTATTGTGAGATGTTGTTTGTTTTCTAGGTATTTAGAAAGCCGTAACTCTATTGCCCTCTCAAAGATTTTAGAAACAGATGGTAATATACTAACTGGGCGATAGTTTTCATAGTTGTTAATGTCACCCTTTTTATGTATGGGTACTATTCTACCTACTTTTATTGGGCTCGGAAAAACTCCCTCTTCTAGACATTTGTTGAAGATAGCTGCCAATGGTACACTTACTTGCTCAGGTATCTGTTTTAAAAGGTAAGCGGAAATGTTATAGACTTCTCTCGTATGTTTCCCTTTTATTTGTTTAAGAATTTGTTCTATTTCCTCCGGTGTAATTGGGAGTAGATAAAAAAATGTGGTATTAGTTATTTTATAATTGCTCAGCAATTTTTGGGACGAGTGTTTACTCTGTATGTTGTTAGCTGTTGCTTCCCCAATTTGTGCAAAGTACTCATTAAGGCTTCCGGCTGTTAATGAGGTTCCATTATCTGCCTGTTTCTTTGACCGTTTAAGTTCTTTGTTTATAACATCCCACACCGCTTCAGTTTTGTTTGCACGCACATACGGTATAATAGTAAACAGCTGAGTCAGACTTTGTAGCAATAGAAACTGATAACGAAGCAGTTCTCAGAAATTAATTATAGTTATTTGAAATACATAAAAGATACCTATATTTCTCATTTTATAAAACAAACATTGCAAAAGTGTCAATTAATAAGGATATTTTTCAAATATTTACCAATAGGCAGTGTTATATTTTGAATAAACGTGTGATTTCCTTTTATTTTTTTTTTATCTGATATGAAGTAGATTAGAAGCAACATACTTATTTAAATAAAAATATTTGTTACTAGCGAGTTAACGTATTTTTTTTTTTCATATAACCACAAAGTCAAGGATTTCTTTGGAATTGGCACATTATATAAACGAATGTGGTTAGTGCAGTATTGATATATTAGATACATACATATACATATGATATTTTTATGTCTTTAAAATAAGAAAGACATAAAAATATCAACAGAAATAAAAAGATTTTAAAATACATATAACAAATTTTGTTTTACGAATGATATGTTAAAATACTCAAATTTCCATAATTAATACATATTTATCGCACACAAAATCTACATACGTAAAAAAAAATATTCTTTTTTTTACACAAGGCGTACCTACCTATATGATTTAGATTCAAATATCTTTATAAAATAATGTCAGAATGTACTAATTTACCTGAAACCTCAGTTCACCAACGGGTGGCTTAGCATATCTTATGCTCGTAAAAGAATAGATAGGATTCCCTAAACGGGAAGTTAAGACGGAACCGCGCACTTTACCCAAAGTAGTTTGGACCACTGCTTCTCTTTCCCTATCTCTATGATGATGGCATATCGTACACGTTGCTTGTAGCAAAACGAATGTGACAAATACGGCACACTTAATGTCAAACATCATGTTTCGTGAACAGTACATGCGGACTGGCAATTAGCACAGACCTTCGTCGTATTTATATACGGGAAGGATTACATCGGCCGACCATGAACAAAAGAAATGGATGCACTACTTAGGATAGATTATGTGTGTTATGTGTAAGGTGAGATATCGACAACCTCTGTAGGTACATACAATGTTGCAATAAAAGTTGTTTTGGAAAATTCGTCAGATTGTTTTTGCTTATAGCTTCTAGGAAGTATTGTTGTTATAGATATACCGTCTCATATATAACAGAAGAAGGAATAATTTGCTCAACTTAGTAGTTTTACATCAAAAATGAAACGATAACATTTGCAAGAAATTTTATCAACATGAAATACAAAAAAAAATTAATAATGTGTTTGGTAATCCTGTAGCTGAGTACAGAGTTTGTGGAGGAAGGTGCAAAATGGACAGTCTCTTCTCTGTGATACCGCACACTTATTCAACAGGGTTTAAATCCGGTGAACCGGCTGGCCATGGTAAAACATTAATGCCTGCTTCTTGGAGGAAATCCATAGTTCGACTAGCAATATGGGGACGTGCGCGTTGTCTTGCTCAAAAAGGACGTTTTGCGCATTTTGTCATTCTTAACACTCGTAGACGGATGCGTAATAACTAAATATTTCTGTAGTTGTCAGCTCTCATAAATAGGTTTCTTCACAAAAAAAAACCAAGAGATATTTTTTCGCAAAAACTTATCAAAGATAAAAAATTCAATCTTACTATAACTTGCTCTAAATATGGTAATTCTGATGCCAAAAAATTCAAGTTGAACAAATTAGTGGTTAGAAAGAAAAAGAATTCTGAATTTTTTGACTCCATCAGTGCCAGTCAAGATTCTCTTTCATTCTTAAATATTTTCAAGGTCATATCACTTCCGATTTTACCGGAAGTCGCCATTAACGTCCTTATTTTATATGAAATACTCGATATGTTATGATGTATTCCAACCGGTTTTTCTACACCTATTTTCATTTGTTTGTTAGATATCTTGATTATTTTGAAATATGTACCTCTGATCTAATATGCGATAAATTAACTATTCTTTGGATTCAGAGCTGCTTTTGGTTAAAATGTTTCTTGACCTCATATTTTCCAGTCATGTCTAAGAAGTGTTTTGCTTCGTTTTTCAGATAAAAAGCTTTGCTTTTGCATAGTTCCTTAAACAAACGAGTATAGAGAACACTAAAATTTATGCATTGTTGTCAAAATTCGAGTATTTCCTGCAAATGTTTCGGAATACTCTTGGTAGCAAGTGCAAATCGGTTAATTATGCCTCTGTTAGAGATCGAAACTTTTTAATTTTTGACCAGGGAACTTGGTTTAGATCGAAGTATGGCTGGTGCACCACAGGTGGTACACATTTCACACAAGTTCTTTCATTGTAACTCGTTATTTTCAATTAAGTTGTCATGCCTATAACTTTACCTTTCATCGTCATTTTTGGTGTTCTACAAAATATAAAGTCTTTTTTTGATGTCCTCCAAGTTCTTACGAAAACAAGTAATTAGGAACATGAGCTAACATCAATGAATTCATCAAATTGACAGAAACGAGATCCCTTCATTTCATATAAAATTTGTTGCATCACGTTTTTGGGCGTGTCTGAAAAGCTTCTCTAAATTGTACTATTGGACAAGGATAGCCAGCGACCCTCAAAAAAGGTTAAGGTCATCCACTGCTTAGGAACCAGTGGTATGGGCTTACTGTGTTTAAGTCCTCCAGAGTAAGATTTTTGCCATGGTTTTCCTTACTCCGTGGCCATTGATTTTATATAAGTATATTATATATAATCAGTGTCCTTGGCGAATGCTGGGAGATAACGAAAGTCGTTCCATGGGCGCATTTAATAATAACTGATAGCTGACTGATTTACAGTAGACTCGCGATTATGTGAACTAATCACATTTTACATTTTTTATCATTTCTCAAAAGTAGTATTCATATGGTCGCGAGGCTACTGTATTATATTTTTGTTATTAAAAATCATAGGGAAGTTATTTAGTTAGAGTAGGATCATTTCAATTGTTATGGAACCCATATAGTACTTAGAATAGGTAGCCTCGTGTAGTACCTTTTCAGGTGGAGCACGGGGTTAGGATGATTTGTAATAATTTAGTTTTCATAAATAAAGTGTGTTTAAGACGTACCTGTATTTTTTCATTAACAGAAACAAAACAAAACAATATATCTGACTAATATATATTTTTTATTTGGATGAAATATTAAAAGCGACATATACAGGGTGTTTTCTAACTTCTCTGATAAAATAAATGAGAATATTCTTCACCAAATTTTAAGACGAAAATGCGATATAAACTTTTTTCGAATATCGCTTCGTTTTCGAGATACAGGGTGATAAAATAAGGTAGTATTTCCCCAGATCTCTGCCAATGAACTAATTAATACTTATTAAAGTTTAAGATTGACCCAAAGTAAAGTGCATATGTTTAAAAAACATCATTAAAATATCATTTGGCATTAATTAATAAAATGAAAAAAAAATTAAAAAATAACACCCTGTATCTCATAAACGAAACGACATTTGAAAAAAATTTTGTACCACATTTTCGTCTTAAAATTTGGTGAGGAGTATCCCCATTTATTTTGTCAGAGAGGTTAGCAAACACCCTGTATAATATACATACATCAGTGATTATAATATTAGCCTTACATAATATTTCTCGCATGCTTTTAAGCATAATTGCTCAACGGGAATAATCTTTCCCATTCCTTATACCGATTTTCATACAAATTCTCTTTAATCACCAATTGATTACCGATTTCTAGGTATTTGGGGGAATCTTTGGAATATGGCACCCATTTGACGTCGTTGAGTAATGCTGAAGTTTCAGGAGTGGGATTCCTAGAATGCTACGAGTAGAAAAAATGTTAACTTAACCTAATACCCAAGTTATACCCTGTGTAGGCAAAATCATTCCATATTTTCACCATCTTATCGACTGTACTCCATTCTGGATCCTCTCTACGAATATATGGGAATAACCTCGACATATAAAAGACGTATTGCAAATCATCGTGGTGGACAGCTCCTGTAAAATTGGAAAGAATCGCTTTAATTTAGCGAAAAAGAATAATCAGTGTCATGGTACCAGCTGTTTGAGTCCTATTGGTGTCCGGTAAATAGTAGTAGCTGTATCTTCCTTTGTACGTGAAGCAATAGTAATAGGTATTATCCTTGTTACTAGCAGAAATAAGTTTAGTTGCTCTATTTACTGCAAATCCTGTAATGCCATCAGAATATAATTCCTCAATGCCTTTTCTAGTTTCTGTTGTATTTTCCAAAGGACCATCACCAAAATAGAACTGTTTTAAATCGGCACTTATAGCTTTAGATTCCGGTGTATCTCGTTCATAGCTAAAGATGATTGGTAACACCCTTTCATACTCATTGCTTAAGCGATCTAAGGACGCTTGTCTTCTGATTGAAACTAAAATTCAACCAAATGCGTGAAAATTCTCGTAATGTAATTATACTAACTGTAAGAAATGTATCCAAATTCCAACTCAGTGATGCCCAGCATCATTGGTACCTTGGCGAAACTACCATCGATCATCGACTTTATGGGATGCTCGACTAAGAACCTCTCTTGTCCAAAATCCGGTTCGATGACAGCGGCCCAAATTAATATGGGATCACCACCGACTTCCTATTACGTCATTCAATGTATGATGGACAAATTCTAATTTGTAGCAAATTTACCGCAAATCCAGGCAAGGTATCGGCAATTTCTTGCGCCGACTTCGTCTTCAAGCAATTGATTATAATGCTCGGACTTTCATCCGAACAATTGACCAATCTCGCCTGCTTTTGGGCCAAGTTGTACTGATCCGTGGATATCAACGCTTGACCAGCAGACGCTGCACTCATCATTATGCCACGATGGAATAAACCTATTAATATGTTAAATTAGAGTATCTTTACTCGATATAGCGTTTATTGGGTACCTCTAGACATTGGGGAAATCATGTGCAAGTTAGTGCTTCTTGCACCAGCACTGCAACCGGCTATAGTTACTAAATTGGGATTCCCGCCAAATGCTCTGATGTTATCACGAACCCATTTCAAGACGACAACTTGATCTTTAAGGCCGTTATTGCCAGGAGCTTCTTTAGTGCCAGTGCTCAAAAATCCTACAATTGTAAATAAATTAAAACAAGTTTTCCTCGAGAATTTGCGATGATCAAACCTAATGAGCCCAATCTATAGTTGGCAGTGACCAGAACCACATCTTTGTCTAAGAGATAGTCAGGACCGAACATGTATATCGCTCCAGTGAAACCATAAAATCCTCCTGGATGGAAAAACACTATTACAGGTCTTTCCAGATGAGCATGATCTGATGGTAACTATAAAAATAACTTATAAATATTTTTTCTTATTCAGAGTTCGCATAGAAATTCCACCTTATTGGCGTAAACGTTCAACATCAGGCAGTCTTCTGAAGAGTTGACGTTATTCGGTTGGGGGCATACAGGACCGGGCTTTGTAGCATCGTAAATTCCATCCCATCTTTCCACAGGTACTGGGGGCTGACAATATAAAATAAAAATATGTCCAAAGCTATAGTTAAGAACAGTCGTATTGACAAAACCGAACAACCTGTTGATCTTCAAAAATTTTTACTTAAAATATTTTTCGATTAAGCGCTCGAATGGAGCATGATTGACCTATGATGAATAGCAGATTAAGGTCGATACATGCTAACGGACGAGCACAAATGTAATGTGTAATATACGACGAATGTAATCAGTGTAGACGTGGGTTTGCATTACAATCCTGTTTACAAGCTGTGAGCTTTTACCGTAACACTGAAGAATATGTATGCTAAGGATGAACATTTGGCGCAATTTGCATTACTTGTTATGGAAAAAAAATGTTAATTTCTAAAATTTTCTATATAATACGTTCCAAATAGTATTGCTAATTAAGTATAAAATGAAAATCACGTTTTGTGAGACTGACTTATTGACACAGTCGATCGAAAGTAATGCAAATAAAACGTAATTATTTTTTACTAATTAACCTCAGTATCAACCAAAAAAAGCGTTGCTACACTTTTTTTAGGCTACCATTGGTCAAATTGTTTTTTCACGGTTTATAAGTAACAATATTACAAGATTTTTGTCAAAAGAATACCAACTCCAACTTTACTTCTAAATAGCAATAATATATCGGAAGTAATAGGCAATTACTTAATATTTTCAATGCAAAAGCCTTGACCAATGACTTTATGTAGCGATTAAATGCTTAAGTAATAAACATTTTCTTACTTTTTACTTGGTAATTTTTTTAATTCATTAATCGCAGCATTCAGTTACGCAAAGTCCGTAATGTCGATCCTATAATATGTATTTTCATTTTATTTATACACTTGAGAAATTTATGTTGGTACAACATATGCTTCTACTACAATTTGGTAGTGGTGTAACTACTAACTATAAAATAAACTTGTCTCTATTACATTCGTCCTCTGGTATGAATGAGTTGTTTGAAGTTTGTAACAAGAGAAACTAGTGAAGGGGCTTAAAATAATTATAAATGTTTTCCTTCTAATACATAAAAATGTCTCCTATCTGATAAAATGAATACTGTAATGTTTTGCAAATCTTATCAATTATAATTCAATTCTTCTTAATTGTATTATGGATTATACAAATTAAACACAAAAGTTACATTTATAATGTTTCGGCATCGTAAGTGGCTTTGTCAAACATCTAAAAGGTATTTTTATTTTGATTATATGGCATAACAATGTTTTTGTAATGAGTTATCTTAATTTCGTATAATAACTAGAAGGGCGTTCTCATTGGAAACACTTCTTATAGAATGTGCAACGCATCTCTGGTAGCTTTATCTTGTTTTTTAACAGTATTTAATTTTGTTCCAAATTTTCTTTTTTTTAACATTTATTTTTTTTTGCTATTTTTTTTTTTTGTCGTTCGTTTTACTTTATTTCATCTTTTCTACCTGTATTTAAGTTTTTTTTTCGATTTTTTTTTACCTCTTTTACCGTCTTTAACATTACAAACGATTTTTCTTTCAAACATTTCCTTTTTTACAATTATTATGAAAAAAAATCTTTTAAATTACCATGTTTTTCAAATATTTTTTCGCCATATTCGAAGCACCATTTTGTTTTTCACTCTATATTCGTAAATAGCGACCCCAAATATCCCACACTGACTTAAAAAAACAGTTAGCTTTTTACCCATATTTCAAAAATTTTATCGCCATATTAGACCCGTCATTTTGTTTTTTCCAGTAACTAATGTCAGATTAGAATTCATATAGAATTCATAGAATTTGGAATACGCTTATGTTGGCTCCCGTGTTTTTTTTTTATTTACGTTCTTTGATGATGGTAATACAAATATCATTTTTAATATAAGATTTTTCACTTTTCTCTTTGTTCTCCTTTTCTGCATTTCTACTCCCTTTTTCCTATTCCCATTTCACCATTCCCTTTTCCCTATTCACTCTCCTTATTTCCTTTTCCCTATTCTCTTTTCCCTATTCCCTTTTCCATATTCCCTTCCCTATTCCTTTTCCTATTCCCTTTTCCCTATTCCCTTTTCCCTATTCCCTTTTCCCTATTCCCTTTTCCCTATTCCCTTTTGCCTATTCCCTATTACCTTATCCCTATTCCCTTTTCTCTACTCCCTATTCCCTATTGAAGGCAAGAAAATCAATACGAATGTCAAAAAGAAGATTTTTTTTAAGAGAAATTATATAATATGAATATTTTTTCTTCTCAAATTAAGTTATACAAGATCCAAAACTTAAGAAAAATAGAGGCGAATAAATTTTTGACAAATATGCTATGTTCGTACGATTATTATAAATATTGTTTTTATTTCTCTCAATGTAAATTATATCTGAGATATGTCGTGTGTGATAGTTTCTTTCTTTGGTTAAAATTTTGGTTTTATGCGAATTAAAATTGTGATTAAATTGAAATTCATGTTTTTCTGGGTGTCATTTTTTTTTATCTAAACTGAAATAAATTAAAAATAACAATTTTAAATCAGAGTATTTGTTAAAAACAAGTTCATATATGCTTGTTTATAAACACAAATAAGTCAAAGCTTTTCTTGAAATCAGCAGATTGCAAGAATGCTATTTGTGCTGCACTAACAAGGGAACCTCGCGAACTGTAAATCGCAGATTTTGATGAAACTTTGTCAGTTTGTAGACTCCATGGAGTGTTATTCAAGGACGCTTTCCGTTGCTGCGGAACTTCAACTTTAGGGGGTGCAATTCACCCTTGCAATTTGGCCTAAATTTGGTTTCTTCTGAATAACTTTTAAACGGTAAGAGATAGAAAAAAGGTTTCAATGGTGGACTTCTACCGTTTAGTCAGCTCTTTCGATTAGTATAGATATTTATATACAGGGTGTTCCAATAAACATGGAATGACGTATGTTGTGCTTATTTTATCGAATTTCAGAAATCGGTTATAATGACCTTTTTTGTGATCAAATAGTCTATAGAAAGGTAATTTAAAAAGTTATACAGGGTGTCCACAAAAATATAAATTTTAGCATATTTCCTTATTCTGAGAAGATACTCTGTATACTGCTATGTGGCTGCATTGTATGTCAAAAATTAGTGTAAACTTATACCAGGCGCTAAATGGTTATATGTGATAGTTTTCGAGTTATACGCGTTTGGATGTATGTCAGACTATATTATCCCCAACAGCAGACAAAAGAAAATGTACCTACTTCGACAGATTGTTCCTGATACTTTTAATATTACGCTGTATCTACAAAATACCGGCAGATTACGACTTCGATTTTCATATTCGTACTGTTCGTGAGTAGGCACGCAAATAAAATTATATAATATTGATTTATTAGTTTATTGATACTTGTTGAAGTTCCCTTGTGAGATACTGAGATTTATTTTAACAAATTTCGGTAATAAATACATGGACACTACGTAGTTAGACATAACATAACCCCATTCATTTACATCCAAATTACCCCTATTACCAAATAACATTAAAATGACCTTACTTGAAATCTCAACTCTCCAATCGGTGGCTTAGCATATCGTATGCTAGTAAAAGAATATATACGATTTCCTAAACGTGAAGTTAACACAGAACCACGCACTTTACCCAAAGTAGTTTCGACAAACGGTTCTCTGTGGCGATGAGATATTATTTGCGTTGCATGTAACACCACGACCGTAATACATACAAGGCACTTAATAGTACACATCATTCTTTAACTCTATAATACGGACTGACGAATTAAACGAAGGCCTTCGCCTATTTATGGGTAAGATTTATATACTAGTCCTGAAGGAGGTGGTATATTTTGCGCGTATACACTGCATACTGCTAAGTCTGAGATATCAACAAAGCATATTGCAATTTGCTGTTGCGAATTTGTCTGGGAAAATCCCCATATATTCGGACCAAGTAGGTAGTTAGTAGTGGCAGTGAAATATTTGCTTACGAATTCATGTAGTACTTATAGTTATTATATATAATTAGTTTAGATTGAGGTTAGTTAGGTGGGTACGGAAAGACAAAGAAAGCGAATATATGGTATGATACATATTTGACTGTTTAAAAAAATATTATAAAAAAAAAAACAACAGTTATGTTTCATATGATGTAGAAATCAAATAAAAATTTCCTTAACCTCAAATAGTGTGTTAATTTGCACCTCAAGAATATTCGGTTTTTACAATCAGAGATTTCTACTGAAATGATATGCATGGAAGGATATGGTTTTCTGTCGATAATGTGCTAAATATTCACCACAAAGCTGTTGATTATTTATCTTTATATTCCTTTTTAACAACACTTGTCTTTATTTTATGGCTAATATGCTAATCAAATGTTATACTTATGCAAATTTATACTCTCACAGCATTATAAACGTCCAGATAATGTTTTTTTTATGCTCATACTTAATTTTACTTGTTTAAATAAGTACTTATCAATTCAATATGCATTTTTAACGGGAATATTACATAATAATAATCATTTTAACTTACAATATGTGCATAAATATCAATACGTTAACACAGGAGTTAGGCGTTGTCTGACATGATACTAATAATAATTATTATTCAATGATTGCAAGCTTTTTGCAGTGAGATATTAACAAATTAATAGTAGCATGTAAAGCATTCGTCCGGTAAACGAATTCCTCGTAATTATTAATTAAGTTAATAGCAGAAATACATTAATGTGTTAATAATGATTATTATAATAATACAATGAGATTCAAAATGATTGTCATAATAAAAAAACTGTTTTCCGGAAAAAATTATCTATACTTATTACCAATTTAATGAGCGAAGTTAGCTACATACAAAATTCATACATTAAAAGAATTTTCTTGACATTTAGCTACATTGGCGTTCGTGTTGTAGTATCTTTCGATTATTTATCTTATAATTTTTTTCAAACCGTTTATATTTACATTTAATATCATCAACAATAGTATTTCTGAATACTGTAAGAAAATAAGGGAATTTATCTGTGGTAATTAGCTCAACAAACAGGTAAAAAATCAATATTAACATTAAGGGAAATAGTTTATTACATTTTATAATTTTATAGGCTTATCATACACTTCAGCGCAATGAGCTGCCAAAAGAAAGTTACATTTTCATCCCTATAAAGTTTCTACGGTACAGGAATTATTACCATTAGATCACGATAGGCGATTGGAATATTGTCATTGGTTTAATAACAATTTAAGGGACGATGACTTGCTAAACAAATCATTTTTCTCGGATGAAGCCTGGTTTTATCTAACAGGCTATATCAATTCACAAAACTATCGTATCTGGTCTGCAGAAAATCCACACAAATTTCAAGAAACGCAATTGCATCCCGTAAAAGTTGGAGTTTGGTTAGCTATGTCCAGGCAACGAATAATAGGTCCAATTTTCTTCGAGGAAACTGTAACAGCCCAACGTTACCAACCGATGTTAGAATTGTTTATTGCAGAGTTACAAGAAAATGAGGTTGAAGCAGGTTATTTTCAGCACGATAATGCTCCAGCACATTCTGCTCGACAAACCTGCCAATGTCTTCAACAGTTTTTTGCTGACAGGGTCGTTAGAGCGCAAAGATGGCCACCAAGATCGCCTGATCTAACCCCATTAGATTACGTTATGTTTGGCTATCTAAAAAATAGGATCTATAGAAACCGCATGCATACCATAGAAGAACTGAGAGATGCAGTTTTGTCACTTAATAATTATACTAATTGTAAGTTATAATTTAAAGTAATAAATAAATTTAGTTAAACACCAATTAGTACTGATGTGTAAAATCATAATTTAGTAAAGTTAAATTAATTACATTTAATTTTTACAAGCAGAAATATCAATCCATAGTCGTTTATATAATGCGAGTTCAAATATAGGTTACGTTTTCCTCATTTATGACAGATCCATTTACTTTCTTGTGTTCCAACACTGACTTAGTTCAAACCTTCATTACAAACACGCGGCATATACCTACACCCTGTTACTATCTATAGGAGCGGAATTGACAATCTTTTTGAATCTCATAGTATATTTGATTATTAGAATAAAATATTTGATTGTAGTGTATAAATAGTTGGAAAAATAATACAATCCCAGTACAATACGTCATAACCAATTATCAAATATAAGTTACTTTCCAATTAAGAAAGTCTTGGATAGTACAGAGTTCCAGATTACACAAAAAAAGCTAAATAATTTCTTAAGAAAAGTTGTCAAAGTATTTAGTATGTGGAGCTCATTTGATAAAATAATGAAAAATTTTAAGCACACATGATTTAGACTATTTTTTATTAAAGTTAGTCTAGTTTTAGGGTAACAGTAATCGTTTTTGTTTTTAGTGTGATAATCATGTAATAATTGGTTTTTGATCAAACAGATGTTTATTTTTAAAGAGAAATATTGAAGACTCAAGGATATAGATTTCATATAAAGTCAGGATTTTAATTTTTTTTAAAGAGACCTCTACATGGTTAAAATTAAGTTTATATAAAGTACGTAATATTTTTTTTTTTGAATTACAAATATTCGAGAAGTATCACTGCTAGCTCCCACAGGATAATTCCGTATTTTAGGTGAGGGTAACAGCAACCATAATATATTGCCCGAAAGGTGTGCGCATCCACTAGATCTCGCAATAATTGTTGTATGCCAAAACAGACACTACTACATATGTAGTCTTTTTTTTAGCTAATACATCGATATGTTTATTCCATCCTAAATGATCGCCCACTACGCACGGCATCCCTAAACAGGGTATTAGGAGTCATTGTTTAATATTAACTGAGTAGGATAATTTTGATTTTCTGTTTTAAACAATATTAATTCTGACTTTGGACGATTCATTTGCAATTTGTTATCTTGTAACTCTATTTTCCAATCCATTCTAGAGAGTCTGAGACAGCACTAGTTACGATGTCCCGATTGTCCCCCAACACAAGGTAGGAAGTATCTTCCGCGTAATTAATGATTATAAAATTACAACAAGACAAGCAGGGGTCCCAAGATACTACCCCGTGGAACTCTCTTATTTACTTTGATATCATTAGAATAGACGGTTTTGCCGACAATTGAGGTAGATACCGTTTGTTTCCTCCATGATAAATATGACTGTATCCATGACAGGACAGTTCCTCTGATTCCATAACATTCAAGTTTTTGTATCAATATTTGGTGATCAATGCTGTCCAATGCCTTTGACAGTTCTAATAAAAACGATTTATTTGCTCATTTTATTAACGAATCCACACCAAATTCGTAATTGTTTTGACATCTGCATCCTTGATTTTACTCTGATCCAGTTTGTGACAGCTGAGATATTAATTTTGATTGAATTTGTATTATATTAATTTTTATATTATTATTATTTTTTTATATTACATATACTATACAGGGTTTTTCATTGGGCTGGATTAGGTTTTCTATATAATGTAAAATTATCTATTTTTGTACAGGGTGTTTTGTAATAACAGTACAGCCTTCAATTTTTTTTTCCCCTTAAATATAAGCCCATTATTTTTGCGTTTTGAAAAGATCAGTAACACCCAGTATATTAAACTTGAGATATAAACACATCTGAAACTGCCAGTAAATCTGTGCTAAGATGTTTTAAAATTTGGCTCGCTTATTCCAAATTAACCACTTTTTCATACAAAGTAATCGACATAATTTTTAGAAAATCTAAGATATCTTAGAAATGCTTATTCAAATTTTTCTGATATTTTTAAAAATGCAATAATATTGGAGCTATTGTATCTACGAAAAGAAAACTTAAGGTTGTACAATCAAGCTTACAAAACGCTTTGTACAAATGCCGACAATTTTATGTTATAGAAAAAAAAAACTCAAAAAAAAAACATAATCCTATAGCAAACTTTTTTCTAATCATCCAGTGGAACACTCTGTATAACATGAATTTTATAAAGAAAAATAAAACAAAAGTAGTTCATTTACAACCAAGAATACATTTTATTTAAACTTCACATTAACACCATATTAAAAATTCTTCCAAACTATTTTTAATTTATCGATTTAAGAATATTGACTCAGAGGAAATAATTTATCCCAAACCGCATATCTATCATCGAACAATTTCTCTTTAACAACCAATTCGTTTCCGATATCCAAATATTTTTGGGAATCTTTAGTGAAAGGAGCCCATTCGACTTGATTCAATAGTGGTAAAGGTTTCGGTGTGGGATTTCTGCAATGAAAAGTTCGTATGAAACGGACATGTTTAAATTAATTCATAAACCCACCCTGTTTTAGCAAAATCCGTCCACATTTTCACCATCTTATCGACTGTAGCCCATTCGGGATCATCTTTGGTAATGTATGGCCACCAGGTTGACATGTAGAAGAGATATTGCTGGTCATCGTGATGCGAAGCACCTTATGAGAAATTTTGTTTAAAAAGAAATTGTTTATTTTTGCTTTAATAGCTATCAACTTACCACCACTTTGAGTGTTATTAGTATCGGGTAAGTATATGAAGGAATATCTTCCTTTATAGGTGAAGCAGTAATAATAAGTTGCCTCTTTGTTCTTATCAGAAATCAATTTGACAGCTCTGTTTGCCGAGAAGCCAATACCGTCACCAAACAAGTGCTCCAAACCCACCCTGGTTTCAGTGGTGTTTTGCAGAGCGCCTTCTCCGAAGTAGAACCGTTTTAAACCATCACTTACAGATTTAGATTGTGGAGTATCTCTTTCATAACTGAAGATGATTGGTAGAACTCTTTGATAATCATTGCTTAAGAGGTCCAAGAACGTCTGATTTCTGATGCTGTCTAATAATAGATCATCACAAATTGTGGAAAAAAAAATATTTTTAAATTTGATTACTATAGACGTGCGGGATTGAAGTATGACTCAGACATCGCAGCACTAATATTATTATGATTATACATAAACAAAATATTTCACCCGACGAAGTTTTATGAAGATTCTGTGAAGCCTTTGTTACATCCAACATCCCTCGTACATAAACTGATAAAATCTAAATTAAAAACATTTCTGAAAAGAATATTTAACAAATTGTTACATAAATGTATGACAAAAATACTCCAAACTGTGGTACTGGTAATGCTGCTAACTTCTCCTAGACCTCTCATCACAAACTGCTCTAAACTGGACGTACTTCGATAGAAAAACTATCATCATCAGCAGATATACTGAAAACATCATGCTGATGATGATAGCTTCGCTATCGAAACGTACGTCCAGTTTAGTGCAGTTTGTGGTGAGGGGTCTAGGAGAAGTTTGCAACACAAATGTATGTATGTATGTAAATAGAAGGGTGGTGTTACACTGCGACCTAAAAGATCTATTGTGTCCCCTATTCTTGCTGCTTTACAGCTGGCCTTCCAATCCTATTCCTTTCAGAAAGTGTAGGATGTCAAAGGGACCCAGTCTAGGTAAGTCTCCCCCTTCGATTTCATATGCTCCCAGGTGCAATGCCCTCGAGTTGCACAGTGCTACGCAGTTTGAGAGGAGGTGGATGGATGTTTCATCCTGTTCCCCACAAAATCTGCATTCAGGATCTTTTTCCAATCCAAGCTTACTCAGGTGTCCTTTCAGTCTACAATGGCCTGAAAGTATTCCTGTTAATATGCGAACATTGTTCTTACTCAGGTTGATGCATTCTGTAAACCTCTTCTGGTTATAAGTTCCCAGAAGAATTTTACTTTGCCTCATTCCCTGGAGATTTTCCCAGTAACTGGATTTTCTCTGCTCCATTTCCATTTTTAATTTCTTCAGTATTGTACTGCTACTTAACCCGCAAAAGGGTTCAGGCCCTACAAAAGGCATTCCAGCCCCTTTTTTTTGCAAGGTTATCCGTTAATTCGTTTCCTTCCACTCCTGTGTGACCCGGAACCCACAGAAGGGTTACTTTATTTCTTTTGCCTAGCTCATTTAGTTTCCCTAGGCATTCCCAGACCATCTTGGAGCTGATTTCCATATGAGTTCAGCGCCTTGATGGCTGCTTGACTATCAGACACGATGATAATCTCCTGCTTCCGATAGTTCCTATCCATAATGAACTGGACACCTCTTCCAATAGCGTGTATTTCCGCCTGAAATATACTTGGGTATTTTCCCAAGCTTTCGAAATATGTAGTTCTAGGCCCATATATTCCTATTCCAGTTCCTTCTGCCGTTTTGGAGCCATCAGTATACCATTTGATGGCATTTCTATTCAAGTTCAAGATGGTGTTATGATCCCACTCGCTCCTGTTACTTAGCTTTATGGTGAATTCTTTCACAAAGCTAAATTTTTTTAACATATCATCCCGGGGCATATCCCAGGTTTGATCACCGTCAGGAGATTGAGGCCTATGCCTAATCATTCCTTCCTTGACCGTTATTAGTGCGGTTCTTTTCGCCACGCCCTCTACTACAATGTGGAGGGGGGGCAAGATCCAATACTACTTCAATAGCTGCTGTTGGGCAGGTTCTCATAGCCCCCGTTATGCATACACATGCTAATCTTTACACTTTCGAGAGGTTAATTCTCGCGGTGGCCAGATTAGTTCTTTTGCTCCATGCTACTGATGCATAGGTGATGATCGGTCTCACTAAAATGTATGTAAGTGATAACCATATTATTTGTATAAGATTGCCCCGCTGTCGAAGTATTTTTGCTACTTCTATGGAATATCTATTACGACGATGCAGTGTGTGAGTCATACTTAAAAAACTTCCACGCCTTTAGTGATATACTAACAGTAAGAGGAAGTCCCAAATTCCTTTTCAGTGATACCAATTATAGCTGGTACATGGCGAAACGACCATGAATCATTGATTTTATCGGATGTTCTACTATAAATCTTTCTTGACCAAAATCCGGTTCAATGACGACTGTCCAAACTACAGCAAGATCGCCTCCAAGCTCCTATTTTGGATTTATAAACTAGCGCATGGTGCTAATTGATTAAACAAACAAATTTACCGAAAATCCGAACAAAGTGTCGGCGATTTCTTGCGCAGTTTTCGTCTTCAAGCAACGTATGATCACCTCGGGACTATCCTCGGGGCAATTAACTAATCTGGCTTGCTTCTGCGCCAAATCGTATTGATTGCTTTTGATGACAGATTGTCCAGCGTTGGTCGCGCTCATCATTATAGCGCGATGGAATAAACCTATAACAGTTTTGATATTTGAGAGATTTGTAGATTTGAGGAAAAGAAAGTACCTTTTGACATCGGAGAGAGCATATGTAGATTTGTGCTGATGGAACCTGCGCTATAGCCAGCTAGTGTGACTAAATTGGGATTACCACCGAATGCTCTGATGTTATCGCGAATCCATTTCAAAACCACAACTTGATCTTTGAATCCGTTGTTACCCGGAGCTTCTTTTGTCCCAGTACTTAAGAATCCTACAGTTTAAAAAGAAGCTTTAGTGTGGAACAAACAGTAGTTTTCGGTAACCAAACCTAAGGAGCCTAATCTATAATTAGCAGTCACCAATACTACATCTTGATCTAGGAGATAATCTGGTCCCAGCATGTAGATAGCTCCAGTGAAGGCGAAAAATCCTCCTGGATGGAAAAAGACTATGACAGGTCTTTCCAATTGTTCATCATCATTTGGCAACTGCAAATAACTTTTTTGGATGCTCTTTTAAGATTAAAGATGAAAGAGGTTATAACCTTGTTAGCGTAGACATTCAGCATTAGACAATCTTCCGAAGAATTTACGTTATTAGGTTGAGGGCATACAGGACCGGGCTTGGTAGCGTCATAGGTATTATCCCATTTTTCTACTGGCACAGGTGGCTGTAATGATAGAAAGATTGGAGAAGGAATTTACAAGTAATGTCTAAAGAAGTTCATATTACTGTTTGATGAGAAAGATGCATAATATTGAGTTTTTCCTGGAGATTCAACTCCATGACGTTCAAAAGGTTTATTAAAAGCTATTACGTTTACATTTTGAAATACTTTTCATATTACACAGAATGTTTCAAAAGCTTTAAAGGTACCAAAATAGAGACTTCTGTATATTATGTATAATTTATAATTTTTTATGTATATTATTGTATTTTTGAATTCTCGAATCAAAATAAGTTTTGTTCTAATTAACTAACACGGTTTGCTCAAATGCTAATCTGGCCACTGCGAAAGTGCAAAGATTAGCATGCGTTTGTATAACTCAGACTATGAGAACCTGTCCAACAGGACTATTTGAGGTAGTATTGGATCTTATCCCTCTCCACGTTGTAGTGGAAGGCGTAGCAAAAAGAACCACACTCAGAATGATCAAGGAAGGAACGATTAGGCATTAATCTCCTAACGGTGATCAAACCTGGGATGACATGTCAAAAATATTCAGCTTTGTGAAGAATTCACCAGAAAGCTTAGTAAAAACAGCGAATGGAATCAAAATTGAATAGAAATGGCATCAAATAGTACGTTGATGGCTCCAAAACGGCAGAGAAGACTAGAATGGGATTATATGGGCCTTCGCAGTACTTCGAAAGCTTGGAAAAAGATCTAAGCATCTTCCAGACGGAAATGCACGCTATTGAAGGATGCGTACAGTTCAACATTGGTAGAAATTATGGAAAGCAGGAGATTATAATTATGTCTCATAGCCAAGCAGCCACCAAGGCGCTGAGCTCATATGAAATCAGTTCCAAGATGGTCTGGGAATGCCTAGGGAAATTAAACCAGCTAGGGAAAAGGAATAAAGTAGCCCTCCTATGGGTTTTGGGTTACACAGGAGTGGAGGGAAATGATATAACGCATAATCTTGCAAAAAATGAGCTGGAACACCTTTTTGTAGGGCCTCGATCCTTTTGCGAAATAAGTATCAGTACAATACTGAAGCAAATTGAATTGAAAAGAGAAATGGTGCAGAGAAGATCTTATTTCTAATCTATTGGGAGAATTTCCAAGATAAAACTCTTTTCCCAGAAGAGGTTTACAGAATGAATCAACCTGAGTAAGAACAATATTCGCATATTAACAGGAATACTTCCAGCCCATGGTAAACTGACAGGACATCTGAGTAAGCTTGGATTGGCAAAGAAATCTGAATGTAGATTTTGTGGTGAACGCGATAAAACACCAATCATTTCCTCTCAAATTGCTTAAGACTGTGCAACTCAAGGGCGTTGCACCTGGAAGTGTGTGAAATCGAAGACGTCACCTTCCCTAACCTAGGACCGTCTCATGTTCTTTTCCCCCACTTTCTGAAAGGAATAAGATTGGAAGGCTAGCTGCAACACAGCAAGAATAGGGGACACAATAGATCTCTTAAGTCGTTAATATTTTTCATTTTCCTTAAATGGTTACTGGTATTACAAAAACGGCTTCATAGCACATAATATCTAAAATATATTTTGATCATCAATCTTACCTGAAACCTTAGATCTCCAACAGGAGCCTTAGCATACCTGATACTCGTAAATGAATATATGGGTTTGCCCAAACGCGACGTCAGAACAAAACCTCTTATTTTACCTAACGGAGTATTAACTGTAAGTTCGTTATCATCATTAAATGTTCTTCGTGACATCACTTGCAAAGCTAACACGAAAAGAATTAAGCACTGAATATTAGTGCGCATTTTTTTTGTATTTGCGCACAAATAAAGTAACTTGTTCACACTAACAATTCTGATTATTTTACCTCTATATATATATAGAGTTGTTATAAGTAAAAAATGCTTATATAGGTGATGAGGGGAATTGATATGGAGAAGTATATATATGTAGGCTACTGGAAAAACCACAAGAATACTAAATACGTATGTATTAGTACTTAGAAACATTTTTTCCCGTGTTGCTACTGTTTTTCATTTCCAAGAAGTTATTCGTACATTGTTGTTTAATATTGCATAATTACAAATAAAGATGTTATGTATAATATAAACACTATTTAAGATATCGTGATTGCAATCTGCAATTGCTTTATTGGAATTTTATATCCTTCGTAATGAATCATTTATAGTTTTAGTCAATAAACCCACAAGCTGACCTTGAATAAGTTGCGGTTCGCATAAGAAGTTGGTGTTTATAAACAGTAAATTTATAAATAAATTAAATGTATGATATATACCACAGCTATATAAGAAATGAATCATATGTCATCCGTGACCTTATAAAACAAGTAGTCTTCATTTGAATTGCCACTAAATGGATATTCGTTTTTACTGTATATGGACAAAGAACTAAGGCAAGGATGTCACCTTAATTCTTTTGCAATTCACTAACAGCTAATTCATTCAAAGTTACGTTGTGTTTCTGTATTTCTTTTTGCTTTTTTTTTTTTTTTGTTTTACGATAAGATACATATTTTGGTCAAGAATAAAAGACTATTAAATAAATATTTCAAATAATAAATACTATACCATACCATAAAATTTTATTAGACAATGGAGTGCTACGGAATTAGGGGTAAAGCCCTTGATTGGATCTGTGAATATCTCACAAGCAGGTCGCAATATGTCGACATAAACGGGAGTAAGTTTCATTAGTTGGCAGTTCGCCGTGGTGTTCCACAAGGCAGTGTCCTCGGACCATTGCTTTATCTTATTTACATGAATGATTTTCCGTTGAAGGATGCCGTAATGTTTGCGGATGATACTTCTTTCATTATATCCAGCAGCGATATAAGTCAAGCTTGAATGACCCTAAATGACACCTTAACTACAATTAGTGAATATTTCAAACAAAATGGCTTGCATTTAAATACTAGTAAAACTGTTCATTCATGGAATTTAAAGTAAATGCTCTTGCCCGTGAGTATTCTCATTATATTAAGGGGAGGTTTACATGTATTTGACTGGAAAAATCGATTTTTGGTTTTTTGCATTTTTTGAAAGCTCCAAATATATATCATACATGGTTAAAGCGGTTTCGTAATATTCGCATTGTTTAAGCCGCTACGGCTTATTAAAAGAGCACGTGTACCGAACACAAACGGAGCAAATTAGATGTAATACTATATTCGACTCGGGGCTGCTCGGGTCGAAATATCATACTTATTGTTTGTTAGTGTATATAGTTGTCTTTAATGATTAGAAATGTCACTGCAGTCGGGATCACAAATAAACGACAGGGTAGCTATTTATAGCTAATAATATGAAGCAATTAGATCCGAAATAAAACGCACATTTGAAGAAACTGATCTAACAATATTTCTTTTACTTAAAACACACTTTCCCACGCTTTAGAAAACTACTTACCATAAAATGTATCAATTTATTGCAGATGCACTTACACTAAATTCCTTGAAAAGCTGGCTAAAATATGATGGCAAAGGTAACCGCACTACGGATCATCAGAGTAGCACAGGAAAAAATGGAAGTCGATGCGATGCCTTAAAAGAAATTTTCGCACGATTTCGGATAAGCGACTGAGACAAGACAACTTTTTAAGCAATTTGTGTTTTTTAGCCGTACGAAGATGTTACTGTTCAAGAAAAAAAGAGAATGCGTTGGAGATGTACAAAAAAGAATGAGTGGACTTTGAAGAAAGGGCGCTGGTAAACTGACTGACAAAGTTATTGATAATTTAACAATAGTGTATTATGGACTGGCAATTAGACAACATCCAGATTCGGCATAAAAAATGAAGGCAGCTATTTGGGCTACATTTCTTTATAAATGTTCAACCGACGCGGATCCACGACACATTTATTGTCCAAAAGGTGTAGACAGCCTGTGTAAGTGGCGCGTTGCAGAAGCCAAGGTTGAGCTTGCTTCATTCATACATGACCCTCTTTTGCAAAAAAAAAAAAAAATCAAGATGCTATTAGGCCAATTTATGAAGTCTTTTCTAGAGTGATTTCTTGCAAAGATGCATTGGAAAAAATTGTCAAAACTGAAACGACTCGTTTAGTTCATGTGTGTAGAAACTAGCTCCAAAAGATTTACACTGCGACCCATAAACAATTCAACTTGCTACCTGCATTGCCGCAAATTTATTCAATGAAGGTTACTTTCTGTATTACAAATAATGAATGCGGTGGGAATTGCAGTGGGACTTGATGCCAAAAATTTCGTCATCAATTCTGATCGTCAGCGCATACAACGAGCAGAGAGTATGTCCAGCGCTGCAAAACTTGCTGTGCTGTCTATAGGGAAGCAACAAATTTTGCAAATGCAGAAGTATGAAGAAGAAGAAGGATTAATGTATGGTGCTGGAATAGCTGACTAAGTGTATGTTGAAATATTTGAAAAAAAATTTGCTGAGAAACTTTGAACGCGTATTTCTCGAAACATGATTTTTCAAATCTGCGTAAGTTCTAGTTCTTCAAGTGTTCAATATATCAACTTAATTCTTTTGTTTTCTTAATGTAAACAGTTTTTATTAGAGGTTATACCTATAATATACTAAAAATTGCAATATTCCACATTTTTATATCCACATACACACAAAAAAGAAATAGAAAATAATCAAATCAAAGTCCAGGTATCTGCCACATTGTTTGCTTTCGACTTATTTGGTTAATTTAGGTATAACCCAACAAATTTAATATATTTCTAACTCTTCTTTTTATTTTCAATTTCGGATCACTTTTGCGTATGCTAGAGTTTACGCAGTTTAACCGTGTTTTCTGTGCACATTGCTACCTAGATACAAATAGCGAACGTTATGGTGGTCTTGTCATAAAAAAAAGTATATTTTTTTAATGTTCAAGTTTTAATATATTTATTAAGAAAAAGCCGTATTTCGTATATCTTTTCCTTTGTCTGAAAAAAAAAGCTCAAAGTTTTTGGACTTTTCCGATATATATATGTAAACCTCCCCTTAAGGTGGACAAAAAGAGTATAGCACAGGTAGACTCTGTAAAATTCTTGGGTGTTACGTTGGATACACGTTGTGATTGGAGGGGCCACATCGATGAGCTGTGTAAGAGATGGGCATCGTATGTTTTTTGTTGACGAAACTAAGAGACCAAGTTGGTCTCGAGGTTTTGGTTACATATGGGTTGTTAGTTTGGGGGCTTCTGGTGATGTTGAGCATGTATTTAAGTTACAAAAGCGCGCAATTCGCGTACTGGCAGACATTTCGTGTAGAACCAGCTGCCGACAATTATTTAAAGATCTTCAAATTATAATTGAAGTTCCTTTGCATCCTGTTAAAATTCGAATATGGTTAGCTGTATCTCCTCCTAGGTTTGGGTAGATTGAATATAAGAAACAAAATTGTTTAGTTTATATTTATAATTATTTAAATTTAGAGATATAAGAATAAACATTTCATAGTAAGAATATTGTTATATTATATTTCCTTTAATACAATCCAACTAGCTATAATCACTCAAGGGAAACAAGTATCCCACACCTTGTATCTATCTTCGTATAATTTCTCCTTCATAACTAATTTTTCTCCAATATCCATGTATTTTGACGAATTCTTGCAATATGGCTCCCATTTACTACGATTCAATAGTTCTGACTCTTCTGGAGTAGGATTTCTGTAGACAATAACGCATGTAAGAAAGAGCTATTCGTCTAAATTTATTTTAATACCCTGTGTAAGCAAAATCACTCCATATTTTGACCATTTTATCCACAGTAGTCCATTCAGGGTCATCCTTATTGATATAAGGGAACAAATTTGGCACGTGAAAGATGTATTGCAAATCGTCATGGTGTGAAGCTCCTAAAATCAGAAGATCCTAAGTGCAGTATCAAAATATTGTATTGAGGGAAATTGTGGTCATTAAAAGTAATCTTAATTTTTCCAAAATATTGTTTTTGTTGATTATATTTAATTGAAGCAATGCTTGAAACCATAAAAAAAAAAATTGAAACTAAAGTAGTTATTAATAATTTTTTCAGGTACATGTCAGCATGATCATCATTAAACTTACCAGCTGTTATAGTTCTATTACTGTCAGGCAAATAAAAATAGCTATATCTTCCTTTATATGTGAAACAATAATAGTAGGTGTTAGCCTTGTTCTTATCAGAAATCAATTTGGCCGCTCTGTGCTCCGAAAATCCAACTATGCCATCGGCGTATAAATGTTCCATGCCTTCCCTTGTTCCAGTGGTATTATCAACAGGGCCATCACCAAAATAGAAACGTTTCAAAGCAGTGCTGATAACTTCAGATTTTGGTGTGTCTCTTTCGTAATTGAAAATTATAGGTAAGATCCTTTTGTAGTCGTTACTTAAGAGGTCCAAGAACCATTGAAGTCTGATGCCAACTAGAAGAACGATTATTAGCATGCATGTATGGATGATTTTTTTTTATTATATATACTAACGGTAAGAGACGTAGCCAAATTCTATTTCAGTGATACCTAACATCACTGGTACATTGGCGAAACGACCATGGATCATTGATTTTACTGGATGTTCGACTATAAATCGTCTCTTGTCCAAAATCTGGTTCGATCACTGCTCTCCAAAGAAGTACAGGGTCACCTCCAACCTCCTAAGAAGAATTTATCTATAATACATGTTGAAACAATGTCGTTTATACATTTATCATACACTAAGGAGCAAAACCGATTCATGCAATTGAGTGACCAAAGTTTTAGGTTGCATTACAAATTTATACCGCAAATCCTGGCAAAGTATCTGCAATTTCCTGTGCAGATTTTGTCTTCAAACAATTTATTATAACCTCCGGGCTTTCATCTGAGCAATTCACCAACCGCGCCTGCTTTTGTGCCAAATCATATTGATTCGTGGATATTACAGCTTGGCCAAGGCTGGTTGCGCTCATCATTATGGCTCGGTGGAATAAACCTGTCGATTTGAATAAAATTTGAAAGAGATTATGTGGAATAAGATAATATATACCTTTGGACATGGGAGAAATCATATGCAGATTTGTGCTTGTAGAACCGGCACTGCATCCAGATAACGTTACCAGATTGGGATTACCACCAAATGCCCTAATATTATCTTGAACCCATTTCAAAACGACAACTTGAGTCTTTGAAGCCATTATTACCAGGAGCTTCTTTTGTTCCGGTACTTAAAAAGCCTGGAATTTATATATAAAAAAAAGGTTTTCTTATTTTTCACGACAATTTCCAATGACCACACCTAATGAACCTAATCTATAGTTGGCGGTTACCAGTACAACATCTTGATCTAAGAGATAATGCGGGCCAAACATGTATATTGCTCCTGTGAAGACGTAAAACGCTCCTGGATGGAAGAAGACTATCACTGGTCTTTCTAATTGTTTATTGGCATTTGGTAACTGTAAAATAGCTTTCATGGATATTCTTTTAGGTTAGTCATTGTAGGGGTTTTAACCTTGTTGATGTACACATTCAGCATTAGGCAATCCTCAGAGGAATTCGCGTTATTCGGTTGGGGACATACAGGACCGGGCTTGGTAGCGTCGTATATTCCATCCCATTTTTCTGCGGGCACTGGAGGCTAAAATTAGGGGAGATAATGAATGAAAATAATCTAATTGAAATATGTATAGTAATATCAAAAACATTAATATTTACAATAATACAAACGTATTTTAACCAACGAACTATATACAGTGTGAGTCTGTAATCTGGAATAAATTCAGTAAAGCGAAGACAGTATTTTTTCCGGAAATATGCTCGGACACATCGATTAATATTTTAAATTACCTACTTTTTCATCTGAGAAAATTTTATACAGCGTGTCCCAAATTTGAGATATGACGTCATCAATAATTTTTTTAAATGGCAGCCCTAATTTTTTTATAACTGTTCTTAAAGGCTTTATAACTGCCGTATTTGGATTTTGCCACATTCAAAGATGGCGGCCGACTGCCTGTCGGACCGTTTTTGAAACATACAGAACGCATTCCAGTATTGTACATATCTCATTGATTTGAACACAAAACAATTTCAAAGTTCACGAAATGCCTGCCTAGATTAAGCACTATCTTACCTGAAATCTAAGTTCACCAACTGGAGCCTTAGCATATCTGATGCTCGTAAAGGAATAAATGGGATTACCCAAACGTGAAGTCAGAACAAAACCTCTAACTTTACCTAAAGGAGTATCAACTACAGGCTCTGTATTAGTGGCCATTTTTCGCGACTGCACTTGTAGAACTAACACGAAAATAACTACGCATTCAATGTTATTAGCGAACATTCTCGTATAATAGTTTGCGAGTACTAACCTTGTTTACTGGTGTAATTCGCCTATATATATATATAAATAACGTTGTAGATAAAGAAAGCAAAAATGCGTGATGAGTGTTTCTGAGTCTTGAGACAGAGATATGTGTTTATTCTATTGGAAAAACCGCAGACACAATATACCAAGTTAGTAATTATCAACCTATTTTTCCCAGGGAGCAGATGACATTATGGTATTATAGTAATCAAACTGTAAGAAGTCGTGTGGGCTCTTGAAAACGTAAGTAATACATTTTGATTTTTAAATTAATTTACTAGATTTGATTCAAAATTTTCGTTGTGTAATTACAATCACAAAGCAAAGGCACCCGAGTGGTCATCGCCGATTTTGATAAAATTTGGTAGGGACACAGAATACCGAAAAATATATGACCCGTATTTTTTTTTAGCGTCCCGTTTTTGGCTTTAGGGGGTGTAATGGGGGCTCAAAATTACCCCCAAAAATACATTTTTCGCAATATTTCGGAAACGAGAAGAGATATCGAGTTCGGATAAAGACGAGATTGTTCCTTGTTAGTAATCCTACATTTCAGGTGGAAAAAGAACAGTGGCGCACGCGCGGGATCGTTAGGGGGTTCAAAAAATGTGATTTTTTTCTCCCCGCCGCCCTTGTATATTATGAATGTATTTTGTTCCTATTTATCTGTAAGCTACATGAGAAAATAAAAGTTACGTGTTTTTGGATTTTTTTCTAAATGTCCGTTTTAGGGAAGATTTCGTCATTTTTATATACGCCTATCGTAGACTATTTCTCTCTAGATTTTTAGAATAAAATTTATTGCCGCATTGTATTTAAGCTAGAAATTGTTTAGTTTAGAATATATAAAAATCTATAAGTAATAATAAATACATTTGTTTATTTGTCACGGTTTCTACAGTACATTATCATAAAGTGTCTTGTTCTGATTCATTGTCAGTTACAATTAATATCAATCAGAAAATAACAACGTATGTTGTTATGTATTGTATTTCTACTGCCAACAAACATAACAAAAGCAAAAAGTAATTTGTTACAATTTACAAATCCTTGAATTATTTATTATTAAATCAAATTATATAATTCCATGGAGGTAAATAACTAACAATAAATATTCTATTAATATATGGTATAATAAATATAATATTATTATTCCTTTCTTGGTAACTACAACAGTTGCGATCCACATTTACGGTTGATAGTCTGCACAGTTGTGATAATCGTTAAAGAAATAAATATTTCTTGCACCATCCACATCTAATTATGGCCGGTACCCCCACAGATATCGCAACTTGCCAACTGCGACTTGTGAAACGAGAAATCGACTGGTGTTGTAAAGCGACCGGGACGATCTTGAAGGTAGCTGCTTTTATACCAAGCATATTGGATGAAGTCGGTATACCGTGGTGAAGAGAATTGCAAGTGTGTTAAAGCTTGCAGGCGTATTATGTTGTCTCGTTGATGTAACTGAATAGCAAATGATGATAAAGCAATTGTATCTGATAAATGACGAACAAAAAAAAGAAGCGAAACCCATAGCCATCTAAGGGTTGTATGATACCAGTGGCACCCTTTGGAATTGTTTTTACTGTGACTGACCGAGAAAGTGGAACAGCAGTTTCGACATCTTCAGGGCTTTGACCTGACCATGAGTCCATTAGTAAAATCGTTTTAGGGCCGACATGGGGAGAATACACTTTGTTAGCCCATTTTAGTATTAACTGCTTTGTAAGCTTCCCCGATTTTGTGGCCATAATATACACATTCGGTAGACGGAACATTGTTTGTTGTACTTTTGGCCCCAAACTACCACTTACCGCTTTCAGGCACACTAATAATGGAGACAGCAACTTTCCCGATGCAGATATTGTCGGTTGAATAGTATAGCTATGGGTCATCGCAGAAACTGATTGCACTGTAGCTTCCACTTTCTTGGATCCGTACTCGGCCAGTGTTCGACCACTATGCATTTCCAAGTTAAATCCACTTCCACAATTTCTAAGATTCCATCAAATAAGCTCAATATACGTCGTTTCGTGCTTATTGTAACACCCTGTATATAAATATTTATACCAGCCGAAAGTGCTCTTCAAACGCTGCAAATCCGCTATTGAAACTTTTTTTTCTATTTTTCACTGTTTAAAAGTTATTTTAGATAAACGACATTTTGCCCGAATTTTAAGGGCGTTTTGCACCCCTTAAAGTTGTAGTTTCTCCGTAGAAGAAAGTATTTTTGAGTAACACTCCATGGAGTCTACAAACTGATAAAGTTTCATCAAAATCTGCGAATGACAATTCGCGAGGTTTCCTTGTTATATCAGTAAAACCATCTCTTTCTGATGAATTAGTAGGGGAAGGTGGCCCAAAATGATCCCCCTAAGCTAAAAATGACTATAAAAAGTAAAGTATACAAGAAAAGAAGTTCAAATATATTTTTTTGGAATATCGGTAGAGACTGTTCTTAAATATTGCCTTACCAATTTCTTGATATTACAGGTAAGCAATTTTGAGGGCAGTAATTTAGATGCTTGCAAAAGGATCGTTTTACCCTGATAGGTTGGGCAAAATGATCCCCTAAAGTAAGGCAAAATGATCCCCTAAAGTAAAGGAAAATGATCTCCTAAAGTAAGGCAAATGATTTTCAGAGTTTTTTTGTAACAACACTTACTTTATTTAGCTAAACCAAATAACATTCAGTAAAAATAAACTTAAATTGTTGTGTAATAAAACTGTTAAAAAATATCAAAAAACGATAAAATCTGAATTAAACGCAAAATAAGTTGACATTACAGTTATCTACTAATTGTTTACGCACTTTATTCACTTTGGCATTGTCAATACAATAGTCACAGCAATATGGATCGCAGTCATTATCATCGATTCCGGCACACTCATTATGTGCCAACCATAGCAGATTGAGCACTGCACCCACCCTTCTCCTGAATGAGACTGAGAAATGTTTCGGTACATATAGACATTCTGCATCATCTTCCACTTCGGATTCCTCCAAGATTTCTCGTCGATTTTGTCCTGTTTTCTTCGTTTATTATTCCCATATTTTCTCACACCTGGCCTTTATTTTTTTCTTTTTTTCTACCAATTTATTTTGTTTCTTTAACAATTTTTTTTCGGCCTGCTTTTCTTTCTTCTGTTGTTCCTCTAACAACTGATCTTTATAAGGAGTGCTTGTCAAAATTATTGTGCCTCCAGACTTCCTTGACTTTGAGCTACGTTGTTCTTGCGCCATTTTAGGGAGTGGATGAATATCATTTGGCAGAATCTTAAAACCACTTGATGCTCTCGATGTCGAGGGTTCACTAACTGAAGCTAAGGAGTGCATAACAGTTGTTGGTAAAATGTCATTTTGTTCGTTGCTTTCAATACTTTTTTCATTGGCTTCCCATTCTGCTCATAGGCCACGTTATTTTCATCAGTCACATCTTCATTTGGTTCATAGCCGCATCATTTTCCTCGTGAGCATTGTCATTCTGAGGTTCGTTTTGCTCAGTCACTTCAGCAGCTGCGAAGTCAATGTTAGTGAACACATCGGGGTCGTAGGGAAAAATACCAGTCTTCTTGAATCCGTTAATTGCGTTAAGTGGTGTGCAGGCCTGCATGTAGGACTCGTTGAAGATTTGTGAGATTTGGAAAACGGTTACAACTCTCCGGGGTGATTAATAAGCCACTTTCCAATGCTTTATCGTGGTAGTGATTGAGCGGTACATAAACTCACGTCTAACGCTGGAGCTTGTGGGTGGTGTGTGGCGGTAGACATAAAATGTCACAAAATTATTTCTGGCTTTTTCGACGACACTTAAGTTTTTGTGTGCGAAAGGTGGCCATCAAGAATTAAAAGTGCAGGATCCTCTTGTGAAGGCTTAATAAAGGAAAGAAAATGGTCAAACCACACCGCAAAAACCTCAAGTTTCATCCAACCAGAATCGTTGCAATAAAATGCTGTTCCCGGTGGTGCACCATCTTTCAACTCTTCTTTCATCCGCTTACGAGCGAAGATAACCATAGGTGGTACATAGGAACCTGATGCAGACATACAAATTACGGAAGTAGTGGATACACCTCGTTCTGCGGATACAACTCTGCCAACTTGTTTCCTACCTCTTTGAGCTAAAACTTTACAATTTTTACCTGGGACAGTACTCAAAGATGTTTCATCAACATTAAAGATCCTGTGTGCTGGAAATTGTATTTTGTCATACACTGTCTTTAGCAGCGTGAAAATTTAGTCACGACAGGACGGTTAAAAGCACGTGCGCGAGCCGCGGATGTTGACTCAGGTGATCTTAGTGAAAGTTCAGGGTGCCTATTGCGAAAACCAGTCAACCAATCTTTGCCAGCTAGACATGTTTTCTTGGAAAATGGATGATCAATATTATTTTTATCTGCCAGCTGATAAGCAATCGATCTTACATCTTTAGTGGTGAGACCGTACATTCTACTTTCCATGTCAAGTATATGCGCAACTAATTCTTCTTCTTGTTCCACAGTGAAAACCGGTCTCTTGCTTCCCAGTTTCTTAATAGCATTAACAGCTAACTTGTTCGTTCCTTTACAGCGCCTCTTTAAACTCATCAGCGGAACATCAAAGTTTCTGGCCGCAGTTTTGTAAGATAAGCCACGACGGACCTCTTCCATTGCTTCTCGCATTTTATCTTCGTCCCATAACTGCCTCTCAGTTTTTCTTTTATATTTTTGAACCATGCTTTTATCTATAACAAAAGAAAAACAATAGAACGATTTAGTATTTATTAAGAATATTTGTTGAAATATTTTCCCTATACTTTGTTGTTTTCAATTTTTGCAGTAGGAAAAGAAAAGTCGAGCGGGCAAAATGGTCCCGGATCATTTTACCCAACCCAGCAAGGGATCATTTTGCCCCAAAAGTGAATATATGCATTAGGTTATGGTAACTTGATTCCGACTCTGTTTAATTATTTCGTGAACTGGTCAAATAATAGGCAAAACTATGTGTTTTCATAAAATATATTGCAAAATGATATTCCTATTACTATAACAACACTGATACAATAGTTTAAAAGCACTTACCTTAGATCAGGTAGCATAAAAACACGTTTTCACAAATATTTTTCTAAAACGCTGTTACCTTGTTCACTTTCAGTAGTCAACTAAACATGGCGATTCGATTGATCGTAGTCACACACTCAAATCACAGAGGGCAGCCTTGGTATTAAAAATAAGAGGGGGAATCATTATGCCCGCTGGGATCATTTTGGGCCACTTTCCCCTAAGTCACCTACGATTTGCATTTAAAATAAGTAATTTAGTATGAAAATCTTAAAACACGCAAATGGTACATAGTTTTCGTATATCTAGAATCTTACATAAAGTGTATATTTATATATTTACTAACAACTGCAAAAGTGGGTATTTATTCGTACAATTAGCTATATGCATTAAATATTTTTCTAATCTGCAATAATTGTTAAAGTTGCCTCTTCATTTACCATTTACTTGCATGCGTCGCCAATGGTTACTGCAATTATCTAACTCCACCCCTGCATTTAACCCAATAGCAATAACCTGCCCTTACATAAACTTAATCAGTTCGTTATCAGCAGCACTTTAGCGCAAGAAACAGACGCGATGCAACATCAAATAAAAGATGAAATATTGCATACAGGTATAACTGCTATGGGTTTTCTTGGTGAAAATTCGTCTGTTACAACGAAAAAGCTACTGGCTTTTAGAATATTCAACTGTTGTATGCTGGTGTATTTATTAGTGTTTGTATTCGCTAATTTTCCACACGCAGAATATGGGATGTATGTTAGAAATATCCAATCTGCTGTATCGATATTTCACGTAAGTTAAGTGAATTTATTTAATGTGTGTGTAGAAATTTTTGGCCATTGTAGCGATAATGTTATTATGAATGTGTGCATTAAAGGTATACACGTCTGATTTAATTAATAATATTCCAGATGCTTTTCAAATATTTGCTATTCATATATTTCAAACCGGACTTGGAAAATTTATTCAACGACAAATTAAACTTTTGGGATTATCGAAAATTCGACCGTAGAACTATAAAACGTACCGCCACAACATACAAGATCATCAATATCGCTCAAAATTCAACAGTCATCGCTGGTGTAGTAACTATAGTATTGTATTACCTAAAGCCAGCCTTCAACAGCAACGATACCTACATCTTTGACGCCTGGATATTTGTTGATTACATAATTATAGATGTGACAGTACTGGCATGCCATTATTACTTCCTTTTAGCAGTAGCTGCTTTAGTAGTTGGATACGATTCTATTTATTTGTCGTTTTGCACTCATGTGTTTCTGCAAGTGAAGTTATTGAAGTGCAAGTTGGAAGAACTACCGAAATATTCGTATAGAACGGCTGAGAGGGAAATTAAACTGTGTATCGGACACCATCAGTTATTGATATCGTGAGTATTGCTTTGGAATATTCGCGGAATAATTCTGCCTGCTGCATGTTCGAAACTCTTTATTGCAGTATTTTCAAAAGAATGCAGCGTATCTATTCAATCATGCTGCTGTTCCATTATTTCGTCACATTGGCTACTGGCTGCATAGACTTGTATGAATTGCTCATAAGGTAATATATACTATTTAATAAGACGTGATTCATTTGTTCAATGTCAAATTTTTGTAAATGATAAGTGATTCCATTTTACGAAGGCTGAACATAGGAACAAGAAATTACAGTATTATTCCTGGTAATACAAGTCGCTAAGTAAATTTACGTCAAGCTGTAAATTTGCATTTTTATAATTACAGTAATTGAATGTAAAACTGCGATTAACATTACTAATGATTTTTGTTAAAATTCCAGTATTTGTTCTGTATAATTAATGCTATAGAGCTACAAGTACATCTTTACATCCTGTACTTGCAATGTTTCGTAATGTTTTCAATGTTGCATGAAATCTTTAGCAACAGGTTTAAAAAATTGCAGAAAGATTTTCTTGTTGCATGAGAGTAGTGTAGTGTGTCTCTAAAAATGTTTTGCTATTCATAACTGCCAACTTGTCTAGGAACGTTTAACATGTAAGAAACGTCATTTCCAAAAGCAACCTGCTTTTCAGAAGATATTTTTGCAAAAATATTACCAAAATCTTCAGAGAGAAAAGTATGAGAAGCTAAATGTTTGGAAATAATTGATTGACAATACTGAATATGGTAGTTCTAACAATAATATTCATATTGTAAAGTGATTTACGCGCATCAGTGTAAAAGAAAAGAAAAAGTTTTTTTATTCTATAAATTTACGTTATCATATTGTAAAGTAAATTTATAGAATAAAAAAAACTTTTTTATTTCCTTTACGTTGATGTGCGTAAAGGCTCTGTTCCGATAAGCCACTGAAAAGTGTATATAGATAATCCTGAAATTCATGCATAAACAATTATTTTACCCCTAAAATAAACAATAACAAATTGCACTTTCTTCCGAGTGAGATTTACTTGAAGGCCATTTCGATGGCATCTCAGCTACCTTTTTCTGCTTCTTGTTACTACATCCGATGCAAACCAAATGTTCATCGGCAAACCACTACAAAAACAATAAATTCCAGAGGTAATTGGTCAGTCACTTGAACCAATAGCACATGTTAGCCGGCAACCAGGGATCCTTACACGGAAACGCATAAACATGTCAACTAGTCTTCGAATACCAATAGTAACAAGAAGCAGAAAAATGTAGCTGAGATGCCACCGAAACGTCCTTCAAGTAATCCTCGCTCGGAGGAAAGCACTCGAAATGACCGAAAAGGTGAATTAATATAATTCCAATTTGATTTCAGAAAATCGAATTTGTCGTATATGTTAATCATGGTGATATCGTTGGTATTCACTTATGCCCAATTTGGATATTATACCATTCCAGCAGAAGCGGTTGCAACAGAGGTATTCAATGACTTGTTTAGCATTTAATATATTGTTTATCAATCGGGAAGATTGGGGCAAGTTAGTCTTAATAAATAATAATAATAATAATATAATAATAATAATAATAATAATAATATAATAATAATAATAATAATAATAATAATAATAATAATAATAATAATAATAATAATAATAATAATAATAATAATAATAATAATAATAATAATAATAATAATAATAACTTTATTTCACTGTAAGCAATAAGTACAAGAAAACGTCAACAGCAGCAAAGAAACAAAACTAACAGAGCTAAATAGTTAGGGCCGAACAGCAGCCAATTAATTATATAACTCATACTTTGACAAAAATTCATAGTAATCATTAACACAATAACAATTTATGTTTAAAAAGTGAGTTTTTAACACGATTTTTAAATCTACCAAATTGTGTTATTGCTTTATATCATTTGGTAGAACATTGAAAAGCTTACAACCGACAAATTGTACACTTTTTTGAAAGATTGATTTTTTATGTGAAGGAGGAAGTAAATAACAGAAAGATCTTGTACCGTACTCGTGGTTAGTATGAGTTTTAAAATCCTCTATATTTTTATACATAAAGCTCAATACTTCAAGGATGTAAATATCATAAAAGGTGAGATATCTTCATTCCTAAAAATAGGCCTACATGAGTCTCTAGGTTTCAAACTGTACAAAATACGTAGAGCACGTTTTTGCAGAATAAAAATCCTTTGGGCACTGCTGGAAGAGCCCCAGTAAAGCACCCCATATCTAAGTCTAGAAAAAAACTCAGCATAGTATATAGAACGCAGAATACTTAAACTGCAACTTTGTTTTAAATGGTATAAGGTATAACACGTTCGTGATAGTTGACTGCAGATATAATCAACATGATCTCCCCACTCCATATTGGAATCAAAAATAATCCCGAGTATCTTGGTCGAAGTACTAGTAGTTATTAAGCCATTGCCGAAAAGATCATTAGGTATCAGTGAAGTTGCATTTTTAAAGGGTAGAATTGACGTTTTACTATGATTTATATGTTTCTAGATACAATAGAAGAAAATGCTACTGTAAAGAATTACATAAAAAAGCGTCTAAGGGAAAGAATAGGAAAACGAAATGAGGATGTATAAGAAAAAAAGCGGTTTTATGGGCATTAGAAACCTTTCTTCAACAGTGTATAACTGTATTTCGCATGCAATAATTCGTAAAGTAACTACTGAATTTACAAAAATATCACAAAGTGTAGCGTAGTAATAGACACATAAATATCCGATCACTACGCGCTACATAAGGTCGAATAAATTAGATGTATTACATAAACAGCAACGTTATCTCCCTCTTAAAAAGAAAAACATATTTACGAGTGCTTTTTCTAACACCTAGCGTTTAATCTTTAGGAGATGAATGTATATTCTTCACTAATTCAAGGTTTTCTATATCAATCTTAGGTCTGGTATCGTTTATATGTTGCGCAATACTGAATGATTCAAGTCTCCCATATCGATAATCTGCGATGTGTTCCTTAAACCTATATCCGATCGAATGCTTTGTTTGTCCAATGTAAACTTTAATGCGGTCACTACATTAGATTTTGTAAATGCCCAATCCTTCATTGAGATTAGGTTTATCTTTCGCTTTGCCTAAAAGATCTCTCAGCGTGTTTTGCGAGATGAAGAAAATGTTAAAATTTTGCCCTTTAAAAGTGTCGCCTAAGGCCTGTTTCAGAGGAGGCGATTACTTGATTCCACTAGTTGTTATGACGCCTGGTCAAGGAGGCATACTGATATGAACCCTTCACACGGAGGTTCAACTTGTCCGCTTCCCGGTTTCAGTAGGTCTTCAATGACAATCTACTAGTTGAGAGTAAGCAAGGCAACTTAGTTGAATCAACTAAACCGCGTCGTCTGAAACAGGCCTAAATCTTTTGAAATACGATGGAAAAGTAATTTTACAAACTTTTTGTCGCTGTTAAGTTAAAGTATATTTATTGCCTTGGGACTTTTTTCACGCTATATATATAAATTGCCCAACCAGCAGTACGGCTGAGGAGGAAGGGTCCATCATTGCCAATCTTGGGAATCAAGCAGCAATATGCGGTACGGGCTGTTGGTAGGGTGACCATTCGGGCAACACCTCTCAGCGGCTCGGTGTGTTCCGGCACCCTAAGCCAAGGGCTTTCAAGGCCTGCAGTGCTGAGATTATATACATATAAATTGCCCAAATGGCTAACTATCCAATACAAAAATTTACCCATTAAAGTAATGAAAACTTGCCCTGATATCCCTTACTATAAGTATTTAGAAAAAAATGAATCACAACTGAGTTTTAAAACACACTGGTATCATTATCACATCGTTCAATTATCCATATAAACCAGATCATGTCGAACTTTGAAAATATTACTGTGGAAAATTTGAATAGATTTAATTAATATAAACCTCTTAGTTTTGAATAAATACTACATGAATATGTAGTCCTTTAAAGAAATTATACGATCTTATGCAGGTACAATAATCGTGGGTTGACAGTCATAATAGTTTTCAGATCTCTCGACCTCAATTTACATGACGAATTGGTACGACAACACGGTCAGGATACAAAAGCTATTGCTGTTTATGATGATGAAGTCACAGAGGCAAGAATATTTTTCTGCTGGTGGCATGATTGATATGAATATTTATACCTACGGTTCGGTAAGTTACAAGCACAATAGTTGCAGTAGAAATATAATTATTAACTTTTATCATTTCGTCTGCAGGTTATCCGGAAAACCGTTTCTTTCTACACAATATTACGAACTGTTTTTAATAAGTAAGTGTGGTGCTAATTGGCCTCGTTGATGTTGAGTTGGTGTCAAATGTGCGAACTGTGAAATGTTGGTCCTATTTCAATTTTCTGGTGGGACAATCTTCACGTCTACCGACAATATTTTAACATGGGTTTCATAAATACGTCATTTGTATTTTAAGTATACAGGGCAGACTAGATTGGATGGAAATGGTTAAATATGCTTCATGATAAAGTCACTTGTGAAATCAAATTTTAAATTTATTCTACTTTCTGTTTAAGATGTTTAACCTAATATGTTACGTTTGTAAGAGAATTTCGCGAATTGTCAGCGGGCAGATTTTGATAAAACTAGCTACCGACACTGCAATACGATATGAACTAAATTTAAAAGAAAAATCATTTAAATATATTGCACCCAGAAGTGTCTGTGTCAAGTTATTCAGGTCACATTGTTCCGGATAAAATAAAAATTTCTGCAAAAGAGACATATTATCCTATAGTGAAATATCTCCAAAGTTAACTACATTCAATGCGTGATATGACCTATTTTTCCTTCTGCCTATTGCCGAGGATAATATACTTCTATATCCAAACATGCATAACTCAAAAACTATCACATATGCGCGTTTAGCATCTATTATAATTTTAGACTAATTTTCGACGTGCAATACAGCCACGTAATAATATACAGAGTATCTCATTAGAATGAGGAAGTATATAAAAATCCATAATTTCATTGACACCCTGTATAATTGTATTAATCACATTTGTATACACTGATTGATAACAAAAACAGTGATTATAACCAATTTCTAAGATTTCATCAAATAAGCTCAATATACGTCGTTCCGTGTTCATTGTAACATCTTGTATATAAATATTTATACCAGCCGAAAGAGCTCTTCAAACGCTGCAAATCCGCTATTGAAACTTTTTTTCTATTTTTCACTGTTTAGAAGTTATTTTAGATACACGAAATTTCGGCCGAATTTTAAGGGCGTTTTGCCCGCCTTAAAGTTGTAGTTTCGCCGCAGCAGAAAGTGTTCTTGAGTAACACTTCATGGAATCTATAAACTAATAAAGTTTCATCAAAATCTGAGACTGATAAATCGCGAGGTTTCCTTGTTGAATCAGTAAAACCAGCTCTTTCTGATGTATTAGTAAAAGTCACCTACGATTTGTATTAAAAATAAGTAATTTTGTATAAAAATCTTGAAACACGCAAATGCTACATAATTTTCGTATATCTAAAATTTCACGTAAAATGTACATTTATATATTTACCAATAAATGCAAAAGTGGGCATTTATTCGTACAATTAACTATATGCATTAAAGATGTTTCCAAATTGCAATAATTGTTAAAGTTGCCTCTTCATTTACCATTTACTTACTTGCGTCGCCAATGGTTACTGCAATTATCTAACTCCACCCCTAAATTTAACCTTATAGCAATTATCTGCCCTTACATAAACTTATTCAGTTCGTTATCAGCAGCACTTTAGCGCAAGAAACTGACGCGATGCAACATCAAATAAAAGATGAGATTTTGCATACAGGTATAACCGCTATGGGTTTTATTGGCGAAAATTCGTCTGTTACAACAAAAAAGCTATTGGCTTTTCGAATATTCAACTGTTGTTTGCTGGTGTATTTATTAGTGTTTGTGTTCGCAAATTTTTCGCAGGCAGAATATGGAATGTATGTTAAAAATTTCCAGTCTGCTGTGTCGGTATTTCACGTAAGTTAAGCGAATTTATTTAATATCCGTGCAGAAGCTTTAGGCGATTGTAGCGATAATGTTATTATGAATGTGTGAATTAAAATTATACATGTCTGATTTAATGAATAATATTTCAGATGCTTTTCAAATATTTGCTATTCATATATTTCAAACTGGACATGGAAAATTCATTCAACGACAAATTAAACTTTTGGGACTATCGCAAATTCGACCTGGGAACTATAAAACGTACCGCCACAACATACAGGATCATCAATATCGCTCAAAATTCAACAATCATCGCTTGTTTAGTAGCTACAGTATTGTATTACCTAAAGCCAGCCTTCAACAGCAACGATATCTACATCATTGACGCCTGGATATTTGTTGATTACATAATTATAGATGTGACAGTACTAGCATGTCAATATTACTTCATCTTAGCCACAACAGTTGTAGTAATTGGTTACGATTCCATTTATTTGTCGTTTTGCACCCACGTGTTTCTGCAAGTAAAGTTATTGAAGTGCAAGTTAGAAGAACTACCGAAATATTCGTATAGAACGGCTGAGAGCGAAATTAAAATGTGTATCGGGCATCATCAGTTATTGTTATCGTGAGTATTGCTTTGGAATATTCGCAGGATAATTTTGTCTGCTGCATGTTCGAAACTCTTTATTGCAGTATTTTCAAAAGAATGCAGCGTATCTATTCAATCATGCTGCTCTTCCATTATTTCGTCACATTGGCTACTGGCTGCATAGATTTGTATGAATTGCTCATCAGGTAATATCTACTATTTAATTACTAAGACGCCATTCATAGGTTCAATGTCAAACTTTTTTAAATAATGAGTGATTCCATTTTACGAACATTGAACACAGTAGAAAAAAATTACAGTATTATTCCTGTTAATTGTACATCTGGAATATTACAAGTCGTCAAGTAAATTTGCGTCAAGTTGTAAATTTACATTTTTATAATTACAGTAACTGAGTGTAAAACTGCACTAACATTACTAATGATTTTTGTTAAAATTCCAGTATTTGTTCTGTACAATTAATGCAATACATTTTTAAATTCTGTACTTGCAATGTTTCGTAATGTTTTCAATGTTGCATGAAATTTTTAGCAACAGGTTAAAAAGTTGCAGAAAGATTTTCTTGTTGTATCAGAGTAGTGTAGTGTGTCTGTAAACTATATTTCGCTATTCATAACTGCCAATTTGTCTAGGAACGTTTAACATGTAAGAAACGTCATTTCAAAAGCAACCTGCTTTTCAGAAGATATTTTTGCAAAAATATTACCAAATTCTTCAGAGAGAAAAGTATGAGAAGCTAAATGTTTGAAAATAATTGATTGACAATACTGAATATGGCAGTTTTAACAATGATATTCATATTGTAAAGTGATTTACGCACATCAGTGTAAAAGAAAAGGAAAAGTTTTTTATTCTATAAATTTACTTTATTATCATATTGTAAAGTAAATTTATAGAATAAAAAACTTTTCCTTTTCCTTTACACTGATGTGCGTAAAGGCTCTGCTCCTATAAGGCACTGAAAAGTGTATACAGATAATTCTGAAATTCGTGGTTGAACAATTATTTTAACCCTAAAATAAACAATAACAAGTTGCGCGTGCTTTCTTCCGAGCGAGATTTACTTAAAGGACTTTTAGATGGCATCTCAGCTATCTCTTTCTGATTCTTGTTACTACATCCGATGCAAACCAAATGCTCGTCGATCAACTACTACAGGAACAACAGATTCCAGAAGTAATTGGTCAGTCACCTGAACCAATAGCACATGTTAGCTGGCAACCAGGGATCCTTACACGGAAACGCATAAACATGTCGACTAGCCTTCGAATGCCGATAGTGACAAGAAGCAGAAAAGAGGTAGCTGAGATGCCACCGAAACGCTTTTCAAGTAATCCTCGCACGGAGGAAAGCTCGCCAAGTGACCAAGTAGGTGAATTAATATAATTCCAATTTGATTTCAGAGAATCGAATTTATCGTATATGTTAATTATGGTATTATCGTTGGTATTCACTTATGCCCAATTTGGATATTATACCATTCCAGCAGAAGCCGTTGCAACAGAGGTATTCAATGACTTGTTTAGCATTTAATATATTGTTTATCAACAGGGAAGATTGGGGCAAGTTAGTCCTATATGTTTCTAGATATAACACAAGAAAATGTTATTGTAAAGAATTCCATAAAAAAAGCGTCTAAGGGAAAAAATAGGAAAACGAGGATATATAAGAAAAGAAGCGCTTTATGGGCATTAGAAACCTCTTTCTTCAACAGTGTATAACTGTATTTCGCATGCAATAATTCTTAAAATAACTACTGAATCTACAAAGATATCACAAAGGGTAGCGTAGTAATAGATACATAACTATCCGATCACTACGCGCTACATAAGGTCTAATAAATTAGATGTATTACATAAACAGCAACGTTATCTCCCTCTTAAAAAGAAAAATATATTTATGAGTGTTTTTTCTAACACCTAACGTTTAATCTTTAGGAGATGAATGTACATTCTTCACTAATTCAAGGTTTTCTATATCAATCTTAGGCCCGATATCGTTTATATGTTGCGCAATACTGAATGATTCAAGTCTCCCATATCGATAATCTGCGATGTGTTCCTTAAACCTATATCCGATCGAATGCTTTGTTTGTCCAATGTAAACTCTAATGGAGTCACTACATTAGATTTTGTAAATGCCCAATCTTTCATTGAGATTAGGTTTATCTTTCGCTTTGCCTAAAAGATCTCTCAGTGTGTTTTGGGAGATGAAGAAAATGTTAAAATTTTGTCATTTAAAAGTGTTGCCTAAGGTCTCTTTCAGACGAGGCGATTAGTTGATTCCACTAGTTGTATAGACGCCTGTCAAGGAGCATACTGATATGAACCCTTTCACACGGAGTCAACTTGTCTGCTTCGCGGTTTCAGTAGGTCTTCAATGACAATCTACTAGTTGTGAGTAAACAAGGCAACTTAGTTGAATCAACTAAACCGCCTCGTCTGAAACAGGCCTAAATCTTTTGAAATACGATGGAAAAGTAATTTTACAAACTTTTTGTCGCTGTTAAGTTAAAGTTGTAGCACTTCTTACATAATATTTATTGCCTTGGGACTTTTTTCACGCTATACATATAAATTACTCAACCAGCAGTACGGCTGAGAAGGAAGGGTCTATCATTGCCAATCTTGCGAGTCAAGCAGCAATATGCGGTACCGGCTGTTGGTTGGGTAACCATTCGGACAACACTTTTCAGCGGTTCGATGTGTTCCAGCACCCTAAACCAAGGGCTTTCAAGGCTTCCAGTGCTGAGATTATATGTATATAAATTGCCCAAAGGGTTAATTATCCAATACAAAAATTTATCCATTAAAGTAATGAAAATTTGCCCTGATCTTCCTTACAATAAGTATTTAGAAAAAGTGAATCACAACTGAGTTTTAAAACACACTGGTATCATTATCAAATCGTTCAATTATCCATATATACCAGATCATGTCGAACTTTGAAAATATCACTGTGGAAAATTCCTATAGAATTAACCAATATGAACTCGCTTAGTTTTGAATAAATATTACATGAATATGTAGTCCTTTAAAGAGATTACATGATTTTATGCAGGTACAATAATAGTGGTTTGACAGTCATGGTAGTTTTCAGATCTTTCGACCTCAATTTACATGACGAATTGGTACGACAACACGGTCAGGATACAAAAGCTATTGCTGTTTATGATGATGAAGTCGCAGAGGCAGGAATATTTTTCTGCTGGTGGCATGATTGACATGAATATTTATACATACGGTTCGGTAAGTTACAAGCACAATAGTTGCAGTAGGAATATAATTATTATAACTTTTATCGTTTCGTTTGCAGGTTATCCGAAAAACCGTTTCTTTCTACACAATATTAAGAACTGTTTTTAATAAGTAAGTGTGGTGCTAATTGGCCTCGTTAATGTTGAGTTAGTGTCAAATGCGCGAACTGTGAAATGTTGGTCCTATTTCAATTTTCTGATAGGATAATCTTCACGTCTACCAACAAAATTTTAACATGAATTTTATAAATATTTGTGTTTGAAGTATACAAGGCAGACTAGATTGGATGTAAATGGTCAAATATGCTTCATGATAAAAACACTTGTGAACTCAAATTTTAAATTTCTTCTACTTTCTGTTTAAGATGTTTAACCTAGTATGTTACGCTTACAAGAGAATCTAGCGAACTATCAGCGCGCAGATTTTGATAAAACTAGCTACCGACACTGCGATACGATATGAACTAAATTTAAAAGGAAAATCATTTAAATATATTGCACCCAGCGGTGTCTGTGCCAAGTTATTCAGGTCACATTGTCCCGGATAAAATAAAAATATCTGCAAAAGAGACATATTATCCTCTAGTGAAATATCTCCAAAGTTAACTACATTTAATGCATGATATGACCTATTTTTCCTTCTGCCTATTGCCGGGGATAATATACTTCTACATTCAAACATGCATAACTTAAAAACTATCACATATGCGCGTTTAGCATCTATTATAATTTTAGACTGATTTTCGACGTACAATACAGCCACGTAATAATATACAGAGTATCTCATTAGAATGAGGAAATATATAAAAATCCATAATTTCATTGACACCCTGTATAATTATTTAAATCACATTTGTATACACTGATTGATAACAAAAACAGCTATTGATAACCAATTTCTAAGACTCCATCAAATAAGCTCAACATACGTCGTTTCGTGTTTATTGTAACACCCTGTATATAAATATTTATACCAGCCGAAAGGCTCTTCAAACGCTGCAAATCCGCTATTGAAACTTTTTTCTATTTTTCACCGTTTAAAAGTTATTTTAGATAAACGAAATTTTGGCCGAATTTTAAGGGCGTTTTGCACTCCTTAAAGTTGTAGTTTCGCCGTAGCAGAAAGTGTTCTTGAGTAACACTTCATGGAATCTATAAACTGAATAAAGTTTCATCAAAATCTGCAAGTGATAATTCGCGAGGTGTCCTTGTTGAATCAGTAAAACCAGCTCTTTCTGATGTATTAGTAAAAGTCACCTACGATTTGTATTTAAAATAAGTAATTTTGTATGAAAATCTTAAAACACGCAAATGCTGCATAGTTTTCGTATATCTGGAATCTTACATAAAGTGTATATTTATATATTTACTAACAATTGTAAAAGTGGGCATTTATTAGTACGATTAACTATATGCATTAAATATTTTTCTAATCTGCAATAATTGTTAAAGTTGCCTCTTTATTTACCATTTACTTACATGCGTCGCTAATGGTCACTGCAATTATCTTACTCTACTCCTATATTTAACCCTATAGCAATTATCTGCCCTTACATAAACTTAATCAGCTCGTTACCAGCAGCACTTTAACGTAAGAAGCAGATATACGATGCAACGTCAAATGAAAGATGAGATTTTGCATACAGGTATAACTGTTATGAGTTTTATTGGCGAAAATTCGCCTGTTGCAACAAAAAAGCTATTGGCTTTTCGAATATTCAACTGTTGTTTGCTGGTGTATTTATTAGTGTTTGTGTTCGCTAATTTTTCGCAGGCAGAATATGGAATGTATGTTAAAAATGTTCAATCAGCTGTATCGCTCTTTCACGTAAGTTAAGCGAATTCATTTAATATCTGTGCAGAAGCTTTAGGCGATTGTAGTGTTAATGTTATTGTGAATGTGTAAATTAATATTACACATGTCTCTGATTTAATTAATGATATTTCAGATGCTTATCAAATATTTACTATTCATATATTTCAAACTGGATTTGGAAAATTTATTCAACGACAAATTAAACTTTTGGGACTATCGAAAATTCGACGTAGGAACTATAAAACGTACCGCCACAACATACAGCATCATCAATATCGCTCAAAATTCAACAATCATCGCTTGTTTAGTAGCTATGGTATTGTATTACCTAAGACCAGCCTTCAACAGCAACGATACCTACATCATTGATGCCTGGATATTTGTTGATTACATAATTATAGATGTGACAGTACTAGCATGTCAATATTACTTCATCATAGCCGTAACAGTTGTAGTAATTGGCTACGATTCCATTTATTTGTCATTTTGCACCCACGTCTTTCTGCAAGTGAAGTTATTGAAGTGCAAGTTAGAAGAACTGCCGAAATATTCGTATAAAACGGCTGAGAGGGAAATCAAAATGTGTATCGGGCATCATCAGTTATTGATATCGTGAGTATTGCTTTGGAATATTCGTGGGATAATTGAGCTTGTTGCATGTTCGAAACTCTCTATTACAGTGTCTTCAAAAGAATGCAGCGTATCTATTCAATAATGCTGCTGTTCCATTATTTCATCACATTGGCTACTGGCTGCATAGATTTATATGAATTGCTCATCAGGTAATATCTACTATTTCATAAGATGCTGTTCACTGGTTCAATGTCAAACTTGAATTGAATCTGAACATGTTGCATTAGTATTGTGCCGTCGCTATATAGGTCGATCACTAGTTAATGTAACTTTTTGAGATTATAAAGAAGCTAAAAGTGACACACGGAACTTGAAAGTAAATTCAGTTACTTTCAAGTTCCATTATACATATTATGTATGTGAATCGGTGATTCTTGCTATAACACCTTATACTTGTACTTACATCGATATTAGTAGAACCACTAAATATTTGATACCTCATCAGCTATTTAATTTTATTTGAAACAGTGCAAACGTCAAAAATTCAACAAAACTGCAAATATCTCAGAATCGATGGAGTTTTGGGATACAGAACTGTCATATAAATTAATTGTGATAATGATCCGGTAAATTTATTAAACCCATAACAATGGCACCATTCTATTTAAAAAAAAAACGTTGATATTAACACCCTGTATACCGATAGTGCTATAAAAGTGGAAAATATTTTGCTTAAATAGATCACAGTGGGCTATGACTACAGTGCATGTTTCAAAATCAAATTCTTATTACAAGCTGAAAAAAATCTAAGGACCCAGTTCGATGGGACACTCTGTATATTCTTTAATTTCAACAACATCGTAGGCATTCCGACACAGTATAATTTTATAATTTTTCTTTCATAACAAGTAATATAAATAATATAATATATATAATTCCAATTTGATTTCAGAAAATCAAATTTGTCCTACACAGTAATCATGGTAATATCTTTGCTATTCACTTATGCTCAATTTGGATATTATACCATTCCAGCAGAAGCCGTTGCTACAGAGGTATTCAATGACTCGTTTAGTATCTAATGTATTGCCTATCGAAGAGGGGAGACTGGGGCAAGTTGGCATAAAGGGCCGTTTGTAATAATGATGACAAATATTTCTGACTCTAAGTACAATAAAATAATGCTATTGTAAAGAATTACATAAAAAAGGCGTGTCTGCATAGGTAAACAAGTCTGAAAATGTTTGAATTGAAATTTCATCTTCTGGGGTTCAGCTCTGCTTGGATAGAAAGTAACTTGTGTCATACTTTTAATTTTGAAAAATCAAACATGCCTTGGAAATTTATAAAAATGTAGTTCTTCTTGCAAATAAAGTGCCTTTTTTGTAGGAGATACGACAAGATGGTATTCAGAAAAGTTGTTCAGATTAATAAATTATGCAAGTATACAACATTTAAACAAGATCAAGCATGCTTTGGAAATTTACAAAAAAAATACTCTTTTTACTAATAAAGGCCTTTTTCTGTAGGAGCCACGACAAAATGTTATTAAGAAAAGTTATTCAAATTAATAAATTATGCAAGTATGCAAAATTTGAAGATGATCGAGCATATTTTGGAGATGTTGTGATGCCCTATTTTCCAAACACAGTAGTGTGCTATGGAGATAAGCCGACAAAAATAAAATAATCTTTTAACACTTGTCAAAAATATTTAATTTAAATTGACGCAGTGTTTTTAGGGCTAAACCCCAGAAGATGAAACTTCAATTCAAAAATTTTCACAAAAAGCTTTTTTACCTATTCATGCGTCGATCCGGGGACACACTGTATATGGTGTCGTAGGCGTCTAACTCTTTAGGTGATTGTACATTTTCCACTAATTCAACGTTTTCTATACTAATCTTATGTCTGGTATCGTTTATATGTTGCGCAACGCTGAATGATTCAAGTCTCCCATAGCGATAACTTGCTATGTGTTCTTTGAACCTAGTTTCGATCACACACCTTATTTATCCAATGTAAACTTTATTACAGTCACTACACTCGATTTTGTAAATGCCCGATGTTTTATTGAGGTGAGGTTTATCGTTTGCGTTGCCTAAAAGTTTTCTCAGTGTATTCCGCGAGGTGAAGCGAATGTTAAAGTTTTGTCTTTTAAAAAGGTTGTTAAAATCTTTTGAAATACGCTGGAAAGGCGATCTAACAAACTTTTGTCGCGATTTTCTTCTGAAGTTAAAGTAATGACACTTCTTACATATTGTTTGCATTGGACTTTCTTTCTTTATACTCCGGACTACACCTATAGAGGAGTAACTATTATAGATAGCTACCTTTTTAATGAATTGCATTTTTTTTTTGTTAAATCTCGACATGCTAAGCGGGAATTTTATTAGTCTATTGATTAGGAAATTAATATAGTGTGGAGTAATTGCATACTCATGTGTCAATTACTCAATAATGAAAGAAAGAAGACAATATCATCACTAATACTAGGACACACACATATATGGTCAAGGGTGAAGGAACTATTATAATCAAAATACTCGAAATCACCACACACTTTTAAAACACCTTACTACATACCTCACTGTACAAGAGGCTACATTTCAATACTAATTTTGCGTTACTACAACAATACAACAAATCAAAAATGAAGAAGATAGCCAAATTGCCCTGATCTCCCTTACTAAAAGTATTTAAAGAAAATTTGGTCGAAAAATTTGGTCGAAAAATTTGATCAAAACTAAGTTATCAACCACTCTTTTTCTTCGATTGTCAAAATAAACCAGATTTTGTCGAACTTTGGAAATAATTAAAGTAGAAAATTCAAATAGAGCTAACCAATATGAACTCGCTTAGTTTTGAATAAATACTGCACGAATACGTAATCCTTTAAAGAAATTACAGACAATTTTATGCAGGTACAATAATAGTGGGTTGACAATCATAATAGTTTTCAGATCTCTCGACCTCGATTTACATGACGAATTGGTACGACAACACGGTCAGGATACAAAAGCTATTGCTGTTTATGATGATGAAGTCGCAGAGGCAGGAATATTTTTCTGCTGGTGGCATGATTGATATGAATATTTATACCTACGGTTCGGTAAGTTACTAGCACAGTAGTTGCAGTAGAAATATAATTATTATAACTTTTATCGTTTCGTTTGCAGGTTATCCGAAAAACCGTTTCTTTCTACACAATATTAAGAACTGTTTTTAATAAGTAAGTGTGGTGCTAATTGGCCTCGTTGATGTTAAGTTGGTGTCAAATGCGCGAACTGTGAAATGTTGGTCCTATTTCAATTTTCTGATGGGACAATCTTCACGTCTACCGACAAGATTTTAACATGGATTTCATAAATATTTGTATTTGAAGTATACAAGGCAGACTAGATTGGATGTAAATGGTCAAATATGCTTCATGATAAAGTCATTTGTGAACTCAAATTTTAAATTTCTTCTACTTTCTGTTTAAGATGTTTAACCTAGTATGTTACGCTTACAAGAGAATCTAGCGAACTATCAGCGCGCAGATTTTGATAAAACTAGCTACCGACACTGCGATACGATATGAACTAAATTTAAAAAAAAATCATTTAAATATATTGCACCGGGCAGTGTATGTGCCAAGTTATTCAGGTCACATTGTCCCGGATAAAATAAAAATATCTGCAAAAGAGACATATTATCCTCTAGTGAAATATCTCCAAAGTTAAGTACATTTAATGCGTGATATGACCTATTTTTCCTTCTGCCTATTGCCGAGGATAATATACTTCTACATCCAAACATGCATAACTCAAAAACTATCACATATGTGCGTTTAGCATCTATTATAATTTTAGACTGATTTTCGACGTACAATACAGCCACGTAATAATATACAGACCATCTCATTAGAATGAGGAAGTATATAAAAATCCATAATTTCATTGACACCCTGTATAATTATTTAAATAACATTTGTATGCACTGCTTGATAACAAAAACAGTGATTATAACAAATTTCTAAGATTCCATCAAATAAGCTCAATATACGTCGTTTCGTGTTTATTGTAACACCCTGTATATAAATATTTATACCAGCCGAAAGGGCTCTTCAAACGCTGCAAATCCGCTATTGAAATTGTTTTTCTATTTTTCACTGCTTAAAAGTTATTTTAGATAAACGAAATTTCGGCCGAATATCAAAGGTGTTTTGCCCCCTTAAAGTTGTAGTTTCGCCGTAGCAGTGTTCTTGAGTAACACTTCATGAAATCTATACACTGATAAAGTTTTATCAAAATCTGCGAGTGATAATTCGCGAGGTTTCCTTGTTGAATCAGTAAAACCCGCTCTTTTTAATGTATTAGTAAAATCACCTACGATTTGTATTTAAAATAAGTAATTTTGTATGAAAATCTTCAAACACGCAAATGCTGCATAGTTTTCGTATATCTAGAATTTTACATAAAGTGTATATTTATATATTTACTAAGAATTGTAAAAGTGGGCATTTATTAGTACGATTAACTATATGCATTAAATATTTTTCTAATCCGCAATAATTGTTAAAGTTGCCTCTTTATTTACCATTTACTTACATGCGTCGCTAATGGTCACTGTAATTATCTTACTCTACTCCTATATTTAACCCTATAGCAATTATCTGCCCTTATATAAACTTAATCAGTTCGTTACCAGCAGCACTTTAGCGCAAGAAGCAGATATACGATGCAACGTCAAATGAAAGATGAGATTTTGCATACAGGTATAACTGTTATGGGTTTTATTGGCGAAAATTCGTCTGTTGCAACAAAAAAGCTATTGGCTTTTCGAATATTCAACTGTTGTTTGCTGGTGTATTTATTAGTGTTTGTGTTCGCAAATTTTTCGCAGGCAGAATATGGAATGTACGTTAAAAATGTCCAATCTGCTGTCTCGGTCTTTCACGTAAGTTAGGCGAATTTATTAAATATCCGTGCAGAAGCTTTAGGCGATTGTAACCTTAATGTTATTATGAATGTGTAAATTAAGATTACACATGTCTCTGGTTTAATTAATGATATTTCAGATGCTTATCAAATACTTACTATTCATATATTTCAAACTAGACTTGGAAAATTTATTCAACGACAAATTAAACTTTTGGGACTATCGAAAATTCGACGTAGGAACTATAAAACGTACTGCCACAACATACAGCATCATCAATATCGCTCAAAATTCAACAATCATCGCTGGTGCAGTAATTATAGTATTGTATTACCTAAAGCCAGCCTTCAACAGCAACGATACCTACATCATTGATGCCTGGATATTTGTTGATTACATAATTATAGATGTGACAGTACTAGCGTGTCAATATTACTTCATCGCAGCCATAACAGTTGTAGTAATTGGTTACGATTCCATTTATTTGTCGTTTTGCACCCACGTGTTTCTGCAAGTGAAGTTATTGAAGTGCAAGTTAGAAGAACTGCCGAAATATTCGTATAAAACGGCTGAGAGGAAAATCAAAATTTGTATCGAGCATCATCAGTTATTGATATCGTGAGTATTGCTTTGGAATATCAGCGGGATAATTGTGCTTGTTGCATGTTCGAAACTCTCTATTACAGTGTTTTCAAAAGAATGCAGCGTATCTATTCAATAATGCTGCTGTTCCATTATTTCATCACATTGGCTACTGGCTGCATAGATTTATATGAATTGCTCATCAGGTAATATCTACTGTTTTCATAAGATGCGATTCATTGGTTCAATGTCAAACGTGAATTGAATCTGAACATGTTGCATTAGTATTGTGCCGTCGCTATATAGGTCAATCACTAGTTAATGTAACTTTTTGAGATTATAAAGAAGCTAAAAGTGACACACGGAACTTGAAAGTGAATTCAATTACTTTCAAATTCCATTATATTATGTATGTGAATCGGTGATTCTTGCTATAACACCTTATACGTAAGTCTTGTACTTACATCGATATTAGTAGAACCACTAAATATCTCATACCTGATTAATTATTTCATTTTATTTGAAACAGCGCAAACGTCAAAAGTTCAACAAAATTGCAAATATCTCAGAAACGGTTGAGTTTTGGGATAGGGAACTCTCATATAAACTAGTTGTAAATGATCCGGTAAATTTATTAAACCTATGACAATGGCACCATTCCATTTAAAAAAAAAAGTTGATATTAACACCCTGTATACCGATAGTGCTATAAAGTGGAAAATATTTTGCTTAAATAGATCACAGTGGGCTATGACTACATTGCATGTTTCAAAATCAAATTCTTATTACAAGCTGAAAAAAAATCTAAGGACCCAGTTCTGTGGGACACTCTGTGTATTCTTTAATTTGAACAACATCGTACACATTCCGAGACAGTATAATTTTATAATTTTTCTTTCATAATAATTTGATTTCAGAAAATCAAATTTGTCCTACACAGTAATCATGGTGATATCATTGGCATTCACTTATGCTCAATTTGGGTATTATACCATTCCAGCAGAAGCCGTTGCTACAGAGGTATTCAATAACTCGTTTAGCATTTAATATATTGCCTATCACGAGGGGAGACTGGGGCAAGTTGGCGTAAAGAGCCGTTTGTAATAATGATGACAAATATTTTTTTTTGACTCGAAGTACAATAAAATAATGCTATTGTAAAATATTACATAAAAAAGCGTGTCTGTATAGGTAAACAAGTCTGAAAATTTTTGAATTGAAATTTCATCTTCTGGGGTTTAGCTCTGCTTGGATAGAAAGTAATTTGCACCATACTTTTAGTTTTGAAAAATCAAACATGCCTTGGAAATTTACAAAAATGTAGTGCTTCTTGGAAAAAAAAGTGCCTTTTTTTGCAGGAGATACGACAAGATGGTATTCAGAAAAGTCATTCAGATTAATAAATTATGCAAATATACAAAACTTAAGCAAGATGCTTAAGCAGCATGCTTTGGAAATTTATAAAAAAAAATTACTCTTTTTACTAATATAGGGCTTCTTCTGTAGGAGACACGACAAAATATTATTAAGAAAAGTTGTTCAAATTAATAAATTATGCAAGTGTCCAAAATTTGAAGATGATCGAGCATGTTTTGGAAATGTTGTGATGCCCTATTTTCCAAAATACAGTAATGTGCTATGGATATAAGCCGACAAAAATAAAATAATCTGTTACGCTGTTTTCTTACCATTTCGCTCGTACTGTATCTATTTTTCCTTACTGTACCTATTTAACGGTTCTTTTATTCGGGGTAGCTTTGGGGTGTAACATACTGGTCGCCTACGTGTTATATTGTTGTTGGTTTCCGAGCTCGCTTGGGCAGGGTCACTAGAAGCGGAGGTTATGATTAGTTTTGAGGGTGACTTTTATTTACTACTTTACCGGGGATATTGCCGACCTGTGTTTTGTTCAGCTTTATTTTTCCGTGCCTTTCTCTTGGTTGTCCGCTATTTCCCTTCTTTCTACTGTTTCCTGGGAGAGTTGGTGAGCGCCGTATGTTTTGTTTACTTCGCCTGTCAGCTGTTTTGACAGCGCGTACGTTGTTACCGGCGGTTGTTCGGTAGAGTCGGGGCTACCAACTTCTCTTTCCTAAATTTCTCTTCAAGTTATCTTTTCTGCGAGTACTTTGTATCGTCTAGGGAGATGTTTAGAGCGTTTTGCTTCGGGGAGTTTCAATTACGTCGTTTCCGGCATCGATTTTTCTAGAATTGTCGATTTATCGGAAAAGGTTCGAAACGACCTTCCGGTTTCCTGGTCACTCCCGTGCTGGCGCTTGAGTGTGTAGGCCTGCGTTTTGGTTCGTCCGCAATTTGCCATTTTTGTTGGTGTGGAAGTAACGCATTTGAGTATGCGGATTTAAGGGCATTTTGCGCGTGTTGCTGGCGGAATCGCATTGTTTTGATGGTTTTGGAAATTTTTGCGTTTCGCATCGCTTAGGCGGATTTGGGGCATCTGACGACCTACGTTTTCACCGCCCACGTGTTTTGAACGTGAAGTTCCGTGAGCCCTTGGACGCAAGGTACGAGTTTTTTTTCTGTCTCTTTATGTTTTCTAAGTCTTTGGTAACCGTTACAGGGTTCTTTTGTGTGTTGGGTTTTCCCCACCTACGGGTAACCTACCCACCGTTTTATTGTAAGCTGTGAGCCTCTTAAGGCATATTTTACCGGTGCCTAATCTCGAGGGGGTGATGTTTTCTCCCTGATTGGACCATTGGAGCTGTCCAACTCGAACCTGCCATCTGGTCTAGTCACCGCCAATCTGCGGCCCGTTTTCTTTTGTGCGAGTTCACCGAGCCTGGAGGCAGACCCGAATTCCTGATCGGGGGGGCCGTCAATGCTGGGAGCCGGCACGTTTCTTCAGGGACGCCAGCGAAACGAGTCAGGCCTGTGTTTTTAAAATTTTTACCTAGTTATTGCCGTTAGTTACCTTTGAATGCTCGCCTAAACGGCAGCGTAGAGCCATTTTGTTTTTTTTTCCTGTGTAAAGAAGCCAACTAAGGCACCGGGGGCTCATGTTTAGTGTTTATTTCCCTTCAGGATATTTCGTAATTGTTTATATATCTATATAGATTTTATTTTAAACCTTGTATACATATTATCGTTGTCGGATGTGGTTGGGTGTTAAACTCACCACGGTGGAGATATTGTTAGCGCTAGACTGCGATGATCATCAACGTTACGCGCGCGAAACCCAACTGTATGTAGTTGAGATTACTTTTGTAATCGGGTTACGTTTATTTAGCTTTAAGGAACTCGACATTTATTCGAGCCCGATTTATTTTGTCTGTGCTCGTCTACATTTATACACATTTATTTTTCCGGAATAATTACTACCTTTAACATTTCTTTACCTTTGAATTGCGCGAATATTACTATATTCAATAAACGTATTACTTATATTACCACGTAAATTGTAGTTTCGTTTTTCTTACTTTTCTTTCGTCCTGCTGTTACGCTGACTTCCCCCCTGTGTTTTTACTATCTCCGAATTTCCCGTTTTGACGGACGCCTCGACAGGGTAGATCTTAAAGCGGGTGGCGCCTTAGTTTCGACCTTTTGTTAACCCACCCCGTCTCCACTGAAGCCGGCGGGACCCTGAATGACAGGTAAGATCTTGGACCTTTCGGAGGAGTCAGCAGTAGTTTGGTTTGTTTTATATTTTTTTTTTTGGCGTTATAGGTTTGGCGTCATAGGTTTGGCGCCCGAACGTGTGGGGCTCGAATTCTTTTTTTTAGTGCCATTTTGAGCTTTTTAGGCTTTAGTTGTTTTCCCTCCCCCCTTTTGTTTTATTTTATTTCTCTTTTCCACTGTTTACTTGCGCTGTGTTTTCGCGGTAGCGTTTCGGTCGTTCCGTTGGGCGTTTTTTTTGCTTCGTCATGGATTTAAAATGGATATTGGACGGTTATCGCGGGATGAGTTAGTGTATGAGTTGCGCATACACGGAGTAACGGAGTCCGGTACAGTAGAGATCATGCGAAGGACTCTTAGACAGTTAACTAAAATGTCTAATAGTAGTAATTACGTGCAGCCTAGACATCCGTTTACCTTTGAGGAAGACGCTACGGCTATTAAAGCTAAATTAACCGAGCTTACGCAACTCATTGATGTTTTCAACGATTCCGTAAATCCTCGGAATTCCGTAAGCTTTCGTCTAAAGATTGCGCATTTGTTCGGACGTATCAACCGCGTTGTAACTGCGTCGGAAGAACAAACCACTGCTCGTTCAGAGTTATTGGTGAGCTTAGTTAATTTGTCTTCGCAACTTACTTTCAAGGCCAAAATGTTCGAACGTACCTCCACTTTGGTCAATTTTCCGCCCTGGATTTGTCGGCTTTGGGTGATAACGCGCCAGAATTGTCTGATTCCTCGGACGGTATATGGGAACCGTTGAGCCCGTAACGCGTGTCGGCAGCGTGTCGCGAGCGGACCTAAGCCTGTACAGTATCGTCTTGGGGCCTTAAATTTAGTGGACTTAGGGAACGTCAGTTAGCGCCTTTTTGAGAGGGTTAATGAGTTGAGGGTAGCCAGAAATTCTACGAACGAGATTTTTTACCGTTCCGCTATTGATCTTTTTTCTGACCGTGCACTGATTTGGTATCGTGCCAACAGAGATAGCTTTGATTCTTGGGAAGACATAGCTCAGGGTTTGCGTGAGGAATTTCAACTTCAGATTATGATGATCGCTTGTACGAAGGAAATTAAACATAGAACACAGGTGCTGATGAACCATCGGATTATATATATCGATTATGAAGGATTGTTCGCGCGTTTGACGGTTCGATTGCGGAAGCTACCCGACTAAGATACTATTAAAGAATATTTTGCCTTTTTATCAAACACAACTGGGTCTCACCGAAGTTACTAGGATAGCGCAACTATTAGATCTTTGTAGGAAATTAGAAGCGCGTAAAGCTTCCGTTGAAGCTTATGTACCGCCGCCCAGTCGAGCAAAGGCTTTGGAGCCCGATTTAGCTTATGTAAGCGCTCCACCGCCTCTGCGTCGTGTGATGCTGTTCCGTATTCGCCTGTAGCTAACTTGCGCTGCTGGAACTGTAATGGTGAGGGCACCGTTCCTCTCAATGTACACGGGCAAGGAAGCGACATGTTATCGGTGCGGAACACCTAATGTGACGGTACCGACTTGTCCGAAATGTTCGGGAAACGAGCGACAGACGCGTTAGGAGGTCGTATAGCGTGTCGAGATGTAGAAACGACAACATCGAGGATAAGATTCGATTAGATTTTATATTAGCTCACGCGAGGACGATGAAAGACCGTACCTTCAGGTTCGAATTTTGATAAAACTTTCTTGGGCTATTGGATTCTGGTGCTTCGCGCACTATCTTGGAAAACCTGGTTGGATATCTTGAAACTCTTGGGATTCCGTTAAAGCGTCGAACTCCACATGCACTGTTGCGTCCGGACAGAAGTGCTGTGTCGTGGGCGAAATTTCTGTCCCTGGTGCAGTTGCGCGATCAGAAAAACTCGTCGATATTATAATTGTGCCTGAACTACCGCACGTCCTAATTTTGGGGGCAGATTTTTGGCGAATCATGGAATTATACCTGACTTGAGGAAGGAGAATGGGTGTTCTCTCCCAAAAAGCACGTATTGAATGCGTTATGCACTAGACCTCATCTTCCGACCAACAGCGATTTCGGTTGAAGAATTAGTAAGAGACCGCTTTCCTAAGAGTGCCGAAGGCAAACTTGGTTGCACTTCGTTAGTTTAACACCATATTCAGACAATAGTCCACCAATAAGGCAACGATACTACCCTATTTCTCCGCCATGCGGAAAATCGTAGATCAAGAACTGGATAGAATGTTAGCTCTGGAGTCGTAGAAAATCGTCAAGCCCTTGTCTTCGCCTATTTTGTTGGTGCCAAAGAAGGATAAGACTTCCGCTTTTGTGTAGAACTTAATCAGTAACAGAGAGAGACGCGTACCCTTGCCTTATGTCTCTAACACTTTAGATAAGCTTCGAGACGCCAAATATCTTACGTCTCTTGATATTAAGTCAGCCTATTGCAGATCCCTGTTGCGGAATCTTCTCGCCCTCTTACTGCCTTTACTGTACCCAATCGTGACTTTTCAATTTAAACGTCTACCTTTTGGTCTCCACAATTCGCCTGCTACCTGGCAACGTTTTAAGATGGTGTGTTGGACCTGAGTTGGAGCCTAAAGTTTTTGTTTACCTGGACGACATCATTATTGTCACTCAGACCTTTGAGGAACATTGACCGTACTCGAAGAGGTGCTGAAGAGATTGAGGACTGCTGGACTTACCTTAGCAAGGAGAAATGCCTATTTTGTCGAAGACTAAAAATACCTTGGCTACGTTGTAAATGGAGATGGATTACTTGTAGACCCGGATAAGGTTAAAGCGATTATCGAGATACCTACTCCTAAATCTGTCACAGAAGTAGGCGAATAGTTGGAATGGCGTCGTGGTACCGCCGATTCGTACCCAATTTTGCCACCGTTTATCCCCGTTGACTAACTTACTCGTAAGACCGCCCTTTTACCTGGAGCACGGAATGCGATGAGGCTTGGACAGCCATTCGTGAACGCTTGATATCTGCACCTGTTTTGTCTTGCCCCGACTTTTCAAGGGAGTTTGTTGTACAGACGGATGCCTCAGACTTTGGATTGGGAGCTGTGTTGACACAAACTATCGAGGAGCAGGAGAGAGTTATCATTACTTGAGCCGTTCTTTAACACCTCAGGAACGTAAGTTCTCGACCACTGAGAGGAATGCCTAGCTGTCTCTTGGGCAATTGAAAAATTGAGACCGTATCTAGAGGGCTCACACTTCACCGTCGTGACCGATCATTATTCCCTATGCTGGTTAAATAAATTGAACTCTCCGAGTGGACGTTTGGCACGTTGGTCCGTACGCCTACAGCAATACGATTTCACGATAGTTCATCGTAAAGGAAAAGATCATGTTGTCCCGATGCTTTATCCCGGTCGTACCTGTTCTTGATGCCTGGGTGGCGACCGTCAGCCGGATCGTTGGTATGCCAAGTTATATGCTGCCGTAGACACATCACCAGAAAAGTACCCTACGTTCCAAATTATCGATAATGGCTTTGTAAGTACGTTAGACCACCTATGAGACCTGACTGTGAGGCTGACTCTTGGAAGAAGTTGTACCTAGAAATCGCCGAAATGAGGTCATACGTTCGTGTCAGATGAACCAACCTGTGGACATCTTGAAATTGATAAAACCTATCGCCGTATCGCCGAGAGATACTATTGCCGAAGATGCTCGCTGACGTCATAGATACATACGCCGCTGTATACGTGCATACGTTCGAAGCCTGAACAGCGAAAACCAGCTGGACTAATGGGAGGACACACCTATATTGATTCACCGTGGGGATGATTAGCGTGGATATAGTTGGACGCTACCCAAAAACCAAACATGGTAACAACTTTATCTTGGTCGTAACGATTGTTTAGCAAATTTACCTTAACGTTTGCTATGCGAAGAGCCACCGCTAATATTGTTATTAGACATTTGAGAACGACGTATTCTATTATTCGGAGTTCCTCGAACTATAATTTCCGATAACGGTGTACAATTTAGGTCGAAAGAATTCGCTCGTTAATGCAGAAGTATCAGGTTAAGATTGCGTATACTTCATATTACCATCCTCAGGCCAATCCAGTGAGAGAGTTAACCGTACTTAAGACCATGCTTATAGCCTACGTCTCGGATAATCATCGCGAGTGGGATGCTTTGTTACCCAAAGTAACGTGCGCACTTAGAACCGCGAATCACGAGGTTACAGGACTAACCCGTATATGATCAATTTCGTAGGCAAATGAAAATATCGGTAACGCTGATGAAGGGGAGATGTGGCGAAAAGGAGAATGTCTCCGTAGATGAATCCAGAACGACTTATGAAAAGAGCGGAACATTTTAGTAAGCTTTACAAGGATGTTAAGTTGCGTTGCAGAAGGCAATATGAGAGAGCTAAGAGTCTTACGATCTTGACGCCGTAATGATGAGTTCCTACCTAATCAACTAGTTTGGCGTAAGAACTTTTACTTCTGATGCTGCTAAATACTATACCGCAAAATTGCAGATAAATACGTAGGACATTTATGATCCATCGCAAGATTTCGTCCATACCTATGAACTGAAGACATGCCAGGGGAAGGTGCTTCAGCTCTTGGAGTGGAGGTTTGCTGAAGCCTCACCTAATGATGACTAACGTTTCTTTACCCGTCCTGGTCCGGGGATATAATAGGCTAGGGGTGAACCTGCCGAGGGTGAGATCCTCCGGAATGGATACCGTTTGTTTCAGCTTTACCGTCTGTTGCTGTCTAGTATGTTTTCGGTCGCGTTGGTTTAGGTTAGCGTTGTCCCTATGAAGTGTTGGACTTTTTGTTTGCAGGTGGCCAGAAGAATGCTCCTGTCGGTGTTGTGACCGAGGCGTAAGAGGCGTCCTAAAATCACCACAGTTTCGCCATTGCACTTTTGGTAGCTTTTCGGTTTGGGTTTAGTGTGTTTAGTTAGTTTTTTCCTTTGTCCATTCTTGGAATCCTTTTTCCTTATTTAGGTATTTGCGTATCCTTATCCGTGATTGCTGATTTTGCTGAGTAAATTTCGTAACTTACCGGATGTGACGTAAGATTTCTTTACCGATTAGGACTTTCTGGTAGACATATAGAGTTAAGTTCGTGAGGGCGTAGTCCCGAACTCTGTCTTTGCTGAGACCCGGCAGCTTTTGCTTTCTTTAAGTTCAGACTTTGTGTTCGGCATAGATTGGTTTGTTTTTGTTTTCTTTTGTCGTTGGAACCTTGGTACTGTTTTAGTTCGTGTCTACTTCACCTTGGAAAAAAGGACACACCCTTTTTGTTTTAGGTTGACTGTTTCATGGTCCCTGCTTTCTTTTTTTTTGTAGGGAGTTGGTGTTCAAAAAAAAATGTCGTTCATCTTCGTTCCTGGGGCTGAATCTCGGCAGTCTTCTTTATCGTAGAGACTCGCGTTCACTATTTTGTTCCGAGAGATGGGTAGGTGAATTTGTGTTTCAGCTTCACTGTTCAGTCTGGATGGGCCGTCCATGACTTTAAATTTGATTTAACGTTACCTTTGTTTTTTTTGGCCTTTATCTCCGTGATTTTGTTGTTTTCGCCTCAGCGTTTCGCTAACTTTAGTTCCCTTTCTTTTGGCTGGTTCTGGGACTGACGGATGTTGGTTGTGTGTGCGTGCGAATGGAGATTTAACCCTTTTTACCCTTTCTCTATCATGTCCGCATTCCTTATTCCGCTTTGTATCCTTATTAAGTATAATGAACCTGTTTTAGTTAACCTTTATTAACTTTTTTTTTGAGCACTGATCGCCTCACGTGATGTGTCTCATTTTACGCTGGATGTTGGGTTGTCGCTTCGTGTGGGTCTTGGTTCGGGTCTGGTTGGATTTGGCGGCACAGCTTTTCTTTCTTCCCGTGAGAGTAATGATCACCTCTCATCTGGGCTTTTTGTTGAGGCTTGCTCGTTTGTTTCCGCCTTCTTTAGTCTTCTTCTGGGGTGCTGTTGAGTCTGTCCGGGTCGTGCTTTGTTTCGCTTGGTGTGGTTCGCTTCACCAGATTTGCCGTTTTGTTGTTTGATTTTTCTCTTTTTTTTTTCCTGGATTTCCGGCCATTTGCGAAGGTCCGCGTGGTAGTATGGACGTGGGTTGATCTTAGTGTGTGTCCGTTATGTAGATGGAATGGTTGTTAGTGCCTTCTCAATAGTTAGGATGTTGGGTTTATTTTTTTTTGTTTCCTTTCTTTTGTGGGTCTGACACTTAGAATTTTTCTACGAAAACTTCTTCTGACGTGAGGGGGATTGTTACGCTGTTTTCTTACCATTTCGCTCGTATGTATCTATTTTCTTACTGTACCTATTTAACGTTCTTTTATTCGGGTAGCTTTGGGTGTAACATACTGTCGCTACGTGTTATATTGTTGTTGTTTCCGAGCTCGCTGGGCAGGGTCACTAGAACGGAGGTTATGATTAGTTTGAGGGTGACTTTTATTTACTACTTACCGGGGTATTGCCGACTGTGTTTTGTCAGCTTTATTTTTCCGTGCCTTTTCTTGGTTGTTCGCTATTTCCCTTCTTTCTACTGTTTCCTGGAGAGTTGGTGAGCGCCGTATGTTTTGTTTACTTCGCCTGTCAGCTGTTTTGACAGCGCGTACGTTGTTACCGGCGTTGTTCGGTAGAGTCGGGCTACCACTTCTCTTTCCTAAATTTCTCTTCAAGTTATCTTTTCTGCGAGTACTTTGTATCGTCTAGGGAGATGTTTAGAGCGTTTTGCTTCGGGGAGTTTCAATTACGTCGTTTCGGCATCGATTTTTCTAGAATTGTCGATTTATCGAAAAGTTCGAAACGACCTTCCGGTTTCCTGGTCACTCCCGTGCTGGCGCTTGAGTGTGTAGGCCTGCGTTTTGGTTCGTCGCAATTTGCCATTTTTGTTGGTGTGGAAGTAACGCTTTTGAGTATGCGGATTTAAGGGCATTTTGCGCGTGTTGCTGGCGGAATCGCATTGTTTTGATGTTTTGGAATTTTTGCGTTTCGCATCGCTTAGGCGGATTTGGGGCATCTGACGACCTACGTTTTCACCGCCCCGTTTTGACGTGAAGTTCGTGACCTTGGACGCAAGTACGAGTTTTTTTTCTGTCTCTTTATGTTTTCTAGTCTTTGGTAACCGTTACAGGGTTCTTTGTGTGTTGGTTTTCCCCACCTACGGTTAACCTACCCACCGTTTTATTGTAAGCTGTGAGCCTCTTAAGGCATATTTTAACCGGTGCCTAATCTCGAGGGGTGATGTTTTCTCCTGATTGGACCATTGGAGCTGTCCAACTCGAACCTGCCATCTGGGTCTAGTCACCGCATCTGCGGCCGTTTTTCTTTTGTGCGAGTTCACCGAGCCTGGAGGCAGACCCGAATTCCTGATCGGGGGGGCCGTCAATGCTGGGAGCCGGCACGTTTCTTCAGGGACGCCAGCGAAACGAGTCAGGCCTGTGTTTTTAAAATTTTACCTAGTTATTGCCGTTAGTTACCTTGAATGCTCGCCTAAACGCAGCGTAGACCATTTTGTTTTTTTTCCTGTGTAAGAAGCCAACTAAGGCACGGGGGCTCATGTTTAGTGTTTATTTCCCTTCAGGATATTTCGTAATTGTTTATATATCTATATAGATTTTATTTTAAACCTTGTATACATATTATCGTTGTCGGATGTGGTTGGGTGTTAAACTCACCACGGTGGAGATATTGTTAGCGCTAGACTGCGATGATCATCAACGTTACGCGCGCGAAACCCAACTGTATGTAGTTGAGATTACTTTTGTAATCTGGTTACGTTTATTTAGCTTTAAGGAACTCGACATTTATTCGAGCCCGATTTATTTTGTCTGTGCTCGTCTACATTTATACACATTTATTTTTCCGGAATAATTACTACCTTTAACATTTCTTTACCTTTGAATTGCGCGAATATTACTATAGTCAATAAACGTATTACTTATTTACCGACGTAAATTGTAGTTTCGTTTTTCTTACTTTTCTTCTTCTGCTGTTACGCTGACTTCCCCTGTGTTTTTACTATCTCCGAATTTCCCGTTTTGACGGACGCCTCGACAGGGTAAATCTTAAAGCGGGTGGCGCCTTAGTTTCGATCTTTGTTGTTAACCCACCCCCGTCTTCACTGAGCCGGCGGGACCCTGAATGACAGGTAAGATCTTGGACCTTTCGGAGGAGTCAGCAGTAGTTTGGTTTGTTTTATATTTTTTTTTTTGGCGTTATAGGTTTGGCGTCATAAATCTTTTGACACTTGTCAAAAATATTTAATTTAAATTGACGCAATGTTTTCAGGGCTAAACCCCAGAAAATGAAACTTCAATTCAAAAATTTTCAGCCTGTTTTACCTATTCATGCGCCTATCCGGGGACACACTGTAAATGGTTTCGTACGCGTCTAACTCTGTAAGTGATTGTACATTTTTCACTAATTCAAAGTTTTCTATACCAATCTTATGTCTGGTATCGTTTATATGTTGCGCAAGGCTGAATGATTCAAGTCTCCTATAGCGATAGCTTGCTATGTGTTCTTTGAACCTAGTTCCGATCACACACTTTATTTATCCAATGTAAACTTTATTACAGCCACTACACTCGATTTTGTAAATGCCCGATGTTTCATTGAGATGAGGTTTATCGTTTGCGTTGATTAAAAGTTTTCTCAGTGTATTTCGCGAGGTGAAGCGAATGTTAAAAATTTTGTCTTTTAAAAATGTCGCTTAAATCTTTTGAAATACGTTGGAAAAGTAATCTAACAAACTTTTGTCGTGATTTTCTTCTGAAGTTAAAGTAATGACACTTCTTACATATTGTTTGTATTGGGCTTCCTTTCTTTATACTCCGGACTACACTATAGAGGAGTAACTATTACAGATAGCTACCTTTTTAATGAATTGCATTTTTTTTTTGTTAAATCTCGACATGCTAAGCGGGAATTTTATTAGTCTATTATTAGGAAATTAATATAGTGTGGAGTAATTGAATATTTATGTGTCAATTACTCAATAATGAAAGAAAGAAGGCAATATCATCACTAATACTACGACACACACATATATGGTCAAGGGTGAAGGAACTATTATAATCAAAATTCTCGAAATTACCACACACTTTTAAAACACCTTACTACAAACCTCACTGTACAAGAGGCTACATTTCAATAGTAATTTTGCGTTGCTACAACAATACAACAAATCAAAAATGAAGAAAATGGCCAAATTGCCCTGATCTCCCTTACTATAAGTATTTAAAGAAATTCGGTCGAAAAATTTGATCAAAACTAAGTTATCAACTACTCTTTTTCTTCGATTGTCAAAATAAACCAGATTTTGTCGAACTTTGCAAATAATTAAAGTAGAAAATTCAAATAGAGCTAACCAATATGAACTCGCTTAGTTTTGAATAAGTACTGCATGAATATGTACTCATTTAAAGAAATTTCTCCGTATGATACATGAGGTTGACCAGTAGCACTGATGATCCTTGGTAAGGTGAAACATATGTATGCTAATATCAACCGAGTGTTACACACGTTTTTAATGTGACCCAATATGAACTTGCTTAGTTTTGATTAAATACTGCATGAATATGTTTGTCCTTTAAACAAGTACAATAATAGTGGGTTGACAGTCATGGTAGTTTTCAGATCTTTCGACCTCGATTTACATGACGAATTGGTACGACAACACGGTCAGGATACAAAAACTGTTGCTGTTTATGATGATGAAGTCGCAGAGGCAGGAATATTTTTCTGCTGGTGGTATGATTGATATGAATATTTATACCTACGGCTCGGTAAGTTACAAGCACAATAGTTGCAGTAGAAATATAATTATTAACTTTTATCATCTTGTCTGCAGGTTATTCGAAAAACCGTTTCTTTCTACACACTATTAAGAACTGTTTTTAACAAGTAAGTGGTGCTAATTGGTCTGTTGTTGTTCAGTTAGTGTCGCTATAAAAATAAATGAAACCAAATTCTGCAACAAATTATATTTTCTTAAATTGTATTTATTTATACATTGTGTTTGTGATTCTACTCTTAATATATATGATAAAATAAAATATAGTTCAAAACATCGAAAATATATTTTCACTAGTTTCCTAAAATAAATGAAGATATATCAACAACTCCTAATTACAATATATTTTTTAGGACAGCATAAAAAGAGAACGCCTTTCTAGCAACCTAAAAATAACATAGACTTAACCAAATCAGTAATTCCACTTTGTAGACATAACATTATCCTTACTGATACAAAAGCACCAATATTTATTTCAAATAATCCCCCAGCTAGGAAATACTTTTGATTCTGAGCTTTGGTTATCACAACCAATAGAGTCCGTTTGAAAGGTGCATTTCTATCGTACCAATTTGACATGTAGATAGCGTCAGATAAGTCTCTGAACTGAAATATTAGCAGAAATTAGTTACCTAGTTAAAATTATACTGCCATATAACTTATACCATACCTGGAAAACGACTTCTTCAACAGGGAATGTATAACAACCAAATTGAGCGAATAGGTTGAAGATGTATACAATTGTGGCCATTGTGTCAAGTATGTCTGATTCTCTGGAAAAAAAAAATTATGAATATGCACGAATTGAGTGGTGTTAGAACATATATGATAAACATACTGCTGTGTACTGATTGAATTAAAAAAAATGCAAAACTGAATTTTAACAATGACAAAGAAAATAAAATTAGCTAACTCAATGGATAAAATTTAAAAAGGCGCAAAAGAACTGTTCACGATCAAATTTATTATTCAAAATGGGTTAAATTACAGATTGTGCAGAAAAAACCGTGATCTGAAGGTTCTGGCCTAAAATAAAAATTGCACTTGATTCTAAATTACAATAGGACAATGCAATTTGTTTGTAAAGATTTGTTTGTTCAGGAAGATAATTCAATTTCAATCCACGTGGTATCAAATTAAAATAAACTTGTGGACAAATGCAAGAAATATACAAAAATGAAAACTAAAATGCAAGAACAAAGCTTCTACTCATCCAAACAAGGTGATTGATAAATAAAAATGAAACAGCAAAATTGGAAAACAGAAAATTAACTCTTTAAAATACAATGAAAAGAAATAACAAAAAATATATATCTTCCTAAACAAAAAATAATAATTGATCTTATATCTATAAAGTGCACTCTTCAATATACTAACAATTATTACGATAAGAATTCTTTGATTGGCTATATAAAAGACAATTAATGCGAAATTTACAAAATCAAAATGAAATACAAAATGGCAACAAAGATAATGGCAACAAGGAAGTCCTTAACAAAACCCTACAAATGTTTTTCTTACAAAAATCCCTCTCTCAAAATCGTACAACGCGGACGTATTACAATTTGACAATATTGAATAGAATTCGCATTAAAACAACACCAGCGACCCAATGGACAATTTAATGATGAATATTATTTTTAGCGTCTGCAATAGTTTTATTGTCTCTTTAATAACGATAATTTATAATCAATACGATCCCTAGATTCATGTTGTAAGCAAATAAACTGTATTCCTTAAATGAAAGATCGGGCAATTATCTCCACAGTAGGTGCAGACGTTAAAATGATATTCTTTTATCTTGAAAAGCACTATAAGTTGCATATGAATGTAGATTTGTCTATGCTTACCTGAGTAATATAACGTATAGTTGACTGCAAGCAGTTGTTAATGTAACTACATAATGAAAAAGCAACATCCATGCATATATGTATTTCATCCGATCAAAAACTCTAAAAAATAAACCATAAAAGAGATTGTGTAGCGTGTGCATGAAGTGTTGAAACAATATCCAACTCTATTGTTAATTGATAACAAATAATTTCCGCTTAATTCTTATTCGAGTAAAACTCCATTCCATAATACAAAAAAAAGAGATTACAACCAAAAGATACTTTTATTTAACAGCTTGTATATCTGTATCACACACACACAAGAGTCAGTAACATTATTATCAATTATTTAAATATGACTGCTATTACAGAAAGTAACTGCTCTCGCTATAATTACTTTGGAAACCCAGCATTACTATATTAACGTATGTCTTAAAAGTTTTCGGAAAAATTTTCAACAAAATTAAGCTACCGTCGTAAACAAAATGTAATAAAATGATTGATGCTTGAAGTTATCTGGAAGATTTCATATTTCACGCTCGACTATTAGTCTAACATCAGCCAGAAATAATCTAAATTATCATAAACGAAGGAAGACTCCGAGATATTCCGCCGCTTATTTGGAAATGGTTCCAGATGTTGCTCTGCTTTGAAACGTATTCATTTTTGTTTAAAAGCTTGTCGTTATGGACGATGAAATATATTTTACGTTTTCCAACTTGGAGATCAAAGATAATGACAATTTCTATACGGATAGATAGTATAAGACGCTCTTGACAGTGTTAAATTCTAAAGCAATGTCAAGTATGAAGATAAAATTTTGGTGTGATGTGTCATATCAAAGGTTGGTGCTTCACGATCGCATTTTGATCGAGTTAGAGGTAATGATGGCTTCACTTGCAGATAATTACATACGAGAATGCCTCACAAAACTTTATCAGCGACCAAATGATTGATGTTGTGCCCTGACTTAGCCTCGTGCTATTACTCCAAAAGAACAAGAGACTGGTTAGTCACAAACGACATCAATTTTGTTCCGAAGGTAGATAACTCTTCAAATGTTCCTCAGAAGAGAGCCATTGAGGAATCTTGGTGATTTTTGAGCAGGGAATATGTGATGGGGTTTGGGAAGCCAAAATCAGAAGTAGTTAAGACAAAGAATCTTCGGAAAGTCGTCAAGTTGCTACCATTCAAAGATTGATAGGCCAAGTTTCTCACTCAACTTTCAACGCTCAAAAGTGACCAAAATTTCTCAAAGGTCATGTTGAGGGATATCTGTATTCGAAACAAAATTTATGTCGTTTGTGGCTAATCAATCTCTTGTTCCTCTCTTATTATTATGTGCCATAGAAGGGCATGGGACTTTATCTGTCATATAGACGCCATGTTTAGTTGAATTAAGACTGTAAAAGAATAATATTGTTGTTAAAATATAAAAAAAAAACAAAAAAAGTGACTTTTATTTTACTTTTGGGACATACGTTATACTTTCAATCTATCCCACGTTTTTGAAAAATCAAGTTGGACTGCTTGCTTGTTTGTGATAGAAATCCCAGCCTACATTATTTCACAAAATTCTTTGACATGAAAAGAAAACAGCATGCATATTTGGAATAATTTTGATTCTTATTTGAAGAAATGAAAATTTAAAGTTAATCGTTCAAGATTTCTTGTGCATATCAAGTGCACTTTTTGTCACCTCATTGAAGATTTCATGACAAACTGCGTATCCAAGCAAATTTAGACATAAATCTTCCATAAAATATTGCAAATCGTTTACAAATTTTTTACATACATTGGAGAAATTTCTTTAATTAGCATCGTAAAATACCAACATCAAAAATACTTACGATAGAATTAATTGGTGATGCTTGATACAATGATTCAACTCCTCTGGACCAATTTCCTTGCTGAGATTCCTCATTTTATATTTCAATAACCTCATCTGCACAATCAGATGCGCGCAAAATGAGAAATATATCCCATCGAAACCAGCCACTATCGGTATGACAATACATAAGAAATAATAGTGAAAACCCAGAATTACACTTTCCAAAACTACATCCTCATTTATGGTCCAAGTTTGGAACAAGAATCTGTTGGAGCTGAATAAAGGTTTCAACGCATACATTTCCATATTGATAACGAACACGATTACTATTATTTTTTGTATGTTCTTTGTGTAATTGAATATCCTGTTTGCATTTTTGCGTAGGCTTTTATTATTAAAATTGGTAAAATTCCAGAATTTTAATCGATCATCTACTAAGCGAGCGATGTCATGTTTATAATAGGAAAATAATAGATATTTTATCAGCGTCTATATGTGAAAAAAATACTAGATTTATGCTCGGAAAATACTCCTTGTAACTTACATGAATAACCGTTATGGCAGATTCAAAAGTTTTTATATACATCGCTCCATGCACTTGCTTCAGATTGGCAAATATAAAAGCGGTAACAATAATCATAGATATTGTGTTAAAGACCCTGAAAATCTTAATCTTCCATGGGGTTTTGTGTGGATTTTCGCCTAGGAAATTCCATAGTGTTAAACTTATTTGAAGTACATCCCCCGTTGGAACTAAATCCATTTTATACGAAGCGAAATATCTTTGTAAGTTTCTACTATCGAAAAATAGTTCTTATTATATGAGAGGGGTATGTGTACTACACTTTATGAATGACACAAATTATTTCAAATATTTCGTATATATATATGGAAGGTGTATCACGTGGAAATGTATGGGAACGTGGTTGATATATATGTAATTAGTTTTAATAACTCTCGAAGTTCCTCATGTGCTGGAAGGTATAATTCTTCTAAAATCGATTATTCGCGTAATTAACTGATCAGTCTGTACGTTTGGTTACAGGTTTCTATTAAGTATACAGGGTGTTCAAGATGTAGAAGGGCTCCATGTACGGGGATTTCGTAAACGGTGAAAGATAGAAAGGTGGTGAAATTAGGAAAAAAAGGTGCGCAATTATGTGAACAACAAAATTGTGTTGAGAAATTCAAAATATCGTGAATAGTTTTTGATATATTAAGGAAAAAGTGAAAATCGTTTTTATTTCTTGTCTTCAGAATAGAAAAGAAGAGATAACGAAAAATGATAATTATTCTTTTAAGGCAATTTCTTTATTTTTATCACATGGTCTTATAAAAAAATACAATACCACGTTTCGTACATTTGGAATCATCTTCAACTTTTTTTTTTTGAAATACACATCAATGGCCAAAAGGGCATCCTTAGGTAGGCTCAAACCCCTATGCTGCATTGGGCCCTTATCTTGGACAGTCTGAATACTACATATTAACACAAAAACGGTTTATATAGCATATATATATAGGGTCGCTAAAAAGTATGGATCCAGTTAAATATTTTCAGAACGGTTTAACAGAGCTCGTTGAAATTTGGCATACAGTTAGAAGTGTTTAAATTCTATCATTTGAGAGTTCTTTCAATTTTCTACCATCATTTATTTTGAAAATACAAGGCTAACTTGACTTTTTTAAATAGCACGGGTGGTCAAATTTGATATTTTTAAAAAGAGCATTTTCTTTCTGAATTCAGTAATGTAACACATGCCCACCCTTATTTTTATTAAAAGGCAAAAAAAAAAAACTAAATTCAAAAATTTCATTCTGGAAAAATAAAACTAAGTTAGCTTTGAAAATGCTGTTATTGACGATGTATCACTTGCATATTCGCCAAAAATCTAACTTGTGTGCAATAATTTGTTTAACAATGGTACATTTAATCGAAACTGAGCGTATAGAAATTCTCATGATGGTTGGTTATGGCAACAGATAACGAAGTTGTGCTCAAGTAGTGACTCTTTTTAATGAAGTTCATCCAAACCGGGAACCGATCTCCAGGACGACGGTTTCAAAAACCTTACAAAGATTTCAAGAAACTGGTAGCGTTAAAGACCGTGCAAGACCTGGGCGACCTCGAATTATTACCAACGAAGAAAATTCTTTGAATGTTATGTTGGATGTGGTAGAAAATCCAAAAAATTCAGTACAACAGTTGGCGTTGAACCACAACATGAGTAGAGGATCCATACAAAAAATAATGAAACGCGAAAAATATCATCCTTATAAAATTCACTTGCTGCAAGAATTAAGTGACGACGATTTTGACCGCAGAACCGAATTTTGCGAAACTATGATGCACAGAATAAATACATCAGGATGGTAACTTTCTTAATCGGGTCCTCTTCTCTGATGAGTCAACTTTTTGTCTAAATGGATATGTTAACCGCCATAACTGTCGATATTGGTCTGTCAGAAATCCGCATTGGATGGAGCAGGTTCATACGCAGCATCGACAGAAAATTAATGTTTGGTGTGGCATTATTGGTCGGAACATCGTAGGTCCTTTTTTCATTAACGGCAATTTAACGTCTGAAAGATATTTGCTACTTTTACAACAACATATTGTTCCACGACTTAGGGAAATATTTCCAAACCACGGCAATCGAAATTGTATACCAACAGAAACCATATGGTTTCAACAAGACGGAGTACCGCCGCATTTTGGTCGTCAAGTGCGCGAATATTTGGATGAAACATTTCCCGGTAGATGGATAGGGCGAAGGAGGGCTATTGAATGGCCAGCTAGGTCTCCTGATCTGTCCCCACTTGATTTTTTCCTGTGGGGTCATGTCAAAAATCTAGTGTATGTCAACAGACCATTACAAATCGAAGACCTATAAGAACGTATAAGAAACGAAATTGCCAGTATTTCTCCAAATATTTTGATTGATTCTTTGCAAAATTTTGCTCAACGTGTTCATTATTGCCAGGAGGTAAATCGAAATCATTTCTAACATCTTTTGTAACATGAAAATTATGTAATTTCTTGTTTGAGCTTTTTTTTTATTAAAATCTGTTCTGTTTCAGTTAATTGTGTTATTTTTACAATTATTATTAACTCTTATTATTTATTTTTTGGTCAAACTTCACGCAGCAAAGAAGTAACGATAGATAAAGACAGCATTTCCAAGGCTAACAAATTTTTTCATTTTTCAAAATTTTACTAGTTCGAAATTTTCGAATAAAATAAGATATGGATGTGTTACATCACAGAACGCAGAAAAAAAATTCTCTTTTCAAAAATATTAAATTTGACCCTTCGTGCCATTTAAAAAAAAGCAAGTTAGCCTTGTATCCCCAGAAACAAATGAAGATAGAAATTTGAAGAACATCTTAGACGATAGAATTTAAATACTTTTAACCATGTACCAAATATCAACCAGTTTTGTTGAATAGTTTTCATAATATTTAACTGTATCCATACTTTTTAGCGACCCTTGGAATTGACAACCGATTTATGAACACTCTGTATACAATTTAGTGATTCTTTTGACAGAATGTGGTACGGACAACCACTTTTTCTTGGATACTAGTAAAATGACTTCATTATCTTTAATGGTTTGCAAAATCTGGTACGTTTTCGAAAGAGTTGAAAACGTCAAAATTTTGACAGAATGGTAAATATCTCGAAAACGGTTAAATTTAGGGATGGAGAACTTTAGTGAAAATTGTATTGAAATAATCTCTAGAATTGATTCAGGTAAGAAAAAACATATGATTCCATTTAAAATAAGAGAATTGCTATCCACTTCCGGTATAATAGAATCGTTCCGGAAGTTAAAAATATTTTCACGTAATTCTTTAGGTGGGGTTTTGTCATTAAATTTTTTGTCGCATTAGTCTAGCTGCAATAGATCGTGAGAAAAAGATAGTGGACGAGTGGTCTGAAACACCCTGTATATTTAGAAAAATACATATTTAGGTTTATATGCTAAATAGAATTAATTTAATAAATAAAACCATGTGTTGGATTGAAACCACTATTTTATTTTAAAACGATAAACTATATGATTATATATAACATCATTTTGGTTTTCATATTTAATTTCATTTATACTAACAACTTTTTGCTTTTAATATATGAAAGAACATTTCAAAGAAAATAGTTAGCAATAGTGTCAAATCATTTCTGTATAACATTCTTCAGCAACAGATACAAAGAGAAGGATTTTCTAAATATCTGAAATAGAAAATGCAGTTATTATGGTACCTGAAATGGCTGTTTGATCAACATTATGTGTACAAACATATATACAGATTCATATCAATCATAAAAGCCAAATCATACATTATACGCCAATACAGAGAGTGTAAACATATATTATTTGTGTAAATTTGAACAATTTAATTAAACTGTTTTGTTTGTGCATTCCGTGATCGACAACTTAGTTGTTTTTTTTTTTCTACAAAACACCCCAAAAGTTTGGGCAATAATAAATGTGTAAAATATTTATTATGTTGATATTCAAAATACTTGATATACGAGTTTTATTTTATTTATATATCATTAATATGAATATGTACACTACCATTCAATTGTCCAATATGTCATTAATTTTGTTTAAATATTTATTAAATACAGTGTCAACTAAATTAGTTTTCTGCAACGATTTCACATACGGTTCATATTAAATTTTTATTTTTTATAATCAAACCTGCTAATAACAGAAACAAATGACAGATTAGCATTTTACATCTAAAAACGAACCTAACACAAATAAATATTACAGGAAAAGGCGTGGAAATAATTCGTAATTCTCTCAGATATCTTTGAATTATAAATACAAAAAGATACGAATGGAGGTTTCACACGGATTAACAAAAAAAAGGGCCCTTTATTCCGTCAATGAATAGCAAACCCAACTTCATGTAATACTATCTTTATTTGTCATATAGCACAAGTGAATGTAGGCGGGAATGGACTTTTATTCTGCGCGTAAATCGATTAAAATAGGGGTCCAAAATCGGTACGAAAAAATATGGCATTGACTGAACCATCAAGCTATCTATATGAATAGCAGCATATTACATGTGATGTAGGGGGAAACGGATTGGTTTTCTCTAATATTGGCAACAATAGACTTACAATAGTTTATTTCTGCGGTACGCACATAGTTAAATACTTACTGAGCCTAGCATGTCTACATTTACTGGGATAATACCGCCACCTTTCAAATATCTAACCGCTTGCGAATACATCATGATTATAACCAATTTCTTTCTTCTAACCAGACCTTTTTCGTACCATGGTGACATATAAATGGCGTTGCCGATGTCTAGAAACTTGAATAGAAATAAATTAATATTATATATAAAAATTAACCAGAAAATTACTTATAATATTTGTTTGAATACAATTTGCGTTAAACATTTTAATATATTCAAACAAAATTTATTTTAAAAACAAAAATATAGAGTTTAAACGCATATTTTAATAATGTTAGCATTTATGATTTAAAAAAGTGACATATTAGCTATCTTGAGAAGATTTAGAGTTGTAGTTAATATTTGTGTTTCTGAAAAAAATTATGAAAAACTTCATAATTTTGTGAACACCCCGTATAATTATTTAAATCATGTCTTTATAAAGTACTCGATGTCAAATAGAATGATTATAACCGATTTCTGAAATTCGATCAAATAAGCCCAACAAATATTGCTCCCTGCTTATTGTAACACCCTGTGTATAAATAGCTATATCAATAAATGCGCTACATAACACTGCAAGTCTTCCATTGAAATACTTTTTTATATCTCTCACTGTTTAAAAGTTATTTTGGATAAACTAATTTGGGCGGATTTCAAAGTCAAATAGCACCCCCTGACATTGAAGTTCTGCAGCAACAGAAGGTGTCTTTAAGTAACACTACATGGGGTCCACAAATTGGCGAAGTTTCATTAGAATCCGCCAATACTATACACAAATCGCGAGTATTACAATATTTGATGACAGTTTGTGAGGTTATGATATACAGGGTGTATCAAATAAAAAAGTAAATTTTGCTTGGGTGTTAACAACACGACATATAAAGCCCACCGAAATCGGATTTCATCATTAAAGAATAAAAAAAAGTAAAATTTAGAGCCAAAAATTCTTTAGTCCGGGCCTGATACAAGGAAACGTCATGTTAAGGACCCGCTAAACGTGGTATTATGTATAAATACATTGCACTCATTTAGTACTATTCTTAATGGTATGCCGTAAGTTCATTTAACGTCATTCTGAATAAATAAAGGCCCTTGTAAAAATAGCAAAACTGAGGCATTTTAAATTTCTTCTTTTTATAAAATAAACATTCCTTTTTGTTAAGAGCATTCTACGTAAGTCTACAAAGTATTATTTTTAATATTCTGACAAGACGTTCGAGTTTCACCGGATATGCGACTTGAGTAGTTACAAAAAACGTAAATATTTTTCTTTTGCTTTGTCGAATCGAGAGTTAGTTGTTAATAAACGGTACCACATGAATCTGAGTTATTTATTTTGGATTTATTTAATCATATAACGCAAAATGAATTGAATCGAATTACACAGAAATAAATGTAGATACAGAAAATTTGCAAACACGCCTTTTTACTATGATATCGCGCGAAAATGAATCTATACATTCTCGCGCTTTTACCGATGCATCAACCTTCGATTTTCTTTATATGAAATCATGATGGTCCTGAAAAGGATCGTTTTTTCGAGACGGGAAGAATTTAAATAAAATGTTCGAAGTGGCTTGCACTCCAAGCGGCGATCCGCACAACACTAACAGCGGTAATGGCTGAATGATAGTGGTATGTGAGGTATACTCGGGACAGTATTTAGGTTGGGCACAGGTGCGGCTCTAGCCCACGGCATTTATAAAATATTTTTTTTCTCGTTAATGCTTACAGATAGACTCCCTGTGTATTAAGACTTTTTGATTGTATATGATTACAGCTGCTACATATTATTATATTTACCTCTATATCTGATACACCCTGTACAGGTTATGAAAAACTGGTTTTAATTAAATCATAAACGGAATATGAACGAATGGAAAAAGATTATTACTCACTTTAAAACTGATATCTTCAATAGGGATACTGTAAAATGCCACTTCGCAATACATCGTTCCCAAGTAGAGTAATAGTTCGATTGTATCAGCAATGTTTAGGACCCTAAATAGAGGTGAATTAAATCTTATTAGATGCTAAAGACAAAAAAAAATAATTTATAAACATAATTGCTTTAAATCAAGTAATGATAAATGCACTAATTTATTAGAAGATGGTGGACCAAAAATATTCAAAAAATGACAGTAATGCATTCATCTGGAGCCGTATTGACATTGCGTTATTGATCATTATTCAAATCCCAAAGCAGATCATATTAAAAAGTACGGCTCTCATTATTATATTGAAGCGAACATATGTTTTTTTTTCCTTTTGATATTCAAACGTAAAATTATCTGAAGAAATAATCCCAGATCTTCAGTTAACATTCACACGAATAATTTATAAGCTGTTTACAAGTATACCAGACAATTTTAAAGATTTACCTGGAATTTAGTATATAAAGTTGTACACACAAAATCCAAGAGATATGAAGTATTGGGTCAACAGGAACCAAGAGTAGATCTCTTGCATCTGAATAAAGATTCTGCAGGATGAAAATATATCACCACAAATATAATATTAAGAACAATTTAATGGTGAGATTCTATGCATATTCGTAGCCGCTGTAAGGTTATCTGTAAGTTTATGATGCATGCTTACAGATTTATAGATAATCCTACAGGTGCTATAGATATGCATAGAATCTCACCATAAATTTATCATATTTCAACTTTAAGGAATACCTACCTCGATAAAAATTGGTGATACTCTATGCACTTCTTCAAATCTTTCCATTCACCAACAGCAGCTTCATAGATCTTACATTTCAATAGACGCAACTGGACGGAAAGGTGGCCACAGATCGCCAAGAACAACGCATCGTGCGTCATCACGATTGGAGTGATCAGGCCTAAGCTGTGATATTGCATGAGCAGGGCTACTGCCTCCAAAGGAAGGAAATTATATGGAACTCGAGCATTCAGCATGAATTTTTCTCCAGAATTGAAATACGGCTTCAACCAATAGAATTCCGAAGAGGTTATGAACACCACGAGTAGAATGGTGTGAGTGTTTTGATGTAGGAATAGAGCTTCTTGGCAAATTGGGCCACATGTTCGTTTATTGCTTGCGGATTCCAGAATTTCAAACGGGCTTCGACTATAGCCTTGAGGCCTTCTTTGCTGTACATGAAGGATAAGTATTTGATCAGGACCTGGAAGATTGTAAGGTGTTCTGAAGTGTTTTGCAATCATAGAAATGAATTGTGAAATTTACAATCAAAACATACAGAGCTTTCACGTCAAAACTAGCTACCCGGAATAACTTTTATAATATCTTGAAATGAATTTAAGAAAACAGGTTAATTTCGATTTATGGGGGAACAGGGCGTTTTAGTGTCGATTGTGCAAGTGGTCGGACGCCTAATAGAGGCCCAAAAATAATATATAAACAATATAAAAAATATTTCGCCATCATATTGGAACCAAAATATTGGGAATTTGAGAACGCTTTTTAGATTTTTTGGAAATATTAGTTTCGCCAGAACAAGAATGGACAAATACCTTAACTAACTGTTTAAAAGCTTATAGTCTGTTTATTTCTATCATACATACAGTGTAGAAAACGTCAAATAAATAGTTTGTCAAACAACACATTAAAAATATATGTATACATAATCGTCATAAACATACTACACATACCCATAGGTTACATACATCAATATATGGTGTACATATAAGAGACATTAATCAGTGCACAATTTCATCAAAAAAGTGATCTATTTCGTATAAGGCTTTGTTTGTTAAATATTTCTTTAACTGAGATTTGAGTCGACTATTGCCTATATATATTTTCTGGTGTGTGACATTGATGAACAACATTTTTTTGAATTTTTGTCAAATGAGTAAACGGCGATGACAGTGTTTTGTGGTAAGTACCTCTCGTCTCATGAATATGCACTAATTCATATGTTTGAAAGAACTCACCATAATACATCCTAACAAACAAAGGGCATTCTAAAATGTATAAAGATGGTAAAGTCAAAATACCCTTGTCTTTAAATACACTAACGCAAGAGTCTCTTGAACTAAGGTTAAACATTGATCTAATACTTCTTTTTTGTAGCAAAAAGACTGCTTGCGTCGACAGAGTTTCCCCCAGAATACAACAGCATATTTAAGTCTAGAATATACACCTGCATAATAGGTGGCCATCACTGCTTCAATGCTAACAGTTTTTGCAATCGATCTTAATGCATAACTCTGAGAGCACAGTTTGTTTCACACATGTTGTTTCCAGCCTAATTCAGTATCTATAGTCCAACCAAGGAATTTTGCTTCTGCAGAACAGGTAAGATTCTCACTTTTTATATTAATAGTTATATTGTCTTTACAGTTGAAGCTAAGCACTTTGGTCTTATTTATATTTAAATTTAAATTGTTAGTGTCAAACCATTCATTAAATGACGCAAGCATTCTTGTCAAAGCAGGAAGTAAGTTATCTACTCTTGTACCTCGCACTACAGCCGATGTATCATCCACGAACATCAAAGTCAAGTTGTCAGTTGTAGCAGGTAGATCATTAATGTAAAGTAACAAAAGCAAGGTCCTAATATCGTTCCTTGGGGAACACCTCGTAGTATTTGTTGCCATTCAGATCTAATTTATTTTCCAAATCTGTCAAACGCAACTACACTTTGATATCTTAAAGATAAATACGATCGAGGCCAATTTAACGTCACACCACGAAAGCCCATACATTCAAGTTTACCCAGTAATAATTGATGATGAACGCTGTCAAAAGCCTTGACATAGATATCAACGATTTAAGAGGGGATGAACATGACAATGAAGTAAATGTGAAAGGGTGCCATAACGGTTAATCCTAGAGCTGTTTTTACTTCATCTACTACTGCGCACAGTTTAAATTTAGTAATAAATGATGCTGGTAATAAGGGAACACCGGCAGGCGTCAAATTCCGATTTCCATGAAACTTTAGGGGTATTGCGCGATTTTTCAATTTTTTGGAATATCTCCGAAATAATAGCGGATATTAAAAAAATTTCTTAAACATAATTTGTAGCAGATTACATACTCCCAAAGATGACGTAACCTATTTTCGCAAAAATCTAATAATAGGAGATGGGATACTCCATGTCCCCCATTTGTTTTTTTGTTTTATTTCTCAAAAAAGGCATCTTTATACAAAAAACGCGAATATTAGTCACGAATCGGAATTTATACGGGACGTGAGGATTATAACAGATAATTTATCTGTATTAGAGGCGTTACGGAATTTAAAAAATCCGACTGATTTGTTGTTAAATACTTGGGATCTGTTGCGTGAGGGGGAAATAAAACTTTTTTGGACTAGGGCTCACGTAGGTGCAATCGGTAATGAGACGGCGGTTCAATTCGCGAGAATTTGTGTAGAATTGGGAGGGTTAATGATTCGCTTTGTGAATGTGGTGGGGTAGATACAGCGGGGCATGTCTTATTTGAATGTCCACTCACTGATGAGTGGCCGGTCGCGTACGGAAGTTAGGGCATTAGCTAGGGGGTTAAATTGGGGCTTTAATACGTCTTCATGTATAGATAATATTTTGGTTAATCTACCTAATGGTATGTTCAGCACTAGAAACTCTGATTTCTGTTTATCTGAGCATTGTTCCCAAAATTAACAATTCTTAAATTATGTTTGAATTCTGAACACAATTCTATTCTTAGGAGACCATATAACCCACATTCTTTGAGCCTGTTTGAAAATTATTTAAAAAATGAGACGTGGTTATGAACCTGACTGCCCGAAAGCGACATTCAATATTTTTTTAGATGTTTTTGAATATTATATGGAGCTTTGTTTCCTATTAGTGCGGTGCCTAAAATCTGGTAATCACAACGAATGGATTGCCCCTGGAATAATACAACTTAAAAATAATTTATTATTCTTGAAATTTCTCACTACAAAAAATATTATTTTTAAACCAGATTTTCTGAAATAAAGATGTACTTGCTTTAAAAAAAGAAAGAAAAATTATTTATATATACATTATATACTATCAGCAAAAAATAAATCTAAAACTGTCTGGGATGTGATACGGAAAAATTGTAATATTAATCCAAAGATTAGTAAATTTCCTAATTGTCTTGAAGATCCGAACAGCTTCGAAGATTTAGTTTACAATATAAAAATGCAGACTACACTAATTGTAAGTTAACCCAATGGATGTCTTTTAATAATCTGTGCATAAACTCATATAAAACCCAGTGCATATTTTTTCGTAATCGTTCCAGATATGATATCAGCAATTTTATCCTCAACGGGGAAAATGTTAAATTCATTGAATCTCCTAAGCTACTTGGCGTCTTACCCGACGAGAATTTAAAGTGGAATTGCCACGTGGAGTAGTACCTCTTTAAAGAATTATCAAAAATTTGTTATGCCATTTATAATCTAAAGAAATCGTGTTAGAATGATATTTGACATCATACACAGGGGTGCTGGGTCAAACATAGACCGTATATTCCCCTTGCAAAAACGGGCAGTTAAAATCATGTACACTGCCCGACAAAGTTAGTGTCGTCGTCCACAGCGAATTTTCGTATTTTTCTATCTGATTTTTATAATTGCCAAGTGTTTTATATATAAGTACCTCAATAAACTTCCTACTTGCATAGGTTGATGGCAGCCGAATGCGTGTCTGTTGAAATTATGAGCAATTTTGATACTCACTGCGCTATAGACCACGACATTAATGTTGTCGAGCAGTGTACAATCTGCAACACAATGAATCGTGTAAAGAAACATTTAGAAATGAGGGTTTGCTAACCTTTTATGATGTCGATATTTGCGAAGTTTTGTGTTTTGTGTTTAAACATAGATCTGAATTTTTCTACATATGCTAGTACATATTAGCTATAATGTGAAAAAGTGCAATTACTTACTGCCTCTTTGTTACAAAATAACACTTTATCAGAATAACATCACGTACTTCGGGTGCAAATTATACAATAAGCTATTTTTATTAGGGGTTGAAACTACGGGGTCACAGATATATGTGTAAAAAAGGCCTGTTTTCTTGTTAAATTCAATACAAGCTGTTTTAAAAGTTATTCCAAATGGCTAGTTGTGAAATGAAAGCCCGATACAATTGTTGTTGCATCTTTTTATGATCAATAGAACAAAGTGATTGTGTAGAATTTTCCTGCATTTACCAAATTTATATTTATGAAACAAAGAAATGCAGAAGTATGTTTAAGAATTGTTTAGACAAAATAATTACCCAAACTTATAATTCAAAAAAAAAAAAAATAATTTCAGAGAAAAAATCTCAATATTATTTACTAGTAATTGAATACTTTTACACTGATTTACAATAATAACAGTTCCAAACAAAAAACTCACGTGCAAGACAGTAATCGCAGACTCTAAAGTTTTCACCAGTACGATACCTTCTTCCTCAATACACGCTTCCAATATAAAAATCACCGTTAAGGATAACATGACTACGTTAATCGCACGAAAAACGTATATTTTTTTAGGTGTATTACTTATATTTTCCCCAAATGTCGCATACACTTGCAAAGCGAACTCTAAGATATCTCCTTCGGGCAAACGTGACATGATTAGTCTAACATATGTATGAATGGAATGAGCAAATAGAACTTTCCTGGTTATTCGATTGAAATACTGAGAGATCGTGTGTCTATACCTATGTATAATTAGATACCTAATTGTACTTGCGAGAACTAACGGAAAGTTATGTGAAGAGTAGTCAAGTCAATTTTGTGTAATATATAATGAGGGAATAATTAGTAGGGGTGTACCTATATATAGTTCGAATATATAAATAACTTTAACCTTTAAACAATTGACGAGAATATATGCTTTAATTATTAAGTTTAATTTAAAAAATCCAAATAGATCTCTTTAAAAAAACTTGTTATTAATTACATAAGAAAGAATTATGGATGCAAGCTTTTACAGTTATTTCTTCAATTATAAATAAAATATTTCAGACTAAGGCGAAAATACAAAAGAATATGCTTTATAGTTTACTTCTATAATAATAATAATAATTTCGTTTCATTCAATATGCCAAAGTTACACTGGGTTGAATTGACATAAAAGGAAGATATAAAATAAGTGATAGAATGTAAACCAAAAACTACAACGTTTATAAAACAAACATCAAAATGAACAGATTAGAAAGAATATATCGACAATACAAATCTATCAAGTCTTGCTGTTTTCATAAAACACTTTCTAGTTACGAAATGGCGTAATAAGCCTTAATCTATTTAATTTCTTACATACATCATCCAGTTATCCAGATAATCGTCCAACTTTTTCTATACTAAACTACGTACCAAAAAAATTGCAATACGTTGAAGCACCTGAGGTCACGAAGCTGACATTTTGGTAAGTTTCAAGTAATAAATCATAACAATTGCAAAAAATGTCAACAATCAGCAAAAAATATATCAATAAAATGTCACATGCTCATGATTGTTTATGCACTGTCTAACTCTGCAAGGCATGCTCTGAATGAGGTGATCAATGGCATCTTGTGGGATTGCATCCTAGGCTTGCTGTAGATGACAAAGTTCCTGTTCTTTGTATTGCACTTATGTAGTTTCAATCCGGAGAGCGAGCAGGCTAGGGAACACAACTTCTGTTGTTTTCGTTAAGATTTCAGCTTTGTAACTGACGTCCTTCGAGATATTTCCTTTGAATATCTCGAAGAAGTATGTTTTCAATGCATCAGTATCTCATGTCTATCATTGACTTTTCAATTTTGTCATTAAGGTCTTTTATTCTTTCAGCTTTTATATAATAATACAAATATCGTCAACAAATAAGATACTAGGCTATCCGCGAGTTATTGTTTTCCCCTAGCCATTGATAAGTAATAAAAACAATAATGGACTCAAAACTGATCCCTGTGGAACACCTATGTCACTGTGATATTCCAGTGATTTTTCACTCTCTATTTTAACAACTGATTTTCTGCATTTCGGACATGATAATAACCAATCTAGCAGAAGTACTTTTAAATCCCATCCCATAAAGTTTTCGGGTTACACGATCAAAGGCGCATGTTAGATTAGAGAATATAATAATACAAATATCGTCAACAAATAAAATCCGCTATCCGCGAGTTATTGTTTTCCCCAAGCCTTTAATAAGTAATAAAAACAATAATGGACTCAAAACTGATCCTTGTAGAACGCCTATGTCACTGTCATATTCCAGTGATTTTTCACTCTCTAATTTAACAACTGATTTTCTGCATTTCGGACATGATAATAACCAATCTATTGGAAGTACCTTTAAACCCCTACCATCCCGTAAAGTTTTCCGACTACACAATCAAATGCGCGTATTAGATCGAAGAATATACCAACGACATAATCTGAATCTATAACATCGTAAATAGTTTCTGAACAGTTAAAGAGTCGATTCTTATGTGACTTCTGTTTTACAAAGCCATATGATGCAAGTGTAGTATTTTGTACTTTTCAAGAAAGCTTTATATTTGGGTGGATTTTCTTTTCAATAGTTTTTCAAGAAGAATTTAAAATTGTAGGAGTTTTGAAAAGTATTCGATTAAGTCAACATGATATAATATATTGTTATTTTTTTGTTAGAGACACAAAATTCGTAAAGATGCTATCGCAAATTAGTTAACAATTAATTAAATAAGTTGATTGCATGTTTTCAGAGTTTATAACAAGTTTGAATCTTGTTCACCGTGCCTCGACAGTGAAATGCAGTGAACGTGATGAATAGATGTAGTAATCAGTGATGATATGATAATAATGACAAATAACAACGAAAGCTTTTGAGAGTGTCAACCATTACATTTTTTTCCAGATAGCTGGAAATCTTCATCAGCCTTGGAGCCTTACAACGCCTAACATCGTATGTAACTTTTAATTAGCAAGCAAATAGAGCGAGTGAAAGTGGGAGTCCCTCAGAGGCCCATATTAGGTCACTTTCAATAGAATGGTGACCAGTTTGAACATTTGTTGTAAATTATAACTAACTTAGTTGTTAAATTAATATCCCATTTTTAAACTTATCTTATAAATTAATAATCCAATTGTATTTGTTATTAATTTCATCACACATCGCTCGACGATATATTTTGACAGTGACAGGTGGATAGCCTGATAATCTATACCCCCATTCCAAGAAAGGGGAATATCATAATTTATAGGGGAAATTAAGTAATTAATTAATAGAGTTACTTTGAAATGATGTCAGTTTTATGACCTCAGTTTTAAGGAAAATAATGACGTCATACGATGTGTTAACTGTAAACATTTCTTGTACTGCTACTTATTTGTGTTGACGACAAAAACACAGGACTTGGTTTAATTAAATATTTGTCCTTTATCGACCAAATTAATTTTTTTCATATTCAGTTCAATCTGTCATGTTTGTCCCGGTATTGCCCACCTGAATAAATAAAAAGGTCTAGCAAATGTTTTTCTATTTTTTCATCAGCTTTCATTATAGGCGTGCAAAAAGTCTTATCGACATTTCAAATAAAAAAAAAAAAAATACCAAATCAGGTTCACAATTTTATTATACACATAATTTGCAATATTTTGATGAATTTACAATAATTTACAATCAACCATTTCATTACACAAATAGTTAATCTCATTAAGACTAGCTCTAATTGCTTACGTATTTATACATGTGAGTGATAGCAGTTGGTATCTCTGTGTCTAATTATTTCTATAAAACATTTTTCAACAACACATATAGAGAAAACGATTTCCTAAAGATCTGAAACGCAAAACATATTTATTATTAACACTTTAAAAGGTTTTATATTGAGATTTTACTTTCAAAAAGTATCCGTACTGCAGATTTCAATTATCACATGTCAATTCTCATATTATTGTTCTAATTATCAACCAAATTAAAAGCGATGTTTGCAGAGGGGGGACTATTTATGTGCAAACATATGCATTTCTGGACGTTTTAAAGTTATAATTAGAGTGATCAGACAGTGTCTGCTTACATGGACCGCACTCGTCTCGCATTATGCAGAACGTTTAGCTCTAGTATATCTTCAAGGCAGTAAAATCACTCTCCTCGATTCGTGTGTCTAGTACCTAGTATCAGTGTTAGTCGAGTCTTGAGTCGTTGTGAGAAAAATCTTGAAACACTTGATGCTACAAATTTTCAGCAATCGTATACAATTTCTGCTACTTAAATAAGGTAAAATAAATAAGGTAAAATAAATAATTTTGCTCTTTCCCGACAGTGTATTGTATACTTGTGTTAAACGTTAATGTCACATACATGAAACTTAGTACTGACCTGCCGTGCAGACGAAAGTTGACCACTCTCGTTACAATTCACACACATGAAGGTAATTTTCGGTTACAAACATCAACTGGCGAATGATAAAGATCTCTAGATTATGTTATATTAGTTTGGGCAATGAAATTTTCCAAAAACATAATGAAAATTGACAAGAATAATTTGCAATATTTTGATGAATTTACAATAATTTATCTCTTATACCCATTTGCACCGACACATTAACTTTGGTTTAATAAAAGCCTAACGTATCGATCGCAAATGGCGTAAGTTAATACAGATAAACGTTTAAATACTTACTGAGCCTAGCATGTCTACATTTACTGGAATAATGCTGCCACCTTTCAAATATCTAGTCGCCTGTGAGTACATTATCATTATAGTTAATTTTTTTCTTCTAACGAGATCTTTTTCGTACCATTCTGACATGTAAATAGCGTTCCCTATATCCTGAAACTTGAAGACAGAGAAACTATCATAATTTTATATTCTTTTAATATACAGGAACTAGTTTAGAAATACCAAAATCTTTTAATTTCTGTCAAATTCAATATAAATTAAAATGGTAATATCAATTTAGAAATTGTCATTCTTCTAAGAAACTATTAAGGTAATCAATTAAACATATTATTATTTCGTAGACCAGAATGTAAGATATGATGCAGAAATCAAACATCACTTTTAACATCTATTTTATTCTAGCTTTTGTGGATGCAATTACCTAATCCCTCATTTAAGGAGGACAGTTTACCTACTAGCATATGAATCCAGATGCCGTATTAACTGTGAATTATAGCCCTATAAGATAATAGTAAAACATAATTTTAATTTTATTTGATAAACTACATCTTTTAAATGAGAGGGCAAATAATTGTTGCTACAGGAAGTATAATAAAACCATTACACGTAAAAAATAACATTCTTATATCTTGAAACGCCCTATATAGAGGCAAAGTTTCCTAATACATACATTAATACTTACGTGATAATTCTTATATTCCTAACTGGTATTACATGATAAATGGAAAAGATTACTCACTTTGGAGCTGATATCTTCAATGGGAATGCTGTAGAATGCCACTTCGCAATACATCGTCGCTAAGTACAGTAATAATTCGATTGTGTCAGCAATATTTAAGGCCCTAAATAGAGATAAATTAAACTTCATGAATTTACCAAAGAAATTCTGTTAATTTGTAAAAATAATTTACTTTAAAACAAGTAATTGTAAAAACATTAGCGATATTTATTCGAAACTACGTTGCTTTTAACTTAAATAAATAAAACATTTCAAAAAATGACAGTGAAACATTTACCCAAGATTGTACTGAGAAGAGTTGCTATTACCATATTCGTTACAAAAACATCCTTTCAATATTCATTTCTAAAAGATATGGCAACGTAAATCATTGAAAAATGCTCCTTGTGGTATATTGTTTGTAATTGCAAACATATACACACAAAAGGTATATTTTCTCAAGGTTGTGCAAAATAGCAATTAACCCTTAAACTACATTATTATTTAAGGCCGGCCTTTCAATATCTGTGATTGATATGTTTCAATTCGATTAGGGATCTATACTCCTCGCTAGCTCAAATGGTAGAGCGTTCGTCCGGTAAACAGGAGTGTGTAGGTTCGAATCTTGCGTGAAGTTTTTCATGGGAAAATTCTTCTTAAAACTTATTGCAGTAATTAGCTGAAGTATATTAATTCTTTAATAATTTTTGCAATTAATGTCAAAATAATACTTTTTCTTGCAAATTCTCTTAGCACGATTCAAGTTTTGCATCAAGGTGTAATAGCAGCTTCTAAATGTTGTTCTAATCGTAAGTCCACACTTGTGCGTTATGCTCTATTTTGCATTGAATAAACGCAATTAAATGTAGATATAACAGGGTGATTCTCAATATATGCGACAAACTTTAAGAGCTGATTCCTGAGGTTATTTTGATCATAAAAGTTCATATGAGTATATGTCCAAAACGGTTTGGTTTTAAAGTTATTGAATGTTTAATAATAAATTATGAAGTATGACTAACACGATATAATATCACAGTTGGTTCTTCAAAAACTATTGTGTTGAGAGGGAATTGTTTTTTTATCATTTCAATATTTGTCAATAGTTGTCAGAGTATTCATTCAGTTTATTGGCAGTTTCTGTTTTCTAAAATGAATTACAAGATTGCTCAGATGTGTGATATGCATTTCGTTTACAGTTTTGCCAATGGAAATTCGCGTGCTGCTAGACGTCTTTATGAAGAACGATACCCGAACCGTATCATCCCGCATCATTCCATATTTGCCCGTCTTCACCAACGTCTTAGTGAAACGGGAAATTTAAAAAAAAATGGACGACTGATATCGGGCACCCATCTACAGTGAGAACTCCACAAGTTGAAGAAATGGTACTAAATGAAATTGAGGAACATCCTACTACAAGCACCAGAAAAATTGCGTTTGCTTTAAACATTAGTCAGGCCACAGTTTGGAGAATATTGAAAGATCAACTGTTGTATCCATATCACATTTAACGAGTGTAGGCACTTTTGCCGGCAGATTTTTCGCAAAGAGTGGCTTTTTGTCAGTGGATGCAACACAAAATGGCACAAAATCCTGACTATTTGGCTCAAATATTCTTCACCGACGAGGCTACTTTCTCTAGAAACGCGATTATTAATATTTATAATAATCACATATGGGCCGAAGAAAATCCGCACGAACTAGTGATTGCCCGTCATCAACATCAATTCTCTGTCAATGTGTGGGCCGGAATTGTTGGAGATCACTTGATAGGTCCACATTTTTTACCGATGCGGTTAAATGACGAGGTATACCGCAATTTTCTTAAAGAGGAACTACTGCTGGAAGAAGTTCCGTAGCAATTAAGATTACAAATGTATTTTATGGATGACGGTGCTCCAGCGCATTTTAGTTTAGTTACTCGCGAGTTTTTGGACAATACGTATGCAGATCGGTGGACAGGACGGGGAGGTCCACAACCGTGGCCTCCTCGGTCTTCAGACTTAAATTCTTTGGACTTTTTTCTCTGGGGTCACCTTAGATCATTAGTTCATACGACTCCCATTGAAAATGTCGATGAACTGAGAAATCGTATTATCGCAGCTTTTCAAACAATTCGAAATACACCTGGTATTTTAGAACGGACTCGCCAGTCAATACGACGGAGGATAGAAGCTTGTATTGCAGTTGGGGGCGGTCATTTTCAACAGTTAGTATAAATTAATTTTGTTTTACTAATTATTTTGTTAATCTATAATAAAAAACATTAATTATGTTAACTAACTATTAAACATTGTACAAGTACAAACGTGTACTAAGCGATTTTCGACATATGTTCTTATGAACTTTTATGGTCAAAATAACCCCAGGAATCAGCGCTTAAAGTTTGTGGCACATATAGTGAGAATCACCCTGTATATACCCCCGGTTGCATTTATTTCTCAATGATTTATCCTGCTCTAAACTTTATCTCAAAAAAGGAAAAAACTTTGAAAAAAGTGAAAAATTTGAGACGAAACAATTTACCTTGAATTTAGTATATAAAGTTGCACGCATAAAATCCCAAGAGATATGAAATATTGCGTCAAAAGGAACACAGAATAAATTTCTTGCATCTGAATGAAGATTCTGCAGGACTAAATATAATATTATCAACATTTTTGTTAAAGGAACTTATATTACAATTACCTCGACAGAAATTGATGATACTCTATGCACTTCTTCAAATCTTCCCATTCTCCAGCAGCGGCTTCATAGATCTTACACCTCAGCAAACGCAATTGGACGGAAAGATGGGCACAAATCGCCAAGAACATTGCATCGTGCGTCATTACAGTCGGAGTAACTATCCTATGCTGTAATATTGCATGAACAGGCTAACGCCTCCAACGGAAGGAAATTATATGGGACGCGTGCATTTAACATGAATTTCTCGCCAGGATTATAGATCGGCTTCAACCAGTAAAATTCTTGGGAGATCGTGAATACCACCAGCAAGGTGGTGTTCAGAGTTTTCGTGGAGGAATAGAGCTTCTTGGCGAATTGGGCCGCTTGCTCGTTCGTTGCTTCTGGATCCCAGAATTTCGCACGAGCTTCGATTATTGCCTTAAGACCTATTTTGCCGTACATGAATGATAGGTATTTTACCAGAACCTGAAGATTTTGAGCATGTTTTATTAGAATGCGAGTTTGTTGCTATGAAAATGATTTGAAAAATTTACAATTTACACTCTGGATCATTATACAGAATAGTGTCGTTCTAGTGAAGAATATACCTTTCACATTTTTATATTACTTAAATCAACAAAAATTAGGACAAAAAAATAATTTAGTTTCCTTCAGTTGAGACCACTGTATTGTCGAGATTCGCAATAAAATAAATAACTTTCAAATGAACAAGTAGTAGCACGTAAAAATTTGTGTTTACAGTGAGTTTTTACAGACACTTCAAGCTATTTTCGGTAATTTTTGCAAAGCGGGGACTTGCGTACTTTTTTTTAATGTTCATTAAAACGAAAGTTGATATTATGTCGACAAATAGCGGAAGAAGTAACTAATAATGATCATTACAGAATAGTGTCGTTCTAGTGAAGAATGTATCCTTCACATTTTTATATTATTTAAGTCAACAAAAATTAAGACAAAAGAAAATTGGTCTGATTTCATTCGTTTACTGTGTACAGGCTGATCCAAGTTAAGTGGTCACTATTGTTCTCCGTTAATATTGATGCTATGATGTTGGTTAAATTGGCAAACTACATGAAAAATACTACTTTCATGTTGATTAATTGTGTATTAATTGAAATAAATAAAAAATACTAAACTGAATTAAAAAATGAAATAGAAAAAATATTAGCTAGCTCAACAGAAAAGATTTTTTAAAAAACAAAAAAACTATTAATCTTCGAGTTACCCTCGCGAATTAAAACTTTAAATACACGAAAAATTATAAAGGTTTAATATGAAATAAAAGAACAGAATTTTTAATCCAGTGACGCAATTAAACAAACAATTTCTTTTTACACAACAGGTTAAATTACAATTGTGCAGAAAAAAAACCCTGAACTGAAGGTTCTGACCTAAAATAAACTACACTAGACTCTAATTTAAAATAGGACAATGCTATTTCCTATGCAAACCAAAAAAACGAAAGGTTTTATTTGTTCAGGAAGATTATTCAATAACTTTGAACTTCTATCCACGTGGTTTCTCAAATTAAAATAATCTAAGCGTGGGCAAATGCTAGAAATTTACAAAAAATGAAAAAGCTAAATGAAAGAACAATACTTCTACTCACCCAAACGTGGTGATAAAAAATTAAAATGATACAGCAAAATAGAAATAACAGAAAAATTAACTATTTAAAATATAAATGAGAAAAAAAAAATAAAATAAATCTTTCTAAACAAAAAATAATAATTGATCCTATATCTACAAAGTGTACAGTTTAATCTATTAACAATTATTACAATAATAATTCCTTGATTGACTATTATTAAAGAAGAATATACAAATTTTTCAATATAAAATAAATTACAAAATGGCAAGAAATATTTAAGAAATACGTCTACTCACGTCAATAGTCGAACAAGGAAGTCTTTAACAAGATCCTACAATTGTTTTTCTTACAAAAATCCCTCTCTCAAAAATCGTACAACGCAGACGTAGAACATTCCAACGACAATATTTAATAGAATACGCATTAAATCAGCACAAGCGAACAATAGACATTTGAATGACTGGATTAATTAAAACAACTTAACACTACATAAATAAAATCATACAATACACTCTTAAACTAAAGTTATACAAAACAAAATTGTGAAAATTCTCGGTAAATTGAAAATCAGCTGCTCAGACAAATAACTAACAACAAGCAAAATATGCAACTTAAAATACACCTCAGTGATAAATGGGTTGTATAAACCACAGCAGTACATTCAATAGAAAAACAATTGAATTGCGCGTTTGCTAGATAACTGTCAAAACAATGTCTTTTTTAATGGATCACCCTGTATATTTTTCGAAAATTTGAAACATTTACAATATAAAAACTTAAATACACTACCACACTAAAATAAATAATAAGAAAGTTATGATAAGTTATTTTACAATTACCATATTACACATAAGAAACTTGTCGACTCTTGATCAATTGTAGATCATGAAAAAAAATGTAAAAAAATAGGTTATCGATTTAGTGAAAAAATGATAATTAGTTCCCTTCACTTGGGACCACTGTGTATTGTCGAGATTCGCAATAAAATAAATAACTTTCAAATGAGCAAATAGTAGCATGTAAAAATTTTATGTTTTCTTTTAACATTGCTATCTCTGTTATTATTGATTCTACAAAGTAGGTTAAATTAGCAAAGTTTTTAACGCTGATTAATATGCAATAGACGAAAAAAACAATTGAATGACGCATTTCCAAGAAATTTTGACTTTATACATATTTTTTTTAAATTGAACCCCTGTATGTTGTTTAAAAAAATGGAAGATATTTTAATTTATGATGCAAAAGTATCAATACAATATTATCTTAAAACGAATAATGAAGAAGTTATGATGGTTTCTATTTTGTAAAATGTAGAGCGGTATAAAGAATCAGCTATTGACAAAACAGATACATGTCTTTGTGGTTGAGGTTTATTTTAACATATTACATCTTAAAATAATGTCGTTGCAATTAAATTGAAAAGGAAAAAGTAAATGCATAATTTATAAATACTGCTCAAAGCACTTTGAGGACACTCTGGGTAGCTCTTAAGATTATCCTTCAATCCAATTGGCGGAAAACCTCCCTAACCTTATTTTGCAATTCGTTCATGTTGTTGTACCGGGTTCTGTATATCTGATCTTTTAAATATCCCCAAAGAAAAAAGTCTAAAGGTGAACGATCAGGAGAGCGTGCTGGCCATCGAATTGGTCCATTTGTACCAATCCACTTATCCGCCAAGATGATGTCCAGATGTTGTCCTGCTTAAAGTAAAAATTTTGATTCATTAGGTAGTTGGTGTTATCAAGGAAATCCTCTAGAACGGTATGAATAAATTCCAGATATCTCTCTCCTGTCAATGTACCATTGTAGAACCCTGGGCCAGCGACTATAGAACCAATTAATCCGCACCAGACATTAAAACTAAATCGAACTTGTGCAACTTGTGGACGCATTATTAATAAATTCCCTTGCGACCAGTAGTCTTCATTCTTTTTATTAAACATTCCTATATTGAAGAAATTTCTTTCATCACTCCATAAAATACATTGTGCTCCATTCAAATTTGCATTACAAAAATTAATAAACCATTCACAGAAAGCCAATCTCCTGTTCGAATCTCCTGGTTGTAATGTTTGTGAGGTTCGGTACTTAAATGGGATATAGTTACGCTTTTTTAAAATTCTCTGAACTGACACATAACTTAAACCCAATTCTTTGGTAGCATCTCTAATTGGAAAATTCGCGATGGGCTTCAAAATATGCTAACACTGTAATTTCTACCTTCGCGATGATAATGATATTTTTCTTTGTTCTTTTCTTCTTAAATAAGCAATCGTGTTACCTAAATTGTCTGTAAAGTTTTCCAAAGTAACGTCGATCTGGCTGCTGTCGTAAAGGATATTGTTCTGCATAATATTCGACAGTCCTTATTGAATTTTTGCCGCATACAATGTATGCGTCCAGCATATCGCATTTCTCCAAAAATGAGAAAATACCATGGTGAGATATTATCTAACATTTAGAACTAAATATAACGAAAACTGTTCAAGCTACTAATGATAATAATGTCATAATAACAATTAAAAGTAAAGAACACAACATAAAAATGAAATAACCAAGTTTTTTTAATAATTAAATGTGTAAAAGATTTAAGCTCAGTGCGTTTTTGACAGTTTCAAACAACATACTATTTGTTTTGACTTAAAGTGAAAGAAGCCTACTATAAATTTTACATATCTTTGGCATCAATTAAAAACCACCATAACTTCTTTATTATTCGTTTTAAGACAATATCGTATTAAAACTTTTGCATTACAAATTAAAATATCTTCCATTTCTTTTAACAATATACAGGGTGTTCAATTTAAACAAAATATAAATTTTAAAATCTCTCGGAAATGCGTCATGCAATTCTTTTTTCGTATATTGCATATTTAAAAACACTAATACTTTGCTAATTTACCCATTTTCTAGAATCAATAATAACAGAGATAGCAATGGTGTGCACTTAACTTGAACCATGCGTTTGTTATAGCAAAAAAAAAATATCCAAAAATTTAAAAAAAAACTTACGTGCAGAATAGTTATTGCTGACTCGAAAGTCTTGATCAGCATGATGCCTTTTTCCTCCATACATGCTTCCAATATAAAAATCACCGTTAAGGATAACATAATTACATTAATCGTACGAAAAACGTATATTTTTTTAGGTGTATTGCTTATATTCTCCCCAAATGTCGCATACACTTGCAAAGCGAACTCCAAGATATCTCCTTCAGGCAAATGTGACATGATTAATCTAACATATGCTTTAAGGGAATGCGCAAATAGAACTCTTTGGATTACTTGATTGAAACAGAGAGAATTGTGTGTCTACCTATATGTATAATTAGGTATGTAATTGTACTTGCGAGAAGTATTGGAAAGTTATGTGAAGAGTAGTCAAGTCAATTTTGTGTAATATATAATGAGGGAAATAATTAGTAGGAATGTATGATCTACGGATGTATAAATAACTTTAACTTCCACAGAAAATACGGAGAATATATGCTGTAATTATTAGATACGATTTATAAAATCGGAACCGACCTAATTAAAGTTGTTATTAATTATAAAGCAGTATGTGCAAAGTTTTAGTTCTTCGTTTTAAGTAAAATATTGTACACCAAGACGGAAATAAGAAAGAGTGACATATTATATATGTTAATATATAGAAATGCGAAGGCTTTGAATATTATTTTCTTGATGTAATATAATAATTATTTTTTTTTTCTATTAAAGAATGGCAATTTATAAAACCACTAAACTATCATAAATTAGTTCTTAAAGCTGAAAATCCATTGAAGATGATTTTATCCACTGTTACCCGTAATGTGTCATTTATCTCAACTATTATAATTAAATCATATATTTAACAATCGGGAAATCTCCTATTGCAAAGTGATTCAAACCTTAGTTTGAACATGTATCTGGCAATATACAAAAACTTACGAAGCTTTAACTTGGAAAGGATCATATTTTCCTGTGTGTTGAGAGAGCTGTAGTTTTAAAATCTGATAACTCATCTTAAAGGCATGTCGTCATGTAGTAAACTTTAACGTTTCAAAACCAAGAGATGTCGCTGGGATCAGTAATATAATTTACGACCAAGGCGTGGCCTATTGGTGAGGATAAGCTGCATTCTTAAGAGGGTGTCAATATGTATCGTTTGTCACTCTACCGTCGCAGATGTCTTAGATCAATCGAATAGCTATAGGAAATAAGCACACTTTTTATTTTTATGGTGTGAATGTTAGGCACTTATTTTTGTGTTGGAAATATTTTTTACTGACAAAAAAGAATCAATTTCAAAAGTTTCTCAAGAAGTTCAGTTGTCAATGGGAACATGCCATGCCGTTTGAAATAAGGACTAACTAAAGTTATTTTCGTATAAAATTCAAGTAGTTATAAACTCACGCAGATAGATTTTGATACGAGAACACAGTACTGTCTGCTTTTACAGATCATTGATAAATGTTTATTGCGAGCCTCAACTTCAACATGGTGGGGTTCTGATCCTAAATCATTGCGATATGTTTATAAAGAAGTAATTAAATCCAAATTAGAATTTGGAATCTTTTTATATTTCCCTAAAGCTATGCAGGTATAAATGCCTCTAACAAAATTTTAGGAGTCTTATATGAAGCATATCAATTTTTTTTATATTACTCTCTGGAAGTTTCCAAGAAATTATTAATCAAACCTGGAAGGATTATCTATTATTTTTTTGCGGATGGTTCTGTTTCTAAAGATCATGATAAATCTTCTTTTGGTGTTTATTCTCCACCACTCAACATAAATATTTCGGGAAATATTTCAAACTGTGCTTCTATTTTCACATGTGAGCTACTAGTTATTTGTAAAATTGAAGAATATAGAGTTGAAATTGCGTTAATAATTTCCGATTCAAAAAGTGCCTTATCGGCTCTTCAATATAAGAAGCTTTTTGATTACAACATAGTCTGGGATATTCTTGAGTACCTAACTTTACCAGTTGGAATTGGAAAATATTTATATTCATTTTATTTGGATTCATAGCCATAAGAATGGGTGGAAATCAGATTGTTTCTAATTTTAAATTCAACCATGGTGATTTTAATTATTTCATTCACAAGGAAATTATTCAAGATTGTCAAAGATGATGGAATGACTCTCCCTTTAAGGCCGGCTGATGGTCTAGTGGCTTACACGCTTAGCTATCAGTGACGGTGTTCTCGCACTGCTCTCAGAGTGAGGTTTTCGTAGTTTTCCTCACTCCTTGGCGAATGCTGAGAAACGAACTCATAGCTAGGCCGATGCCCCCTGTAATTGGCGAAAGCTGTTGGGGGATGCCAAGGCCATGAATTATTATCAGATTTAACGGGCAAAATTATTTCCGAATACAAAATTTTGTTAATCTAAAAGTTTGGCATCAAAATTTTCCTTAGATGTCAAGAAGATTTATAGTTACCTTTAATGGATTACGATAGGTCGTTGTGCTGTGGAAGCTCACTTACATAGAATTGGTGTCGTTGAGCCCCCCTTATGTCAGTTACGTCAAGAAATGAATATGATATTGATCACAGATTATTTCAATGGAGAAAATATGAATCGGAGAGAAGAATTTTATTTACTAAATTGACTAGAAGTAATTATTTTCCTCCATATAATATTTCTTCTCTGGTTGCTTCTAATAACTTCAAAATTTATATGTTTCTTTACAATCATATATCCTGTTCTAATAGTGAGGTTTGATTTATATAATTTGATTATATAAAGGCATCTTCAGTTTGTATCTGGTTTAAGAAAAATCCTGAAGCTTTCCTGCGAGGGATAAAAAGACCCTATTTTTTCCTATTAGAGAAGAAGAAGAAGGCAACATTATCGATAACTGCTCTTTTTTCTGATGAGGCTTGGCTCCATCTTTCTGATTATCTAAATAAGCAAAGTATGAGGATGTGGCTGGCAAAAAACCCACACGAATTCGTAGAAACTTCCGCAACAAATAGGCGCCTGGCTAGCAGTTATAAGGAGACGAATTATTGGATTCATAATATTTTTAATTCAACAATGCTGAAAGAAATCGAAACGAATTATTATCAATGAACTTCACGATTACGAACTTACAGAAGGATATTTTCAGCAAGATAATGCACCGGCATACAAATCTCGACAAACAATAGCTTTCTTGGAACAATTTTTCGATGCAAGAATAATAATTTTTCTCCAAGACTTCCGGACTTGACAATTTTAGGTTATTTATTTTTCCATATTTAAGGAATACCTTTTGAAGACTAGACCTCACACAATCGAGAGATTCGCATTGTTATTAGAGTTTCTGTGCCAATATAACCCCACAACTTCTTGTAAATGGTTTTGTGAACATAAACGTAGACATTTGACTGTGTTTCCAAAATAATGAAGAACATTTTCAGCATCATCTTTAGTACTTACTGGTATCTTTTTAACTTATAATGATGATTTTAAATATTTTTTTTTTTCACACATTTTGGTGACATACAAACTGTTAAAGTGGTTGCATGCACTGTGATCAACGATTTAAAAAAAGAAACATGACCTACTCTAATCAGGAAAGTATTTCAAAGCGTGGTATACTAATATGTACGGAAAATCGCAGCACCACGTCATTTTTCAATGGTGTAATTTAATTGCTGCAAACATTTCACCGTTTAATGGTTATATCAATGTACATATAAATATTTATTAAAACTGTTGAAATGACATTTTCAATTCTCTCAGTAGCTTAGCTGTGGTAAAATTTCTGAATAAATAGTTCTATCATCTTATCACAACCTAACATTTTCCGGATTGATGGCATATTTCAAAAGTTTGCCCCCAGGTGACTAGTGCTCACGTGACATGTATCAAAACAAATTTTATGACTGTTAGACATACTGAACCATGCAAAAAAATACGCCAGTCAATTCATATTTATATTTTATTTATAAATTCATCGCTTTTTATGAAACAATTTATATAATAATTTCATCGAAGGAAATACAATATGCCAATAAATTGAAAATGTTGACTGCCCAATCATTCTTGCAGAACGTTCTTCAACAGCAAGTATAAAGAAAATGATTTTCTAAAAACCTGGAATACAATCACAATATAAGTGTTTGAAATGTCTTGAATATGTTCTTGGATATCAGAAAGCCGAAACAAATCTTTTGAACAGTGAACTATCAGCATGATTAGCGATGCAAAACTAAAGACTTGATTTGAGAAGCTTACCGATGCAAACGTATCCATGTTTTGCGGTATGATGCCACCACCTTTTAGAAATTTTGTAATTTGAGAATAAGTTATTATTGTCAACAATTGCTTCTGTCTACTGGATCCTCTTCGTACCAAGTTGACATGTAAATTGCAGTTCCTATGTCTAAAAACTTAGATCACCATAAAATCATTACAACACCAAAAGGGAAAAATGGATATCATATATTATACAGACTCACTTTAGCACTAATTTCTTCAATAGGTATGCTGTAGAAACCGACTTCAATATACAGCATGCTCATATAGATGATCAACTCAACGCCATCTGCTATATTGACAGCTCTGAAATGGAGTGTAAGTTTGGTTGTGTCAAAATTTACAAAACCTTTAGGCTTCCTTTCATCGGAAACTTGTAAAAGTTAAAAAAAGAATATTTTATGCTAAATATACTAACTTTTACCTTGAGCTTAGTATGTAAAGCTGGACGCAAACTGTTCCAAGAGTCGTGAAGTATTGCATCAAAACCACCCAAGAATAAATCTGTTGCATCTGATTGAAGATACTAGAAACCAGAACGAAAATATGTAATATTATTGTTTGACAATTTTCTAAAATATTTCTTTCCCGAAATTAAAATCTAATCTTAACTTAGAATGTTCTGGCTCAAGTCAGACATAGGCAGAAATAACATGATGTTTGGCCACACGTAATTCTGTCATGCAATGGTTTTGGGTAAGCGTTAGAAATTTTCATGTTTTGTTTGTCTTTTATGCGTTAGGAAAAAAAAATCAGAAATACTGAACTTTTCTTTGTAATTTTACTTTTAAACAAGTAAAACTTCTATGGAAATTATCACTACATTAGAAATTTTACTTGTGAGTATTCCAGACTACATGAAAAAATCTTGTAAAAGCTTGCTCACACTTAGAAATTTTACTGTGAATATTCCAGGTTACATGGAAGAACCTTCCCAAAAAAAATTACTTGTTTTAGGACACAAATTGCCCCAAACCGTACAGGAATTTTACCAAAAATTTTTGGATGTGTTGTACATATATTTTAGTGGCAATTGATGATTTGGAGATCTGTTTCAAAGGTGCCTTACAGAACAAATTGCTTGTTTGGATCAAAGTAATAATCAGATATTTGCCATGTATTCTCGAAAGGTTTGTTTGGGTATCCAATAAAGGTTTCCAAAAATCTCGTCAAAATTATCTTTTTTATATTTCACAAATAAAGTATTATATTGGTAGCCAAAATACTTCGCCAAATTTGGAATTGCAATGCTCCAATCGGAAAGCATGCTAAAGTGGTTCCCAAAAGGGATTTTTTTTAAAGAACTATGCATGCATATTCATAGAATATAAGAAGGGTAATCGTTTAGGTTTGAAGTTATATTGCAACTTTAAATAATACCTCGACAGGAACTGATGATACTCTATGCATGTCCTCAAATCATCCCATTCACCAACAGCAGCTTCATGGATCTTACACTTCAGCAAATGCAATTGGACGAAGAGATGGCCACAAATCGCCAAAAATAATGCATCGTGCGCCATTACAGTCGTAGTAACTATTCCTATGCTGTAATATTGCATGAACAGAGCCATCGCCTCCAGAGGAAGGAAAATTATATGGCACGCGAGCATTTAACATGAACTTCTGCTCGGTATTAAAGATCGGTTTCAACCAGTAGAATTCTTGAGAGATTGTGAATATCACCAGCAACATAGTATTCAGAGATTTTATGTGGGAGTGGAGCTTCTTGGCGAATTGGGCCGCTTGTTGGTTCGTTGTTGCTTCTGGGTCCAAGAACTTTGTTCGGGCTTCGATTATAGCCTTAAGACCTATTTTGCCGTACATGAAGGATAGGTATTTAACCAGAATCTAGAGATTGTTGAGATAGAATTGTTATTATGAAATTGGATTGAAAATTTTGTAATTTACAAGCAAGTTGCAAGCTGTGAACTTTTCAACGTTATATCCAAATATGAAGTTTCGCTTAATGTTGTTAATAACATTTATTAATAAAAGAATCTTCTAAACTCGAAAACTAATACTTTACTCTTAGCATAGTTTCATATTTTTGACTTTCTCTCGTATACAATTAATTTTTGGTAGATTTGATGAGTGTTATTTTAGTTTCAAGACATGTAGAGGTAATTTGTAAGAAAAAAGATTTATTAAATTCAAAGACAACAAAAAATTTCATATGCTACGCACTTTCTGCCGGTCACTGTATATATTGAAGGCACAGCCAGAATAGTCAGATTTTGTAGAAATATATTAAAGTATTTCTTTATGGCAAAATCATTTATAATAATTTAAAAGATATTTCTAAAATCAAAATCAACACCATCCGCTTGTAATTGCAAAACTATACTTATTTTTACACAACCTTACAGTTATTAAAAAGAAAATTGCAAGAAAAAAAACTTACATGCAGAATAGTTATTACTGACTCGAAGGTCTTTACCAGCATAATATCTTCCTCCTCAATGCATGCTTCCAATATAAAAACTGCAGTCAATAATAATATAATCACATTAATCGTACGAAAGGCGTATATTTTCTTATTAGTATAGCTTATATTTTCCCCAAATATCGCATATGCTTGTAACGCAAATTCTAATATATCTCCTTCGGGCAAAACTGACATGATTAGTCCGACATATGTATTGAGGGAATGGACAAATAACACTCTCCGAAATACCGAGAAGTTTGACTAATATTAATAGGTGGATACACGCATTATGTATATATCTATCTAACTTACGTATAAATTAGATATAATTGTACTTGTGAGAAGTATCGGAAAGTTATATGTTGGAATAATCGTGTCAACCTTGTCTAATAGAGAGATATATATGAACTCATGAATTACTAAGAATAATTACGAATCCTTTACGATTTATTATAATTTAAAAACAAAATTCAAATTGATCTAACAAAACTTGTCTCTTTTTTTTAAGAAAGCAGAACTATTTATAAGTACCACAAAAAAAATGAATTGAATGAAAGTCTTTATTAAAGATATGGAATGTATTCATAAATATCACTACATTATCGTCAACATTTTATTATCATTGCTGTGTTGAACTACAATATCGTCATATAATTATTTACATATCAAATTTTACAGTCAATTTAGCAGAATTGCTGTAAGCACTTAGGTAAAAATACATTTCTTGAGGGATTTTACCTCACCAGTTATAAATTTGCTGTTTGTGTCATAATCTAATGCATTTAATTCGTAATTTTAACTTTTGCTATGTATAAATACAATTGCACTTTGAAGATGTACAGGGTGTCTCAAGACTGAGCGTTTGATTACTAATATCATTGTTTAAATATATCTAGTTAGTCAACGTCAAATGCATTGTCGGAAAAATAAAGTATTGCTCAGGGAAGTGGTGCACTCTATCGGTGAATGAAAATTGATTTGAAAACACGATAAATACAACAGGTATCTCGGTCAGAGAGAGAGACAGATTTCTGTGTTCTATCTATCAGCGGAAACGACGGAATCCCGTATCGGTGTGATGTGTGATTCACTCGCATTGGTGAGTTGTGTGGCCCGGGAGAAAAGAGAGGGTGGATACACGATGACGCTGTGATGACGCACCTCGCGATAATTCTCGTGTTTGTTTGCATTAGAAGGTTAGTATTCTGGGGTATTCTGTTATAATCAAAGCAAGGAGGTCTGCGTTTGGAGTGAACACAGGCACATACGGGTGTCGATAGAAAGTCACCCGATTGCCCGTATGAATCCTCTAGTTGTTTAGACCGAGCAAAAAAAAAAACACACCCATGTATAAAATATTTTCTGATTATTATATAATCATAAACATAAGTAAATTGAGTTAACAAAATAACTTATTAATTTAAAAACTAAGAAAACTAAAAATTGAGAAGTAGTTTTATGTAATGTTTTTTTTTCCTTGGCAAATTTACGTCCTTCAGATTTAACTCTCTTTTCAGTGATTTTTTTTGCTTTAAGTTTAAATATTTATTTTTTTTTTTAAAATCTTAAATTAGAAAATGTTTCAATTAATGTTTTGTCAATAAGAACCTGCAATATGTATATACGGCGAATATTGCAAAGATTGCAAGCTTTTTACAGTAAGAAATAACAAATTAATGTATTTCTGCTAATAACAGTAATGATTAAGAGGATTTTTCCCAATATTTTGTAAATAAAAATTAAACATATTATTAAAATAAAATTATCTTATATAAATGCATTACTTTATTTATTAAAAAAAATATTTATCGGATACATTAAATTAGAAATATTAAATTTTGGCAAGATACAAAATATTATTACGTATACAGGGTGTAACAGATATAAGAGTAAATAAAATAAGACACCATAGTTGTAATCATCTACTATCGAAGAATCTTAATGCACACAGGGCCTAATCTGCAACCATTAACGAGAGAAAAAAAAATAATTATAAATACTTTGAGGTGATAGAACGTAATTAATGCAGTCTAATCATCTAGCAGGCCTTTAACGTTACATTTTCTTGCATCAGGTCCGGATTAAATGATTTTTGGGGCCCAATTCTAATTTTCTTTAATGATAAAAATCAGTGTTTGACGACTTTGCACTTTATGTGTCGTATAGTTAATACCAAACGAAACTTTACTCTCATTATTGTTACATCCTGTATACAAGCATCGACATTATCGCTAAAATATATTTTTTATTTCGTATGGGAATAGATTCAGCATGTCTAACAGACCTAAAATTTATTCTGACACATGTCACGTGATGATTAGTATGGGGGAAAATTTAAAAAGTAGGCCATGAATTGACGAAAGTGGAGTTAGACGGCAAGATACCCCAGAAAATTATTTGAGAAAGTTGCTCAATATTTATTATCTTGATCGCGTATATTTTTTTTTTGTAAATATATTCAAAAGCATTGCTTTTAAGCGTCAATTAATCAGATTGAATACTCTGGTATTTACGTCAGTTGAGCTACTAAGAGTGAAAAAAAGGGAAATGGATAACTTATTTAAAAAATATTTCAATAAAAGTTGTCTTTTAAACATGTTTACAAAAATTTGGTAACATGGCCTCAAAATATTGCATTCAGAGCAACTTTTTTGAGTATTGTTATCTAATCTCACTTTTTTTTTCCGGTTCATGGTATGCTTCTTAAAATTTTCGCCATAATAATTAGTCACGTGTAGAAATAAATTTTGGAATCCTTAGATATACTAAACCTATCCACGCAAAAATGTTTCATATGTTGCATCGGATATACAGATAACTGCATCTATGTTACATTTAAAAATTCCTAACATCGTTTTTTTTATGAAATACGCCATATAATCATTTTGCCCAGAGAAACACCATATGCCAATAAATCGAAAATCATTCTTGTAGAAGATTCTTCAATAGCAAGTATAAAGAAAACGACTTTCTAAAGACCTGGAATATAATTATGATATAAGTGTTCAAAATGTCTTGATGTCAGCATGGAATATTGAAAGGGCAAAATAAATCTTTTGAACTGATTTCACCAACATGAGTAGCGACCCAAATAAAAGAAAAATTGATTTGAAACACTTACAGATCCAAAGGTATCCATGTTTTGCGGTATAATGCCACCTCCCTTTAGAGATTTCGTAACTTGAGAATAAGTTATTATGGTCAACAACTGCTTTCGTCTAACTGGATCTTGTTCGTACCAGGTTGACATGTAAACTGTCTTTCCTAGGTCTAAAAACTTCGATCACAATAAAATTATTATAATTCTAATAAAGGACCTTAAAAAATTATAGTCTAAAAATATATTCTACAATCTTTAAGACTCACTTTAGCACTAATTTCCTCAATAGGTACGCTGTAGAAACCGACTTCACAATACATCGTGCTCATATAGACGACCAACTCAAAGCCATCTGCTATGTTTACAGCTCTGAAATGGAAGATACTTTTGAGTGGAGTCATAATTAAATCTGCAAAATTCTGAGACATTTATTATTTGAAAATTATAAGAGTAAACCGGGTTTTATGCAAACTTAGGCTAACCTTGTGCTTAGGATGTAAAGCTGGACGCAAGCCGTTCCAAGGGTCATGAAGTACTGCATCATGACCACCCATGAATATATCCGTTGCATTTGAATGAATACACTAAAAAGGCAAGCAAAAGTATATAACGTTAATAACAATCTGCTGAAATATTTTCTTTTAACGAAAGCAAAAAATACATGCAACTCCATTGTTTGTGATGAATTAGGACCATATTCTTGGAAATGTGCGTTTTTATTATGCAAAAAAAAACATAAAACAAACTATTATATTAAATGATCGAATTGAAACATTTGAATGACTTAAACTTAAGATTTAAAAATACATTTTCTTAAATTTAATCGCTTTATCTTCATTTTTAAATTTCACTTACTAATATTTAAATAAATTATGTTTCTTCAATTTTTATTTATCTTATGTTTGAGAATTTCAACGTCAAAAGCGTTTAATTCGTGTCTGTTCATGTTTTCCTCCAGACTATGTTTAAAATGTGTGTTTTGACATTTCTCTTCTTTCTGACATTTTCAGTCATTTCATTTAATTTTTTTTTTTTCAAAACTTTCACACTTTTTCGTATTTAAAACTTTTAATTAGCATTTTCCTGTTCTCACGATGGTATTATTAACTCGAAGAAGTTGGAAAATAACATGAGTGTTCCACAGGGTTCCATTATGGGCCCCATTCTTTTTTTAATGATCTAGACCTTTACTTTAATACAACACTATTCATATTGAATGGTGATTTTGCTTCTTTTAAAAGTAGCAATAGGGCTCAAGCTCTGAAAGCCAATATCACAGCTTGCAGCAGAGGCATTTTTTTTATTACAGATAGACATATGGTAACTTTTAGATAATAAATATATTATTATAATCTTTTGTCGACTTACCAGCCTATCTGCCTAATAATGGTGTTGATATTTCACTCTGTGATTTTTATTTTCGGGTGATTGACAGTCTTGATAATGGCTTAAATGTTACAGGTGTTTTTTATTGACTATTCATGCGCCTTTGATACTGTTGACCACTCCATAATTCTCGATAAACTTTATAGATACGGTATTCGTAGAATTTCTTTTAACTTTTTAAAATCATATCTTTCGAATGTTAAAATAGGTAGCTCAGTAACTAGTGATATCAGTAATTTAATCTAAGGGGTGCCTTAGGGATCAGTTTTGGAGCCACTTTTGTTTGTCATTTCCTTAACGATCTTTGTTTTTATTTTAGTAACTACAATATTTAATACACATTTATGTATTTATGTGGATGATACCACTATTATTATTATTGAAAAAGATTCAAAACCATAAAATCAATAATGTTTATCAAAAGGTTAAAATTTGGTTTGACCAAATAAATGTTTAAAACAAAAACATTATATAAGAATTTTTAATTTTTGTGACTACACCTTTTCCTTTTTTTTGTCTTATTTTTGTAGACATGCATTTTTTATATATAATTTTTTATTCAGTGAGGTCGTAAATGGTCCCCTCCCCTCCCCCCTGATAACTTTTGAATGGTATGAGATAGAGCAATGAAACAAAAACCAAGTGAAATTAGAGATAATTTGTGATTTTTTGCCTATAGAGATACGCACATGGCTTCTGATGTAAAATAGAGGGCGTAGCTATCTTTAAATTTTAAATAGGAAGTAATTTCATTTAGAAGCTCATTTGGAAGATATTTCTATTACTTTTATGGCATGCAAACAGTTTTAACGATTTTCGAAATTTTTACCAAACTTATCCAAGATTAATAATTGGAGTACTTACGTTACTTTTTCGATAGCCCTCGTATAAATATTGTGGTTTTATGTGACTTAGGAAGCGATTGCTGTAAAATATGACATATTTTACAATATGACGTTTTTCCAAAATTTAGCAAAAGTGTCTTATCTGTCTGTCAGTGTATGTGTCATGTATGTGGGTGTCTATGTTAGGGATTACTGTAATTACAGGTTTTGTACACTATATCCAAAAAAGCGAATAGCGAGGGTATCGAAAAAGTAAGTAAGTAACTACCAATTTTAATTGAATAAGTTGGTAAAAATTCGAAAATCGTAAAACTGTTTGCATTACCATAAAAGTAATAGAAATATCTTCCAAATGAGCTTCCTAAATGAAATTACTTTCCTATTTAAAAATTTAAGATAGCTACACCCTCTATTTTACATCAGAAGCCATGTGCGTATCTCTATAGGCAAAAAATCACAAATTATCTCTAATTTCACTTGGTTTTTGTTTCATTGCTCAATCTCATACCATTCAAAAGTATCAGGGGGGGGGGGGCATTTACGACATCACTGTATATACATACATAATAATATTTGACGACATTTGTATTTTGCCGTATTTGTTTAGTGTTTCACACGTAATTTTTTTTTTGCAGCACAAATAAATTTTTCTATCTATATAAAGTGGTGTTATTTTTCTTCCTGGAAATTAAAAGTGGAATAATATACAGGGCGTTCTATTTAAAATAACGGAGTAAGTATGCGTTTTCCTACTTTTGGAACACGCTGTATAGTGAAAAATATGGTGTTTTTTTAGTTTAGTTAGTATAGTTTAGTTGTGCAGCATTGAATTGTGTAAACTTTTTGTATAAGAGACATTTTCCTAAAATCAAAAATTGACCCAGGTTTCGATGGAATAACCTGTACTTAGATAAACGTCTTTTAAAACCTGAGGATGGTTAGTTTATAAATCGAAACATGTCGTTTTAAAAAGATTTTTAAATAAACAGGACTGAGATGAACAAAGCCTTCTTTTTCCGCATTCAAGCAGATAATATGAATACATTAAATGTGTTGCTGTTGCGTAATGTATCAATTTAGACTAATTAATTATTTGAACTGCAATATTGGTAATAATTAAAAACCAAACTAATTTGGATTTTCAAGATCCGGTCAATGCTACTGACATGTCAATATGATCCAAAAGCTCTTACAAGACATGCCAATACTAGCATGCTCCATCTGTACTCAGACATTTAAAATACATCGAAGAATCTTACCTCGACAAAAACTGCTGATACTGAATACATTTCCTCAAATCCTCCCATCTTCCTATTGCTGCTTCGCCAATTTTCCACTTCAAAAAACGTAATTGTATCATCATATGCACGCAAATCGAAAGATACAAAGCGTCGTGCGTCATCACAACTGCGATTGCCATGCACAGAGAGTGAAATTGCATTAACAAGACGAGGGTATGCAGGATCAATGAATCGTGCCTGATCCAGACGTTCAGCGGAAAAACGTCACCCTTATTGAAGAAGGGTTTCAAGATGTGGAACTCCAACGAGATCATCATGACGATTAGTAAAAGACGTTGCATTTTTTTCGTGGATGTGAGAAGATTATTCGAGTAGGAAACGGCTTTATGATTTATATCCTCAGCTTGCCAGAATTCAATCTGGCTTTGATAATTGATTTGAGTCCTTCTTTTCCGCACATGAAAGCAATATATTTGGTTATGATCTGGAATAAAACCAAGTTTTTTTATCGTTTTTATAATTATTATAGGATCAATCACAAATTACTAGAGACCGGATTATATGCAAAGAAAAACTGGAATATATGCCCATATATATGCATCGATTTTTGAGAAAATATGCATAAATCTGGGGAATATATGCAAAGAAATTGCGACAATATGCGAAATTTTTACATAAAATAAATAAGAGCAGAAATTTAAACATTCACTTTATTGCTCAAAATTTTTTCACAACATATTTCTAAAACAATTTATAATTAAATGTTTTTTCAAAATTGTGTAAAAGAAAGTTTTGTCTTCTATCAGAATACATATGTTTCGAAATAGAATACCTTCTTTCAGCATCCACAGATGTAATTGGTGCATTTTTTTTTAACTTTGCAATACATTCTAAACTAAAATTAAAGTCGAAATCGTTTACTGTTTCACCTTCCAAAATTTTCTTAACTTTCTTCAATTTCAAATACCCCGCATTTTTATTTATCACTTTTTAAATTTATCGTATATAAGAATTACCTATTGTACCCTAACCTTCTTACATAGCATATCAAATTCGTCTACTATTTCGACTGATTCCGAGAGCGACATACCTTGCGTTCTAGTTTACGAATGGAACTTGAAACAAAGCTATATTTGACTTAATATACAAAGGGTTTTTGTTAGCAATTTGTTGATGTTACTATCTTTTTACAGTTTTCTAGAGCAATGCAGTCAGCAGTGATATCAAGAATTACATTTTTTATTCCTTCAAAATTATCGGCGAAGAAAATTGCAGCCTCTAACCATGCACCCCATCTCGTAATAATCGGTTCAGGAGGCAACTTAACACCGGGAGTGCTCTTTATAAATTAGATTCGTAAAGGTGCTTTTAAAAATACTTTTTTGACATTGCTAATTAAATCATTAATCAAAGGGAATTGATTCCTAATGTCTTCGGCTACACGATTGTACCCACGAGCTAAACAAGTGGTATGAATAATGTTATTATAAAAAAATGTTAAATTTTGCGCGGCTTTTATCATGTATGGTGCAGCGTCGGACAACATTAGTAAAATTTTTTCACAAGGTATACTTCCAGGTAAAAAGAAATTTGATAAACCTTCTTGAACGAATTGAGCAATTGTCACATTATTTGTTTTTTGAAGTTCTTTACAATAAGCTAAATATGATTTACCTTCATGCAGAATTCCTATTAACAAATGGGCAATATAACAGCAACACTTATCCGTACTCTCATCTACCATGGTGTAAATAAAATTATTCCCTACCAATTGTTGAATTGATATGACATAATTTTTTCGTAAGGTACTTTCGTCAGGTGTATTATGTTTGCAATATTTTTGCAGAAATGATTTCAAATTAACATTGTTTAATCTTGCTAATGGTATGGTAGACGAAATTAATGCGTTACACAGATCCGTATTATATTCTTCTTGTTCTGAGTTTCGTGAAGTTGATGCTGCACATTGACGTATAGATTTCTGCACACATGCGGATCGCTTTAGTTTTTCACATTTTCCAATATGTGATGGAGTTTTAGCGTGTTGATCAATCAGTTATTTTCTCTCAGAAGACACCTACAACAACAATTGTCATTTTTATATCAAAATTTAAGAATTTAAAAACAATTATAAAGCTTTTAGTAAAATTAAACTTACCAATTTACTGCAGACTCGACAAAATATTTTGTCGCCATCCTTTACCAGTTCAGGATATGGCTTAATCCATAAAGAAATTTTGTTCGCTATACTCATTGTTTGAATGCACAGTATTTAAAAACGTAACACAATTACATGCTATTTCGCTCAAAGATATTCAATGAATGAATGAGTTTATTTGGGAATTAATAATAATAAAACGTATTTAGCACATCCCTTCTGCTAGGCGAAATTAAACATGTGCAGTTCTTGGAAAGAAGTATTAGAGAAACCAATTTAAAAGATTTATCGTTCTGAGAATTGTCGGTTGTCGATCTACATTAGGAATTACTAGTAATTTTTACTAATAGAAAGGATAATAAAAATCTTAAATATGCAATATATGCAACTTTTGTAAAAATATGCATAGAAATGCCTAAATATGCAATATATGCAATCACTAATTAGCGCTAATTAACTTCAATTAGTGTAATATGTATACACATAGATTATAATTAAATATATGCAAAAAATAAAATATATGCACTTTGCATATAATCCGGTCTCTACAAATTACAAATTGAACCACATCTAAATTATATTGCACGCGCTAAAAGCAACATTTTTTTTTTAAAAACTTACATGCAAGATAGTGATTCCAGACTCCAAACTCTTAACCAACATTACTCCATCTTCCTTAAGACACCTTTCAACCACGAAAAACAATACCGATATTAACACTAATATATTAAAAACTCGCAAGGCGTATAGCTTTTTAGGGGTACGTTCAATATTCTCTCCGATCATGCGATAGAATTGCAATGCGAATTGTAATATATCCCCTTCAGGTAGAGATGACATCGCTTTGAGATTGTACAGAAAGGAATTATAGAACGAATGGCAAGTTTTAAGTATACCGGAGTGTCTTACGAACTGCTATAAAGTTCTATACGATAAGGAATGAATGTATATATCTAAATAGAGTAATTAATTATAATTGTAGTTGTTAGAAATACGTATCAAGTTGCATTATGAGTTTTTTCTTTCTTAGTAAGGTAGTAATTATTTTTCCCTTTGTCTTTTTTTTCATACGTATAGTTATGCAAAAAAAATCGTTAATACAGAAGAGGAAAGGTAACTTTCAGGGCATAAAATGTCTTTGTTTTATTAATAATGGTATGAAAGCATACTAATAAGTACATACATAAAATATGATATGGTTTTTATTAAAAACATCTACAATATAAAAAATGCATAGAAGCTCACTTTTTTTTCTTCTATTTATACGTTGATACAACACAAGATACAATGAATAATGACAATATTTAACTGCAAGGGAATTCCTATTTATAACTACAACGATTCAATTTTAAATTTGGAGCCATTTCGTCAAATCGTCATTCTGTACAACAGACAAACTACTTCTGTAATGCAATAATAATATTAATATGCTTCATTACATCAGATCCTTCAAGACTAAGTACAAAGAAACCGACTTTCTAACAACCTATTTTTAAATAAAAATAATAAGTAAAACATTTTTTTTAGTATATACAGTGATTTCGAAAAATCTGAGAATATTCGAATAACAGGGTAATTAATGCCTTTTTTATTTTGAAAGAAAATTTGCTAAAACATGTTAAAATCGTAGAGACAATTATTATTATATTTTATATCAGTAGTAGGTAGGTTGCCAAGCTGGCTGTACATGTTATCCCTTCTAAATCAATAATTTGTATATTACTAGACTTTCACTTGATTAAATATTAAATTTATAGTCTAATTTTAATTATTAGACGTACCAAATGCTTTATTATTAAATAAAACAGTGTAAATATCAATAATATGCACAATTTATGATAGGCAACCATATCAAAAAAGTATAAAAACTCTTACCCAAGGTGAGTATACTTATTTGGAATCTTTAAATCAAATATCAACTACTAACTAGTATGTTTTGGATCCTTAAATTCTCAAAATAACTTTTAAATCTCCCGCCATCATAAGATAAACCCACCAACCATGTTTACCAACCTGCACGTGATAAAATTTCAATTTCAACTGTCATTTACAAATATGAAAAGTAACCTCAAAGTTTTCGAAATGTTAAATACTTATTTACACAAAAATTTAAACATTACTCGAACAAAATAGCTCAAATATCAGCTTGCATACACCCAAAAGTACTTCAGAATCGAGTTTCCTCGCAGTGACAAACCAAAAATATTACATGAAAGGATCCACACCAAAAATAGAACGCCAGGAAAGGGAAAGACATGTATGATTTCACGTGAAAAAAGGTACCAAGATATGTTAATATAGTAAATTTCTTCTAATGTTGAAAAATCTTGACATTTTTTCTGTACATACAATACATCGATTTACAAGGAAAATCCCCTTCGATGTCGGATATATTACAGAAATATGATTTAATTAATTTTATTTGACGAAAAATAAAACAGTTTTTTAAGCAAGGTTTTTATCAAGAACCATCTTGTCTCCATGGATCTCAACTCATTTATTTAGTATGAACTACATTGTGTCTCCATCCGTTTGAAGTAGTGTCTATATTGAAATCATATAGTTACCAGACGATAAATTTATACATCTAATTACCATGACTACATTGCAAATTGATTAACACCAAATATATACTGGACATCCTACGTATGCATCAGAACAATATCTACTACACAGCTTGTTCTTTACAGGTAGGGTCAATGTTAGTGGTTGACTATAATCGAGGTGTGTTATCGGATCATCCCTTCGTCAGTTGTATGAGAGCCGCATTAGAAAGCCCTCGATATTTGTGCATTGATCTTTTTTTATATTCATTGCTTCTTGTTTGCTTTCGGTAATTAATCGTTTTTATTCAGAATAAGTAAATATTTCAACTATTTTTAATTGCATTGCTGTTTATAGCTGTTCTTCTGTTATTATTTTTATTTGTAATAATAGCTATATTCTTGCTCGAAGAAAACAAATTCGTAGTTAGTAAAACATTATCATCGTCGTCAGTCTGTCTGGAAAATTACTTTCTTTCCAAGTAACAAATTGAAATGCTTCCTTGTTTGTACCCACATCGTCATAAAAATACCCTAATACCACAAAATGAGGAAAGGGATATTTTAATTTACTCTGCAGTAGAAGAAACGTCACGTACAGGCGTCCTCAGCGCTCCTACGAGTGTATAAACCCACTTTCATCGCGAGCCATCTGGTGAGACTGATGTCCTTGAACTATGACATTGCCAGCTTTGTGCTACATACGTTCGGGTAAGAGTTTGGCACGTGGCTCCTAGGGACTGCACAAACTGAACTCTTTTTCACTTAGTAGGTGATTGTACGTAAAGCTTGAGATGTGATAAGAGTGGGTTTATACACTCTGAGGAGTGCTGATGATAGCGAGAACCTCGAATCCGTTTCTAGTGTTATTCTCCTTTCATTCCTCTTGCTAGTATGGTGATTCTATCGGTTCATTATATTTAATGTTACACAAGATGTCATGAAAAACTCCATTGCTTTCATGGCAATCTAGAGTTTTCACTTATACTGTTTAATTGATTTAAACTCGAATAATTGTAAAACGGCTTATTCAAATATCAACATTATACGTATATTCGAAAAAGGACTTTTATACTATCTAATAATACACAAAATGTTGTATTTAAAAAAAAAAATGCAAGTTGTATTCATTTGCCTACCAATTTATGAAATAATATCTACTTTGAAAATTGTGAAAGATAATAGAGCAAAAATACTATTAGTTTTGTATTTAAAGTGTATATCTTAAATAATACAGCCTGTAGGTAGGGGTCAAAATATAAACGGACACCTGTACATCTAGCAAAAAAATTGCGGAATAGTTAAATGCACAATACGGTCTACAGAGTTTTAAAGAAAAATGAATATCGATCCTATAAGTTGAATAAAGCGAATGAAATATTTCCTAATTACAAACATGGACAGATTCGACTTTTGTGATCGGAATTTGCATCATGACGAAATGTTTGTTTGTATTGACGAATCCTCTTTCGTTTTGCATGGGCGTCACAATCTCTCTATTACATGCTATTGGTCTAAAGAAAATCAAAGCATAACATCCCCAAAAATTAAATGTGTGAGCAAGGTCTTTTGGAAAATCACACACAAAACTGGCCTCTTTCTAATTGAAGGAAATTTAAATGCAGGGAGATATTTATATCTTTTTTATAAAACACAGTATTACCTTACATAGAAAACCTTCAAAATACCGTAATGCATAATGTTTGGTTTCAGCAAGATGGTTGTCCAGCTCATGATCCAGTTATCGTACGAAGGTACCTGCAGGAAAGCTTTGATAATCAGCTGATCTCTGAGTGGAGTGCCATTCACTGGTTTCCTACGTCACTCGATCTAGCCCAAAATGTTTTTTTCTTATGGGGTTATGTTAAGTTTTCAATTTATGGCTTTGGAAATGAAAGAGCTCATCCTATTGAAGAGTTACGTCAAAAGACTATAGATTAGATGCGAAACATATCAGCCAAAACGTTATTCAATGCCCGTAAAAATTTTGTCGATAGGTTAGGGTATTGTGCATTTCAGTTTGCAGATTGTTTTTAGAATTTATTATTTTAAGTTAAAGATGTACGATTCAATGTAAACAATTCTTGAGTCATGTGTTATCCTATGAAAAGCCAAAAATATCAAATGTCAAATGTCAAACTACCAACTTCAAATCAATGATGACATCAGAAAAACATTATTTATTACCTTGTTATTTGAGTATACCCAGATCTTTCGCATGAAATACTTACGGACCCGAAAGTATCTACATTAACATTTATGATTCCCCCAGCTTTCAAATATTTTGGAACTTGGGCATTCACCATTATTGTAAGTAGCTTCCTTCTGTTTACCGGATCATTTTTATACCAGTTGGACATGTAGATGGCGTTTGAGATATCTGAAAACTTTGAACCAATTTTTGCTTTCTTCGTTCGAAAATTTAAAATAATTTCGGACAAAACAAAATATCACTAATACAAAGAAAGAAATTGAATAATTATCTACATGTGCTTTTATTTAAATAGGTCAAAGTTGTCCAAGATTTCTAGAGTAAAATTAAATTTTACTTATTCTAGTGTAAATACATTGGTATGGATTAGTTAGTAGACAATCATATTGGCCAGACAAATGGGCAGTATAAAGTATATTCTCCCAAAAAAAGATAACGCCTTTACTTGAGGAAATATGATTGGAAATATTATGAAACCACAAACTTTGCATTTCTAACATAAATATCTATGAATTTACCTCAAAATTTATCACCTCAACAGGAATGGTATAATATCCAAATTGACTATAAGTAGATCCCAGATAAAGAATTAGTTCTGCTGTGTCTGCCAAGTTGATCTTTCTAAAATTAATGAACGAAATAACATTTTACTTCCAAAAAATTTATGGAAACATTTAATGCTAATTCCAAAATGTTGATATTTGCTTACCCAGTGCTTAAAATATAGAGCTGAATGCAAGCCATTATTAAGGTCATCATATATTGCACTAGTAGCAATTTCGAATAAGTTGATTGGGTAATTTTGAAAGCCCTGAAAATATGCAGATGTAGTTTTATAGAAACTTTTTCTCTTCAGATAATTTAAATTGCAAGTTAAGATTTTAAAAGGATTGTCCAAAGAATTCTGGAATTATGACAGGTTGCCAAAATATCTTTTTGGGGAGTCTCATTTATAAGAAGGAATTTTAGAAACAGTATTATCTAAAGTTTTTTCTGATATACAGGATTTCCCAAGGAAGTGGCTGGCTGGAAATTTTCAGACTAAATGAAAACAAAGTTCATTTAAATCAGCTTTAATGTTTTAACCTTTTTCCTTTCAGAGAATTTCTTTAAGCTGCAAGTTAAATCACCTTAAGGGGTTTTCAAACCAAGAGAAGGTAAGAACTTTTACCAACATTCTTACATATAGCTTATACCCAAGTATATTTCAGGCGGAAATACACGCTATTGGAAGATGTGTTCAGTTCAATATGGATAGAAATTATCGGAAGCAGGAGAGTATCATCATGTCTGATAGTCAAGCAGCCATCAAGGCGCTGAGCTCATTTAAAATCAGTTCCAAGATGGTCTGGGAATGCCTAGGGAAATTAAATGAGCTAGGTAAAAGAAATAAAGTAACCCTCCTGTGGGTTCCGGGTCACACAGGAGTGGAAGGAAACGAAATAACGGATAACCTCGCAAAAAAAGGGACTGGAATGCCTTTTGTAGGGCCTGAACCCTTTTGCGGGTTAAGTAGCAGTACAATACTGAAAAAACTAAAAATAGAAATGGAGCAGAGAAAATCCAGTTACTGGAAAAATCTCCAGGGAATGAGGCAAAGTAAAATTCTTCTGGGAACTTATAACCAGAAGAGGTTTACAGAATGCATCAACCTGAGTAAGAACAATGTTCACATATTAACACGAATACTTTCAGGCCATTGTAGACTGAACGGACACCTGAGTGAGCTTGGATTGGAAAAAGATCCTGAATGCAGATTTTGTGGTGAACAGGATGAAACACCCATCCACCTCCTCTCAAACTGCGTAGCACTGTGCAACTCGAGGGCATTCATCTGGGAGTATGTGAAATCGAAGAGGGAGACTTACCTAGACTGGGGCCCTCTGACATCCTACACTTTCTGAAAGGAATAGGATTGGAAGGCCAGGTGTAAAGCAGCAAGAATAGAGGCCACAATAGATCTTTTAGGTCGCAGTGTAACACCACCCTTCTATTTACATACATACCATAACTTGCTTTAAATTTAGTAATTCTGATTGCAAGAAATAAAGTTGAACAAATTATTCCGTATTCTGTGTAACACTTTTAACGTCACTAAATATATCTTTCTTGAGAATTTATATGAAGGAATTTTGGAACAATTTGAGATTACATTATTATTTAAAGTTTCTAACCAGAAGTTTTAGGGCTAAACGAAAACAAAGTTTATTTGAGGCAACTTTATTTATATTTTGTGTTGTGTAAAAACTTTTTCTTTCTTAAAATTGCAAATTAAGGTTTACAAGGGAGTTCAATAAAGAAATTCGAAAATGATGACAAGTTGGAAAAATATGTATCTAGAAAATTTAAATATTTTGAGATTAAAGTTTTTTATGACATTCAGAGTTTTCCAAGGAAGTAGCTAGTTGGAAAATTTCGGGCTAAAAGACAACAAAGTTGATTTAAATCAACTTTAAGTCTTGTCTTTCAGAGAATGTCTTTAAACTGCAAATTAAGATTTCTTAAGGGATTTTTAAAGAAATTCAAAAAGTATGATATGTTGCCAAAATATGATTATGGAGAATTTATATGAAGGAGTTTTGGAAATATCTTGAGATTACATTATTATTTAAATATTACAAGCTCAGTGATGTTAGTGCAAGCAATACTTCTTTAAGTAATTCATATGTTTTTATATGTACTGGAATAGATGAAAAATCTCATTTATGGAGAACTTCATTTTAAACTATAATCTGAATAAGATTTTAAAATTAAATCAACAGCATTTGGATGAACGTTTAACATCTCCAAAAACTGCCATAAAAGTAAATGAATTTTTGACACTTTCGATTAACTTACAACTATAATATAATCTTACCTCAGCAATAATTGATGATGTTCTATGCACAATCTAAGTTCTTCCACATCATTGCTTACCATCGTACCAAATTTATATTTCAACAAGCGCAGTTGTGTAATCAAATGGATACATGTAGCAAAATATATCGTGTCGTAAGATATTACGATAGGGACTACCAAACATAGACAATAATATTGCATGAATAGCACTGCCACATGGAAAATTATGGAATCTGATGGTACATTAGTGTTAAATGGGAAAACATCCCGGTTATCAAAAAACGGTTTTAACATGTAATAGGATCCGGATAGTAGAACTGCTATTAATAAGCCGTATTGAACGGCTTTCGTCAGCCAAAAAATCTTATTACAGCGTCTAACTTCTATTTCGCTTACATCGATGGGTTTCCAGAATTTCAAACTGTTTTTAATAACAGTATAAATACCATCTCTTCCATGCATAAACGCCAAGTATTTAGATAAAATCTAAAAACGATAGATTCCCAAAAAAATGACAAGATTTATCCCTCAGGGAAACTCACATGTATTATAGTGATTGCTCCTTCGATAGTTTTAACAAACGATAGACCTTCCACTTTGCCATAGTTGTTAAGTATAAGAATTAGAGTCGTAGTTAGGATTGTTGTGTTAAGAGTACGAGAAATGTAAGTAGTTTTCGGTGTATGAGTTATATTTTCACCAAGAGCGCTGATGAGTTGCAAACCGTATTGTAGGATATCATCTTCGGATAATAATTTCGACATGGTTCCTGTTGAACACGCACCGGATTAATGATGACTTGCTAGCAAGATTGGGGCATGCAGCTGGTCTATAGAAGCACGCGTCAAATAATGTATGGGATAATAACTGCAATCGGGAAGTATAGTAGAAGTGGTTAAAGTTGAATAGGAAAGTTTTATTATGGATTATGTACGATACAATTGCAGAATAATGATGGGAAGGTTTAAAACAGTCATGGAATTTGTTTAGTTTATTTTATTAAATACTTGCGTATAATAATAATGAACGGGAGTAACATAAAAATTTATTTGAAGTTACAAATATTATGCTAAAGGCTTATAAGTGCATTAATATATTGTTGGAACTATGTATTTCTTATAAGAGAACTGTAAATCACGGATTCTAATGAAACTTCGCCATTTTGTAGAGCCCATAGAGTGTTACTCAAGGATATTTCTGTTGCAGCGGAACTTTAATTTTACGGGGTGCAATCTGACTTTGAAATCTACCCGAAATTTTGTTTATGCAAAATAACTTTTAAACAATGAGATTTGGAAAAAAGCTTGAGGAGTTTTTCGGTTGATATAGCTGTGTATACAACAAAATGGCGACATTTTTGAACATATAACTTTCCCTCTTGTATTTACTTATAAGATAAATTTTACTGGTGCCAAGAATGTGTTGGCTGCTACTCACTAAGTAGTATTGTTTATAAAATAGTTATAATTTTGAATTTGTTTTTCAATTTAAAGTTTTGTTTTAATTGTTAATTAATTATTATTGCCGGTTAATATTCGACATTAATAATATTATTTTTTTAACTTTTTATTAAATTTTATGCACCAACTTTATGCATACATTTTACTGACATTTTTTAAAAAAAACAATCCAATTACAATAAGTGTTGCACTAAACCCCAACAAGTATGGTGTAAAAATATACAGGATGTTCCATTTAACATGTTCGAGAAAAATTGCATTCTGCGTTATGGAATATCCTGTATAAAGGAATCAAAATATCGTTAAACGGTCTAGGATGATTGAAAACTGAAATAATAGAATAAGTTTTGATTAGCATTTAAAAAAATTATATTTCAAAATGGCGGAGTTGTGCGTGGTTAAATTTGGGTCTTTTTTCCAATAAAACAGTAAATTGCTAAACAAATGACGATGAAAACCATTAAATACCTCTTTTTGGATGGTCTATCCACATATTCAACAAAATACAGGGTGTTCCATTAAAAAAGGGCAACTTTGATGTGTATCCAAAAAACGGAACACTCTGTATAATTCAAAATATTTTTAAGACATATAGTCAGCTACGATCTATGATAATCAATGAATATTTTTTTGAAAATACTCCTAGTTTATGAGCAATCTTCCGTCCTCGCACCATTGGGACACCTGCTACAGAAATCTGAAATATTTTATTATATATTTATCTTATATGTTACCTCTTACATATAAAAGTTATTTGATAAAGTATCCAGAACAAGTTGAACTAAGTGGGCATATTTTGATCTCTATTTTATCAAATTCTTCAGCACCAGATACAAAGAAAACGATTTTCTAAAAACCTGTTTAAAATCAAATCTTCCATCAAAGCATTCCATTTTCAAAGTATGAGCCAGACTTACCGACCCGAAGGAATCCATATTGATCTGAATCAAACCACCACCATTTAGATATTTGGGCACCTGAGCATTGGTCATCACGATGAGCAAAATCCTCTTCGTCCTAGGATCTTCTTCGTACCAGTTAGACATGTAAATAACTCTGGCCAAATCAACAAACTGATAAGGCAAGCAAGGAATTAATATCAAACGACATAAATTGCTTTAATTTTACTCACTTCCCCGCTTATAACTTCGATTGGAACACTGTAATATCCAAACTCGCTGTACATCGTCGTTAAATAAAGGATTAGTTCTATAGTATCAGCTAGCTTGATCGTTCTAATTGAATGGAGGTGCAAATGTAAGTCGAATAGGAGAAATGGAGTTGTAGGTCTTACCGAGTGCTAAGGATGTATAATTGGATACAAGCCATTCCAAGGGACAAGAAGTATTGTAGCAGCAGAATTCCGGAATAGATCTCTTGCATTCTTCCAAAGATGCTAAAGAGGGGAAAGAAGCTCTTAGATTTAAAACGTTTAAACACCAAATTCAACATTTTTATTAAAAAAATATATCAGTTTTCTCTTGTAGTAGTTGAAGAAAAAAATATCCAGACAATTAAGCTGGGGCACGTTTGCACAGCTCGAATCTGCCCAATTGGAAACTATTACTAATTAATATTATATTCGTTCATAGAAAATGGTCCGCACCTATGTAAAAAAAAAAAAACTAACAGAAGAGGCACTTCCGAAACTATTATAAAAAATGTCGCAATAAGCATAATTAGAAAAGAAAAGAGCAAAGACAAGCTGCTTTAGAATTCAATATTAGAAAATCAATCCTCTTTGATCGAATTAAAGCAATGAAACGGAAATATGGAGACTCGTATAATGATTCTGGAAAAGAAGAGAGAAGAAGAAACTACAAACTACCACCTCATTCAACGCATCGTATGCTGCCCCTAGATATATCCGTTTATGGGCCATTCAAAGCACGATGCAAAGGATCATATGAGCAATAATCCTGGTAAGACGATAAAAATTCAAGGCATCCCAAAAATTACCAACGACCCATACTTACCATCTTTGACATCGGATCTAGGCATATCTTGTCAAGGGTATGCTGATGATATTGTCATATACGCAAGACGCAAAGTTGAGAATACCCTCTGTGACATAGTTCAAAGAGGTTTCAACTTCACGAGAAGATGGTGTCAATCGATGGGACTCAATGTCAACCCCACTAAGACAACCCTAGTAGCATTTACCAGGAAAAGAAAATCCAATCTTAGAACCATAAAACTGGATGGGCAAAATATAGAATGGAGAGCGGAAGTTAAATATCTACCCAATAAACTTCTATGGAACAAACATGAATTTAAAGTAACCAACAAGACCAAAAGAGCTCTGATGGTGTGCAAAAACTTTGCAGGGAAAAATTGGGGATGCAACCCAAAAATACTGCTTTGGATGTATACAGCGATAGTGAGACCGATCATCACCTATGCATCAGTAGCATGGAGCAAAAGAACTAATCTGCCCACCGCGAGAATTAACCTCTTGAAAGTGCAAAGATTAGCATGTGTATGCATAACGGGGGCTATAAGAACCTGCCCAACAGCAGCTATTGAAGTAGTACTGGATCTTTCTCCCCTCCACATTGTAGTAGAGGGTGTGGCGAAAAGAACCGCACTAAGAATGGTCAAGGAAGGAATGATTAGGCATAGGCCTCAATCTCCTGACGGTGATCAAACCTGGGATATGCCCCGGGATGATATGTTAAAAAAATGTAGCTTTGTGAAAGAATTCACCATAAAGCTAAGTAACAGGAGCGAGTGGGATCATAACACCATCTTGAACTTGGATAGAAATGCCATCAAATGATACACTGATGGCTCCAAAACGGCAGAAGGAACTGGAATAGGAATATATGGGCCTAGAACTACATATTTCGAAAGCTTGGGCAAATACCCAAGTATATTTCAGGCGGAAATACACGCTATTGGTTCATTATGGATAGGAACTATCGGAAGCAGGAGATTATCATCGTGTCTGATAGTCAAGCAGCCATCATGGCGCTGAACTCATATGAAATCAGCTCCAAGATGGTCTGGGAATGCCTAGCGAAACTAAATGAGCTAGGCAAAAGAAATAAAGTAACCCTCCTGTGGTTCCGGGTCACACAGGAGTGGAAGGAAACGAAATAACGGATAACCTCGCAAAAAAAGGGGCTGGAATGCCTTTCGTAGGGTCTGAACCCTTTTGCGGGTTAAGTAGCAGTACAATACTGAAGAAACTAAAAATGGAAATGGAGCAGAGAAAATCCAGTTACTGGGAAAATCTCCAGGGAGTGAGGCAAAGTAAAATTCTTCTGGGAATGTGTAACCAGAAGGGGTTTACAGAATGCATCAACCTGAGTAAGAACAATGTTCGCATATTTACAGGAATACTTTCAGGCCATTGTAGACTGAAAGGACACCTGAGTAAGCTTGGATTGGAAAAAGATCCTGAATGCAGATTTTGTGTGGAAGAGGATGAAACATCCATCCACCTCCTCTCAAACTGCGTAGCACTGTGCAACTCGAGGGCATTTTACCTGGGAGCATGTGAAGTCGAAGAGGGAGACTTACCTAGACTGGGGCCCTCTGACATCCTACACTTTCTAAAAGGAATAGGATTGGAAGGCCAGCTGTAAAGCAGCAAGAATAGGGGACGCAATAGATCTTTTAGGTCGCAGTGTAACACCACCCTTCTACTTACATACATACATACATACCATCTTTGACATCAGCTAACATCACCAAAGGATTCTCTAAAGCAGGCATTTGGCCAATAAATAACCTAGTGTTTACTGATGATGATTAGAAAATTAGAAACCAGTTGGTATAACTGACCGTCATTGTTCCAGTTCATTACCAAATTGTGAAGTATCTCAAATTGATCTACCATCGCAATCTTCTACTATTAATAAAGAATCTTTCGATATAGTGACCTCTATAATTAACAGTATTGTAATTGTAGTTTCTCAAAAAACTAAGTTTTGCAACGAAATTCTTCAGGATTACAATCGTATCCTAAAGCTGAAGCGCGCCAAGAAATAAGGAAGAGAAAAGTGAAAGCCTGTTCCAAAATATATACCTGTTCAGAAGAAAAAAATCGAATAGAGGAAGAACTTGACAAAAAGAGAAAAAAAGTAGGCCGACCAGGCAAAAAGTTACATTTTTTAAATGAAGAGACGCAAGATACAGAAGAAGCAAGTTGGATCATCCAGTGATTTTTCTGATTTCGAGAAGCCTATCAAAGATAAGAAAGGAAAGTCCACCATATGTGAATTGCCATTCTGGTCAGGACAGTGTTTTTGATGAAAACTTTGATGAATGAGATCTTTTCCAAGGTATATTGGATGATGAGAGCATATTCTTAGGAGATTACATTTGGTGAAGTTTGCTACTAAGAAAACCATAAAGTGCTATGTTGGGGTAGTCTAAGAGGTGACTACTGTGGACTTAGAACCGGTGCACGTGGTAAAATTTTTGCCCAAGAAAGGAGACTAGTATTTGTGATATTTCTCTTATCAATCGAGATGATATCGTCTCCAAGCTTCCTCAACCAATTAACAATAAAGGAACCGCTAAACAGTTTGGATTTTTCAAATTTGCTGTAAAAGTTTAATAATTTTAAATATTCAGTAATATAGTTGGCTAGTATTATTTTTTATTTAAAATTTTAAAAACTGCTATTAAAAGAGTTGTTTATCAATGCTTTTGTGTTTAATTAGCTATTCCGATGCACCGGTATGGTGACATAGTATTTCGAAAAAAAGCATATTCGAGAAAAACCATGCAACATTATCGCATTTCTTATATAGTATATTATACAAAAATGTGTACGTATTAAAATGTATATGAGAAACTTTCCATACCCCATTAAATAACAATATAATACGTTTTTAAAGTTTAGTGTCCGACCGTGTCCCACTCTCCCCTACGTAAGGTTGTAGTGATCTACATATTTGTTTTCAATAATTTTGTCTTTTTTAGTTACTCAAATAGAAAAAGTCTGGGTGATGTCAACATGTGGTCAGCTTATTTAATTTATTAAAAATCTTTATTCCTTTGGAATAAAATTGCCCAAAGGCCAGTGACTTACTTTCCAAAGGAATGACAGTTTTGCAGATACATGTATGCTGCTATTAACTTAAGCAGATCTACAATAAGATGGAATAAAATTGCCCAAAGGCCAATGACTTACTTTCCAAAGGAATGACAGCTTTGCAGACACATGTATGCTGCTATTAACTTAAGCAGACCTACAATAAGATGGTGAAGCTAAAGTGATGTTCCTCCAAGTTTCCAAGTCGGATGGTAAACAGGTTTTCAAGGCTCCCATCTTTTACATAGATTGTGATGACATTGCAGATATTTTTTCATCTCCTGCAGTTTACTTCTTTTTGAATAATAAACAAAATTTTATAAAGAAATTTCAATAAATATTTAGCAAAAAAAGCTATTTGCGTCATTCCTCTGCATGGAATCTTATTCCTTTGGTACAAGTATTTGTATTTTTTTTTTGTAAAAAAGGTAAAATTAATAACACTGTTTGATCCTCTGCTATTTGATATTGCGATTTTTAACTGGCGTCAACAAACTTATTTGCTGTAAAATTGAGCATTTAATAAATCCATCTATTTTGATGCCTGAAACAAGATTATTTTTGAAGAATGACTATTATATGTGCGTATTTTTTTTTTTTAAAGGGGTGGTAACGCCTAAGCTATATGATTAGCTTATCAGGCCCCCTCAGCCAAGCGTGCAAGCCACTCGACTACCAGCCAGGCAAAATCCGTACAAACTTAAAAAATAATAAAGAAAACATTGGTTAAATTCCATTATTGCATGATAAAAATACTCCAAACTATGGTACTGGTAATGCTGTAAACTTCTCCTAGACGCCTCATCATAAACTGCACTTAACTGGTCGTACGTTTCGATAGCAAAGCTGTCATCATCAGCAGAAACACTGAAGTTCAATATTTTCAGTGTCTGCTGATGATGATAGCTTTGCTATCGAAACGTACGACCAGTTTAGTGCAGTTTGTTGTGAGGGGCTAGGAGAAGTTTGCACCATTATTGCATGCATATCTCACCTATACAGCAATTGGTGATGTTCAATACACATTTTTAAATCACTCTTTCCACTTTTCCCCATCAAAGAGATCTTGCACTTCAACAAACGTAATTGCACGATAACGTGAGATACAAATGGAAAAGTAAATAACATCATAACTCCAAACTATGGCCACGCAGATGCACAAGTGTAATATTCCATAGTTAATACCGATTAGATTCAATAAAAATGTATCTTCTATCGTCCAAACATTGAAGGGAAACACGTCCGTGTTATTAAAGAAAGGTTTTAGAAAGTGGAATTCGATCGAAATTAGGATAACAAACAGCAAAGTCTTCTGCATCCTTTTGGTGTATGTGAAAATCTTTTTGGATCGTCTATCGAGATTGGTGTCGATATTTTTGGGATTCCAGAACTTGTTTGTATCGATTAATATGGTATTAAGTCCAGATTTTCCATACATGAACGCTAAGTACTTCGAAACGATCTAGAAGATTATTTTATGAATATTATTATTGGGAATAATATTTCTTAATCTTACATGAATCATTGTAATACCACCTTCTAAAGTTTTGACCAAAATTATTCCACTCTCTTTAAAGCAATTCGATAATATAAAGAATAAAATGATCACAAAGACTGCGGTGTTGAAAATACGATAGCAATAAATTTTTTTCGGTGTATATTCGATATATTCTCCAAGTAATTTCCACACTTGTAAACCCAGTTGTAAAATATCTCCTTGGCGTAATTTTGCCATCATTTTTATGTTACGCATACATATATGATATATAGAACGATGTGTTACATATTATTCGAGCGCACAGTGCAAGAGCACCTACTATAATGAGTATATTACCGATTCTAACCAGTAAACTTCGAGGAATAATTGTTACGCGTATAATTAGAGGGTTGATAAAATCAGTAAAGTAGATATCTATTGAAGTTATATTAGGGAACTAATTTCTTTTTTCTGCGTAAATATTATTATTCTATCATTCCTATATGTTGTAGATATATTGAGATACTTTTATAATTTAATTAATAGGTAATTAAGCACTTTAATTTTTAAATTTTATATTTATTTCCTTAAATTTGTTTAATACAGAACATAAAAAGAAAATCGATTCTACAAATTCGGCATAGTATCGATATCATAATTTTATTAAAAATAACACAGAAAATATTGAATAAAACATACAACTTTTAAACAATAAATAAAAAGGGTCTCAAGATACAACCCTACTGGCATGCCAGTCATAATTATTTCCAGTAACATTTTTGTACATATAAACACGCATTTGTATTTGTATGTAAAATATCTATTCTTGTAGCAAACTAAAAACCAAATTGGATCGATGACATCAGAATTATATTCCTACTTATCCAAAACATTCCTGATGATGGCGAAGAATGAAAATGACTTTCTTACGACCTGAAATAGAGAAAAAAACTATTTTTCTGCTAGATTCAAAATATTGCTGAATAAATTAATTCAGTAGTATTCTGAATCTGTAGGAGATACACCGATGTAAGGTGTTACTCACTGAAGTAAATGCATCCACATTCATTTCTATAATGCCTCCAAGAGATATGTAACGTTGTCCTTGGGATTGTGTCATCAGAAAAAGTAACATTTTTTGAGTCTTTACCTCCAATTCATACCAGGGCGAGTTGTATATGGACGTTTGATAAGTTTCGCATCTGAAAATTCGCATTTAATGTATTTTTGATAAGCGTAAAAAATACATTTATCACTTTATGAGTATGCAATGCAATGAACAGATGTTTCAAGAGAAGAATGTTTAGTTTATACGAAAATAAACCCTGCATAAGATAGTATACTTTACTCGAGGTAGCAAAGAAAAATATTGATAAAAAAGATTTAGAAATTGGCATGTTTTAGTAATTCTCTAAGAAATAATAGATATATCGGGTGGCTGTAATATTGTTGGATGTTGATAGTACAGAATAATGTCTTTAGTAAAAGTTGTTTTGAAATGGCTGTTGTTTTGTCTTTTACTGTGTGATTGTTATGGCAACCAGCTTTCATTTATTTTTAGTGGCAACTTACCAAGGTTTCTTTACACTAAAAAGAAGGTTTCATTCGTCGGTGTAGCTATCTCTATTCGTTTAATATTATTTATCCATAAAAATTTCGGAAAGAAATTAATTTTATTATGAGAATTCATATAAATCCTTAAATTAATTATTTTTTAATTTTAATTAATTAATTAATTAATTTAGGTCAGAACTGATCACATCATACTGAATTATGGAAAGAAAAAATATGAAAGTAGTGCGTATTGTTAATATTCAAATAAACACTTTCTTGAATTTTAATTAATTTAAGTAAAAACTCATTAAATCATATTCAATTATGAGAGAAAAATATCGAAGTATTGCCTATTGTTAATATTAAAATAAACAGTTAAATTAATTATTTTTTAATTTTAATTAATTAATTTACGTCAATACGCGCTAAATCATTTTAAATTATGAGAGAAAAAAATGTGGACGTAGTGCTTAAAATAAACAATAATATAATTATTTTTTTTAATTTTAATTAATTAATTAATTAAAGCCAAAACTGATTAAATCATATTAAATTATGAAAGCAAAAAAATATGTAAGTAGCGTTTACTGTTAATATTAAAACAAAAACTTAAGTTCATTTTTCATTAAATTTAACTAATTAACTAATTTAGGTCATAACTGACTGAATTAACTTATGAGAGAAAAAATACGGGAATATTGCAAACTATTAATATTAAAATAAACAGTTAAATTAATAATTTTTTAATTTTAATTAATTAATTAATTAAAGTCAAAACTGATTAAATCACATTAAATTATGAAAGAAAAATATGTAAGTAGCGTTTATTGTTAATATTAAAATAGAAACCTAAATTGAATTATTTATTAATTTTAATTAATTAATTAATTTAGGTCACAACTGATCAAATCATATTAAATTATGAGAGAGAAAATATGGAAATATTGTTTACTGTTAATATTAAAATAAACACCTGAATTATTTTTTTTACTTACTTTTTTACTTTTGACTTAAATTAATTGATTAATTAAAAAATCAATTAATTTAAGTCAAAACCTATTAAAACATTAAATTATGAGAGAAAAAAATATGGAAGTAGTGCTCACTGTTAATATTAAAATAAACACTTAAATTAATTATTTATTAATTTTAACTAATTAACTAATTTAGGTCATAACCGACTGAAGTATTAAATTATGAGAAACAATATGGAAGTAGTGCTTACTGTTAGTATTAAAGTAAATACTTATAATATATAATAAATAACAAATTAATTAATTAAAATTTCAACTAATTCATTAATACTGATAATTAAAGAAAAACTAGTTAATTAATAATAGCTAAAGTCCACTCGTCTATACATTTCCAGAAATGATAAAATTATCTCTTTAGTACTCAACAAACTTTAATGAACTTAGTCAATTAGTTAATTAAAAATGATGATTTCATTAGAAAATGCGGAAATTATTTTTCTAACTGATGCATGAGCTTTAATTTACTTGTTAATTAATTAATCAATTAAAAATTAATGACAAAATTAGAATTAGTTCTTCCAGATATTTTAGGAAATGTTGAAATTATTTTTTTTAATTAGTCGATTAATTTTAATTAACTTATTTTGTGAGTAAATCATATTAAAAATATATACAGCTACTGAGAAGACTGAACTCTATCTCAAAAGACGTACCTAATGAAAAAAGCCGTTTAAACAAAAATGGTATTATGGGATGAAATAGTTTAAGATAATACAATTGCCATTAAACAAAAAAAAATGGAAAATTAGTTATCGCTTTTTTCTTACTAAAGACACTTTTTCATGCTATCAGTATTTAAGAAGTATAGACATAATCCGCAATTTTTTCTACTGTGTATATATGTATAAATACTGTGAATAAAATAAACTTACTTCAGTAACGAGTGCTTCTGCTGGAAAGGCATAATAACCAAATTCTATAAAAGATGAAATATTATACAATGTTAGGGCTACTATTTCTCTGCTATCTGCTAATCTGAAATATATACAAATGCAAAAAAATAAAAGTTTTTTAGAACAAGATAAGGATATGTTCAAAACATTCCAATCCTTACGAAAAGTTGACTTACCCAAGAAGAATTATATATAGTTGGGTACAACATGTTGCCAAAGTAACAAAATAATGAAAAAGCAGCACCCAAAAGAATATAGAATTGATGCTTTTGAATATCCTGGAAGATAATACAATGAGAGTATAAAAAAAATTATCAAAACTTATTTGTCTAATTAATTTGAGCTTGCCTAACAACTTTTCAACTGCTTAGTTCGATATACTTACGAATTTAAAAACTGACGATAACTTATCCACTGGTAAAGCTCTCCCACTTTGGTCTTGGCAGACATATTTTTGAATTTATAATTGAGCAAACGCAATTGCAAAGTCACGTGTGTAGAATAAGAAAAATACACGTAATCACAACTCAAAATCATGGGCATGCTAGCTCCCAAAGAGTAGTATTGGCATCCAAAACTATCGTCTCCAAAACCGTTGAATCAGGATATGTCCAGTGTAATTCATACAAGAATCTGATATTATTTTCCAAGAAGGGTCTCAACCAATATAAAACAATCACCCAAATCATTCCCACAAACACATAGTATTGGATAAATTTGACACAAGCAAATGTGAATTTGGCTTTTTTAACTACTTTCCCGTCGAAAGATTTGTAGTCCCAAAATTTTGCTTTGTCTTCTAAGAGTTGCTGAATTTTTGGTTTGTAATAAATGAAGACAAGATATTTCAGAAGCGTCTGTAAACTATAGATTATTTAAACGCTGTTGAAAGATTACCAACTTACATACATGAATAGTTGTTGAAACTCCTTCTATAGTTTTCACTAAATCCACTCCTTTTGCATGGCTTAAATTAGCGACGACAAACCATAGTGTCACAGCCAATATAGATATGTTAATAATCCTCCAGATTTTCAATATTTTAGATTTTGAATGTCCGTATTCTCCCATGAATTTCACAAAACTCAACCCCAAACTGATTATGTCATCATCGTTTGATAAATACTTCATTCTTAATAGTTTTAAATATTATTTGTATTGCGTATTTTATCGATAGAAACTTAGAGTTAATAACTATTAGGAAATATTGTCTCGAAGAGCACAAAGATGCACTTGCACCTTGCAAGGTTAACAGTACAATAAATCTATTGGGTTTATTCTGGATGTAATGGATTCTAATAGCTCTTATTTGGGGAGTTTTGAAGGCAATTTGTGTCTGTTGTACACCGTCAATAAAGTTAGGGGTAATTGACAATGTTCTAATTAGATTAAAAATGTTCTTTCTCTAAGTCCTTTGAGTGGTAGCAAAGTAATTTGATTAAATATAGGTAAGATACAATATAATTTCTTTATAAAATGACATAAAATGTTTTAAAAATATTAAACTTGGAATTAATCAAATAATTTATTATTAAGTTTTAAATTTTTACTAGAGTAACAAAATACATTAATGATTTTTTTATTACAATCTATATTAAAATAGTTTTATTTTATTATTTATTTAAAACATTCCTGATTACAGCATAAAAAGAAAACGATTTTCTAACAACCTGCAAAAAAAATATATGAAAGTATTATCCTATTCTCCTATCCTATTCTCTTAGCAAAATTGATTGTAAGTAAAGAAAATATTTTAATTTATAAACATAACTTTATTGTGTTTTTAATAATTTGTTCAACTTGATTTTTGGTCTCAGAATTTAAAGCTATATTTAAAGCAAGCTATGGCAAGAATGTGAACTTATTATCTTTGATAAATTTTTGCGGAAAAAATATTTCTTACTTTTTTGAAGAAACCTGTTTATGAAAGCTGACTGGTACAGAAAAGTAACAAACTGTATGTTAATAAAATTTCTTGCAAATAAATGTAATCGTTTGCTACCGGTGAAATCTCAGGGCGTAATAAATAGTAGCAATTTCCCAGAGCATGAGACTAGATTAAATAATAATAAAAAGTAAATATTGTTTATAAAAGATTATTGATATAAAATAAAATAAATGATTGCAAAGTACCAAAGGATGGGAAAGAAGGATAAATAAAACAACGTTTATTATTTATTTCCCACGCTGCGACTATCGGAGTCGTTTCGGCCAGGAGGCGCCGAGAGATGTCGGAGTGAGCGCCACTGGGTTATCAGCTGTGCTGTTTCGCCGGCCCGACGCTGTCGCCCGGTAAGTTAACCACACCAGAATGGCTATTTACCAGTCGGGGAAACAAGGGATTGGTACTTGCGGAATTTTTGATGTAACGTTAAATAATTAAATTAAATGAAAATGTTATTTCAATGACAAGAAAAAAACAATCTAGTGCGCCAAGGTCGATTAAATTAAATTAAATTAAATAAAACTCAAAGAGACTATATTAACTATTATATTGACAATTAATTCGGTGAAGCCTCGTCTTACATGGTTACAATGTATAAATATATGACATGAACTGGTGGGAGTGCCGGGTTATTATTCAAAAAAATTGTAAAATTATAAAGAAACAAGAACTAAAATCTACGTACTCGATCGAGCATGCAATGACTAACGACCCACATTGGTTTAAGGTGAAAAGATAAAGGAAGCAACAATTAAACAAAATGATTTCACAAGTTACGTTAAATTTTGACAATGATCGCAAAGACTAGATCATTAAAAGAAAAAAAAATTAAGTTAAATTGAATTATGATAGCAAAGACCGAAATATAAATAACAAAAAAAAATTACGTTAAGTTATTAATATGTCAATGGTAGTTCGTTACTACAAATACACAAGCAAATAACTCTTAAAATTAACTTACATGTAACAAAAACACTGCACGGGCGGTTGATTGTCACCACCAGGGGAGGGTGAGGAAGAAATAGAAGCGTAGAAAGATGACGAAAGAAAGTCCGGGTCCAGGACGACGTAGAGCGGGGGGCTCGCAAAATCGCGCGGGCGGGGCTCCAAAAAGAAGGCTTCGTAGTAAAACAGGGACTCAAACGCTTCCATGGAGTAGATTCTTTACGACCAGAGATCCCCCCACAGGGGTTACCAAACGGGTAAATTAGGTCGAAAAGGGTTGCAGCAGGGCGTCGCCTCTTAGACTCGTAGGTCTGCACTCTTAGCGGGCTGGAGTGTAAGTGAAAATCGGAAGGGGAGAGGTATCTAGTTTCCGCGCTATGCCATTAAGTGGCCAATAGGATTCGAGTATCGAGGATTAAAAAAAAATGCAGGTGTTCGAGTTTGTGCGAAATTCTAACGTTTCAAGTACAGTGCGCACAAAAAAAGGTGCAACAATTAACAAAAATGAATAAATTCGGAGCTAATTATGAATGGAGTTTAATGAAATTTACGATCTCAATGCATCTAAATATATGCTAAAATTTGACAATTTAAGAATTTAGAGAAAAGTTCACAAATAAAGCGGTACATTACAAAAAACAATTTCAAGGTTAAACGTGACGTTATATGAAATAAGTAAATAGCGAAATTCTCGGTAACTAGAAAAGGTCAAGGAACTTGGATAAATTCAGAAAAGATAGTGTACAGTTGGAGAAATAAGAAAAGGTGTTTTCAACACGTAACACGTTTCATTTTTGATCACATTGCTAAAAAATCAAGTCGAATAAATTATAACGCTTCTAATGTCATAGAATATATTGTTTGTTTCAGTTAAATCTACTAGTAAATCTAACAATTATCATCAATATTGCTTTTTTTTTCTTATTTGAGATACGATGAACAACTTACTGATGAAAAGGCGTCAACATTTACTTCAACTAAACCTGCTAGAGACATATATTTCTGTTGCTGGGCTTGCATCATTACGAAAAGCAACAATTTCTGGATATCAATGTCCATGTCATACCAACGTGAGCTGTATATAGATGTAGATAAATTGCGCAGCTAAAAAAAATATCATATTCCTAGTTTGGTTACGTCAAACGGGCTTAAACATTAATTTGAAAGAGTTGTATGGGTTTTTAATAACGATCATGGCAGAAAATAAACAGGAGTCAATAAGTCACAGGAGTTATCATTATATCTATGCATTATATGGGCTTTCCCAGTTAGTATGCTCGCCATACGGGCTGAACCATTTAATTTGAAAGAGTTGTATGGATTTTTAATAACGATCATGACAGAAAATAAACAGGAGTCAATAAGTCACAGGAATTATTATTATAAATATGCATTATATAGGCTTTCCCAGTTAGTGTGCTCACCATTGGGATCTCGAAAACGGTAAGAGATTGGTTAAATCAGACAAAATATGCATGATGTGAAGGCCTACTTTTATAAGCAAAAAAAAATTAAACAATTCAACCTTACCTATGTTAGTTATAGAGAAAGAACTAAAAATCCACAATTTAAATTTTGTCATCTAACTCTATTTGTTGTATAACGTATTAAAATAATATTTTGACATTGCAAAGGTACATTTTTAAGCAGCATTCAAATACGTTAATGACATTTATTTAACTTTCTCTTTTAAATAGAAACCGTAGGTGGCTTTGGTTATATCAGGAAGAGAATAATTTGCTGATCTCATTGCCGCGTCGTATAATTTTTTTTCAATCTACATGACTTTTACTAAGGCAAAATTTCATGAAGAAAATTATGACTTAAGCACTTTAAAACATCGTATCACAAACTAGCACGTTGGCTCTGCTGGACTTCCGAGCTAAAACCGCTTTCTGGATCCTTTTCTGGCCGACGTTTCGTCCATATTCCCAAGGGACATCTTCAGAGCTGCTGCTACTACTATTGACCTAAAACTTTAAAGATTAACAGACTGAGAAGCGTCAAAAGCAGTAACAGCAGCCCTGACGATGCCTCTTGCGAGTGTGGACGAAACGTCGGCCAGATGAACATCCAGGACGTGGTTCCAAGGTGGAATCACAGCAGAATATAGTATCTTACCACCCATATGACTACGCTGAACGCACATTACGATAGCAAAACTACCATCATCAGTGGTAACACTGAATTAGTTGATTAATGGTTGCGTTGCTATCAAAATGTAGTTGCATTGTAATTAAATTTCTGATAATGTGCTTTAAAGTGTATAGAGTCATGGGTGATTTTTTTTCAAATTTATTTATTTACTTTCTACGCATATACGTCAAATTATGGATCCTTAATTTTTAGGCTCTTTTAGGTCATAAATATTGAAACATGAATCAACTACTACAACGTTTCGCTTTATTTCAAAGCTTTTTCAAGTATATAAATATAAAATTTAAAAAATGTAAATTATAAATAAAATGTTTTTGTTTAATGAATGACAATTTGTTTTGTTTACTAGGATTTTGAATATATCATTATGTTTTATTTAAAGATTGCGTTTTATAATAGGTTGTTTTGATTATTTGTAATTAAATAGTTCTTTAAAAATATCGTATTTAGCTATAAAATTAAATTATACAATTTTGTGAAATATTGTATGTCGGTTTTATCATTAACTGCATTTTTATGTTTATAAATTTGAATATTTCAATATATTACGTGTTTTTTTAAATTTTGTTCTTTGTTTAAAATTGTTATGGTTGTTGAAATCAAAGTTATGATTTTGAGTTATCTCATGTTTTTTAAAAGCTGTAAGATTTTTATTATATTTGTGTTCCTTTATTCTATTTTCCAAATATTGCATGGTTTCACCAATATATACACCATTATAATTTTGACAGTCTATTTTATAAACTATGTGTGATGTTTCACTTTTTTTGGATTTTTGATTTTAATTTTGAATAGATTTGGTTTTGTAGTTTGTTTGTGCTTTGATAGGCAATTTTGTAATTGTATGGTTTGAAAATTTGATTTATTTTTTCGGATAAATGTTTAACATAAGAAATTTTTATAAATTTTGTATTTGTTTGACTATTATTTATATTCTTTGTTGATTTATTATAAAAAAGAAAAATTCTTGGTTTGAATATTTTGTTTATAAGAGAATTTGGATAATTATTTTGTTCTAGAATATTTTTTGCTTTGTTAATAGCATCTGATCGAAAAACTGGAATTGTTAATTTTATTGTCTGTCAGCTAAATTAATAAAAACACTAACTTTTTGAGATAAAGGTTGTGAAGATTTAAAATTTAGATAACGTCCAGACCATGTTAGTTTAGTATACCATTTAGTTAGAATTTTGTTATCATTTTTGATGAGTTGGAGGCCTAAAAAGGTAATGCTATTGTTTTCTTCGATTTCAATTGTAAATTTTAATCTTGGATGAAATTTTCAAGTAAAACTGGTATATTTGTTTTCTTCTAACGCGGTTATGCAATCATCTACATATCTTTTGAAAAAAAATATTTCGAAAATTATTTTATTTATACCTGAAAAAGCTTTGAAATAAGGCGAAACGTTGTAGTAGGCATTCATGTTTTCAAAATCATGACCTTAAAAACAAGATGAAGAAAAAAATAAAAAAATATATACATGGTCAAGAAACAAAGCTTTAAAATTAAGTGGTTTCATTTCCTGTATTCTGGAAAGCACGTGCAAATTAGGAACATGAAACTCACAATTGACTCACCTCAGATACAAGAGCTTCTGCAGGAAAAGTATAATATCCGAATTGGATAAGTATTGCTATGTTATATAGCACTAGAGCTATTATCTCTCTAGTATCAGCCAAACTAGAAGCAAGACAATAGTAACAATTAAACGTCTTATACTTCGATTTATTTAGTCAGAATGTGCAAATGAAGTGAAATTTATTTACCAAAATTTATGTGAGTATGCAATCTGATAATTTGATTAAAAGAAAAGGAGAAATACTTACCCCAGGAGAATTATATATAGCTGGGAGCAACTTGTAGCCAACGTAACGAAATAGTGAAAGAATAGCAACCAGAAGTATATTGAATTGATAGCCTTGAATATTCTACAAAAAAAGTCATTAAGTAACAAATAAGTTGGTTACTTTCTTTAAACTAACAGTATTTAAAGTAACTAACAGGAACGCATTTGGTATTTGACAATACACTTGTATGTACACCTGAAGATGTTAGCATAGCTAATGAAATGTACATTGTGTTTTGAAGATTAAAGAATTTGTGAAACTGAAGTTTATTGGTATTTCCTGTTAGTTATCAGTATATCTCACAGTGCTCGATTTACCTTCTATTTAATTAGTATTCAAAGTGTTATAAACTCTTTTTTTGTCTCATTAATCTAATTAAGATAAAAAAAAATACACTTACGATAGGAGAAATTGATGATGTTCCACCCAACAACAGATGTCTCTAACTCCGGTATCAACCTTTATATTCTTAAATTTATAATTCAACAAACGTCAACTGCAATCCAACATCTATGGAGTATGAGAAATAGACAAAATCACATCCAGATATGATTGGTATCCCAACACCCAAAACATAATATTGGCAAGCCAATATATGGTCTCCAATACGATCGAGTTTGGATAAACGAAGCAATCGTACATAAATCTGGCTTTCCCATCCAAGTATGGTCTAAGCCAGTAGGATACTATTACAAAAAGCATGGCTACCACCACATATCCTTGGACGAATTTTACGTACTTGGATATAAGTTTTGCCCTTTTGGAAATTTTGTCTCCAAATCGACTGTGAATCCAGAATTTTGATCTGTTATCTAAGAGCTGTTCAATGTTTGGTTTGTAATAAATATATACCAGGTATTTTAACAAAGTCTGCAATAAATATAAATATTTTTTTAGCCTATTTTGCATTAGAACAAAATAAGGAGGCAATAACATTATGCAAACTAAAGCTTTATTCAACTTAGTAAGATATTTATGGCAACCAAATAGAAAACAATAAAATGATTCACTTACATGAACAGTTGTAGATATTCCTTCTGTTGTTTTCAACAATTCAACACCTTTTGCATGGCTTAAATTTGCCGTGGTGAACCATATAGTAAAAATAATCGTGAAAATATTAAATAGTCTAAATATATTTAATAGTACAGGCCTAAACCGTTACATTCTCCTATAGCTTTCATAAAACTCAATCCTATTTCCAAAATATCATCGTCTTGCGAAGAATACCTCATCATGCAATCTTATGTTAGTACAAGTTTTACTGGGATAAAAGCTTTATTATAAGGAACTGTTGCTGTATTGCAGTATGAACTTGAACTAAAGTTGATTTATAAGTGTGTCTACTGCAAGCGAAGAGGTAACGAAGAAAACTTCTGCTTAATTTGTGGTCGAGGTATATAATAGATTCTAATTATTGGTTGTTTTAGTAAGTTAGTGAGTAATGGTAAATTGCGATTATAGGCAAATATGGGGTATTAAATTGTATTTTTTTTAATTCTCAATATGTATTAACATCATGTAAAAGCTAAACAGATAAACTAGAATTATTTGAAAACAATTATTCAATATTTTAACATTATTATTACAAAACAAGTCGGAAAAGCATTTACTGATTTTCGTTTAGCTAGTTATTTTATCTGCTTAATCTTGTTCAATATTCTGTAGAAAGAAAAGATTTTTCGAATTCCCTAGAATAAATAAAATCATGCATAAACTTTTTTAATTTTACTTTAAGTTCTTTTATTTATACGTAATAAAAAATACTTTCGGCATTATTACCAGAAATAACTTTAAAACACTTAATAATTTGAGGTCACTTTTGTAACGAGCTAAATTGTATAGCTATTCTGATGTAAAACAAAATGAATTATTTCCAAATGGAGATTTTAGATCATTTTTCCCTAACAGCCAGAAATATTACATAGATATTTTTAAAAATATATTTTATAAATATTTTTCGTGAGAGGTTTTTGAATATATTTTTCAATTTTTTTTCTAAATATAGATATAATATTCAATTAAATATTTATTCCATATTTAAAATTAATAGTAAGCGCAATATTTTTCTAAAATATTATTTATATGAAAATTGAGATTTTTTTTATGCAATCTATTTAATTTGTCAACATGAACTAAAAATTGTTCTTGGTTATTTAGAATGTATAAAGGTCGATAACGAAAAGTTGAAACATACATATAGTTGTCTAAAAGGAAAAACTTTTTTCACACTCACCAAACCAAGTTAATAATCATAATTCTGGCAATCTTTTAAAGCATACTGAAGGTTTATCAAATTAATCACTATTTTTAATTGAAGTGTTCTATATAAAAACACGTATTTATTCTCATTTTATTTGAATAAGCAATAAAAATGAAAATACTCATTTTTAAGTCTAGCCTTGGCTGGTGCCAGGTACAACCCTATGGCTTTTTTCATATCTTCGGTAAGTGGCGCTCTTCATGGCGTTTCCTTGTGGCCTCTAAAACAATGCCAATTCTATTAGATCATACCATGAATAAAAAATCGTACAACATTATCAACACGTACTAAAACATTTGGAGCATTTACAATAATTGGAGTGGTAGCATGCATTCTATACTTTACGAATACTTATTTTTACTTTATTTCATAATATTTGAAAACATTCTACGTACAAACAATAAAACAACACAACGTATTCTAACCTCTATTTGAGGTTAATGACGCTTATCTACGAGATGAATTTCTTAGCAAATCAACTAGCAATTTATCTGGTAGATGCAGTACATATATGATGCATAAAAATTCTACAATTTATATTATTAAACGATTTCTGTACATAGCGATATTGGAGCATTTCCAATTATCTTATAAATGCCATGACATGTTCAAAGTTTGCTTACCTCAGTAGTCACCACAAAAACTAAAACACACCCCGCCAACAATTTAATTAACACAGTTAACCCTAATCTGCCCTAATCGTATACTATTATAAACTAATAACATGTAACGGGACAAACGAATGAAAGACGTTGATGATACGCACGTGCGCCGTATGCATTCTATGTACTAATCCATAGACGCATAAAATACTAAATCATATAACACCGGCACCCGTATGAATAGAGGTGTTGTGTTGACGTTCGCGAACTTACAAATATTACAAATAATATAATACAAACGCAGATATATTAATAGAGAAAGTTACAGCGCTCAACTTAGATTACTAATTAAATCATATTAGATATAATTACATAATTTAATCTTTAAAGCTATCATTTTAAATAGGTAATCTACTTTAATATTATGCATATTTTACCCATTTTATATTTATTCGTCCCTACGCACCAATGTACAAAGCAAAAATTCAATCCTTTTTTTTTATATGAAATAAATATTTACAGAAATACAAAGCAAAATATTCTTGCAGAGTTATGAAAATATATTGAGAAAATATTTGCAATAAAATATTATTAATGCTACATAACATATATATTTTTTAAATATTTATAAAATATGAAATAAATATAGTTGGTCACTGGGATTATGTCAAATTTGACGAATTAAGAAAAATATGAAGTAAGTATATTATTTCGTCATTTGAAAAAGTAAAAAGAAAATTATACCAACATTTCAGATAAAATATAAATTAAAATGCATATGAAGTCGCAGGTATCATTATTCGTAGAAATGTAATCGAGTAGCAAAAATCCTACTAGTTTTAAGAATAAAACATTATTTTCGTAATTCATAATTCCTTGAGCAGTGATATTTCAGGTAATTCCATACTCTACTGTCAATTAGCTGTAGAATTAAGTTATAATGATGCGTTGTGATGCTTCGTCATTGTTGTTGTCCTTGTGTCCAAAAGTTTCAAGACACAAAATTAATCCAAATAACTGTGCTAGAGTCTATGGAGGATGGTGCAAAGTGGACAGTCTCCTTCCCATGATATATCCATACATATTCAATGAGACTTAAATCCGATGAATGGGGCAGCCATGACAAAACATTAACACCTGCTTCTCGAAGAAAGTCCATAGTTCGACAGCAATAAGGGGGTGTGCGTTGTCTCGCTGAAAAAGGATGTATGGACGGCCATTTAGATAAGGTAGTAAAGTGGTTTATAAGACATTATCAACAAAACGCTCAGCTGTCATACTCGGCCTCGAATAAAGGGAAGTGGTGTACGGTTACCAAAGGCAATAGCCCACCAAATCGTTACTCCAAAAGTCATATGTACATGCTTCTCACCAGCAAACCCAATATCACATTGTTCTCCACGCTAGCGTCGTATCCTCTTACGGCCATCTTGCATACCTAGACAGAATCGCGATTCATCGCTAAAGACGACATTATGGCATTCTACCTTCCAAACGCTGAAAAGTTCAAATACAAAAAAAAAGTGTTAAAGCTAATTGGTTACAGATGCAAAAAGAAAATTAATTCAACATTAGCTTAATACAATATGTTGAAGTCAGGTGTATAATAGCTTTTCTCATTCCACTATCCTAATGCCCTGTTCTGTCCTAATTCTAGTGCAAGTCTCTGGCTGGTTAACCCAAACAATTTTCTGGGTTAATTTTTTTTATTTGCCAAAACTTGTCTGTCTTAAAATGTGGTAATCGTTATCTAAATCCCATTACACAGTCTGCAGCTGATACCTCTAGGGTTAACCCCTTATTGTTGTCTTTTATTAACATTTCACCCACTAAGTCTACAATTCAAGGGAAACACACTTCTATAACTATCTCTAACCCAACCAAAATCCAAACTAAATCAACCGCATTAACAAACTCTTCTTACGCTAGATCAAATCTACTTCGATGTTAAGCTAATATACTTCAAAACGTCTTAGGTCAAATCAAATCTATATGTATCAAACCAAACCACTTCAAATGTCGTTTACGCAAACTAGATCTGCTAATCCTTCAAACCAAATCCATTATATTCAGTTTAATAGCATTTTACTACTGTACTCTCATTTTCAGGTCAACAGGAGTAACAGTAGTCCTGAAGATGTCTCTTGCGAGTGTGGACGAAACGTCGAGGCGGGAAGCCGAATTCAACTGTCTCAAACTAATTGTTATAAGTAATTTTATTTAATATAGGTAAAATAAAATATAATTTCATAAAATGTTTTATTTATTTTTCTTTACTATATTATGAGAACATGTTTTCAAATTAGTATATCATATGTATTGTTACGTGTTGAAAACACCTTTTCTTATTTCTCCAACTGTACACTATCTTTTCTGAAATCATCTAAATTCATTGACCTTTACGAGTTACCGAGAATTTCGCTATTTACTTATTTCATATAACCTCACGTTTGACCTTGACATTGTTTTTTGTAAATGTACCGCTTTATTTGCGACCTTTTTCTAAATTCTTAAATTGTCAAATTTTAGTACCTATTTAGATGTATTTGTTTCGTAAATTCCATTAAACTCCGTTCATAATTAGCTCCGAATTTAGTCATTTTGTTAATTGTTGCACATTTTTTTTGTGCGCACTGTACTTGAAACGTTAGAACTTCGCACAAACAGACCGCGTGCAAATCTTTAATACTCGGATCCTATTGGCTACTTAATGGCGTAGCGCGGGAACTAGATTCCTCTCCCTTCTTCATTGGCACTTACTCTCCAGCCCGCTAAGTGTGTAGACCTACCCGTCTAAGAGGCGACGCCCTGCTGCACCCCTTTTTGACCAAAATTACCCGTTCGGTAACCCCTGTGGGGGGATATCAGGTCGTAAGGAAACCACTCCACGGAAGCCGTTTGAGTCCTTGTGTTTTGACAACGAAGACTTCTCCTGGAGCCCCGCTGACGCGGATCTCGCAAGCACCGCCGCCCTAAGTCGTCCCTCGACACGGGCTTTCTTCTTTCGTCCACCGGCTCTCTTCTACTTCTTCCTCCCCGAGGTGTTCGGTGACAATCAACCGTTTGTGCATTGTTTTTAAATGTAAGTTAATTTTAAGATTTATTTTCTTTTGTATTTGTAGTAACGAACTACCATTGGAGTAATGATAGTTTAACGTAATTTTTTTTTATATTTTAGTCTTTGCTGTCATTGTTCAATTTAACGTAACTTTTGAAATTATTTTAATTTTTGTTTCTTTCATCTTTTCGCATTAAAACAATGGTAGGTCGTATTTATTTGCATGCTCGATCGAGTAGGTAGATTTTATTTTCTGGTTTCTTTGTAATATAAATTTTTTGATAATAACCCGTCACTCCCAAAAGTTCATTTCGTGTATTTATACGTTGTAATTATGTAATACTTGGCTTCACCTAATCAATTGTCAATATAACTGTTTATATAGTTTTTTCTGAGTTTTATTTAATTCAATTTTATCGTCCTTGGCGCACTAGTTTTTTTTTTCTTTGCATTTAATTAACTTTTTCATTCAATTTAATTATTTAAAAATCAAAATTCGGCAAGTGCCAATCCCTTGTTTCCCCTACTGGAAAATAGCCATTCTGGGCTGTGGCTAAGTACCGGGCGACAGCGTCGGGCCAGGGAAGGCAACAGCTGACTCAACCCAGTGGCGCTCAATCCGACACCTCTCCGGCGCCTCACTGGCCGAAACGACTCCTACAGTCGCAGCGTGGAAAATAAATTATAAACGTTGTTTTATTTATCCTTCTTCCCCATCCTTTGGTACTTTGCAATCATTTATTTTATTTAATATCAATAATCTTTTATAAGCAATATTTACTTTTTTATTATTATTCAATCTGGTCTCATGCTTTGGGAAATTGCTACTATTTAATACGCCCTGAGAATTCGCTGGTAGCAGTATTAAATAAACTGCAAAAAGTTGAAAATTCAAATAATTTATTTTATATTTTAAATTTTACATAATGTAAGAAAATACAATATTTTTTTTTTAGTATTACAAACTATGAGCTTAAATTACTAAAATACTTTCTATATTTTCCACTCCATTATTTATTTAAAACATTTTTGAGTATAGCATAGAAAGGAAAACGATTTTCTAACAACCTGCAAACAAAATAAATTCATTAGAGAGTCATAATTCTTGTGAATAACACTGATTGTGAGATAATAAAAGAAAATTCATTTACATAGTTTTCATTTATTAATAAATATTTAACCGATTTTTGTTTTAACTATATGTATCTCTCACAAGTAAAGGTATTGAAGAGATCAACTTGGGTTGATCTCTTCAATGTTGATAAAATTTGGTGGGAATATATTTGACACGTATTTTTTTTCCACGACTGGCAAATCAATGTGTTTATGTTTACCAATGTATGCAACTGATTATAAGATAAAACTTTAACAATAAAATTATCATTGCTTCTATATAAGAGTGTGGTCAGTTCGCTAAAGTGTATTATCATAAGGTGTCTAGTCATTTGTTACCACACACGTATTATTTTTTTTGTGTTAAATATATTGAACAACTTGATTAACAAGTTTAATAAATAATCAATACTTGGGTACACCTACATCTCAACAAAATGATGCTAATTCCGCTTACGACATTGAAGAAATCAGCACTCTGGATTTCGGTTCACAATCCTATTAATACTGTCAAAACGTTCAATATATTTAACAAAAAAAAAGGTCATTCTGTATATGTCGGAGTTATCTTTAACAACATGTGTTTAATAACAAATTGTCACAATTGAACCAAACACGTTATGATAGTAAACTTTAACAATCTGACCATACTCTTACATAGAAGCAGTGATAATTTTATTTCTAGTTTAATTTATACTTGCATACATTGGCAAACATAAATACATTGATTTGCCAATACGTGAAAAAGTAATTTATATTTAGGAGATGACCAACAACGCATGAACTTTTTTTGGTATAACTATTTGTATGTATCACTTTGCTTTTTTTTATATTTTAATATAACAAACGATTTTTAATTGAAATACAATACGACATATAATTTAATTCCAAAAATATGAAGGCAAATAGTCTCCTGTAGGTGTAATTAGAACAGACGATAACTTTACATGTTTGGAACCAGACATCTTATGATAATACACTTTAGCGAGGTGACCACACTCTTATATAGAAGCAATGATAATTTAATTTTTATAGTTTTATCTGTAATTAGTTGCATACATTGGCAAACATAAACACATTGATTTGCCAAGACGTCAAAAAGTAATTTATATGACCAACAACGCACGAACTTTTTTTTTTGGCATAACTATTTGCATGTATCACTTTGCTTTTTTTATATTTTTAATATTTATTTTGATACAATTTTATGTTGTATTTTATAAAATTGTATCAATATCCACTTGGGTAGCTTTCCTTGTCAATTAATCTGACAATTAATGTGGAAATCGTTTTATTTTATTTTTTTATTAGTAATTTCACAAGTGATAAACAACTTACTGATGCAAATGCGTCAACGTTCACTTCTACTACTCCTGCTAGAGACATGTACTTTTGTTGCTGGGCTTGCATCATCGCGATAAGCAACGATTTCTGGACTTTAATGTCCATATCATACCAAGATGAGCTGTATATTGATGTAGACAAATTGCGCAACTAAAAATTTAACATCCTTATAGTTTGGTTATGTTTTACAGGCTGAACAATTTAATTTGAACGAGATGTGGGGGTATTTGGAATATAAAGACGAATATGGAAACAGAAAATAACCATAGATAAATGTTATTTACAAGATAACAAAAAAACAAAAACACTTTTATATTTTTGAATACCTATGGGAACATTTTATGAGTCATAAACTGTCAACAAGCTGTTGCATAATCTTAGTTATATGAGCCAGTGTTCCCATTACATTTATCTTTATTGATAAATCAGATGTGCAATAAGAATTGAATTTAATTTTCACACAGATTTCCAATAATTTTTCCAAAATTTTTTAAGTAACTCTTGATGGCTGAGTATCTAACTTAGCTTACAGCTACAAATATATCTTCTTCAAATTAAATAGCTCGTTCCCTGTTAATAAAAGAGTTTACACAGCAAAATATGAACTACATCTAACTAACTAACAACATCGTTGAGGTGAGGAAAATGTCAGAATTAGGATAACTGCACAAAGCCTATTTTCTCTCTAGGCAAGTATTTAATTGTTTCATTTTTTTTACTTATTGCTTCGCTGATTTATTTTCAACTTGACCTTCCAAATATTTATTTGTAATCTGTAAAGACAGTTAAACATCAAAAATTAATATAGGTAACTCACCTCAGATACAAGAACTTCTCCTGGAAAGGTATAATATCCAAATTGTGTAAGTATTGCCGCATTGAATAACACCAAAGCTATTATTTCTCTAGTATCAGCCAATCTAAAACAAAATATTTAAAATAAAATTACATAATAATATCTTCTTGTGGATTTTACATGAAGGCAGCAATGAAATTATTAATAATTTGGCTGACATTAAAAAAGATGTTGATAAAAAAATAATATCTAAAAATCGCTTATACGAAATATCCATTATTTTTGTTAGGAAAATCGAAAAACTTACCCAAGAAGGATTATATACAGCTGGGTGCAGCTTGTAGCCAATGTAACGAAATAATGAAAAAATAACAACCAGAAATATATTGAATTGATATCCTTGAATATTCTACAACAAAAACGTTGAGTATTTCTTTTTGATGGTACATTTCTAGAATTAGTAAAGCCCAAAACTTCATAGACACTTTTTGCTTCACTAATTTAATATGAACAAAAAGAAATTAAGTATTTCTTCAAGCACTTACGATAAAAGAAGCTGGTGATGTTGTAGCCAACAATAAATATCTGAAATTTCCCGTATTGACTTTCATATTTCTAAATTTATAATTTAGCAAACGTAGCTGTAATCCAACATCTATGCAATAAGAGAAATAGATAAAATCACATCCTGATATGATTGGTAGACCAGCACCCAGAATATAATATTGGCAAGCCAATACTACGGTCTCCAATACAATCGAGTTTGGATAAACGAAGCAATCGTACATGAATCTGGCCTTCTCATCCAAGTAAGGTCTAAGCCAGTAGGATATTATTACAAAGATCATGGATACTACAACGAATCTTTGGACGAATTTTACATACTGGGATATGAGTTGGGCCCTTTTGGAAATTTTGCCACCAAAGCGATTGTGATTCCAGAATTTTGCTCTACACTCTAAGAGATGTTCGATCTTTGATTTGTTATAAATGTATATCAGGTATTTTAGTAAGGTCTGCAATAAATATGTATATCTATTAAGGTGATTTTTTTTTTTTGTAATAAAAGCTCTACTCCTATAAGCCATTGAAAAGTGCCCCTATTGGCTATTGGGCTGAAATTAAAGCAAATGAATACTACTATTACACATACTGTAAATACGAAAATTAGCTCAATTGATGCCACCTAAATTTGAGATATTAGCATAAGGATGGAAAAATTCAATATTTTTTTTTTCTCAAAGGATATCCATAAGTCTGGGGAAGCATACAACAGACTTCTAGGCAAAGGTACTCGCCTTTGCAGCCTGTGCAGGAATGATTGCTAAGGGGGGCTACATAAGGAGGAAAATAAATATAATGACTGACAGCCAGGCTGTCATTAAGGCAGCCTCGAACCTTGTAACTAGGTGAAAACTAGTTAGAGACTGCAAATAATCCCTCAATACCCTGGCACAAAACTACACGGTGTCTCTGGTTTGGATGCCGGACATAGGATATAAAGGGCAATGTAATTAGCCGAGGAACTAGCCAAGGAAGGCTCTAAGAGACACTTCATAGGTCCAGAGCCCGTATTTGGGATTGCCAAGGACTCTGTTAAAAGGGATATTTGGACCTGGTTAGATAAAGAAAGTACAAAGAAATGTAGGTCGACTGAAGCTCAACTCTATACTAAAGCGCTAATAAGGAATGGGGATGCTAGATTCTCTTAGTAGGTTATCAGATGTAGCAAGAAAGAAGCCAAAACCATTACTGAGTTGGTAACTAGACAGTGTCCCCTGAAAAAGTATCGATACAGCACAGATCGAGTAAGCAAGCCGAGGTACAGAGGATGCTACCTACAGGAGAAAACCAGTTATTTATATGTAATTTGCATATGTGAGGAATTGAAAGTACTCAGGCAGAAATATTTCGGGAAGGATCTATTTGAGCCCTCGAAGGTTGTCAAGTTTCCACTGGGCAAGATACTAGGTTTTATAGAGAATACCAAGCTGCTCGAGTGGAAATAAGAGAATCAATAGGCATGGTACAATGAGCACCTAGTTCCTGGACTATAGGAACCCACCCTAACTTAATGAATGAATGAATGAATGAATAAATAGGATTAAAATAATTATTCATACATCAATTGCTGGCTCGATTATTTGTATGTATGTTTCAGCCCTAATACACTGTAAAAAAAGTGTGCAGTTCTAAAATACGATGCTAAAATCGTTCGGTAACAAAGTTGCCTACAATTTTTTAGAGTAAATTTGCTTCATAAGGTAAATTTCTACCATCTAGTAATTTCACATGCTGATGTGTTTTCAAAGATTGTACTGTAAATTCGTATTTAATATTTATATGAACTCTATATTTAACCGAACACACATGAGTAATTTTCATTATGTTATTCTTATAAAGAGAGCAAGCACCTTACCTAATTCTCTATAGCACCTAATAGGTCATAACTGAATCGCTCAACCAGGGATCAAGAATGAACACGCTTACGCGAAACCTACGATTGCTTGTGACGTACATGATATCATTGAGCCAATAATAAGTTCGACAAACGAATAGAATTACCTACGCGCACAGATAAATATCCAATAACAATCACATTGCGGCGTAATGAATTTCGTATTTTCCATGATATCTAGCAGTTTTAACCGAAAATTAAGTAAAAAAAATAAATATAAAAACCCTCATATTTTTACAGCAAAATTATAGTTTCACTAGTTAAAATTACTTTTAAGTGCACTAAATACCCAAAAAATGTCATTTTACACTTTTTAAGTAAATTTGAGAGTAATACAAAATTGTACATGTTTTTTTCCTGTTTTTCCTTGTATGAATGTTTGTTGCATCTTACACTTACAATGAAAAGCTATAAATTTTACCCCGAAATTTCTTTTTCCATGTTTAAATATCCTAGAAAAAACATGTAAAGACAAACATTTACATGATTTCATGCGTAAGGCTTTCAACGGCCGGTGTAACTTAACTAACAGTTTCTTGCGGTTTCGCCGTGTGTCAAAACTTTCGCTCGACGTTTCGCTGTTCATACTGACAGCTTCTTCAGGAAACTGAACTGAGCTTCTTCAGGATAATGAGTTCAGTATCCTGAAGAAGCTGTCAGTATGAACAGCGAAACGTCGAGCGAAAGTTTTGACGCACGGCGAAACCCGCAAGAAGCTGTTAGTTAAAATTTACATGATTTATTGTGGTAAATTCACAACGTTATTACATGTAATATTCCTGATTTACCATGGCAAAATTACTGTAATTTTTTACAGTGTAGTTACAAAAGCATCGAAATAATAAAAAGAAAATTATAACAGCAAATTAATATTTATTTCTGTACACGCAGTTGAAAGTTATTGTTAACCCAACTCAGAAAGGGAAAATATTCATAACTTTGAACTGCGTGTACGGAATTAAATATTATTTTATTATTACAATATCCTTTCGTACATTTCGGTGCTTTTATAACTACTAGGGCTGAAACATTTATACAAATAATTAATCAATGAATAATTATTTTAACCCCAACAAATTGCTCTAACCAAAATCATTCAAAGAGGTTTTATTTTTTATTTACATATTTTACCACACCAAAAAAATTGAAAAAAATATATAGTAAACCTAAATGTACACAGTCTGATATAACAAAAAGTTGGCATCTTAAACCAAACTAAAAAAAAAACCACTGCTCAAAAGAGGAAAATAATGATAACTTTGAATTGAGTGGACGGAATTAGTCCGTGATTTTTTATAGAATGCCCTTGATCAGTGTTCACTTACATAACTTTTGAACGTGATATCTTAAGTAATTCCTGAGAAAAAAAATATTGCGTTTTTCCACCCTTATACTAATATTCGAATGGGGTGGCATCGATTGAGTTAATTTTTGGTATTTGGCATACTCATTTGCTTTAATTTCAACCTGACAGCTTTAGGAGCACCTTTCAATGGTATTGAAAAAAAATTTGTGTAGTAAAATAAATTTATATATGATCGGAATACTAACAATCTATTTTGAATTTTACAGAATCAAGAATGAATATCACAAGAAATAAACACATGGTATTGCTTCATTAATCTCAATAACACGTTTAATTAAGGCATTAAAATTCGAAAAAAAAAAATAATGATTTGACTTACATGAGCAGTTGTAAAGATTCCTTGTGTCGTCTTAAACAATTCAACACCCTTCACGTGACTCAAATTGGCAATAGTAAAGCGTAAAGTAAAAATCATAACGAGAATATTGAAAGCTCTAAACATATTCAACAATACAGGTTCTAATCCGCCACATTCTCCAATCGCTTTCATGAAACTCAACCCTATTTCTAATATATCATCATCTTGTGAAGTATACTTCATTATTCATAGGTATTCTTTATATAAGTTTTACTTCTATTATAACGCTGATGAAATAAGGAAATGTTACTGCAGTAGAATGCGGCTTTGATTGAACTAACGCATATTTATATAAATGTGTCTACTGCAGGAGAAGAAGTAGCAAAGAGAATTAATTTGCGGTCGAGATCTAATAGGTAATCAGTGGTTCTTTTAGTAAGTTTTTTGGGTAATATACAAATTATAATTATGGGAAAATATACGGTAATTTTAGTTCTTAACGTTATTTAATGTATACTTGTATGATGTAAAGGACAAAGAATTAATACACAATGAATAATCGTATTTAATATATGTTTATTAATTATGAAATATTATATCATAAGTACAAAAAAAAAACATTTAAGTACCAGTTTTTTTGTTTCCTTTTGTCCTATTTGTAACTATTTTATTTGCTTAAGATCTTACTTAATATCGTATAGAAAGAAAACGTTTTTCGTATCACCTACAATAAATAAAATTTATTTTATTAATCTATAAACTTTTCTGATTTGGAATTCCTTTTAGAATACACTTTAAAAAAAATATACAGGGTGATTCTCAATATATGCGACAAACTTTAAGAGCTGATTCCTGAGGTTATTTTGATCATAAAAGTTCATATGAGTATATGTCCAAAACGGTTTGGTTTTAAAGTTATTGAATGTTTAATAATAAATTATTCAGTATGACTAACACGATATAATATCACAGTTGGTTCTTCAAAAACTATTGTGTTGAGAGGGAATTGTTTATGTGTCATTTCAATATTTGACAATAGTTGTCAGAGTATTCATTCAGTTTATTGCCAGTTTCTGTTTTTTAAAATGAATTACACGAATACTGAGATGTGTGATATGCATTTCGCTCACGATCTTGCCAATGGAAATTCGCGTGCTGCTAGACGTCTTTATGAAGAACGATACCCGAACCGTATCATCCCGCATTATTCAATATTTGCCCGTCTTCACCAACGTCTTAGTGAAACGGGAAATTTTAAAAAACGGACGACTGATAACGGGCATCCATCTACAGTGAGAACTCTACAAGTTGAAGAAACGGTACTAAATGAAATTGAGGAACATCCTACTGCAAGCACCAGAAAAATTACGTTTGGTTTAAACATTACTCAGGGCCACAGTTTGGAGAATGTTGAAAGATCAACTATTGTATCCATATCACATTCAATGGGTGCAGGCACTTTTGCCGGCAGATTTCCCGCAAAGAGTGGCTTTTTGTCAATGGATGCAACACAAAATCCTTGACTATTTATTTACTATCAAATATTCTTCACCGACGAGGCTACTTTCTCTAGAAACGCGATTATTAATTTTCATAATAACCACATAGGCCGAAGAAAATCCGCACGAACTAGTGAATGCCAGTCATCAACATCAATTCTCTGTCAATGTGTGGACCGGAATTGTTGGAGATCACTTGATAGGTCCACATTTTTCCAGATCGGTGGATAGGACGGGGGAGGTCCACAACCGTGGCCACCTCGGTCTCCATATTAAAAATATTTAGTTTATACGACTCCCATTGAAAATGCCGATGAACTGTGAAATCGTATTATCGCAGCTTTTCAAACAATTCGAAATACACCTGGTATTTTAGAACGGACTCGCCAGTCAATACGACGGAGGATAGAAGCTTGTATTGCAGTTGGGGGCTGTCATTTTCAACAGTTAGTATTACTTAATTTTGTTTTACTAATTATTTTGTTAATTTATAATAAAAACATTAATTATGTTAACTTACTATTAAACGTTGTACAACTTTAGAACTAAGCGATTTTGGACATATGTTCTTCTGAACTTTTATGATCAAAATAACCCCAGAAATCAGCGCTTAAAGTTTATCGCACATATTGAGAATCACCCTGTATAATAAATTATTGAATTACCGAAGAGAATGCATCTACATTTATATCTAACATCCCCCTCCTGCAGAAAAATACTTCTCTTGTTGCGCTTTCATCATTATTACTAGCAATAGCCTTCTTACTTTAACGTCCCTTTTGTACCAAGCGGAATTATAGACTGCTTCTGATATAGAACGAAGCTGCGAAAAATAAATTATTCGTAAATATAAACATTAAGAAGTAATTTAAGCAATTCTTATATCAAGCTTGGTCAGTAGGAGATTTCGGGAAAAATACACTTACTTGAAAAACTATTCCTTCAGCTGGAAAGGTGTAGTAGGCAAATTGTACCAACATTCCTGTTATATAAATTAATATCCCTATCAAGTCTGAAGCATCGTTGTTGCTGAAAATCGTAATCAATATTGTGTATTATATATTGTTAATAAGCATAATGTTGTTTAACATTTAAAATGGTAGTTAATAAATATTAATAATATACTAATATAATTATTTTAATTGAATAAAAAAAAATGCAACAGCATACACAAAAAATACACGTTAAAAAATATACGTAACGATAAAATAAATTCATCAAATGAGTAGAATACTTGCTCCAGCAATACAACCTTCAATTTATGCCGAAATGCATTTAAATTAGGAGAATCTACTATAAAGGAAGGATGTTTATGGAAGAAACAGAAACTCATGCAATAAAGAGAATTTTTACAAAGTTTTTCTTTGGAAGATTATTGCAGGTACAGCAACAGAAAAAAGTTTCCGCGAAGCTTGGTAGTAAAAAACTAACATCCAGTGGTATCTATTGCCGCCAGCCCGAAAAAAAAATCTAAATTCATTTATTTTATTCATTTTATTTATTCTTCTTGTCATTTATTTTATTCAATAAAGCCTGATATTTACAATATATCCCCTAAAGATTGTGTTGACGTCTTTTTCGACGACTTTTTTCTCTTGCTGTACGAATATTATAAGAATGAATGTCCAGTCGGCAAGTATGGCTATTTTTATGTTTATGTTCAACGACTCATAGATAATCAAAAAATATAAAGTAAAAATTTTATGAGAAACAAACAAGAGCTGATAATAGACTCTGTCATTCACTCCACACGACCAGGCACAAAAATATAACTTCAGAAGAGGTCAAAAGAAGACTGTTATTAATAATAATAAATATGTTAATGTTAATTTGATGTTTATGAAGTAATAATTTGATTTTATTAATATTAAGGATGATCTTATTTGCACCAAACCACTTCACGATTAGAAGCTTGCCACGTAAAGAAAGCATTGTCAACCATAGGAACCGTATGTGATTGGCGCCAGGTCTTTAAAAAAAATATTAAAAATAACTTTGGCCCCAGGCCGAGCCCTGCGGTATACCACCATATAACTGAATTGGGCAAATAAATGAAATTTGCTATAACCCATTTGTACTCACTATAGTAATTTGAGTACAGCACAGTTATGTTAGACCAACAACACCAAACATCAAGCATTTAAATGTATGGTCTGTAATGTCCCAGGGAATTGGTGTATGTATATTGATATTGAAATAAAAACAGGTTAAATTCGTATTCCAGCTCCTTTTTATTTAATATATTATTATTATTATTATTATTTCAATATAAATTTAAACGTATGTTTTGCATTTTTTTTAATTGTTGGACAACCTATTTATCTCTACTTATATTATGAATTATGACTTCATAAGGATCTTTTTATCACTAACTGTAATTATCAAAATATTGCAAAATTAAAAAACCGAATACAATTATGACCAAATTAATGTAAGATGCAAAAATTACTCTGGGTTGACCTAACAACATGTAACAGCTTGGTGGATAGTAACTATTCATTAATGATAAACTGTATAGGATCTTTGGATATGTACTAATATAATGGAAGACGTTAAGTTCAATAATTTTCTTCTAAAATGAAAAAATATAAATACACGAATTCCTGGGCTAAGGGGCCTTCCATGGTTGCAAGAAAACAATATTTTCGTTAAGGGCAAAATGAACCAATGAACTAGGTAATTTTCTAAGTTTATGCAATCGGTATGTACAAGCCACTGACTCTATTTGTATATAAGTTCCTCTACCAAAGAAGACTCAATTTTATAACCTTTCTTAAATCATTTCTATTCAATCCAAACTAATTTAATCATTTCAATCCTTTATTAATTCCACATTAAATTCACTTCTCTACCTAAGGCAATCCAAACAGAATTAACCATTCGAAACTTCACACTCCACAAAACCAAGCCAAATCCACTAGTTTCGTTTCTGTGTAAGAAAATCAACCTAGTGACCCCATTTTAAGGTTTAATCGAAATTCTAAACGAAAAACCTATTTTTATAGTTTTTTTGTTCTCAAACCAACCAAACCCTACTCAACCCAAAATAAATCAACCATTTTAAATCTGTTTGCCCCAATCAAATCGATTTGTATCAACATACGTTAAATCATTTCAAATTTTGCTTATCCAAGCTGTATACATCACTTCGATGTCATATCGAACCAACTTTTACAAAACCAAATCAAACTAATGTTGATGCATCAAAACCATTAACCCAATGACCCCATTTTACTGTATGTAAAGTAAAGCTTTAATCTGTACGTTAAAGTAAACAAATTCTTCTAACACTGAAACAAGTAGGTTTTGCTGTTAAACCAACCCAACATGTAAACAAAATTCATCCCTTAAAAGTAGCTAAAGCCCATTACTTTCAGCGTCATTTTGGTATGAAATAATTAAACCAAGAGTTATAATGTCTGCAAACCGTAGAGTGTAGCATATCAATAAAATTCATGCATATATCTGGTATTTTCTTATTTATGTTGAGATATATTTTTTTCTACGAAAGAAGTATAGGCGTTTATTATATATATTTTAATAATAAAATATTCGTCGCCTCGAATATTACACTTAGCCATAAAGTCTACCTTAAATTATCCAATTTTAACGTAAGGTCCTACCAATCCAAAGAAAATTCAAGCTTATAATTTCTCCTAAAGCAACCTAATTTAACCCAACCCATACCAAACTAAACCAATCGCTTCAAGCACTTCCTACTCTAATTGTAAGTCAAATTTGCCTTGCTCTTAAAACAACCCAACTCAAATCGAATCCAGCGATCTTAGCCTAAATTAATTTACTCCACATTGCTTTTAGTGTAATACGAATTCAGTTTTTCCCAACCCAAACCAAATTAAACCAATCGCTTCAAGCAGTTCCTACCCTAAGCCAAATTTGCTTTACCCTGAAAAGAACCCAACCCAAAACATTTTAGATCAACCCAAATCCATCGATTTTACCATAAATCAATCCACTCCACATTATTTTTAATGCAATTCAAATCCAATTTTCCCTAACCAAACTTAATACCTGGAAAAAATTTGGCTTTATAAGTCGACAATATCTTTCTTATTTTAAATTAAATGTTTGGGTTTTTCTTACTACAATCAATTCTACGAATTATCTTAGTACAATTTTTAATAAGGTTCTCTAAATTCAACCGTTTTTTTTATAGATATTTTGTCAAAATTTTAACAGTTATATTATCTTCGATAATATTGTGTATTTTGCAAGCCATCGGAGATAATAATGCCAACCCCATATGAAATCAAGTCGTGCATACTAAATTCTGCCAAAAGAACCACTAAATTTTATAAACTTCTCCTCCGTTTGGAAACTTTAAACCTTAGAAAATTCATTTTTTTTTCAAATGTAAGTACTTCTAATAAAGACGTTTGAGGCTGGAATAAATTTGTCCACAATAAGTAGCAAAAATATACCTTTGAAATGTTACATCAAAAAAAAAGTGAAAGAAAGAAAGAATAGTTTTGAATATATTGGAGATAATTCTGCTCTGATCATAAAAAAATATTTGCATCAACTACACCCAATGCTTTTGCAATAGTGATCATAAATCTTTACTGTTTAATCTACCAGTTTATTCCAAAACATGATAATGATAGTAATAGCTATTCTAATTCCCAATCAAATTAACATTAAAATGCTTACCCGAGGAGAATTATATATAATTGTGAGCAACTCGTAGCCAATGTGACGAAATAATGGAAAAGCAACATCCAAAAGTATATCGAATTTAAATTTCTAAATATCCTAAAACCCAAAACACCCATAACACAATTTTATCAATATTTCAACACTAATTTAAAACTTACGATATCAAAAACTGATGGTGTCTTATACAGCTGTGAATCTCTTCTACCGTCGTTTCTACACCCATATTTCTTAGTTTATAATTCAACAGTTGCAATTGCAGAGTCACTAATGTAGAATATGAGAGGTACACGAAATCATAACCCATAACTATGGGTATGGCTGCACCCAAAGCGTAATACTGGCAAGCCAAAACGATTGTCTCCAACACTATAGAATCTGGGTACACCCAGCAGTCGTACATGAACCTGAATTGCTTACCAGACATGGTCTTAACCAATATGTAATCGACACCAAAATAATTGCCGATAAATTGAAAAGTTGAATGAATCTCACGAACGCCAACATGGGTTTAAATTTTTCTGTGAGTTCGTTGGAAAAATCTTTATGGTTCCAAAATTTTGCTTTGTCTTGCAGAAGTTGTTGTATCTTTGGTTTGTAATAGATGAATACTAGGTATTTTAGTAAAGTCTGTAATAAATAATTTGATGGGATTAAAGCAAAAAATTTCGTAGCAAATGTTTACTCTGCCATATTTGGATAAACTTAAGGACAAATAAGATACGCCTTGGTTCATTGTTCGTTACCACCACAATATGTATATCCATCGTACTAAACGAAAATTTACTTACGTGCACTGTTGTAGAGATTGCTTCTGACGTCTTCATGTACCCAACACCTTGGGTATGGCCTAAATTAGCCAATGTGAACCACAAAGTGAAAACTAACACACAAATATTAAAAATCCTCCAAATTCTTAACATCCCAGGCTTTAAACCTTTATATTCTCCCAACCATTGCAAAAAACTCAATCCCAAATCCATGATGTCATCATCATTTGTTGGATTGCCCATTTTACTAACTTTATTAAAGATATATCTTTTCTCAAACGAACTGTATTTGCATATGCAGCGATCCAAATTAGTACATAGTCAGATTACGAGTGTGCATTAATATAAGGACTTACATGTAATGACGAATATGTATCAGTTATACGAAATAATTGTTCTTTCGATAAGTAAAGAAGTTTGTCGATAATTACAGTGCAGGATTATGGGACTAAATATGATGTAATTGTCTAGGATTTGTTAGATATTATCTATTAGCAGTTAGGGAAGAATTTACCTTCATTCATAAAAATATATGCTTTCTTTCCATTATTAAATTAAAAACAAACAAAGTTTGCAGATACTTTATTCAAATATAATATATTTTTAATGTGTGCTTACAATACAAGGAATATAATAAGAATATTTTTAGTTCTTTTTTTTGTAGTGGACATCCATATATGTATGTAATTCCATTTTTTTTCTATTGGCTTACTTGTCGAGTATTTTACGCAATATAGTATAAAAAGAAAAGGTTTTTCGGATTACCTAAAAACAAAACACAAACGTTGACTCTTTATACAAAAAAAAAATAATATTTTAAATGCACTTTACTTATGTATTTGCTTAAATTAGCAATAAATTTTCAACTAATTGAATTTTATCAATATTTCGCTTTTCTTATAGTTTTACAAGATATAAAATCAAACATCAGATTTCAATTAATATTTATATATTTTTGCATTTTTATTTTTTAATCTAAATTGCTAAAACTGCGTTAAAAAAATTCTAACTGTCAATACAAAACAATTCTAAATATGACACTCTTTTGTTTTCTTCGCCTCAAACTGGAACCAAATGCGTGAATCCTTCGCAGAAATTATTTTAGTGACACAGCAGCTAAATTTAGTAAAATTTACTATTTTAAATACATTACTCGCTGTGGGCTTTGCTTTCAGACGTCTGTAGAACTATCTAAAACTAAAACTTGATACTACCCCAGTGACCAACTATATTTATTTCATGTTTTATAAATATTTAAAAAATATTAAATCTTTCTTGAATATTAGTTATATTAATATAATATGCATAAAATATATTATAGAAAATATATTAGGAAACATTTAAAAAATATATATGTTATTAGCATTAATAATATTTTATTGCAAATATTTTCTCAATATATTTTTCATATAACTCTCAAGTATATTTTGCTTGATTTCTGTAAATATTTATTCATATAAAAAAGATTGAATTTTTGCTTTTGTACATTTGGTGCGTAGGACGAATAATATAAAATGGGTAAAATATGCATACATATTAAGTAGGTATGTATGTATCTATTTAAAATGATAGTTTAAAGATTAAATTAGATAATATATATCTAACATGATTTATTAGTATCTAATTGAGCGCTGTAACTTTTCTATTAATATATCTGCGTTTTGTATTATATTATTCTAATATTGCAAGTGCGAACGTCAACACACACCTCTATTCATTAGGTGCCGGTGTTATATGATTTAGTATTGTTTATGCGTCTATGGATTAGGTACATAGATGCATACGCGCACTGTGTATCATCAACGTTTTATTCGTTGTCCGTTACATGTTATAGTTTATAATAGTATACGATTAGGGCAGATTAGGGTTAACTGTGTAATTAATTGTTGCGGGGTGTGTTTTAGTTTTTGTGGTGACTACGAGGTAGCAAAACTTTGAACATGTCATGGCATTTATAGATAATTGGAATGCTCAATATCGCTATCTACAGAAATCGTTTAATAAAATAATTGTAGGAATTTTATGCATCATATATGTACTGCACCTACCAGATAAATTGCTAGTTGATTTGCTTAAGACATTCATCTCGGTAGATAAGCGTTATAACCTCAAATAGAGGTTAGAATACGTTGTGTTGTTTTATTGTTTGTACGTAGAATGTTTTCAAAATATTATGAAATAAAGTAAAAATAAGTATCGAGTATTAGAATGTAGTTACCACTCCAATTATTTAAATGCTCCAAATTATTAGTAGGTGTGATAATGTTGTACGATGTTTTATTCATGGTATGATCTAATGCAATTGGCATTGTTTTAGAGGCCACAAGGAGACGCCATGAGAGCGCCACTACCGAAGATATGAAAAAAGCCATAGGGTTGTACCTGACACCAGCCAAGGCTAGACTTAAAAATGAGTATTTTTCATTTTATTTGGTTATTCAAATAAAATGATAATAAATACGTTTGTTTTTATTTGAACACTTCAATTAAAAAATATTGATTAATTTGATAAACCTTCAGTTGCCTTAAAAGATGCCAGAATATTGATTATTAACTTGTATGGTGAGTGTGAAAAACAAGTTCTTGCCTTTTAGACAACCTATGTATGTTTCAACTTTTCGTTATCCACGTTGTACATTCTAAATAACTAAGAACAATTTTAGTTCATTTTGACAAATTAAATAGATTGCATAAAAAATTTCAATTTTCATGTAAATATTTTACAAATATTTTGGAAAAAATATAGCGCTTACATTAATTTTAAAATATGGAATAAATATTTTAATTGAATATTGTATCTATATTTAGAAAAAAATTGAAAAATATATTCAAAAACCTCTCACGAAAAATATTTATAAAATATATTTTTAAAAATATCTATGTAATATTTCTGGCTGTTAGGGTACTAAAGAGTTAGTGGAATTAAAGAGGTTTCAAATATCTTTCTCTAATCTTCTGTCCTTCCGTTTGAGTGTAATTTTTATATTTGTCAATAGAGGGTCTGATGACATCAAAAGTAAATTTAAAATATTTTCATTCGTTTTAGAGGCGAGATCTTACGCTAATAACAATCTCATTATGTTTTATGCACTTACAATCAGTGGGAATGGTAAAGTTGGTACTTACTGAGCGAAACAGATATATATGCAAATGCATGTGATATCCGTGGTGATATTTGGGAAGCAAAGTAAACTATGAAACACAGAGAAGCCACTTAAGTTACCAAGGTCAAACCATGAAATTGGTTTCTTCAAATCCGATAGTTGGCGCTCCTAAAACCAATCGCTACCAAACAAAAAGATTGTTTCCCAGCGGTAGCTCGTCGGTCAAAAGAGCAGGTTGGGTTTATTTGCAGTGTTGCCAACTTGGGGGATTTTCTATATTTGTTAAAACGGAGTTTTGTAAATGAATAGCAAATTTAATCCACTCTTTTTTTAAAAATAAACTTATATTTTGCTTAATTTTTATAATTTTTCAAGCTTTAGCATTATCTAAGTGATATGCAGCACACCACGAAACTCGGAATTAATTAATATCAAATAGCCAATTTTATATTTCTCACAATTATTTTCGATAATCTCAACATAAAATGGCCGACTGTTTTGTACTATATCCATAGTTATTTTATTACTCTTACATTGAATTCACTAAAAGTAAGGGCAGAGAATTTAAATTCTCTTACTAGGAAGATTTGTAATGTAGTGCAAATTTTAAATACAATTTTTTTTTGGGGATAAAGTGCTTGATCAAGGGGAATTTTACACACCATCTAAGGGGAAATACTTCCTAGTGGTTGGGAACACTGGTTATCTGTAAACCGGGGGTAGTTCCATTGGTTCAGTGTAAAGGGAATTCGGAAGAGTATTCAGGCTGACCACCTCAAAATTTCCAGATAAATAATCTGCGTCCGGTTTGTAGCATACTTAATATATTTCTACCTTGGTTTTAACAAGTCTAATGCGATTCAATAAAAAATGAAACTGTTTATCGTTCAGGCAATTATATATACAGTGTGTTAAAAAAAGGTTGTCGGATATTTTACCCAATTATAGTACTGGTGGTAATAAACAAAAAAGTCTTAGTCAACATGGGTCCGCAATTCAACTGTTTTTGACATATAGTCGATTGCAATATTTTAAAATAAAAAAAAAACATTTTCGGTTTTGAGAATAGTTCCTTTGTCAACCAACTGATTGTGACTTAAAATTAGTCTGTCAGACATCTGTCATCAGATTATTTATCATTTACGTCAATTTTTTTTTGTGCTCAAATTATGCATAAGTACACAAATGCAGAAATGGCCGATATGCATTTTATATACGGTCGTGCGAAGGTAATGCCACTGAACACAGCGTATGTATGCCGAAGAATTCCAAATCGTTGTTACAGAGTGATAAGATTTTCTCAAAACTTCATATCGGCTGTCCGAAACTGGTTCATTTAAATTAATGGTGTTCTGGTAGACCTAGATCAGTTTCTTCTCCCGCAGTAGATTAGATATTTGGAGACGGGTAGAAGACAACCCAATATTAGCACCCGAAGAGTTGCCGCAGAACTGAACGTCAGTCATCCTCTCATTTGGAGAATTCTGCGGGAACAGCAGCTCTATCCCTACCACATTCAACGCGTGCAAGTTCTTGCTCCTCTCGTTATGATGCACGTAGGGTTTTTTGTCATTGGTTTACGAAAGCTGGCAGAAACTCCTAATTTTGCGACTCAGATTTTATTTAGTGACGAGGCTGGGTTTACAAGAGACGGAATATTCAATTTTCATAACAATCACGTCTGGCAGATGAAAATCCCATGCTGTTGTTGAACTGCATCACCAAAACCGTTTTTTCGCTAAATGTTTGGCTTGCTATTTTTGGAGACTGTTTAATTGGTCCAGTATTTCTCCCTAATCGTTTAACGGACAAGTATACTTGGATTTTTTAAGAAATGAATAACCGTTTTGTTGGAAGACGTGCCACTTTTTAACAGATTAAATATGTGGTTTATGCACGATGGAGCTCCTGCGTATTTTTCCATCGTAGTTAAACTTCTTAAATCAAGATTACAACGAGAGATGGATAGGACGGGGTGGACCAACTGCATGGCCTCCTAGGCCCCTGACCTGACACCTCTAGACTTCTATGTTTGGGGGCATCTAAAACAATAGTGTACGCACGATCTGTAAACAATTTGGAAGAACTCAGGCAACGAATCGTAAATTGTTACGAGAAAATTCGGAGGACTCCAGGAATTTTCAAAAGATTGCGTCGTTCTTTCATAAGAAGGTGTGAAGCGTGCTTAGAAATGAACGATGGACATGTAGAACAATTTCTTTAGTTTTACTTTAAATAAACATTTGTTTAATTTCATTGCGATCAGAATTCTTTGAAATTTTTATCCTACTAAAACAATATGCAATCGACTATATGTCAAAAACAGTTGAATTGCGGACCCATGTTGACTAAGACTTTTTTGTTTATTTCCACCAGCACTACAATTGGGTAAAATATCCGGCAACCTTTTTTTAACACACTGTATAAATATTTTTTTGACAGAATGATTGTCATACAAGTTACGTATTTTTTTTCCTGGACACTCCAAAATCTGCAATTAAAAATGGAGGTTTTTATTTGAAATTTTAAAGTTGACCTTGCTCCACCCACTAGGAGTGGGGATAAGAGTCAAGGTTAATATCATAGAATTGGCTCCTTCAAGACGACCAACTTGCATTCATAACATTTTTTTGATCAGATGTCTAATTGTCGTGATATCGTTCGGTATGATTTAGAACGTTGTAATATGAAATGGAGCAAGTATGCCACAGATTTTATTTACTTGAAAGTAAACTCATTTAATAAATAAGAGGATAAACATGATAAGCTATTATATCAGCTAAAATTCTACATATGGAGATTTTACTGTAAACTTTAAGGTCATTTTTAAGACATTATGGTTCAGTAAGATTAAATTATAATTATTATAATGTTAAAATGATTAACTAACCTGTCGGTAATGACGCCATGTTAAAAATGGGTAAACATTTAAAGCATGAAACAGATATTTAATGTAGAAAAAAAGGTACATTTTTGCATTATTTTTGCTTAAACAAGTATTTTCAGTGGTGTGTTAGGACTCGATTGCTCTCTCTGTCACTCTTTTTATATCATCGTATAGGGCGTATGGATTTACCTCAAAATTTAAGCATTTTTGCCTATAGATTTCGGTTTTTTTGCTTTCGGAGTTTCTGCCAAGAAATTATGCATTTGGCTCTAGAACCAGATAAAGTACACATTCATGTGCAGAGAGAGAATAATTTAAGTTTGCTTTAAATAAAACTTTATGAATCCATTATACTAACTAATCCTAACTATGTAATTAATTTCCAATTCAACTAATAGTAAACTATTTTAGATACTTTACTCTCAGTACATGCAGTGTGATACGAATTAACTTACAGAAACAAAGGTATCGAGATTTAAGTCCAACATTCCTGCAGCCGTGAAATATTTTTCTTCTTGGGCTTTCATCATTATGAGAAGTAATAGTCTCCTTATTTTAACATTTCTTTTATACCAAGTGGAATTATATATCGCATCCGATATTGAACGAAGCTGAAAATGGTTTTATTTTGATCATTAGAATTAATTGGAAATACTAAAAACATAATTTGTAATATCTAAAAAGATAGGTTACCTTTATATTCATTTCTTATTTTCACACATTTGCACTTTTGTGCATTCCATGTCAATTCTTTAATGAACTTTACTTACTTCAACAACAATTCCTTCAGCCACAAACGTGTAGTAAGCAAATTGTACCAGCATGCCGGTGATATAAATTAAGGCTCCAATCAAATCAGAAACGTCTGTGTTGCTAAAAGAAGTGAAGCATATTTTAAAATTTATACAAAGATTACATTATATAAAATTTACATAAATTCTAGAATAAATAATTTTTTTTCTATCGAAATTAAATTGACAAATAAAAGCATAAATATGGAAAACGAAAGAACTCCAAACATCCTTTCAAACTATAATTTAAGGGGGTCGGTACTCATTGTTATTTACTATGAAAAACTGTATTCCTTATTTTCCTTTTTTTTGAAAACCACTCCTTCGAATCGATTCAAATTTTTAGTTACTTGTTATTTGATATCCAAAGGTAATTTATAGATAGATAGATAGATAGATAATTTTATTTCAAACAGCCACAAAAAATAGTGGGTTGAAACAGGTCCAAAAACAAATTACAAATCAAAAAAAAAGTGACATTAACATATACCTATTACATATTGATTCAAAAAAGGTAGTATTTTTATCAGAAAAAAAAATTAACTAAAAAACTTATATAATTACTAAAAGTTAAATATTAAGTCACAATACAACCAGAGATAAATATATTTCTTAGCAGCGAACTCAGCAACTACATCTTAAAGTAATCCTCAAATTCATAAGGTTCCAAATTAATTAGCAAATTAAAAATTTCTTTCTTGAATAATTTCAATTATTTATATTTTAATTCGTTGGGGAAGTTTATTGAAAACTTCATACTTGAGCTGGCAAGGGGCTTTTTCAAATAAAGACATGGTGTGCAACGGGTAATTATAATTTGTTTGAAATCTTGTATTATGACAATGGCCTGGCAGAAGATGTTCGTATTTTTCTTTATATTTGAAATTAAAAATTAAGCACTCGTAAATATACAGCGCAACAACTGTCAGTAACCTATTCGTTTTAAATTTCCCACGACACGATTCCCTCAAAGGAAGGCCAAAAATTATACGTAACACTTGTTTTTGAATTCGAAAAACTCTAATAATACCTGAAGTGTTGCCCCATAACAGGATAGCAAATTTCAGTCTTGATATAAAAACTCCATAGTATATAGTAATTAAAACATTTCTTTCACAATACTTACTTAGAATTCTTATGCAATAACTGAGTTGATTTAATTTTTTTAGCAATATGTCCAGATAGGAGCTCCAATTTAAATTTTCATCCATAGTGAGACCCAGAAAGGTAACTGATTTACTTAGAGATAAATTGTCATACATTAGCTGAGGATTTAAAAAAATCTCAAAAAAAAGAAGTTACAAAACTTCAAAAATAGATGTTTTCTTTTTCAAATTAATTTTTTTTTCTGGTCCTGCCGAATAAAATGTTGAAAACTTGTTAATCTTAATTAAAGCTGATGCCCTTATGTACATATTAAAAAAAGAAAAATGACAATACGTTAATTAAAAGCTGAGAAAAAGGAACATAAAGAATACAGTTTTTCCTATTAAATAACAACAAGCACCCTTAAGAATAAGAACTCGGATGAGATTCATTCTACAATATTTTTACAAAAAAAAAAGAATTCTTTTTCACTAAACATTAAAATACAAAAAAAAAATCATTATATATTTCAAAGCCAAACATCTTGCGTTTTATTTATTAAATAAAAGATTTAATCTACAATGGCCCTATTCATTCACTCGATTCTAGCACATACATACATAAATGTAATTGTATACGCTTGTTCCGAACAAAAGAATTAAATTTAGGGAAAAGATTTCGGAAACTAAAATATCCCAAGTATTCATTTAACGCATTATATAGCATTTCTAAAAATGCTATATAAATCGAAAAAATTTCATAACTAATAATCTAATAAAAGTAAAATAATCAATCTTCTCATTACATGAATACAAAAAGAAACTGTTATTCTCAACTACCTGTGCCTCAATCCTCGAAGTTTATGGTATCTCCGGTAAAACAAAAAGGGTATTTGAATATGTATTTATCGTCCAAAAATACTTCTTTGTGTATTAACATCTAGGTTATTATTTTAGCAATTTGTTTGAATTAAATACACATAAAAACTTCTACACTATTTTCACTAGCTACTATTCTCTTATCTGAGACATATTTTATTCTTTGTAGTCTTACATACAAGCATTTAGGTACACATTTATGAGCCATGCTTTCGTCCTGTAAACCCTAGAGTCCTGTAAATACAGGACGTGAACCACAAGTTCATACTATTGTTATTTGTACTGATTGTCCATTTGCTGAAGAACATGGCTACTACTACTTAGGGTCCTTCATCTCGAGAACTATTAAGCTATAGAGTATAGAACGGCAGTTCGTAATAGGACGCTTAGAAAGCACTATATTTTAAATTCGATTTACCATTTACTTCCTTATCAAAAGATATTCGATTTTATTCTGTTTGTGTAACATATAAACATGTAGGATGTATAAGGTGTTTTTAGTTCTATTTAATCGATGTGTGTGTGTTTGCGTGCGATGACGTAAGCGGCATCAATGAAGGAAGGAAGGGACGAATAAAGAAGTTTGCCGCGGTCGCGAGGAGAGCGTAGGTACGCAAGCGAACAGAAGGAAGTCAGCCAACGTCTAAAGTGAATGGACGTGCTGTTCGGCTGGAGAGCGGTTGTAGAAGGATCCTCCATTAGGCGCTGTCTACAAGACAGTTACATATCTGTACCTCAGAGGTAAAGTCTCTTAAGTCCAAAATTGGCATTTTACGGTAGACGCGTTTAAAGTTTTTTTTTTTTTTATGTTAAGGCTAAGGCGCGACTTAACATAGTTCAAACGTGTCTAACTTTTTAATGAAACAAGACAAAAAAAAACAAAAAAGATAGCAAAGAAAGATCATTGTACATATGTATATTTACTTAACATACTTAACTCGATTTTTCCATATTTGGACTTAACATAGTTTGCCTCTGAGGTACAGATATATTATTCAAAGTGTATCGCGTAGCAAGCTAATGTTAGCCTCGTGCTTGCTGAGTGCCTTGGTCATCGTCTGCTGCTGGAGAAGAATACCAAATATTGTGTCAAAGAATAAACCTCCTGAGGAAGGAGTCTTATAATTTTATTAGATTGCGTTTTATCAGCCGTATTGTGCCGCCGTATGCTGGGAATTTCCCGATCTAGAGTGCCAAATACAGCCTCTAGACTACGACGATGTAGATGCATCGAGCCAATTTCCAAATGAGACCGCTGTGTATGCCGGAAATCTTCCCAACCACGTCAAGACCATTCCCAGAGCCGAAGGACCGCCAAAATGGCAAATCTTACCGCCTATTTTATTTGTATATTAGTTTTTTTATTTATTTAAATTTAATAATTACAATCAGTCAGTAAAATTTCAAAGGGGCCTACTTTCGTTGTTTTCAAATAAAAGGTTGTGAAGGTGAAATCAATTTCTTTTATTATTTATTTTGTTATTTAGTATACAGAGTCGTACACTATATTTTAAATACTCATTAGAACCGCACGACCTGGGGGCGGTTATTTTGATCGATAAAAGATTTACATGCTAGTTTTTTTTTTATTTATTTATTTCAATTGACAGATATTATTATTTACCAATCTTACGGCCCCCAACAAAAGATATAATATTTATAAGTAAATCAACGACCCATTACATTTTGGCGTATAGAGCAGGGGCACGATAAACTTTCAAGTTAAAGTTAAATTCAAATCGTTGCAAATTTTATTATTTTTTTAAAGCAAACATTAACCTTTTTCCCTAGAATGCATGCTTTAGAAATTATAAGACAAAAGTTGATAAAAAATCGAAGAATTTTGCAATTTGCCACGAATTATTGCAATTAGCAAAAGTTTTTTGAAGGTTTAAACTTAAAATTTAATTTTTTGGTATTTTTGGTACTGATCGTTTCTCGCATAGCATATTTCTAGTTATACCGGAAACACTCTGTATATTATTTTAATTTTCTGACAGCACATATTATTATACAAAGGTTTAGTTAAGGTTTTCCAATACCTGTCTTAAGCAGTCTTTAAGCAAAACGGATTATTAAAAAAATTTGACGTTTTATCGACAATCAAACGAAAAATCAATAACAAAGGAAATGCTTCAGGTAGAAGATTGAAATTTAATAATTCTATAATCACTGCATTGCAGTATTGTATATAGTTAAAATAATTGTAAAATTAATAATACAGGATGTTACAAAAAGTTATTGATCTATATTGGAAAATTAAACTTAGTAACTCATAAAATTATTTTAAATGGAATACCCTGCATATTATTAAAGCGTATGATTTATCTGATTATTCTGTATAAGAAATAATTAACATTGCTTACATCTATTTCTGATAGTTTATAAGTTATTTGAGTTTTTTTCATATTATTAGAAGTAAATTTTGCTTATGTTTAGATTTGTGTGATAGTCTAATGATGTAATATCAATAATAACTTAATAAGTAATAATTTTTTTTTAATTAATTAAATTTCTTCATACAGTTAAAATAATTATTGGACAGTGCTATAAACTCACCTAATAAGAATGACATACAACTGACTGCAACCAGTAATTAACGTGACCAAATAATGAAACAGCAGCATCCAAAAATACACGACCTTCAATTCTCGAAATATCCTACAAGGAAACGATTTCGTATACCACATCAAGCAAAAAGAAAGTTGCCAATTAACTTACCACAATAACAGCTGGTGATGGACGATGCATTTGTTGACATCATTAACATCAATACCCTTGCATATACTTCTCAATTTATCCTTCAGTAATCGAGCTTGAATTATAACGTGCACAGAAAGGCTCAAATACATAGAATCATATGCCACTATTACAGGAACTAGGAACATTAAAAAATAATACTGGCAGAATAAAATTATTGCTTCTAAGAATATAGAGTTTCCCGGATCCAACAATCAAATATAAAAACGTTGTTTTCGTTGAAGAAGGGCCTTAATGAATACATTAACATAACTAATAGTCCTGGAAATAACAACCAATATTGCACTGTAGTCAAGAAACTGAAGGTTTTTAAACAAGCTTGTTGGAGTTTGGTATTATCACTTGACCAAAATGTCTTCTTACGAATCAGTATTCTTTCGATGTTATGTTTGTGGTATATGTAAAAGGAATACTTTAATGACATCTAGAATAATATGCTTGATATATAAAAATTTAAGATAAACTATATTATAAATGTACTCACATGAATAATTGTGACAGCACTTTCCATTGTTTTAGTGTAAAATTCAACTTCAATATCCTTTATATTCATTATAATAAAGAATAAAGTCGCCATAAAAACGAAGATGTTAAAAAACCGAAATAAATACAATTTTTTGAACCCCTAAACAAATATTCATTAAAGATTTTGGTGAGGTTTATACTCAGAGATAAGACATCGTCTTCTGAAACCAACTCCATTGTGTTTTGTGTAACACAAAAAATGTACATAGAAATGACTATCTGTTAAATAAGGGTTTATGTATGCTTATATATGCGTCTGCACTTGTTGATATCGATAGTTAAGTTAATTGTAATTAATGACGTTGCTGTGGATCGTAAAAGTTTGGTAATTCATCCAGTATTAAAGGCAAGTAATTTGAATAATTATTATTAAATTGGAAATTTCTGTCTGGTATTACTGAAGGGAAAATGTAAGTATGAGAAACACGATTAGAGTAACTATTATTTTAAATAAGGTGCTTGTTTTACTTGTTTGTGTGTATTTTAAAGCAAAATTTAGGAAGTGATGTTCTTAAAACTTCTAATAAACTGAATGGCGCAATTACATGAGCTTGTTATGAAATGAATTATATATGGAATCAGCCTGAATGAAACAAAATATTTATTATATAAAGAACCGATCGGGTATTGACAATATTTTGACGAGATAATATATGTATCCGGTATTTACTGTAAATTTGAAAATACATAAAGGAAATCTTTGACACAGATTTACAATACAAGAATAATGTTGTGATTTCATAAAATATCGGATCAGATATTCAACTTCTGTGGATAATTGTTAAACAGAGGTAAATAAAAATTTGTCTGTTTACTTCACACCAATATCTTGTCCCATCAAAGATCTGTATGAATCGACTTGTTTGGTCGAATAAGTTACTTGGTAAATACATAGTGGTTCATGCTTTCAAACATTCGCTTCCTCCTGCAAGGATTTCATTTAAATTATTACTTTAGATCTAGTAAATCACTCCATTTGTATATTTATTTTCTTCTCTACTATAAACAAAAACACATGAGGCTTAATAGAGTGTAAAACATAATGAGGGATGCAAATTATACCTGTCTTTATTACATATTATCGTTAATGAAGGTGTGAAAGATAATTATTATATTGGCTGAAATCTTCGACATAAGCAAATCTTAAAACTTAATAAAAATCGCAATTACTGTCTATTTTTTATTATGTGTGTTTTTTTTCTTCTCATTTGCATATACTACAAACGCAAACTAAAAATATAAAATAGTACAGTAGGGTTTATTAAGGTTAATTGCATACTCGCTAGAGGGCACTATCTTAATTAATTTTCTTAAATGGAATACCATACTTTGTATTCGATTTTTCGAGTCTGTGACGCATTAGTGACAACATTTTATATGTCTACCACCAACCTATTTGTTATTTTCAAGATAATGATAATTTTTACAAGGTTAAGACTGTCGTAGATAACGAATTAATGTATGTACACACTCTTGCTTACCGGACGAATGCTCTACCAATTAAGCTAGAGAGGAGTATGCCGATTTGAGCGACAAAATCCCGACCATTAACGTTCGGATATCCCAAATCAAGAATCGAATATCTGCAAACTTCCTCCCGGGCTTAATTGGTAGAGCGTTCGTCCGGTAAACGAGAGTATGTAGGTTCAAAATCTGCGTGAGGAGAAAATTTCTCTTAATTATTACAGTTATTAGCAGAAATACATTAGTTTGTTAATATCTTACAGTAAAAAGCTTACAATCTTTGCTCTATCGTAGATGCTTGACACATCAAAAGCTATCCATGTACTCTCTTCGATATATTCGTAAAAAAAATTAATCCCTCTCAAAAAGTGCCTATAAATTTATTCTAAGTAATAGTTTTTAATTCTGCGAAATGAATTGGGCCCCCTATATCTCCTAGCCTTTCTAAATCACCCTGTTCTAATCTAATTCCTGTTACCGTAATTAAACCCTAAAACCTTGTTTTATTCACGTACCTACAAAATTTAATTTCCCTCAAACATAAATCGACTGGTAATATAATATACCCGAAATGACGCACGCCGCGTCAACCGAAATAGATGAATACATGTTCGCAGCCCTAACCGTTAACTAACTTTGCGCCGCAATCATTTTTTTGGTTTCTTTAGTTTTACACGCGTCCGCATAAAGTAGATATACAGGGTGTATCAGATATAGAGGTAAATATAATAATATGTAGCAGTTGTAATCATAAATCATATACAATCAAAAAGTCTTAATGCACAGGGGGTCTATCTGTAAGCATTAACGAGAAAAAAAAAATTATAAATGCCGTGGGCTAGAGCCACTCCTGTGCCCAACCTAAATGCTGTCCCGAGTATACCCCCACATACCACTATCATTCAACCATTACCGCTGTTAGTTTTGTGTGGATCGCCGCTTGGAATGCAAGCCACTTTGAACATTTTATATAAATTCTTCCCGTCTCGAAAACACGATCCTTTTCAGGACCATCATGATTTCATATAAAGAAAATCGAAGCTTGGTGCATCGGCAAAAGCGCGGGAATGTATAGATTCATTTTCGCGCGACATCATAGTAAAAGGCGTGTTTTGCAAATTTTTCTGTATCTACATTTTATTTCTGTGTAATTCGATTTCAATTCATTTTGCGTTATATGATTAAATAAATCCAAAAGAAAATAACTCAGATTTCTGGTACCGTTTATTAACAACTAACTTCTCGATTCGGCAAAAGCAAAAGAAAATGTTTACGTTTTTGTAACTACTGAGTCGCATATCCGGTGAAACTCAAACGTTCTTTTCAGGATATTAAAAAATAATACTTTGTAGACTTCCGTAGAATGCTATTAACAAAATAAGGAATGTTTATTTCATAAAAAGAAGAAATTTAAAATGTCTCAGTTTTGATATTTTTAAAAGGTCCTTTATTTATTCAGAATGACGTTAAATGAACTTACGGCATACTACTAAGAATAATACTAAATGATTGCAATGTATTTATACATAATACCACGTTTAGGCGGCGTGGCTTAACATGACGTTTCCTGCATCAGGCCCGAACTAAAGAATTTTTGGCTCTAAATTTGACTTTTTTTTATTCTTTAATTATGAAATCCGGTTTCGGTGGGTTTGTGCTTTATATGTCGTGTATTTAACACCTAAGCAAAATTTACTTTTTTATTATACACCTGTTATGTATTCTATACGAGGTATTTATAAAGATACTCATATTAGATTGTCACTGAACCCAATATAAATAAGTTCTTAGCAAGTAGTGAGGAAAAGAGAACGCATGCTTTAAAAACATTTATAATAATACACAACCTGTCTAAGATAAGAATGGATAGCATTGGAATCTTGGAAAGAATAGAAGCTACAACGTTGGTTAGATTAGGAAATAGTCGTACAAGTTAGATATCGTCTCCATGGGGGTTTTATTTATTTCTCACATTTTAAGATGATAAAAAAAAATGAAAATATTTTTTCAATGATGACCTTTTAAGCTGAACGAAGACATTTTCAATCTCATCAACTTTCTTTCTAATACGCTCCTGATATTTTTATTTTTAAATTAAAAGGCATTTTAAATTCTCACAAAGTGATATATCAAATATTAGGGTTGAAGGGTGTATTTAGCTTTTTAAGTTGTGATTTAAAATTATTCATTCATCCAAAATTTATCTGAGAAATGCGTTCCTTTTAATAATTCAAAAAAGTACAAAGATTTCAACAAAATTTATTTACCTACTAATAATTATTACAGAAACACAGTTAATTACAAATGAAGAAATTAAATATTTCTAATTTACAAATTAACAAATGAACAGTATTTACAGACTTACGTATTTACAAAAAAAATGTTGAAACAAATAACTACTTTTAAATATAGTTGACAGCGTATAATTGTGGAATCCAATACATAAAGAAATAGCACTTAATATATAATAATAAATTATTAATTTTACTAAATTAAACTGCCTGCAACTCACCAAACATCACATTATATACGTTTTGCTGATAATAATAACATTCTCTGATTTACTTCGTCCAGATATTCATTCACACAAATTACCATACTTTAACCAGAAAAGTTTTCCCCTAAATATCGTTAAGGGTTGTTAAATATTCTAACGACCTCCAATCTATCAGTACCTAAGTGATACCATTCGCTTCATTTCGAACCTAACAGTGCAACAGTGTAGAAGCACAACTGAAGTAATAAAAAGATTAGCGGTGTCAGCGTACCAAGACATGGATACGCCAGAAAAAGACATACTGCAATTAAGTTTCAAATTATATAAAATTTTAGGCGAGTCGTTTGACGGAGTCTGCTAAAAATAATTCCATCAAATTGACAATATTTCGTTTCTTTACTTGTTTTGTTCTAACTCTGAATTTTATTCTAACGACGGTGAGTTTCAGCCAAGCCGAAGGAGAAAATATATAAAATCTTTGGAGGGTTCAATGTCAATTCTGCACGTACGGATTCTCTTAGACACGACACTTCTATTTATGTTAAACGTGGCTTTCTTTTTAGAACTTAGTAAAATATTTTTACATCTTGTATTACAAAAGAGACATCGATGATTTAATCCGGGATATGAAATATTTTTGGAACTACCGAAGATGTGGTCTAGGATTCATACAAGAATAATGAAAGCCCACAAATCTATAAGCAAATGGGAAAGAAGAATATTATTCCTACCAATTTCAGTCCTAGCAGTATTCTCGTTGAGACCAGTGATAAGCAACAGCAAGTTCATTTACTACAGCTGGACACCTGATGGGGATTCAATAATTTTCAATATATCAATCCTCGTCACTCAATACTATTTAACAGTGTTGATTACTCCGATTATATACGGATGTGATTTTCTGTACGTTTCATATTCTGTTCACGTGGCATCACAAATTTATCTCTTGAATCGAGAATTGAAGAATCTGCAAGTTAAAAATTGCGATGCTGATCTCGCACGAATATATAAGACATCATCAGTTGATATTGTCGTAAGTGAAATATTTATATGTGTGTATTCATTAAAGTTCTGGTCTGATAGTGTGCCGAATATTATAAATAGCGAAGAAATTATTTTACATTGTAGAATATTTCACCGAATGAAGAATACCTTTTTCTGGTTGCTGCTTTTTCATTATTTTGTCACACTATTCTCTGGTTGCAGTCAAGTTTATTTGTTTATGTTGGGGTGAGTGTCCAAAATATAATATTATTGAAGCTTTATATTATTAAAAGCAAATAATAAATTGCAATAAAACGTACGCACAATGCACCACTTTTCCTTATCAGATTTATAACAAAACCGATAAATGATTCCATATTAGAACTTGCTTATCCTTGCTTAGATAGCAATCAACTTATTTCCTTATATACTTAATTAATATAATAGTTTATATAAAGTTTATTTGTTTATGCTAGGGTGAGTGGCCAAAATATAATAGGAGAAATATTGAAGCTTTATATTATGAAAAACAGAATAATAAATTCCAATAAAACGTACGCACAGTGCACCAATTCCTTATCAGCTTTATAACAAAACCGATAAATGATTCCATATTAGATCTTGCTTATGCTTGCTTAGATAGCAATCAACTTATTTCTTTGTACACTTAATTAATATAATAGATTATATAATATAATTTATCAAGGTTGATTCTGTGTGAGCACATGTTGATTACGTTAGTGGAAATGAAAGAAGGTCCAGAATCTCACAAAAATTTACATTGTTATTAATCTGATCTATATTTGTAATGTCCCCATATGTGCTTTCAGCTTTGGTCTGAAGATGAGTTAAATACACTCGAAACATGTAATCATTAATATTTTACTAAAAAGAAAAGAATTTGTGAGATTCTGGACCTTCTTTCATTTCTATTAAGGGGAGGTTTAGATATATATTCGGAAAAGTCCAAAAAACTTGAGCTTTTTTTTCAGACAAAGGAAAAGATATACGAAATACGGCTTTTTCTTAATAAATATATTAAAATTTGAACATTAAAAAAATATATTTTTTTTAAAGACAAGACCACTATAACGTTCGCTATTTGTATCTAGGTAGCAATGTGTACAGAAAACACGGTCAAACTGCGTAAGCTCTAGCATACGCAAAAGTGATCCGAAATTGAAAATAAAAAAAGAGTTAGAAATATATTAAATTTGTTGGAGGTTATACCTAAATTAACCAAATAAGTCGAAAGCAAACAATGTGGCAGATACCTGGACTTTGATTTGACTATTTTCTTTTCTTTTTGTGTGTATGTGGATATAAAATTGGAATTTGCAATTTTTAGTATATTATAGTATAACCTCCAATAAAAACTGTTTACATTAGAAAACAAAAGCATTAAGTTGATATATTGAACACTTGAAGAACTAGAACTTACGCAGATTTGAAAAATCATGTTTCGAGAAAAACGCGTTTAAAGTTCTCAGCAAAATTTTTTACAAATAGTTCAACATACACTTAGTCAGCTATTCCAGCACCATACATAATCTTCTTCTTCTTCATACTTCTGCATTGCCAAATTTGTTGCTTCCTTTAGACAGCACAGCAAGTTTGCAGCGCTGGACATACTCTGCTCTGCTCGTTTGTATGCGCTGACGATCAGAATTGATGACGAAATTTTTGCACATTAAGTCCTACTGCAATTCCCACCGCATCATTATTTGTAATACAGAAAAGTAACCTTCATTGAATAAATTTACGGCAATGTAGCAGCAAATTGAATTGTTTATGGGTCGCAGTGTAAATCTTTTGAGCTAGTTTCTACACACATGAACTAACGAGTCGTTCAGTTTTGACAATTTTTTTCAATGCATCTTTGCAATAAATCACTCTAGAAAAAACTTCATAAATGCGCCTAATAGCATCTTGATTTTTTTCTTGCAAAAGAGAGTCATGTATGAATGAAGCAAGCTCAACCTTGGCTTCTGCAACGCGCCACTTACACAGGCTGTCTACACCTTTTGGACAATAAATGTGTCGTGGATCCGTGTCGGTTGAACATTTATAATGAAATGTAGCCGAAATAGCTGCCTTCATTTTATGCAGAATCTGGATGCTGTCTAATTGCTAGTCCACAGTACACTATTGTTAAATTATCAATAACTTTGTCAGTCAGTTTACCAGCGCCCTTTCTTCAAAGTCCACTCATTCTTTTTGTACATCTCCAACGCATTCTCTTTTTTTCTTGAACAGTAACATCTTCGTACGGCTAAAAATCACAAATTGCTTAAAAATGTCTTGTCTTAGTCGCCTATCCGAAATCGTGCGAAAATTTCTTTTAAGGCATCGCATCGACTTCCATTTTTCCTGTGCTACTCTGATGATCCGTAGTGCGGTTACCTTTGCCATCATATTCTAGCCAGCTTTTATAAGAAATTTATTGTAAGTAAGTGCATCTGCAATAAATTATCACATTTTATGGTAAGTAGTTTTCTAAAGCGTGGGAAAGTGTGTTTTAGTAAAAGAAATATTGTAGATCAGTTTCTTCAAATGTGCGTTTTATTTCGGATCTAATTGCTTCATATATTGTAATATAAGTAGCTACTCTGTCGTTTATTTGTGATCCCGACTGCAGTGGCATTTCTAATCGTTAAAGACAACTATACATACACTAACAAACAATAAGTATGATATTTCGACCCGAGCAGCCCCGAGTCGAATATAGTATTACACATACATTTAATTTGCCCCGTTGTGTTCGTACACCCGCTCTTTTAAAAGCCGCAGCGGCTTAAACAATGCGAATATTACGAAACCGCTTTAACCATGTATGTTATATATTTGGAGCTTTCAAAAAATGCAAAAAACCAAAAATCAATTTTTCCAGTCAAATACATGTAAACCTCCCCTTAACGTAATCAATAGATTGTTATTTAGGCAAATTTATTTTTTTTTTCTAGAAAATCCAAATCAATGGACCTTATAGGAACTGGAATGTATTTTTGCTGCTTGTTTGTTCAGTTTGGTTATTATTCATTTCCAGTAGAAACCATAGTGTCTGAGGTAATCCAATATTGCTTTTTCCTTGCAAATCTATACAGCTCTTTGTTAATATTACAGCTACGATGTTGGTTAAATTATCAAAAATGTAGGTTTTTTTTACGCTGATTACAACTGTGTAATCAGAAAAACAATTAAAAGTCGCGAAATACTTTCCATCTGGTGGTATCTTGTTTGGAAACATTTCTCTATAACCTTCTAAGCCTCTGTTGCTGTGTCTTCTACATACAAAAAAAAATGCCTCTAGTATATCATATTTCTCCAACTTCTCCAACAAATTATAAGTAAATAAATAAGGAACAAAAAGCAAATATAATAAGGAACACAGCAATAAACGAATTTAGAGATAAAACAAAATAAGCAGCAATTAGAATCAATAAAGCCTCTTTTCAATAACAGCACACAACAAGCTTCGCAGAACTGTTACTGAACAAATAACTTTGTTATGTCTTAAAACTAAGCAACCAAAGTTTTCTTCGTCAAACAACAAAGAATCCATTCCACTTAGTTCCTTTCTTTATAATTTCCCATATTGTTTTTTGCTATTTATTTTATTCAAGTAATTTTCCCTGGCTTCTCGGTCAACTTGTTGTTTGTATTGTTCCTTGTAATCGTAATATTTTTTATATGCACCAGCATCTTTTGTAACTGATGCAATAACTGAACAGAGCATCTAGTTTGTTTTTCATATGTCCTTATATTCTGCTGATTTTAGATAATCATTATTTGGTCTCTTGTTCGTATCTATTTTCTTTTCAGGGAAACTCTGTATATAGTATGCATTAGGGTCGCTACAAATATTTCACATGCTTGTATTGCAGATTTTCCAGTGAATATAATGTTCCATGGGTGGACAAATAATTTTTGTTTAAAATCCAAAATAGACTTGCTACTAATCATTCTAACCTTAGATGGTTTTTTTGCATTTTCTGTTGCGTGGGTTAGGTCATTCTCAAATGTAAGTTTCTGAGCTAGATGATCAGTTATATGAAGATTGAGCGTAGATATATCATAACCTCCGACATCAATATTCGTGAAATATATCTAAACATGTTTGTGAACTTTTTTTAACTCTAGACGGTTCTGTAGTTGTAATTGACAGGTTGTAGGATTTGAGTAAATCTGTTAAAGCATGCGTTTGGCTGGTTGATTGTCCAAAATCCAAGTAGAAATCTCCAGCTATAAAAACTCTTTTCGTCGATAATTCTACTTCGATAAGATTTAGCTCCTGATTCAATTTACTACTGAAAACGTTGAAATCTCCTTTTGGAGATCTATATATAGAGATTATAATGCATTTTAATTTTACTAAATCTAAAGCGGCTATCTCTATATGTAAATCCTCGGATATTTCTTTAATATCATTCCTTTCATAAAACTCCGTACCGTGTTTTACTAATATTAATGCACCTCCATGAGCGGAGGCTTGTCTGCAGTATGCACTTCCGATGTCATATCCGTCTATGATACATTTATTGACTGTCTCTGATTTTAACCAATGCTCAGTAATACAGGCAAAATCTGTGTTGTTATTACATAGCGCAATCTTTAGGAGATTTAATTTGTTTGTAATGGACTGCACATTCAAGTTAACTAAAGACAGCTTCTTGTTTATTATAGCTTGTTTCCGAAAAAAAATATCTGTATTTTCTAACAATTATATTTTCAGGCCATTTCCGGCTGCTGAACTTTTGAGAGCAAATTGATATCTACTCCAATTTGAAACGACTTATTTTGGCTGCGATTTTCCGGATGTTTTTCTATTTCCTCGATAGTAAACAATGCGTTGGGAAATTTTGCAATTAGAATATCATTAATATCAGTATGTTTTACCTGCTTGTTCACATTGCCTATATATAACCATGCCTTCTTTTCCGCTGCTATAAAATTGCCTGCTGTTATATTTTCTGTGCCTTTTATTATTTTGTGTATGTCGTTTTTCGCCTTTTCTGTTGTTAACAATTATAACAATATTGCGTGCAAAACCCAATTTTCTATCAATTGTTAACAAAATACACTGGGTGATCTCATTAAAAAAAAACAAAGTTATCTATTATATTTTGTAAACGCGATGTTCAATTGTTTTTCTGATTACACGATTATAATTAGCGTGAAAAAAAAACCTATATCTTTGATAATTTAACCAACACCGTAGCTGGAATATTAACAAAGTTAGCAATAGTGCAAAACCCATCGTCGATATGTTAATTCATAAATTTCAGTTGCAATACATTTCAACCAGCATCTATATGTCGCCTTGGTTTGAAATGAATATGACCCGAAAGAAACTATTATTACTCATGATGATGAGGGCGCAAAGGCAAAGTTACCTTTCTATCGGTGGAATGATGGATATGAATGTGGAAACGTATGGATCGGTACGTTTTATAAACATGTATAAATTTGTGTGTATATTGTTCAGTTCACAAAATTTTTAATATGTTTCGAATTAATATTTTGACAAAACTATTTCAATTGGAAAATTTGGTGGCTTTAATATTTGCACAAGTAAATACAATTCAAAAAGACATTAAAACATGGCCGAACGTCTTGATTAATAGTGGATTGTCGTTTTAATAGGCATATATCCAAAAAAAACAGTGTAGAGATTTGAGAGACAAATTTACTCAAAGTTGGCTAACTAGTTAACCACTTTAACCCATACATATATGCAGGATGTTTCCTAACCTCTCTGAAAACAGTATGGAGTATTTTAAAGGACTTTATCCTTATCACGTACTGTGACTGGTTTCAAGAAAAATCTTTATGGATGCCACATTTTTCGGCACAAATACTATTTACAGATAAAAAGTACCTATTACCACTTTGCAATACGTTTTAGAAACTATTTAGACTTAGACCATCAATATGCTACTCATTGCTGGTAGATAACCCAAGCGACACTTTTTAATTGACGACCTACAGCAAACAGAGCCTAAATGTGTAGCATGGGTAGTAGACGACTTATGCATTCACTGCCGTCTTCGAAATATGTAAACACACATGTGCGGTCTCTATGTTTTTTTTGTAATAAATCTACTTTAAATGTAAGAAAGAATGCAGTAAATAAACATAGAAAAAACATTGATCTTATAAAATAAGAGAGAATTAAATACATCAAAGGCGCATACTTATGCCTGCCGACTTACCTCGGTTAGCACAATTCGATTTTTTTCAATTACTTACCTAAATATAAATGTGTATACAAACAGATGTTTGTTTTTCTTACACATCACCTACAGCTTTACCAAATATGTGTTTTTAATCCATTGATTCATAATGATCGTTTTCATAACTATTTTTAATTCGCCGCGGCTCCTTTTTCCGATATTAACATAATGAAGAATTAATATTTATATAACTATAATTAATTATTAATTTAAACCTGCATTTGTATTATAGCTATCACTACTGTTCAATTTACACTAATTCAAATTTGTATTTCTTTTGAAAAAATATGTGAGACTTTTGAGGTAAAATCTTTGAAACTAGGGAATTTATAATCGAAATATTATTTTATCTGTTATTATAATATTAATGGAAACATACCATTACTATAACTAATAAAAAATATTTCTGACGAGTATAGAGCTCTTCGTTCTAATATCTGATATAAAAATCATGGTTTTGATCGAATTTTGCATCCTCGCGATATCTCCTTTATTATTTAATGTTAAAGAAGAAGTGAGCGAATTAAAAAAAAATGATATCAATCATCAGACATTATTAGATTCAAAACTATAAGCATATTGGTAACGCTGCAGCAAAACAAAACATGCATTTCTGTCAATAACGAAATTACTACAAATTTCTCTGCATTTAATCAATTAATTGGCGCAACACCCACTTCACGAAAAATGGAAGTATAATCCTTATTACCATATTGTTTAATATCTTGCATAGGGCTGTCGCAATTAGTTAATGTGTTCAGTAATATTGAAAAAAGTGTTCATTCATAACGAAGATATGCTTTCTGATTTCAGTATAGCTGAATACTTTAAATGTCTTCATGCGATCCATTTGATAGTTTCATTATTAGTTGCCATACGTATCAAAATGATAATAAAGTAATAAACCCATTGATATTTATTGTATAATTAACATGCCTTTGTTTAGTTCCTAGTCATAGTTCAACTGTAAAAATAAAAATACCTTTTAAACCATTTAATAACACTACACTATTCGAAATACTTCAAACATAAATAAATTTTATTCCTCACGCGAAAATAACAAATACATAAGAGATGCATTCAACTTCGCACATTTATAAATCCAATCTAAGCTTTTTTTAAAATACGACAGAGAGACCGCACATCTGTGTTTACATATTTCGAAGCGGCCATTTACTGCATAAATCCGTTTTACTATCCACGCTATGCAAACATATGGCTCTATGTTTAACCGCTGTACGTTTGTACAATTAGAAAGTGTCGCTAGTGTACCTCAATCCACCGTTCGTCGCCAGATCTGAGATTCCATTGGATTTTCATTTCTGGGGTCAGCTAAAACATACATCTCATACTACTCTTATTGAAACTGAAGAAGACCTTCCACTGCGTATTATTTATGGTTTCAATACGATCCACGCCATCCCCGAAATTGTAATGAAGAAAATTAAAAAATTAGTCTGTATCTCTTAAACGAAGCGACTTTCGAAAAAAAAAAGATATACCACATTTTCGTCTTAAAATTTGGTGATGGACATCCTCATTTATTTTTTCGGAGAGGTTAAAACACCCTGTATACACAGATATATACTGCTATGATATGTTAACCCACACCAAAGCAAAATAATACTATAGAATTCTATTTTATGGAGATATACTTGTAAATCCAGCACCTTATTAAGAATCTAATTCAAACGTGGGCTTAGAGATTTTATTGTTTTGAAATACGTTTGTTTTAATTAATACATTTAATACAAATGTTTATTTTATTAATTTATGCCAAATTCCTGGACCTTGCTTTTGACAGTGTTTGGCGGATGCTGTGAGTAATCTAGCTAGAAAGATATAAGTTGTCAACATGCATCCATCAGTTGAACCAACAGACACGCATTCAATCTTCTCTGATGGTCACGTGCGTGACAAACGTTCGCGAACTGGCATGTTCGAACAAACCTATAGAATGATTTTTATTCAAGCCAGTGATCGATTTGCTTCATATGTCTTTTCTTTCCTCCAGGTATTGCAGCTAGATTAGATATTATTTGAAAGTATGAATATCGTTAAGAAATTAATATTCCTTATAATATAGAAACAACTCTTTACGATTTAATAGACTACCATGTATATATTGAAATAAATACCAAAATATAACTTTTGTAAACTGTTTAATTTTAAATTTTCCATTAAAATATTACAGCTGAATTCAGAAGAAAAGAACTCAAGTTAAAACGACAAAATATTTATCTGTTATGTGTTATGTGTTTCAAAATAATAAAATTAGAAAAAAAAAAGATATTGTATCACGGTTCATATTGGCTTTACCATTTGTTTCTGCATACAAAATGATGTCAAAAAAACTGCACAAGGAACATCATATTGCTTGCTTTCACTGTAAAGGTTGACATTTTTTCAAGAAATTCTAAAATATTGCATTTTGTCTATCTCTTATTTTTTTTATGAATATGCCAAATTTTAGCATTCTAGTACAAATTCGCTATTCTTCATATATTTTTTTTTCGTATTGACCGGCTTTTGAATTATTCTAATTAATGAAAAATTGAATAAAATCAATATTTTGTATGCAATCTATAATTCCAATGTCTTCAGGTTACTAAATATTATATATTTTAAATCCCCATCTTTGTATAAACCGGAAATAGACTAACGAAAACAAATTAAGTTTGTTGCAAAATTTATTTCATTTGTAAAGATAACAAAAAAAAACTTATTGTTTGTTTATTTTTCATTATTTAATTAGATATCTACTTAAAAAAAAAGTTTTTTTCATAAAATTTAACAACTATTTCAGGCATTGCAATAATAAAATTAGGTAAAAATGAAGTTGAGTTTTGTCTAGCATTCAAGATTTCTATCATTTGTAGGTAGCTTATATAATTGTAACATAACAAAACAATTTGAATTCTTCTTTATATTTTTCTCACTATGTGATAATTAGAGTAATTAAAAGTACGAAGAGCATGTAAATACTATTAAACGTAAAAGCAAAGTAGCCTATCAGAAATTTTTTATTGGAAATCTAAATGAAATAAGTATCTATATATTTTTATTTTACAGGTTCTGCGAAAGATATTTTCTTTTTGTGCGATATTAAAAAATATTTTAAATACCTAATAGGTAAAACAAATTTTTTTTTTAAAATTCCCGCAAATGAAGATTCCTTTGGGAATGTAAACAGCACAAGTTTATGGCTAGTAGTCACCACAATACCCTAAATAATGATGCATCTTCTTATTTATTTTGAAAAGATTTAAGTGCTGAATAGCAACACAAATTAGTATAATTAATATGATCGAATTACAATATATTAAATAAATAAATGCCATTGAAAATCTTTGGTAATCTTTCCATCAAGCAAGCTTTGCAGTATATACATTCGAGCAGATAATTTGTAGAATTCATGATAAATAAAGTAGCATCTTATATAAAATATTTTTTTTTGTAATGTATAAGCTGTAATCTGGATAACCTTTATTGTTTATGAAATACTTTTAAATCCATTAATTTATATCTTATATCTATGCACTTAACTGGTAATAAAATGTTCTATTTAACATTAATTTGTTTTAATTTTTCCATTCTCCCAAATTACTATGCACTTACTAGGAAAGTTTTTCTTTCCATTTTTCTATCTCGTTAAGCGGATTTTATACACAATAACGTTATCTCATAATAACTTCACTTCCGATTTGAAACGGACCACATCAAACGTGACAGTACTACAGTCTGTATAAGACAATTTATGTGTGTTAAAGAAACTCAAAACTGTAACAGAAAATGGACTTACATATTACCAAAAGACATACTGCAAATAAGTTTCAAATTATACAGAATCTTAGGGGAGACATTTGATGGATCTGACAATTCCATAAAATTAATTATATTTCGAGTTGTCACCAGCTGCGTTCTGCTTCTGAATTTTATTTTAGCAATTGGAAGTTTCAGCCAGGCAAGGGGGGTTTGTACATCAGATCTTTGGAGGATACAATGTCTATATTCACGTATGTATGCAAGTTTTTAACATTAACCTTTGTCAAGAATTGCCATTACTTGATAAATTTCAGAATTTCGTCAAGTACGCAATCATCTTGTATTACAAAGAAGATATAAAGGAGTTAATACAAGACATGAAATATTTCTGGAGCTACCGTAGTTGCAATGCTAAGTTTATAAAAAGATAGATAATATTCATAGTATCGTCAAAAGATGCCAAAAAGTCATGGTCTGCGGTCCAATATTTATCCTTTTAATATTATCTTTAAAACCATTATTCAACAAGAAAAACAAATTTATTTTTTACGTTTGGACACCATGGGATTCTAAAATTTTGGATGACTTAGTTCTTTCTACGCAATATTATTTAACAGACGTTCATTACGTCGATTGTGTTAGGATGTGATTTCTTTTACGTTTCTTATTCTGTGCACGTGGCGTCTCAAATTTATCTTCTGAATTGGAAATTGAGGAATTTGCAAGTTAGAAATTGTGATGATGCCTGACATCTACGAATACATAAAACATCATCAATTATTGCTGTCGTAAGTAAATTCATATATTTTTCGTTTAAATAAATTTTTATATCATGTCTTCTCATTAACCTGAAAACAATTGTAGTAAGAATTAACGAATCAATGAAAAATTTCTGCTAAATACATTAATTCGTTAATTATTTCATCAAAGTCGCACGAACCTACATATTCCTAGCTAGCTCAAATAGTAGAGCATTCGTCCGGTAAACGACACGAGTGTGTAGGTTCGAATTCTGGACGAGGAAAATTTTTCTTGGGATAAATTTTTGTTAATTATTACAATTATTAGCAGACGTACTTTAATTCGTTAATTACTTCATACTGTAAAAAGCTTGCAATCTTTGCATATTCCCCGTCCTACCAGCTCTTCAAGATCTGATATCGAGACGAACCTACATATTCTTCACTGGCTCAAATGGTAGAGCGTTCGTCCGGTAAACGAGTGTCTGTGTGAGGAAAATTTCTCTTGAGAAAATGCTTCTTAATTATTACAGGTTATTAGCAGAAATACATTAATTCGTAACTATGTCATACTGTTATGCAATCTTTGAATTGTAGCAAAAGCTTTAGACTTTTAAAACACCTACATACCTTTTTATTGTAGAATATTTCACCGAATGAAGAATACCTTCTTTTGGTTACTGCTTTTTCATTATTTCGTCACACTTTTTTCGGGTTGCAGTCAAATGTATGTGTTTATTCTCGGGTAAGTGTCCAAACGCGAAGTAAATTACGCATAAATTCAAAAGTTGAAAAGTGAAGTTTTAATGCATAAAAGCACTTCTTTCTCTTGCAGAAAATCCAAATCAATGGATCTGCTGACAGCTGGTACATACTTCTTGTGCTTGTTCATCCAATTTGCTTACTATTCATTTCCGGTAGAAATAATAGTGTCACAGGTAATTAATTACACTAGTAAACAAAATTGTAACTTTGTCGTGCCACATGGACTTTTATAATATTTTTGACTTTAGTAGCTGGTTGGCAGTAAAAACAAACATTAAAAAAGATCTCTTAGCCAAGAATTTGACTCTCTTAAGTAATTTAAAATATTTCAAAAAACAATGACCCTCTTAACCAAAAATTTAAAAAAGTTTTAATATGTAGTTACGATCTAAGATTTTCTAGCAAATTTAGCAACTAGTTCGTCCCTTTTGAGTGTTATTAAAGTATTTCCATTCGTGGAAAACCACAAAGTCCACGTTTTTCAAAATTCATTGAGTAATTGTACGATTTAGACTTTCTCATCTAGAATACTTACCTAATTTAGATAAAATTTTAATATTTTGCAAGCAATACCCACTGTTCCTATATTTTGCAACTTGCAGTTACAATACATTTCTACAAGTGTCTACATGTCACCATGGTTTGAAATGAACTTGGGGCGAAGGCGGTTATTACTGCTGATGATGGTGAGGGCCCAAACACAAAGTTATCTCTCAATCGGTGGAATGATGGATATGAATGTGGAAACCTTTGGATCGGTAAGTTTTTATCTATAATCACATTTTTCAACTAATTTTTAAGTAATTTTTTCCAACACGATAATGCCCCCGTAGGCATAGCTGGAAAAACTTGTGCATTTCCCCAAAAATTCCCGAAATTCAGCTATTCAGTTGTATTGTTGGCTCAAATTGGCATATATTTTTTATAAAAGAGAAGATGGGCCACTATGAAACATTTAGATATTTCATTAATTACGGAGTATTTCCCGAAATATAAAAATAATGTATGGAAGAGACGAATACTGAATTCGTTTAGTGGAAACCCTGTTGCTGCTGCTAAGCTAGCCGGTTGAGATTGGTAAGGGGCTCATTGAAAAGTCCGCCGATAGAACGCTACAATTTATATCTGAATATTTAAATTCGTTTTGACTTTGTCGCTGACATGAATATGGAGATTTAGCCACAAACGCATTGATGTAATACACTAATCATTTTCACCACTTCTTATCTCTGTAAGATATTTCATGAAATATCTAAATGTCTCATCGTAACCCATGTCCCATAGTGATCCCATCTTACCCTTCATAATGTATTCCAATTTGAGCCAAAAATACAATTGGGTTTTGGGAATTTTGGAGAACTGCACAAGTATGTTCAGCTGTGCCTACAGGGGCATTATCTTGTTGAAAAAAAAAAATTCTTATTAACGACATACTGTATATAAACATCTTTAATTTCCATTTTTAATGGGATTTAGGTTTATTTTGCTTGTTTTGGGTGACAAAATTAAAAAATCTCAGTTATTTTGAGTAATTTAATGCATGACTCTGCACCGGCCAATTAATTACATGTTGATGTATTGAATCAAAGTCCCTATTTAAAATCTAAAATATTTTTTTATTTTTCAGGTGGTCCGTAAAATTTTCTCGTTCTGCGCGATATTAAAAAATCTTTTAAATACTTAATGCTCGTAGAATGTGAAGTACTTATTATAGAATATTTTAGAAATAAGAAACTTACCTGTTAGTCAGCTTGATTTCCATTAAATATTTTTAATTTGAAATCACCCTTCGAGTCATTGCGCCCTTTCTAGAAGAACTTGCGCATGTTGCATTCAAGTTTATCCTTGACTATTGCGTTGTAGTTCAATCAAATTTGTATAGTTACCGACAGTTTCTCACAGACAAGTCCGACAAGATTATGAAGTTAATACATTTCTATTTTTATATTTAGGCCTTGCAAATATAGTAAACTTAACGTGATGAGCAATTTTTATAAACTATTTCCTCAATTACAGTCTTATATGTATATGTAGCGGAAAATATGATTGTAATTCGTTCAACTAAGAACGAATATACATATATATTTGTTGATCAAGACGAAAGTTTACTATTTTTAGTTCAATACAAAATAGCTACCCATTCAGGTTGATGAGGCTGCAATACAAGCTTTTATTCTTCGTCGTATTGACTGGCGAGTCCGTTCTAAAATATCAGGGGTATTTCGAATTGTTTGAAAAGCTGCGATAATACGATTTCTCAGTTCATAGAGATTTTCAATGGGAGTCGTTAAACTAATGATTTAAGGTGACCCCAGAGAAAAAAGTCCAAAGAATTTAAGTCTGGAGACCGAGGAGGCCACGATTGTAGACCTCCCCGTCCTATCAACCGATCTGGATACATATTGTCCAAAAACTCGCGAGCAACTAAACTAAAATGCACTGGAGCACCGTCATGCACAAAATACATTTGTAATCTTAATCGCAACGGAACTTCTCCAGCAGTAGGGGTAGCTCCTCTTCAAGAAAATTGCGTATACCTCGCCATTTAACCGATCGGTAAAAAAATGTGACCTATCAAGTGATCTCCAACAATTTCGCCCACACATTGACAGAGAATTGATGTTGATGACGGCATTTACTAGTTCGTGCGGATATTCTTCGGCCCGTATACGATTATTATAAAATTATAAGCGCGTTTCTAGAGAAAGTGCCTGGTCGGGAAGAATATTTGAGCGAATAGTCAGATTTGTGCGATTTGTGTTGCATCCATTGACAAAAAGCACTCTTTGCGGAAAATCTGCCTGCAAAAGTGCCTGCACCCGTTGAATGTGATATGAATACAACAGTTGATCTTTCAATATTCTCTAAACTGTGGCCTGACTAATGTTTAAAGCAAATGTAATTTTCTGGTGCTTGTAGTAGATGTTCCTCAATTTATTTAGTACCATTTTTCAACTTGTGAGTTCTCACTGTAGATGGTGCCCGTTTATCAGTCGTCCGTTTTTAAAATTTTCCGTTTCACTAAGACGTTTGTGAAGACGGCAAATATGAATGATGCGGATGATACGGTTCGGGTATCGTTCTTCTTAAAGACGTCTAGCAGCACGCGGAATTTCCATTGGCAAGCCGTAAACGCAAATGCATATCACACATCTCAGCATTCGTGTAATTCATTTAGAAAACAGAAACTGCAATAAACTAATGAAATAATATTGAAATGACAAATAAACAATTCCCTCTCAACACAATAGTTTTGAAGAACAACTGTGATATTATATCATGTTAGTCATACTTCATAATTTATTATTAAACATTCAATAACTTTAAAACCAAACCGTTTTGGACATATACTCATATGAACTTTTATGATCAAAATAACCTCAGGAATCAGCTCTTAAAGTTTGTCGCATATATTAAGAATTACCCTGTATATGTATGTATATTTTATTAATATGTAACAGTTTGAACATTTTACATACCTATTATCTATTTTTGTCCACACAGATCACTGTGTAACAAACACTATGCATTACACTGAAATACAAAATTCACGTCTCCGAAAATTTCTTCGTGAGCGAATAAAATATCTAATTTAAATGTAAACATATCTCAGGCAACACTCTACCAAAAATTTGAGCGCTTTATTATTAAGCAAGGGCCACATTTTAAGCAAACGCAGAGGCACATCATATTTTTAAAACACAAAGATTATATAAGAATATTTTAGGAAGACATGAGTTTTGAATTTGATTGTACTTTTCATCATTTTTGCAAAATGTATTATCTCGAACATATCAAAATCATTTTAAACGATTCTACAGTTCTTTGATAGTAATTAATATAATTAATAACACTGATGTGATTTTACTAAATTGGCAGATTTGTTGTAATCTTTTTGCGAAAACAATATTTGGCGAATATAAAACGAATATTCTGTAAATGATTGCTGTAGATTTATCTGCATCACATCTGTATGATGTGATTTATTTAATTTTGTTTTCACAATTTAACACGTCGCCTGGTACATATAATCGTTTTAAAATTGGCCTCAATATAAAACAATTAACGATTAAGAGTAGAATTGTTAACATCAATCCACATATTTTACCGTTAATAAAATATTTATGTTTAACGCTAATTCATTTACTTTCTCCATGCTAATTTCCTAAGTTAATACCAATTATACGCCACAAGAGTTCCTTCTAATTCTCCCATCTTGTTAAAGGTTATTAAATTGTATCGATTCCTAGATTGTGCCTATCTGATAAATATAATTGTTACTTCATTTCAACGCATCATTTCAAACGTAACAGCTGGACTGTTAATATAGCTTATCTTATATATAAAAAAAAGAGTTTGTTGTAATAAACCATGAGTACAAAGATATCAGTCAAAGATGTACTGCAAATAAGTTTCAATTTATATAAAATCTTAGGTGAAACGTTTGATGGTTCTGCTATTCGTAATCCGAAGATACTAAAAATATTTCGATTGTTTACATGTTTGGTGCTTATTGTAAACTCTATTTTGGCAATTGGGAGTTTTACCCAAGCCGAAGGGGAATTATATATTAAAGCTTTGGAAGACACAATGTCAATATTGCATGTATGTTTTCTAAAACACACAATACTTTATCTAAATTGCAATAACTTTGTATTAATTTTAGAACTTGATTAAGTATGTATCCGTCCTATACTATAAAGACGATATAAAACGATTAATAAACGATATGAAATACTTTTGGAGCTACGAAAAAGGTGGTCCTGAGATTCAAGCAAAGATAAATAGGATCCATAGTATCATAAGAGCATGTCAAAAATGGTCAATACTCGGACCGATTCTCATACTTTCGATATTTTCTTTAAGACCGATATTCAACACCAAGTACAAGTTTATTTATTACATTTGGGCACCTTGGGATTCAGATGTTTTGGACGCTTTAGTTCTTTCTTCTCAATACTATTTGACGTCATTGATCATACCTGTTGTATTTGGCTATGATTTTCTTTACGTATCTTATTCTGTCCATGTCGCATCGCAAATTTATCTGTTGAATCGTGAATTGGTGAATTTGCGGGAGAAAAATGGTAACGCCGATATTTACGAGTGCATAAAACATCATCAATTGATGTTGTCGTAAGTAAAACATTTTATTTCCTCCTTAGTAATTTTGCTGTTGATTTTTATGATTTTCCTGATGGATGAATATCTACTAAAGTCAGTGTTTTCATTTTGTTTTTCCTTTTTTGTCAAATGTATTTCACTGCTTCTCAAAACTATTTCTCATTTACGTCGTTTTAAGATTAATATATGGAATGAAATTCACCATTTGTCAAAACTCTTTCACGTTATACTAAATGATTTTGTTCTTTTTTTTTTAATTTATAAATTAAAATACGAGAAAAAAATGTTTGAGGCACTGTTTTATTGGAAAAAGAAGAAGAAAACAACAATTTACTAACTATAATACATATACAGGTGAGTTTTTTTATATAGCAAAGTTCGTCTTATAAATAACTGTTAAAAGAATTTGACAATTGGAATACACATTATTGTAATAGCTTCATAATTTGAAACTATTGTTAGGTACATCGAGTGATCTGTAAGTTTGTAAGGAGTAATAAGATATATATTTTTTAAATGGAACACCCTGTATATCAGTAGCTTATGGTGTTTCATATTAAATCCCGAATATATTTTGTTGTAAATATTTTGTTTTCGAGAACGGCTTATTTTTCCGATTATTCTCAATTCTATTATTATTTATCTAATCTCTTCCATATGGTATGTATAAGTTTGAGCCATCAGTTTCTGTTGTGCTACATATAGCATAAAATTCCCTGAATCTTATACTCACATTAAAATTTATGATTTTTTTATACTGTATGATCGTAAACCAAGGTTTCTACTAGAAAAACTTCAATTGCTGAAAACTTGTTTATTTTAAATGGAAGACCTGTATTTCTTTTATGAATTCTTACAGTGCTAAATAAGCTTTAAAAAATTTATTACACATATGCTGTACTCATCGTTGAAAAATCATATAAAATAACATAAAAGTACTCAAATGGTTTCTTTTAGGCAGCTATATTGTATAATCATAGTAGACAGTGAAAAAAACAGTTTGCATAGTAGTTTGATAGACGTAGTTTCATTGCATGGCCTCCGTTAGATTTCTTTCTTTGGAATATGTAAAAGAAAAAGTACATGTTACCAGGCCAGCGACAAATATTATTGAGAAATCGTGAAATACATTTGACAAAAGAGGAAAGCCAAAAGAAAACATACTCTAAACTCTTTATTTCTTTTATTACAGTATATTTCACCGAATGAAAAATATCTTCTTTTGGTTATTGCTTTTCCATTATTTTGTCTCACTGTTTTCCGGTTGCAGTCAAGTGTACCTGGTTATGTTAGGGTAAGTACCTAAATAAGCTCTGAAGATTGAAAATTTGTTGTATACAGGATGATTCAAATTAAATGCGCACCATTGCTATTTTGTTGTTATTGATTCTAGAAAGTAGGTTAAATTAGCAAAGTATTAATGTTTTTAACGCTGATTAATATGCAATATATACGAAAAAAAAAAATTGCATGACGCATTTCCGAGAAATTTGGAAATTTATATATTTTTTTTTTAAATGAACACCCTGTATATTGTTTAAAAAAATGAAAGATATTTTAATTTGTGATGCAAAAGTTTTAATACGATATTGTCTTAAAACTAATAATAAAGAAGTTATGGTGGTTCCTAATTGATGGCAAAGATATGTAAAATTCTTATGTAAAAGGCTTCTTTCACTTTAAGTCAAGAAAAATATCATGTTGTTTGAAACTGTCAAAAATGCGCTGAGCTTTTATTTATTTTACACGTTTAATTATTAAAAAAAAAGTTAATTATTTCATTTTTGTGTTGTGTTCTTTACTTCTAATTGTTATTATTACATTATTATCATTAGTAAGCTTGAACAGTTTTCGTTAAATTTAATTCTAAGTATTAGATAATATCTTACCATGGTATTTTCTCATTTGGAGAGAATGCCATATGCTGGAAGCATACATTATGTGCGACAAAAATTCAATAAGGACTGTCAAATATTATGCAGAACAGTATCTTTTACGACAGCAGCCAGATCGACGTTACTTTCGAAAACTTTACAAACAATTTAAGCAACACGATTGCTTATTTAAGAAGAAAAGAACAAAGAAAAATATAATTATCAACGAGGAGGTAGAAATTACAGTGTTAGCATATTTCTAAGCCCATCGCGAATTTTCCATTAGAGCTGCTACTAAGGAATTGGGTTTAAGTTACGCGTCAGTTCAGAGAATTTTAAAAAAAGCATAAGTATATTCCATTTAAGTACCGAACCTCACAAACATTACAACCAGGAGATATGAATAGGAGGTTGGCTTTCTGTGAATGGTTTTTAATTTTTGAAAAAATGAAAATTTGAATGGAGCACAATGTATTTTATGGAGTGATGAAAGAAATTTCTCCAATAGAGGAATGTTTTATTTGAATCAGATTGTATAATAGCCCAAACAAGGAATTATTTCAAACACGAAACTAAAAACTTTCAGCACTTACTGATTTTTTTCAACACAAATCATAATTTTTCTTCATAATTAATCTTCTTTTGGTACCTGATGAAAATAGAATAAAAATTGAATATGATATGTATATAATATGCTTATATGTATAAAACACTTTCATATTCCTTACAGAAAATCCAAACCAATGGATTTGCTAGCAATCGGACTGTATATTTGCTGCATTTTTGTCGAGTTCGCTTACTTCTCATGCATAGCAGAGGTAATAGTGTCTGAGGTAAATATTTTCGATATTCTGTGCATATACTAATTGCGAATACTCGTCAAAATATCGTCCTTATAAATTTACTTGGAGCTTATTCAAAATCCAAACAAAACTAAAACAAAAAAAAATTGTAAAATAAATCGAAAAACCAAATCTTCCCACTGGAAACATTAATGATAAAAAAGTGTCTAAATAGTTTTAGTTTACAATGTCATTAAGCAGAAATTAGTTAGCCAATATTTTATCAATAAAATTTCGATTGGGAAGATTTAAATATTATAACCAATATGGTGCACCAACTAACTGTGCATAAAAAAAAAATGTAAAATTCAGCATTTCATGCGTTGCAGTTACAACATGTTTCCACCTCTGTTTATATGTCAACTTGGTATGAAATGAACTTGGTTCGAAAGAAGCTATTACTGTTCATGATGATGAAGGCTCAGAGACAAAGTTATTTTTCAATTGGTGGAATCATGGATATGAATGCGGGAGCTTTTGGATCGGTACGTTTTATATAAATACTTTTAACTGTTTAATTTAACTATGTTCAGATGAATTTTGTTTGTTTAAATAAGAAAATTAAATAGATTTCATTTAGAGAATATAATAATAGACTAATAATAGACTTCAGTGTGAGTACAGTTAAGGAAATATGTATGTGGACAGTTCTCTAAAACGTAGGCAACAAAAATTACAGCGAATGTAAGAGTTAACACGCAGTAAATCACAAATATTTTCTTACCGTAGAAATTGCAGGGGATAGAATTGTTCTTTTAAGATATATCAGGACAAATGAATCGCAATGAAGTTCTAAACAAATCCATCCAGACAGGAAATTATATCAAAAAAAGTTCTATACTTTCAGAGCCTATTAAGCATGCTAATCGCAACAAGCCTCTATGAGGTTAAAATAACAGAATTAACATTTTAAATTTTTCAAAAATTCCATTTAGGAAAAGATTTCCTAAAAATCCTAAAATATTCCAAGTATTCCTTTAACGTTTTCATATAGCGTTTCTGTTCGAAAAATTTCATCACTGGTAAGAAGTAAAATAATAAATTTCTCTGGTAACACAAAAAATATATTTATCGTCCAAAAGTACTTTATTTGCGTATTACCATCTATGGTATTGCTTTAACAATTTTCTTAAATCACATACATATTAAAATTTTTACAATATTCCCATTAGTTATTGTTTTCTTATACTAGGAAAATTTTATTCTTTGTAATCTTACAATATAAGCACGTATTTATTTTAATTAAGTTAAATTTTCATTTCACCTTACAATGGGATGAGAATACGGTCAAAAATAATGATTAAAAATTCTGGAGGGAACAAAATTATCTACCACTACTGACTGTAAAAAACCAATGTAGCAAAAACTCGTTTTGGAAATAAAAATAATTTTGTCCGGCATAAGATTATTAATTTGTGTCCCCAAATTTAATTCCTTAACTATGCAAGTCAATAAAATTTTGGCATACATAATTTAAAAATTACATGTAAAAACAATAATGTAAAAAAATATATTGATAAATATACATGTTTCTATTTTTCAGGTTGTCCGGAAAGTGTTCTCTTTTTGTGCGATATTAAGAAACATTTTAAATAATTAATACAGTGAAATCTCCCTTGAACGGACACCAACGGGACCAACTGAAGATGTCCGTTCAGGAGGGGTGTCAGCAGAAAAGAAATATGTAGTAGATACAACAAAAATCGTGTTTTAACGAAAAATGAATATATTAAAGAAACTGGGACATTTAAATCGTATATGTATATAAATGTTTTTAAACTAAATAAGAAACTTTAAACTTAAGAAAAAAAAGTTTATTTCCTTTAGATATATACAAAGTATAATATATTATGTACATAGATACATAGATGTAGTATGTAATACAAAACAGTGAAATGAATAGTCACTTTAAGGACGCAAACATTCATATATTGTTGTTTGTCTTCTCTTTTTCTTTAAAATGGCGTCTTGAAATCGTATTTCTAATTTAGAAAGAAGCTCCAAAGACTCTGTATCTCCGTGATTTTCGACAAAACTTTTGAGCTGCTTGGTTAGGGTAATAGCTTTATCATAATTTGGGATAGCTTCTGTTAGCACTGGAACCTCATCGACATCAGAATCTTCCGAAAGTTCTTGTATTTCAACTGGATTTGTAATTTCTTGTTCTGAATCTGGATCTTCAACATACAAATCTTCATCTACGTTCAAAAAATCATTAAGGTTTTCATTATCCGTCAATTTCAATAAATTCTTATTTTTGAGGATATCTGAAAGTACACTAAGAGGCAAATCATCTTCTAGGCCAGATATATCAGCCTCAATTAACTGGTCTTCACTTTGCATATTTGCATGATTAAATCCTGCTTTGTGGTTACTTAGTCCCAAGCGGTTTTTGCCAAATAAACTGCATCCAGTGGTGTAATTTTCTTTATTAACTCAAAAGCTGTACCAGCAGTTTCAATGTTTACTAGCAGATGTTTGAGTATTAGACTTCGGTAATAAGTTTTAAAATTCTTTATAATCCCCTGGTCAAGTGGTTGACAAGCTGATGTACAATTAGGGGTAAAAATAATATTTTTATTTATTTAAGCGAACGTCTTTCGGATGAGATCCGCATTGTCTAAAATAACAAAATGTTTCTTTTTTCTTTAGCCATTTTCCAATCTAGGTCTTGCAACCACTCTGTCATAATTTGTCCTGTCATCCAAGCTTTCTTATTGTATTTCCAAGTTACAGGCAGGTTATTTATGTTAATGTTTTTAAAAGCTCAGGGTTTAGCTGCCTTACCAATGATTAGGAGTTTTCCTTTTTCACCCGCCATATTTGTACAATGCAAAATTGTAAACCTCTCTTTGGGATACTTACCCCCAACACATTTTTCCTTCTTTTTTGTCCGGTTAAGAGAACATTTTCTCGTGTCCGCGTCCGTTCAAGAGAAGTCCGTCCAAGAAAGAGTTAATACAATGGAAATTATATGAGAGCGTCGGACATGAGAAAACTTGTCCTTTTAGGGGAGGTGTCCGTGTAAGAGGGGTGTCCGCGAAGGGGAATTTCACTGTATATAAGTTTTATAAGGTGAAATTTAATAAATATTTTAGAAAACGTTATCCTTAAAGCATGTAAGGCCTTTGCAATTAACAAATCTGAAAACAACACGATTTTTTTTTATTTTTGTTCTTTTCACAGAGAGATAATAAAAAAGTGTTAATTAAAATTTAGTTAATCATGATGTAAACATATACTTACAAAACATGGTAGATATAAAATAAAAATAAATTGTTTTAAATGTTAAACAGTGTTTCACGTTTTATAAAAAATTGTATAAAATCTCATTCTAAATTCTGAAGTGCGTAAATGTAAAATTATAAAGTCACCGGTATTAATATGGTAATACTTGTGCATGTACCATGTTGAAAACCTTTTCCTCAACTTTAAATTTTGCTTATTTAGTCATTCCGTATTATTTTTTTCTGTGGCCCTGGAAAGCTATTACGGTAACTTGTACAATAAATTGGTAGAAATACATATACTAAATGGTGTTATAAAAAGTAATGTGAATGCGTAGGTTTATTTTATGAATCAACACAGAAAGCTGTAAAACGGAAGCTTCATTATCACCCATATAAAATTTCTATCGTGCAGTAATTACTGCCACTACGCTCATACATGCTTATTTGGTCATCTAAAAAACAAAATTGATCGGATCCGCTTACATAATATGGATCAATTGAAAGAAGTATAAAAAATGAAATTGAGAATATTACAAATGAGCAATTAATAAATATTTCTGAAAACATGAAGAAGAGGGTAGATGCTTGCGTAAATAATGGTGGTTCTCATTTTAAACACAGCATGTAAGCAGTGTAGGTATGTTAAAGAAACATGTACACTAAATTTTTTAATTTACATTTTTGTTGTAGAGCGTATGGCTATGAAAAAAGCATCCATCCATTATTGTCCATTCAGTACCTCGCATAAATTATGAAGAATGTCTGATATAAGTTAAGATATGACATAAATGTGTATTTTTACGATATATATTGTTTAAACCTTTTATACCTTTAATTAAACCTGGTTGTATTTGTTATCAGAAATATACTGTTTTGAAAAATGTTCATTACCTTATTTTTGCGCAGGAGTTAGTTGAATGACTCATACCTTAGATGCACTATGTCCGGGTTGACATTAGTGTATATTAAGTTACATACGCATAATTAGACAACCGCACAATGGCCGCACGTTACTGTGTTTTATTAACTAACTTCATTCGAAACAGTGGATGTAAATATTGTTATAATCTTCGTGGAAAGTGGAATAGGATCAGGACAGTCTTATTCGATCTTACGACTTTTGACAAATGTTAAACAAGAAAGAAATGTCACGTAGCAAATAAATGTGGTTGCCATGGAACGTCGATTATTTGAAGAAACAAAATGATAAAAATACGGAAAATAACTCTTTATTCCAACCTTAGACTCTAATAAATGATAAATTGGATAAAACAAAATTGACAGGAAGTGCACTTTACTTACTTGTAATTATTTTACGTTGGCTCAGAGTTTCTCAATAATTTATCAAAATAATAATTGAAGACACGAGTGGATGAAGGTGCTATGTTACAAAATCAAACTTTTTCAGAAACTAAGTTTTTTTTTTATGTAATTTTTCTCAAAAGTAGTGTAACATAACCTTATACATCAAAGACTCGAGTGTTCTTTTGAATTTCTGGAATTTTCGATGGTGCTCTGCCGAAGATCGGTACAAAACACCTTCATTCATGCAAAAAAGACAGTTTTTAAAATGCGACATAGCACCTTCATCCACTCATATCTTCAATTATTATTACCTGCTACGTAATAACTAGTGCAACATGAGCACACACAGAGAAGTAATTTCTAGAATCAAGTGAGAATTTCTCAACTGAAGTACCTCTCGTTCTTATATATAAGCAAATGAATAATTTCTTGGACGAAGAAAATTATTTTCTCAATATCCCAAGAAATTAATTCCTTGTTTGAAGAAATTTAATGTCCTTAGACAAAGAAAAGCTGATTACTTGAAACAAATAAAAAAAAAACTGGTTTCAAGAATATTATGTATTTAATTCGAACTTATGAGAACTTTGAATTGAGAAGAAATAAATTTGATATAAACCAGGCCTCTCCTTAAAATAAATGCAAAGCGAGCTTAATATTAGTTTGTCGTTTTCTAGTGGTAAACATCATCAAATCAAACGTAATTTTATTAAACATGAAAACGGTACTTACTTGAACTTAAGGATTCCTTTCTTTAAATCAAGAAACAAAAATGGTGTTTTTATTCTTAAGGTTATCGCACATTAGCCCGCTGCAGCACGGCATGGTGCGCCCCATCACAAAACCAATAGCATTGCGCTGAGCTATGTATGCTGGTACAATGGGCGCTTGTTCATTCATTTGTATTGTTTTAATTCTATTTGTTTTTTTTTGACGGGGCGCATCGTGCTGTTTTGTGACGGACTAATGTGCGATAACCTTTAGTCTAGTACTGTTGGTTGCAAAAAACTGATTAAAGTTTCGTCAAAAATAACTGAATTGTTGGTTATTCTGAAACAGCCAGCAGCATGACGAAATGTTACTCAATTGTTTGCAAACAGCAAGACCAAACCCAATACATTATTATACTTTTAATTATGCTGGCAGAGAACCCTATGCAGGATTAGTTGCTTGATAATAATTTTCGTTGGCTAAATATATATATTTGTATCTTACTTATAATATACGTTGTTTCTTACATAGGATTTGTATTGTTACCATGTAACACCACATACTTTAAGCTAAAAACTCGAAATAAATTACAAGTATACATAGGTAACATATTAATAAAATTAGTTTAAATTTTATTTTGTGAATTGTTAAATGGTAGCTAAGGAAAAAAATACAAATCGAATAACTTTACAACTAAAAAGTATTTATTTAGATACTACATTTACAGTATGTTTTTTTTTCAAGAATGATTCTTAGGTTATGTTAACATACAAAACGAAGCGAACTCTTCTTCTAAGAGATACAAACTAATACTATATCGTGGCAACTATTTTTACAATTACTAGACTTGTAAGGGATTACATATTCATGCATAATGAAATCAATTATTAACTTTTTTTTATTGCGGTTTCTATCTCTGTGCCAATGCTACACCACTCATAATGGCCTTTATATTGAAGCCGAATATAAAATTGTTCTTCAGACATATCTATTTATAAAAATATTCGTAACTATGTATGTATATTTTTTTTATTTATTAGTATATATACGCATTATATTATAACAATACTTATCGTTATTCGAACCACTGTAAACAGGTGACAAACAGATTTAGGTAACGCACAGGGGAAATATTATCGAAATACTGCGAAATATCTAATACCGAAATGCAAACTCGATCATACTGGATAAAACCAATTTCAGCGTATATCAACCCCTCCACATTCCAACTTTTTTTTCTATTCTAAATACAAGAAACTTATGTTACTTGCGTCAAGGAAATATCACTCAATATTAGAAAAATCGTAAGAGAGTGAATTATTCCTTATAAAAATTATATGTACTTGTTTTAAGAGAGATAACATTTGCCACAAATAAATTTTGTTTTGATATTAATAAAATTTCAAGAAAATAATTTATTATATTTAAGGACACCTATTAACTCGGATCTAGTAAATTCTCTAAAATAAAGAAAATACTATCTTACATTTAGTAAAAATGTGTAAGAATACAGATGTACTTGACAATAGAAAACTTTTTTCTGTGTGCAATTAAAGTGGCTTTTTACTGTAAAACCGTCACAGATACGAGAAAAATGCAACAGGAGTGATTTTCTTAGAAATAATTTTTACATGATATGCGATAAGAATTTCGATTATTTAACAGATCCGTATTGCCGATTTTTGCAAAATTATATAGAAATTATACAGAAATAAAGGTAGAATTAAGAAAGGCTTGTTACGTTATTTTAAAATAGATATAAAATCAGTAGTATTTGAGAATGAAGTGTTAACATTAATAGTTTCTAAGTTGGACACACTTTACTGATAATAATATACTCTTTTTTTTGTTACTTATGTTTCCACTCGCATAAATTGCTACCAATTATACATACTACAGAAGTTTCTCATCTCTTGTTAAGCGTTATTAAACTATATCGATTTCGAAATTGTGTCAATCTAATGAATATAATTGTTGCTTCATTTCAACGCATCATTTCAGACGTGGCAGCGAAACAATCCACATAGTAATACATTATAAGAAAGGAAAACTATTCGTAGTGATAAACCATGAATGATATTTCGCCCAAAGATATACTGCAAATAAGTTTCAAGTTATATAAAATCTTAGGCGAAACATTTGATGGATCGGCGGTTTATAATCCGACGAAATTAAGAATATTTCGGTGTTTCACATGTTTTGTTCTTATTCTGAATCTTTTCCTAGTAATCGGGAGTTTCATGCAAGCGAAAGGGGAATTGTATATTAAATCTTTAGAAGACACGATGTCAATATTGCACGTACGTTTTAGATTTTTTTTTTTTAAATTTATTCCAGCGACGATTTTATATATTTTAGAACATTGTAAAGTACGCGTCAGTTCTATATTATAAAGAAGACATAAAAGGTTTGATAGACGACGTGAAAAATTTTTGGAGCCACGGAAAGTGCGGTCCCGAAATTCACACGAAAATAAGTAACATTCACAGCATCGTAAGGAAATGGCAAAAAATCATGTTAATCGGGCCGATCTGTGTAGCTACGGTGTTCTGTTTGAAACCGGTGCTCAATGGCAATAATTACAAGTTCATTTATTACATTTGGACACCTTGGAGTTCGGAAATATTCGACGCTTTGGTGCTGTTCACTCAATATTATTTAACAGTGTTCATAACGTGCATTATATTTGGATGTGATTTTCTTTACGTGTCTTATGCTGTCCACGTGGCTTCGCAAATCTATCTTCTGAATCGTGAATTGGAAAAATTAGGAGAGAAAAGTAGCAATTCACATATCTATGAATGCATAAGACATCATCAATTGATGCTATCGTAAGTAAATATACGTTGATATTCTTAAACGAATGCCTTCCGATTTTGTAGACAAATATAGTGAGTAAGGGTTCTTTACTTACAGCTTCAATGCTGCATAACTGAAAAATATTTTTGACTATACAGGGTGTTCCTAAAGTAGGAAAAGGCATACTTCCTCCGTTATTTTAAATGGAACAGCCCATATATTATTCTATTTTTAAATTGTAAAAAGAAAAATAACGTCATTTTATATAAGCTGCTATATGTCTATCTGTAATAACAACGGTGTTATTTACGCTTTTGTAAAAAAAAGGCGGCGTAGTTTGTATATGCATTTGTTTTAGATATTCATATTTTAAATATCCTGCATACATATTTACCTTGGTACAATAGTAAAATTAAAATCAATATAATTATATGCAAGTGCCCACAATAGTCCTGAACATTTGCTTAACTTTAACGCAAGTAATTTGATTTTTTTTTTAAATAGCAGCCTATATCTTTGCTTATGGTAAATTAAGCCTGATGCAGGATATTGTAGATAATTATTTTTAAATAAATCCAATGAATTTGTCATTAATTTTCAACGCAGCTCAATATATAAACGCGATTTAACCAAATGAAGCCGCAAATTAGTAAGCATACATCGATGTCAGGTCATAAAATACAAAACTAATAATACGTTTTTATTTTTAAATAGAAAGAAATTTAATGTCATTCGTCTGTGATTAGCAGAAATTATATTACCGATGTTTGGTAGGCTGTGGTAATTGTTTATTACTATAACCTACCAAACAACAATTATATTTAATTGTTAGTAATTAGTAATAATTAAAAGATTAAAAGTCAAAGCCATAAAATAATAATTTGTTTTATGCAATGCGTTTTCCGTGATTTCCTTTCTTTGGGGCTACCTAAAGAAACTTGTGTATAAGAAAAACTTAGAACCACTTAGAAAAATAGGAAGAATAGCCTTATTCTATTCTTCCTACACTGTTGAAAATATTATCGGTGTTGGCGTTAATTTTGCCCCAGTCAAATATTTTAGTGTTGATTTTTACAAACTTTGCCAGACGAGTTGACTACGTGTGTTTAATATAACAGAAATTACTAGAATTTCGTGTGAATTCTTTGTTGGATTTACTATTTTTCTAGACATTCAGAAGCGTCAACCTATCAAAATTTTTCCCTCGGATAGAAATATAGAAACCCCACCTAATCTAATACGGTATTGCATTATACGCATCACCTGCATTGCACGTGTATCTATTGTCAGGTTTGTTTCTGCGTATTAACATATTCAAACAAACCACCAAACGTGTACTGACCTACAAAAGTGTAACCTTGTGTTATTAAACGTTAATTCCAGTGTGTATAAAAATTTTTAAAATCTTAAAGATGTGTTGGGAACATCTATTTACGTAATTAGTTCAGATTTGAGGAAGAACTGTTGAAAAAACTGCCTCAAAATTTGCAAAAGAGTGTAGAAATATGCTTAACAGAAAAAGGATATATTTTTGAACATCTGCTATCAATTTTATAATTAAAAATGATTACTGCATGTAAATACCTTTAATTAAGAATGCATTTTCTTGTGGTTTAATGTTCATTTGTTTTTTATTTTAAATAAAAGGCAAATATTAAGTCTTATTTTAGTGATTTAAGAATAAAATACATACTGTTTAACTACTTAAGTAGATATATAATAAAAATAAATAAGAAAATAAATAAACATTCACTGAGATGTAATAAGGACAAAGTATTACATACAAAATTATTGTTGACAGTTTTGACGTTTAAGTATTATGCTGGTGAAATAATTGTCTTACCTGCCCTATTAAAAATAGATATTATTATTTCTGCCAATTATTAAATATCATCCTTTTCTCAAGAAATATATCGTTAATTTTATATTTTGTTATCTGATACTAATACATATTTACTATTTCGAAGCTTTATTCAATTATATAAAGTTTATATACTAAGCCAACATAAAAATTAATGAAAAATTTGTTATTAATAAAATTTATATATAAAATTATTTATAGTCATTAATTATCGACAAAATTTTGTATGAAGTATCATAAATGTTTAGTATAAATTAGAAAGGTTTTGTAACAATAAAGATGTAGGGTGCTATTTAAAAAAATCAAGTTACCTTGAGGTGAAAAGAAGCAAATAGTCAGGATTATAGTGGACATCTGCATATAATGATATGATTTCAGTTTCACTATTATATTAGCGAAGTATATAAGTATGGTATTTAAAATATGAATATCTAAAACAAATACATATACAAACTACACCGCCTTAATCGAAAGTTTGCAGCAGAATTATTTTTTACAAAAGCGTAAATAACAACGTTGTTATTATAAATAAATATGTGGTAGCTTATATAAAGTGATGTTATTTTTCTTGGTAAAATTTAAAAAATGAATACTATATACGGTGTTCCATTTAAAATAGCGGAGCAAGTATGCGTTTTCCCACTTTTGGAATACCTTGTATAGTCAAAAATATTTTTATTGTTGTGCAGCATTGAATTCTATAAAACTTTTGTTATATAGATATATAACAAAAGTTGTATAAAAAACTTCTTCCTAAAGTAAAAATAGAGCTGTAATCAAAGATTCAGATTGGACACCTGTACAATTAAAAATTATTTATTTTGCTTTGAAAACTATTTTATTTAAATAATAGCTATAAGATATAAGTGTTTTTCACTTAAAATCAAATTAATCCGTTAATGGTTAGATTAATTTTATTACATAAAATAAAAATAATTAAATAAATTTCAATATCTGGAATGGAACTTTACAAAATAACTCGAAAATGCAACATACATAAACATACGTCTAGGCATTAATAGATTAACACTCAAATTATATCTCTAAATGAAATTAGAGCTGTTCCAAATAAATATCTAAAATACTTTTAGCAGTAATACTTGCATATTCTAATATTAACCTCGAGCTATTAATTTTTGAGAAAATTAACTTTGTGCACATGAACTGTAAAAAAAAATTAAAATATATATGTATATATTATTTTTTATTGCAGTGTATTTCAACGAATGAAGGGTATTTTCTTCTGGTTGCTACTTTTCCATTATTTCGTTTCACTTTTGACTGGTTGCACCCAAATGTATCTAATTATGTTAGGGTAAGCGAAAAGATAGAAACGAAAAGTTAATAATCCAAAACATTATTTACATGTATACAAAACATCTGTTTTTGTTACTTCAAATAGGGAAATAAGACATTGCCTATTGGAAGTAACAGCTAACCCATAATATTTATGAGAGTAGTGTTTCACAAATAAATACGACGATTTATTGGTATCTACCCTAACAGCCAGAAATATTACATAGATATTTTTAAAAATATATTTTATAAATATTTTTCGTGAGAGGTTTTTGAATATATTTTTCATATTTTTTCTAAATATAGATAAAATATTCAATTAAAATATTTATTCCATATTTTAAAATTAATGTAAGCGCTATATTTTTTCTAAAATATTTGTAAAATATTTACATGAAAATTTAAATTTTTTATGCAATCTATTTAATTTGTCAAAATGAACTAAAATTGTTCTTAGTTATTTAGAATGTACAACGTGGATAACGAAAAGTTGAAACATACATAGAGTTGTCTAAAAGGCAAGAACTTGTTTTTTCACACTCACCATACAAGTTTATAATCAATAATTCTGGCATCTTTTAAAGCATACTGAAGGTTTATCAAATTAATCACTATTTTTTAATTGAAGTGTTCTAAATAAAAAACAAACGTATTTATTATCATTTTATTTGAATAAGCCAATAAAAATGAAAAATACTCATTTTAAGTCTAACCTTGGCTGGTGCCAGGTACAACCCTATGGCTTTTTTCATATCTTAGGTAGTGGCGCTCTCATGGCGTTTCCTTGTGGCCTCTAAAACAATGCCAATTGTATTAGATCATACCATGAATAAAACATCGTACAACATTATCAACACCTACTAATACATTTGGAGCGTGTACAATAATTGGAGTGGTAGCCACATTCTAATACTTACGATACTTATTTTTACTTTATTTCATAATATTTGAAAACATTCTACGTACAAACAATAAAACAACACAACGTATTCTATATTTGAGGTTATGACGCTTATCTACCGAGATGAATCTCTTAAGCAAATCAACTAGCAATTTATCTGGTAGATGCAGTACATATATGATGCATAAAATTCCAACAATTATATTATTAAACGATTTCTGTACAAAGCGATATTGAGCATTCCAATTATCTTATAAATGCCATGACATGTTCAAAGTTTTACTTACCTCGTAGTCACCACAAAAGCTAAAAGACACCCCCCAACAATTAATTACACAGTTAACCCTAATCTGCCCTAATCGTATACTATTATAAACTATAACATGTAACGGACAAACGAATGAAAACGTTGATGATACGCACGTACGCGTATGCATTCTATGTACCTAATCCATGGACGCATAAACAATACTAAATCATATAACACCGGCACCGTAATGAATAGAGGCGTTGTGTTAACGTTGGCAACTTACAAATATTACAAATAATATAATACAAAACGCAGATATATTAATAGAAAAGTTACAGCGCTCAACTTAGATACTAATTAAATCATATTAGATATATATTATCTAATTTAATCTTTAAACTATCATTTTAAATAGGCACATACCTACTTAATATGTATGCATATTTTACCCATTTTATATTATTCATCCTACCCACCAAATGTACAAAAGCAAAAATTCAATCTTTTTTTTATATGAAATAAATATTTACAGAAATACAAAGCAAAATATTCTTGCAGAGTTATGAAAAATATATTGAGAAAACATTTGCAATAAAATATTATTAATGCTACATAACATATATATTTTTTAAATGTTTTCCTAATATATTTTCTATAATATATTTTATGCATATTATATTAATATAACTAATATTCAAGAAAGATTTAATATTTTTTAAATATTTATAAAATATGAAATAAATATAGTTGGTCACTGGGGATTGTTTCGACTTCCCACATCACAGTAGCTCTGATAAGGACTGTGGTTTGCTAGAAGCAGTCCTTTTCAAAAAATTTCACATTATGATTTAAAATAATATGTGCATAAAATTATTTCATATTCCTTCTAGAAAATCCAAACCAATGGAGTTGCTGGCAATCGGAATGTACCTTGGCTGTATCTTCATCCAGTTTGCTTACTATTCTTTTTTAGCAGAGGTAATAGTGTCTGAGGTAATATTTTATTTAATTTGTACGTAATATTACCCATAGTCAGTGCCAATGAAAATTCCATTTTTTTTTTTCTAAGAACCTCCTTGAATGATTCTATCCAACAGTTTGAGTACTACAAAATTAAACGATTAAAGATTTTTTCTGCTTCGCAGTTACAATACACTTCAACTGCTATCTACATGTCGACTTGGTTTGAAATGGATTTAATCCGAAGAAAATTGTTGTTATTCGTAATGATGAAAGCTCAAAGACAAACTTATCTCTCAATTGGCGGAATGATGGACATGAATGTGGAAGCATTTGGATCGGTATGTGAATTTTTTTTCTTTCCAATCTATAGGATGAGATAGAGAAACGACTAAATGGCATAGGAGTTGTACTAAAACAAAAGTAATTAAAGCAAATAAAGTATTTAAGATTAAAAGTGTCCAAAAAAGTCTATCATTAGCACAAGTTACACCATTTTAAATTATAGCAAATTAGCAAAAGCTTCTAGTATAGCTCTTTTAAGCTCAACTAACCTGAAAAATGATTTGATCTATTAAAATATGTTAGATAAATAATAATAATATATAAGAGCAGTGGCGGCTCGTGGTCGGAAACGTAGGGTGTTCACAAAATCAAGAACATGCAAATTTTTAACTAAAATCCAATCATTTTTTTCGTACATGTCCTTCTTAAATTTTCTTGTAAACTCTCTAAACTTGCCCTTTGTAGTTTGCGTCAAATTAAGTTCTGGTTTTGGTCTGCCCATACTTTTAACTTGAATTTTTTGTTCATAACTAAACGAATTAAAATTGTCTTTCAAATATTGCACAGTAAAACTGTTCGCATCCATAGTTCTTATTTATATATTGCTTAGTGTTTACTTACAATACTACTTCGTTTGTTTTGTGTGCATTTCATTATCTTTTTTACGTATACTGTATATTTCATTTCATTACTTTTTTTACGTACTATATATATTCCTTTTTGTTTGTCGGTTGCACCAAAGCACATTAGTGGCGGCTTTGCTTTGTAGGCTTTTTGCAGAGGGATTTAACGATGGGGCGTAGTTTTTAACTGCGGCTGCGCTGTTGCCAATTTATTTTTGTTTTTCTAAAAAAATCAATTATTATTTGTATCTTTGAGGGAAATGTACGTTTTTTTGGAACAGTTAAAGATTTACGAGTTTAAGTTTGTGATTTTGTGTGCGCGGGTTTAATAAACGCATTGCTGTAGATGAAGTACCTCAAACGAAAATTTAAATCAGTGTTTTAAATAAAATAGATAGTTTTGTTTTAACAAATATATTGTCTAATTTCCTTTTTTTACAAAGTTAAATTTAAGATATTTATAAATTAACACTAAGTATTTAAATTGTTACAACCATGATGATTGTGTTAATTATATCAACTTTTATCATCTACAATTCTTTGAAAGTCTTCTTATACCTAAAACTAAAATATAAAATTAAATTTAATACAGACCTGTATTAATTATTCATCTAAACTACGCGAGTGTGATTAAACATTGGGCACTGGCTTAATATCAGCAACAAATTAATAGATTAATATATTAAAATTTTTAAATTCCAAGCAAAAGAAAACAACACATGTGAGCCACCCCGATATCTATATCACACTGGCTCTCTCGCTCGCACATACGAAGCAGAGAGCCAGAAAACAAACAAAAAACCTGGAAACAAATCCATCCAATACGGAAAAATATAGCAATAGTGAAATAAATAATATAATATAGTCACGAAAATTCTGTTAAAACTTAAAGTATAAAGAAATACACCGTTATCCTAAAATATCAAAACAACTTTCAAATGAAAATAACATTAAATTAAGAAATTTACTCAGATAATGGTTTGTTATTTAAATAAAAAAACTACAGCAGTATGTTATAAATTAAAATAATTACGCACCTTTGGTTTCATTATAAAACTGTCACCAACAAATAGTATTAGTTCTTATGGTAGTTACGACCTGTGAACGGTGAGTCATTCATAAACAAAACATATATAATATAGTTTATCCGTAAAACACGATATCTGAACGTTGATGTCGATCGATTTGTTAACGTGACGAAAACGCAACGAAAGCGAGCACAGGAGCACACTCAATTTGTGCACCGTTCATATGGAATCTGCCGTATCCCTCCCCACCTCCGCTCGTCCTTTATGCGGCTAGGCATTGGATAAAATCAACGTAGTCCCGCCTACTCGGCGCACGTGCTCCGTCGTCGGTCGCTTGCTCGCGATGTACATACATATGTATAGAAAGGAACGTCGCTTCGTTTATTCGTTTCACTGCGCTATATTTCACGAAGATATTAAGATCGAGTAATAGATTTTATTAGTTTGCAATCCACGATTTGTTTAGGGGGTTCACAGTGCTCATGTGCTCCTATACAGAAACCGCCATTGTATAAGAGATTTTTTCCTAAAATCAAAAATAGAGCTGTAATCAAAGACCTAGTCTTCGGTGGGACACCATGTACTTCTTGCATAATGCACTATCATAAGGATTATTTCTTTCTCTTTCTTATTCGCGGTATATAGAGGAAAATCTCAAATAAAGATATATTTTTATTTTTCAGGTTGTCCGAAAAGTGTTTTCATTCTGCGCGATTTTAAGAAATATTTTAAATAGCTAATTTTCTTTAAAAAAATGTATATAAAAAATAAAAAAAATTTCTAACTTAATGTAAATAGTTTACTAGAGTTAATAATAAACATGTTTTACTAATAATAAAATATTCCCCCTATAATATTGTTTTATTTACACCGAGAACAAAAAATGTTTTAACGCAATATTAGTTTGCATATAAACAAACAATAAATTGGATTAACACCACCACATTGCCATAGGTCAACATATATTAGGCGAATTCATTGTTGTTCATACAGGTATGACTTGATTTTGCGTTAATTTGACACTCAGTGTACTTCCAATTCATAAATATTACCATCAATTACATACCAAGCCGAAGTTTCTTTCTTAATTCTTCCCCCTCATTAATACACTCATTAAACCATATTGATTTCCAGTTTATGCCTGTCTATTAAATATAATCGACGCTTCATTTCGCCTCACTGTTTCATACATGACAATCTAAGCATCTAGTTAACATTTACTCGCAGTAGACAAACGCAAAAAAAAAACTCCACAGCGGTAAAGCATGAATAGCAAACCGCCCAAAGATATTATACAAATAAGTTTCAAGCTCTATAAAATCCTAGGCGAAACATTCGATGGATCTCCCAGTGATAATCCGACAAAATTAATAATATTCCGGTGCTTCTCTTGCATTGTACTATTCTTAAACTCCATCCTAGCCATAGCGAATTTTAGACAAGTCCAAGGAGAGATGTATATTAAATCTTTAGAAGATACATTGTCTATATTGCACGTATGTGTGTTGACATTTTTAAAAAACAGGAAATTCTAATTACATTAATACATTTTAGAACTTTATAAAGTACGTCTCCATTCTATATTACAAAGAAGATATAATCAAATTGATAAACGACATGAAATATTTTTGGAATTACCAAAGATGCGGACCCAAGGTTTATGCGAACATAAACAAAATTCACACAACTATAATGAAGTGCCAAAAATTGATGCTATTCGGCCCAGTCTGTGTCCTTACGATATATTGTCTGAAACCACTGTTTAACAAGAAATTCATTTTCTACATTTGGTCACCTTGGGATTCGCAAATTTTGGATGTATTGGTCCTACTTAGCCAATACTACCTAACAGCCATTATGACACCTATTGTATTTGGATGTGATTTTCTTTATCTGGCATATTCTGTCCATCTGGCATCGCAGACTTATCTTTTGAATCGTGAATTGGAGAGTTTGCAGGAAAACGATTCTAATGCCGATATTTACGAATACATCAAACATCACCAATTAATGTTATCGTAAGTTTTTATATTGAACTATTTTAATGTTATTTATAACTAGAGACCGGATTATATGCAAAGAAAAACTGGAATATATGCGCATCGATTTTTGAGAAAATATGCATAAACCTGGGGCATATATGCAAAAAAATTGCGACAATATGCAAAATTTTTACATAAAATAAATAAGAGCAGAAATTTAAACATTAACTTTATTGCACAAAATTTTTTCACAAGATATTTCTTTCTTTTTACAGTTTTCTAGTAGCAATGCAGTCAGCAGTGATTTCAAAAATTACATTTTTTATTCCTTCAAAATTATCAGCGAAAAAAATTGCAGCCTCTAACCATGTACCCCATCTCGTAATAATCGGTTCAGGAGGCAACTTAACACCGGGAAGTCGCTCCTTATAAAATTGGATTCGTAAAGGTGCTTTTAAAAATACTTTTTTTGACATTGCTAATTAAATCATTAATCAAAAGGGAGTTGATTCCTAATGTCTTCGGCTACACGATTGAACCCATGAGCTAAATATGTGGTATGAATAATGTTACTATAAAAAAATTGTTAAATTTTGCGCGCCTTTTATCATGTATGGTGCAGCGTCGGACAACATTAGTAAAATTTTTTCACAAGGTATACTTCCAGGTAAAAAGAAATTTCATAAACCTTCTTGAACGAATTGGGCAATTGTCACATTATTTGTTTTTTGAAGTTCTTTACAATAAATTAAATATGATTTACCTACAATATCTTCATGAAGAATTCCTATTAAGAAATGAGCAATATAACTGCCACACTTATCCGTACTTTCATCTATCATGATATAAATAAAATTATTCCCTACCAATTGTTGAATTTCTGATATTGTTTGCTGGTAACAAGATGTGACATAATTTTTTCGTAAGGTACTTTCGGCAGGTATATTATGTTTGCAATATTTTTGCAGAAATGATTTCAAATTAACATTGTTTAATCTCGCTAATGCTATTTTAGACGAAATTAATGCGTTACACAAATCCGTATTATATTCTTCTTGTTCTGAGTTTCGTGAAGTTGATGCTACACATTGATGTATAGATTGCCGCACACATGCGGATCGCTTTAGTTTTTCACATTTTCCAATATGTGATTGAGTTTTAGCGTGTTGATCAATCAGGTATTTTCTCTCAAAAGACACCTACAACAACAATTGTCATTTTATATCAAAAGTTAAAGAATTTAAAAACAATTGTAAAGCTTTTAGTAAAATTAAACTTACCAGTTCACTGCAGGCTCGACAAAATATTTTGTCGCCATCCTTTACCAGTTCAGGATACGGCTTAATCCATAAAGAAATTTTGTTCGCTATACTCATTGTATGTACGCACAATATTTAAAAACGTAACACAATTAGATGCTGTTTCGCTCAAAGATATTCAATGAATGAATAGTTTATTTGGGAATTAATAATAATAAAACGTATTTACCACATCCCTTCTGCTAGGCGAAATTAAACACGTGCAGTTCCTGGAAAAAAGTATTAGAGAAACCAATGTAAAAGATTTATCGTTCTGAGAATTGTCGGTTATCGATCTACATTAGGAATTACTAGGAATTTTTACTAATAGAAAGGATAAGAAAAAGCTTAAATATGCAATATATGCAACTTTTGTAAAAATATGCATAGAAATCCTAAACATGCAATATATGCAATCACTAATTAGCACTAATTAACTTCAATTAGTGTAATACGTCTACATATAGACTATAATTAAAGATATGCAAAAAATAGAATATATGCACTTTGCATATAATCCGGTCTCTATTTATAACAAATAAACTCTCTGGTAGTTAGTAGTTATTAAATACTTATTCTATTGCAGTGTTTTCAATCGAATGAAAAATATCTTTTTCTGGTTATTGCTTTTCCATTATTTCGTGTCGCTTTTCTAGGTTGCAGTGAAATGTATCTGATTATGTTGGGGTAAGTGTCAAAAGCATCGTAGGAAATTTAATGCCAAAACACAAATTACACACTGCAATAAGAAAACACCCGATTACATCTATTAGAAAATGAGAGTAAACCGATCAGCTAATTGAAAAACTACAAATATTTTGACTAAGTAGTTTGTTTGTATTTCCTTTTTTGTGAATCCCTGAAGTTGACATATTTTTAAGCAAATTCCTGTGAACATTACAGACTTTGCCTACATCATTGTTAGATGACTGTTTAGAAAATTCTCAATTCTCCAATTTTAAACAGCTTGTATGTTTAGGCATAATAGGAACAATGAGGATTACTCTTACAGCAGCAATGATGGGCCTCTTAGAACTTCTTCCTTTACATTTGGTGATAATGGGAGAAGCAGAATGAAGGATCTCAAACTGTAAGAGCTACCAATTGACAAATTGGGACACGTTTGCCCAATATTGTCCATCATGTGGATGGCAACCTTTTGGAAATGAGACTAGACCACGTAATTTCGACATAAGTATCCACCAGAAAGTTCAAGTTGGAAATTACAGATTGTGGATAAGCTGGAATGAATACAATTACAGAACATGAATCAATGGGTGAGGTAAGAAATATATGATCACCCTTCTACTAAGAAGATGTGCCACGTGTTTCAAGCAGATGACAATATGGCATTGTGTAGCAGAAATCAATCAGAGGAATTTCAGAAATGGATTTATATTGCAGTAGACAGCTAGGAGATGCTAAGGACATTAATGAACCCCATGATATAATCAAGATCAGGTTTGAAAATATATTGGAGGATCATAAACTAGTGGAAGAACAAATGAAACGATGACGTCCTAGATAATTGTACAGATTAGTGAAGAAGGATCATCATCTTTTCATTTATTCTTCCACTAGTTTATAATTCAGATACTTCATTAATTAGGACAATATGGATTTATTGGAGGATGACTAAGGACGGTTTATATTCGGCAATCGAAGAAAACAAAAAAGCTGACGAGTTAGCAAGAAAGCTTTATATATACGCCCAGAATCTGTTCTAGGAGTGTCTAAAAACACAGCACAAAAGCAGGTGAGGGGTTTGGTTCAAAGAAAATGGCAAGCACACAGGGGCAATAAAACCAGGTAAATTAATGGGTTTATGAAGAGATCATCAAAGAAAAAGGCTGAAGAACTACTTCGGCTTCAGTGGGAATTATCTAAGATCATGTACATCTACTGGAAATTGGGATCAATACTGGAAATACCAACTGCAGACTGTGTAATGGGATGACAGAGAACGCTTATCACATTCTATGTGAATGAGAGGCTCTGGATGCAAATGACAAGCAATTTTTGACAAGCCTAAAAGGAATCCAGATGATTACCAGCTAAAGACTGTACAAATTAATGCAGGGTATCAGGATAGTGAAATGGCTGGTGTGAATACTAAAAGCCAATAAGCTGCAGTACTTCCGGAGACTCTATATCAGACCCCTTCCACAACAAAGATATTGTACTTTCTTTTAAAAGAATTACTTTAACGTCTTGAAAAAAAAAAACACTCATACTTTTGCTTAGGGCAAATATTTTTAAATGGGCAAGTCCATAACCAGATAAATAAGCTTACTTGCTAAAAAGCTCCAACTAAAAAACTTTAAAAGTTCAAAATGTTCACCTTAAAATAGTATTAATTACATAGGCAGTCCATATATCTCATAAACTCTACCTGCCAAAGAATGAAACAGAAATTCTGGTCAATTTAGAGGATGACTGAGATCATTTTATATTTCAATTAGCTGGTGGTTTACTTTCGTTTGGCGTTGAATCTATTTGGGCTGGAACTAATGGCCTAACAATTGTTACCACAGTGTTGTTACACACTAGTATTCCAAAAGAATACTGCTTTTAAGGCACTCATAATGTGTAGCTTATTGCATATACTTTTTATTTCTGTTTAAGAATCCTTTTATTCTTCTTTCAGAAAATCCAAACCGTTAGATTTGCTAGCAATCGGAATGTATCTTTGCTGCATCTTCGTGGAATTCGCTTATTATTCATTCCTAGTAGAAATAATAGTGTCTGAGGTAATTACACATAGTAATTTTAGAATACATAGTTAACCCAAGTCTTTTCATCCAGATTAAATAAATCTGGTCGTTATTGAATTTTTATATAACTTTCAGCTGCAATATATTTCAACCAGCATCTACATGTCACCGTGGTATCAAATGAATTCAACTCGAAAGAGACTGTTACTGTTTATGATGGTACGAGCTCAGAGGCAAAGTTACCTTTCAATCGGTGGATTTATGGATATGAATGTAGACGCATTTGGATCGGTATGTTGTATTCACGCATGAATTACCCCTATTTGTAAAGTAATTAATTCCGTATTTTTATAAAATCAATTTTTATGTTTATGTTTTTTATTCCGACTGGACAATCCTGAAAAGATTTAATTAATATATTTGGCAAAGGACCAGCTAGTCTTTTTACTGCAAATTCTCCAAAAAGATTTCTTAGGAACTTAGGGAAGAAATCTTAATCTCTTTACAAACTTAAATTTAGTTTCATAAACTTTAAATCACCTCCAATATGAGTTTTAACAATTCTTAGAATTTGTTTTTGACCATGAAGATTACTGGTGCCCTTAGCTTGGCCAGTTGATCAACCATCTAAGAACTTATACCCAAGCGCAGATTCAAAGTTATCTCAGAGTATTCAACATTTGTGCCAAATGTTTCTCCCTGAAAGATTATCAGGGTTTGTCTTGACTGTATTGAGAATTAAACCAATGATTCCAAAGATTCTTCTTTCATCATCTTAGATCCGTCATCGATAGCTTCTACAAAATACCACAAACTCAAAAGAATATTGATTGAACATTGATTACCAAAAAAGTTATCTTAACCTTTGCTTTAATAGTTATTTATTTGAAAATTACAAACATTATAAAGCTGGAACTTTCTTAAAATTTAATATTATAAGTACCTACACAGTAATAGAAATTTTGTTGAAATTTATAAAAACTAAGCAAAATTCTTACCGTGAATCGATAGAATATGCCACCAGGCGGAGCTCATGGACTATTATAGAAATCATCTTACTAGCAAGAGCAATGAAAGGGAAATGGGGCGTTCCTCAGAGTGTATAAACCCATTTCATCGCTAATCACATCTGAAGCATTACGTACAATCATCTACTAAGTGGAAAAGGGTTCAGTTTCTGCGCCGGCTAGGAGTCACGTGCCAAACTCTCATCTGTAAGCGACCGTAGCATAAAGCTGACAGTGCAGTCATTGATCTAGCTCGAATAGTTTATGGACTATTAATCTCGGTAGATGGTTCGTATAAACGACAACCAGACTGCGTATGATTGTGATTCCAAGAACGATTTACCATGACGCAATGAAATATCAAAGAAGAAATGCCTAAATAGAATGAATATTCCACCAAGCGGGGCTCAAATTCTAACCCGTAAACCTTGTATTTTCTTAAATGGTTAACAAAAGTTTTTGAGTTGGTATATCAACAGTAATTGGCAAAGTTATAAATAAATAAACTTATAAAATTCGCTTCTTTTTCTTTTTAAAAATTAGCAATCAAATGTCAAATTGCTGTCTAGAACGCAGCCGAAGTAATGAAAGACTGACTTGCTATTGCTGTATAGCCTATATTCGGATTTACTTTTTTTTTCAAGTTGTACCACCACAGAAAATTGGTTCAAATCTTCGCACGACAAAGCTGGGTCATAGGAACATATTTGACTAGAGTTTGGGGTCTGTGCTCAGAAAGATGACTTCCTTTCTGGGTGTCCCAAAGATATTTTCTTTATTTTTTTTTAACTAGATAAATAAATAAATTAAAATATTTATTTTATTTAATCCTAAATTAGCTCTTATACAGAAGAAGGACCACTGACAGTAAATAGAAACATTAACTATAAATTACAGTCATAGAAATGATGCTAGTATTAATGATAGCATAAGAAAAAGAAAAGTGGCGTTAATTAATAATTATCAAAATAATGTTATAATGATAATAGGAAGTTAAAATATTGACAAACTTAGCAAAATTCGTCGCTAACAAAGGGTTTAAACATCTGAATAGACTACACCCAATTCTGTTAATAATAATAGTAATAATAATACCAATACTGATGAGGAAACGCACTAGAATAATTTAAAAAGATAGATTCATAGACCTGGCGGATTTTATAAAAAATTCATTTGGAGACGTCAATTATCTCTATAATTTCAAGGTATTTATTATATTGCTATTTTATTGATTGGTGACAGCACTCGCCAGTCCACATACATGGGAGGACAATAGCCAAGCATTGCCAAAAAAACTTATTAAAATTTTGTATATTACATTTAATTTCCTTATGCGATGAGTACGAGTCAAATGGGTTGGTTCCTTTTGTGTTTCTTATAGTAAAAAACTTTTAAAAAATATTTTGCACATTTTCAATCAGCTTTTCACCTTTTTTTTGGTCATCGGACATCAAATCACCGAGGCATATTCAAGTTTAGAACGTACTAGGGCATTGTATAGGCCAATAATTGCATAGAGAGAATCCTGAAAAGAACGCATCATTGCTAACTTTACGAATATGTTCAGAAAAAGTAAAGGAGTAACACCCAGATCCTTAACTGACGATCTCCTTGGCAAGATAGATCATCCACTCTGAATCAAGTATTACTTTTTTTCAGTAAACTATTATTGTGACACTTGCTAAAATTCAATGGTAACCAAGTTACTTTTACATACACCAATTAGACACGTTAGCAAGATCACTTTGCAAAACTAGGTAGTCGGCATCAGTCACAATTTTCCTATAAATTTTGCAATCATCAGCAAATAGTAGGCATTTAAAATCATTTATATGAAAGACAATCTCATTTATAAATATCATGAATAGCAGTGGACCTAAATTACTCCCTTGTGGTACACCAGACACGACCTGGGGCGTGTCCGAATAAGCACTCCTCTAGAACACAAACTGTCCATGTCTGTTGCATAGATAAGATGCAAAGAATTGAGTCATTTATCCGAAAATTCAAACGCTTTAAAAGAATATCATAATTAACTTTATCTTCATAAAGCGGAACTTTTATATGGGTTTTCAATTCGATATAATTCGGGACATTTTTCAATAACTTATCCTGTTATACCCGATTTTCACTTAACGAAGAATTTCTCTTATTTTCGGAAAACAAAAATATCAGCAATATGTTAAAATCTAAGCAACCAAACTGGGAATAAATGATAATATACTTTGTTTTTTTCAGGTTGTTCGAAAAGTTTTTTCATTCCTGGCAATACTAAGAAACATTTTAAATTAAGAATTTTTCAGCGCAGAATTTTAATTACGAAATATTGAAAAAAACCAGAAATGTCTCGCTGAATAATGTAAATATATCACGATCTAACAAACAATAACTTTATGTGTGCATCCAATTACTTGTTTCTCATAAAGAAAAAGAAATGATTCTGTAGCACTAATTGTAAGAATAAATTGTTAATATCAATCAACACATAATTGATAATAAAACATTTCCTTCTTAATATTATATCGTTTAATTTCAATCACTATTAACATACCACAAAAACGTTGCTTCTAATAATTTCCCCGTCTTGTTAAAAGTTATTAGCTCGCATCGATTCCGAAATTGTACCTGTCTGATAAATGTAATTGCTGCTTTCATTTCAACGCATCATTCTAAAAGTAACAGTACAACAGTTTGGATGACATAATTTACGTTATTGGAGCACGAGAGGGCTGCAGAAGTTAATCATGGATAACAAACCGTCTAAAGACATACTGCGAATAAGTTTCAAGTTATATGAAATCTTAGGAGAAACATTTGATGGATCTACAGGTGATACTTCAATGAGATTGAGAATATTTCGCTTCTGCACTTGTTTTATTCTCGTTTTGAATTTTATCCTGGCGATTGGAAGTTTCACTCAAGTGAAAGGCGAAGTGTATATTCGTTCTTTAGAGGACACGATGTCAATTTTGCACGTATGTTAACAATTTACGATATAATGCTTATTTTAAATTGCGATTTATATACTGTAGAATTTCGTAAAGTATGCCTGCTTTTTGTATTACAAAGAAGACATAAAAAATTAATAAACGAGATGAAATATTTCTGGAATTATCAAAGATGTGGGATTGGGATTCAAGCAAAAATAAACAACGTTCATAGTATCGTAGAGAAGTGCCAAAAATTCTTGTTATTAGGACCGATCTATGTTGTCATTGCGATTGGTTTGAGACCGATATTCAACAAGGACACCAAATTCATTTTCCACATTTGGACACCTTGGAATTCGAAAATATTGGACACCTTGATTCTATTCACTCATTACTACATATCAGTGTTTCTTACATCTATCGTATTTGGATGTGATTTCCTCTACGTGTCCTATTCTGTACATGTTGCGTCGCAAATCTATCTACTGAATCGCGAATTGAAGAATTTGCAAGTTAAAAATTGCAATAGTGATATCAGCGAATACGTCAAGCATCACCAGCTAATGCTATCGTAAGTAAACTATTACTTTTCATTTGGGAATTCTAATTTTATTTCAATTTTATGGAGTAACAAATGGGAAAACTTAATTTTTATTACAGGTTGTTTCAGCAAATGAAGAATATCTTCTTTTGGTTATTGCTTTTCCATTATTTCGTCTCACTGTTTTCCGGTTGCAGTCAAATGTATCTAATTATGTTAGGGTGAGTGTTGAAATATGAAATAGTAGGTTAAAAATCTGAAACTATTGACAAAAATAGATATAATGTTAATGTTCATTGTTTAAACTAATTTAATTAATTTTATGCTGATTTAAAACAGTTTTAAAGCGTGGAAAATAGAGTTGTCGCTTTAAATACTTTAGTTTATTTCTTTATTCAGAAGGAATTACTTTAATACTTTAAAAAGTTTTTCAGGATGTAAAATTTATATAAAAAAATTAATCTATTATAATTTAAATTTATTAATCTATTCGTCGAATATTCACAAGAACTTTTGGATCTAAGAAAATTCCCCGAAACAATTCACCGACGGAAAATTCCCCGCTGCATCATTCACCGCATAACATTCCTCGACGGAAAATTCGTTCCACAGGAACAATCCCCGACAAACAATTCAACAACATGGTTAAAATTCCCCACAGTAACAAACTTCCCTTCACACTTTATCCCGGCTTAGGACACAGCAGCATTAATACTGCGTGTTTAGAAGTTTTTGTTGTTTTTTTTATAATAAGTTTTTTGTTCTTTTTTTTGTTTTTTATATTAATTAATAATAAAATAATAATCGAAAAGGCTTTTCTCGTCATAATTATGTCAGGGGCTATTCTGTTGTCTTTAATAAGTAAGGTTGTGGGCTATACCACGCATGTAATTGAAAGATTTATTTCGTCAAAATTATTTAACAAGAGTTTGCTATTCGTTCAGCACAATCAGCGGTTACTTTTACGAGCTGGGTGTCCTTCAACGCCTCCTAGGTATTAACTCTATCTGACTTCAATGTAGACTTGTTTACTCAGTATGATTATGCTAATCCTTCATGGAATCAGATCATTTAAATGAAATCAACATGATTACGCTTAATCCCTTCATGGAATCAACAACTACTTATGTGCGTTCAATGATGAAAGAAAAATTGTTTAAAATTCAGGCATTAATTTTGTGGAAAAACGCACGTGAACGTCGATAATATTTTTAGTAATCGATTTTTTTCACATATATGTATTTATTTTAAAGAAGATTGCATTCTTTTAAATATTTTCGATAACTTTGCGTGGTATAGCCCACAACTTTATTTATTAAAACAATAAAAAGTAGTAGCCCTTGTACATAATTATGACGAGAAAAGCCTTTTCGATTATTATTGTTATTATTACTACTATCTATGTAAAAAAAAAATCCTACTGTCGGGGAATTTTCCATTTGTTGAATTGTTTGGCGGGGAATTTTCCTGTCGCGGAATTTTCCTGTCGGGGAATTGTTTGTCGGTGAATTGTAGTCGGGAAATTTTCCGTCGGTGAATTGTTTTCGGGGAATTTTCCGGTTCCCGAACTTTTATTTATAAAAAAAAAAGTATTTGCTTATCTATAAAAAAATGCCTATCAAGTAGAATATGCATAAAATAAACTTTAACAAAGCAAATCACAATTATTTAAAATCGAATGTAATGAAAACTGTACATTTTGTAAAGACGAATAAATTATGCAAAATTAAATACATTCAGAAATTAATGGTTCAGAAAACGGCTAGAGATATATAATTTAACCAAACACATAAACAATTGACGAAAGGACAAAGTTGCAAACGATATTTTTCTTAATTAAACTTAATGATTGATGCATTGTATGTAAAGTTATTCTTCAAATATATTGTTGGGTGGCTTTTCATTTCCATCCAAACGTTTATTAGTACAATTACAATAACTATTAGTTTAAACAAGGCAGTTCTCTTAGAGAACTTGATTTCATGTTAAAAACTTTCCATATCAGTACCATCGACTCAAAAAAATATGACATAATAAGCCATAAGGAAACATAAAGAAAGATACATCTCCTTTAATCTACCAGCCATTGCGCGTGTGTAGATTCTAAGAATTATTTTGCTATTGAATTCTTCTGCTGAAACTGTAAAACAAAACACTGTGAATGTAAATTTAGCTAAAAATATTTCGGCATCTTTGTCGCATAACATCAAGGGGATTATCTTTCGGAACGATTATCAGCATATTTGTTGTTTATTTGAGCTACCGATTAGTCGCACGTGACCAGATCGCATAATTTGTGCAAATATTTAAAATGTGTTTTTGTATAATTATTTGAAGAAATAAATTTACTGAAATCTTTTACTTCAGTTACAAAAAAAAAACTGTTTAAGGTTTAGTTTTATAAGAATTTCTTAATACCTATGGATGTATAAAATTATTTATCAGACATACATAAATACCAAATGGCAATTTTTTATTAAAAAAAAGTCTAGAAAATATGGAATCTATCCACAAAAGCACTATAGTTCGTTCTGCAAGATGCTTCGATATTTTCCACCATTTAAGTTTCCATCGATGAAATATGGACCAATAAGCTTATTGCCAGTTATTCCACACCAAACATTTACGTTCCAATATTCCATCGATGGAAACTTAAATGGTGAAAAATATCGATACATCTTGCAGAACGAACTTCCAGTGTTACATGAAGACCTTCCCTTGGACGTACGACAAACAATGTGGTTCCACCATGACGGTTGTCCAGCACATTATTCAAGAATAGCACGAGAAGTGTTAGATTGAGCCTGATGGATCGTAAGAGGTTGTACAGCGCAATCTGTTACGAATCGAAAAAAAAAGTTTCAAACAAAAACTACCTACTTGATGGCGTAGAATCCGAATCTGCAATACAAAATAGGGGTTCCCATTTAAGATTTCATAGTTGTCCCCCCTCCCACTCTGGGGGGGGGAGGTGAGGGGTCGAGTTCGGCACCATTCAGTGAGCCCCCTACATTATAACAAATCTTATTAAGATCTTTTTTTTGATTTGGTGCAGTGTTTTATAGATATTCCGTTGTCTCAAGATAAAAAAACTCACCCTGTATAAGATAAAAAAAATACGAACATTATTAATTGATTTAAAATTTCGACGTAAACAAGAGAATGAGAAATGAGAATTATTATATAAAATCCTTCGGCGACAATTACAAAGATTTTAATTCTGGGAGTGTAAATCGCTGGACAAGCCGAAAAGGTTGTGGCATCTTTGTCGTGCCCCGTAAAGTATATTATCTTTCGAGACGATAGCCCTCTCTGTCGCAGATTACGATGGCATTGCATTTAAAGTAGATATGTTAGGATTACGACTATGAATTCGTTTTACGAACCTGGATCATAATTTTTTGAGCTAATTGTACATATAATAATTCACCTTGGCTATTACTCAAATATGGGACAAGAGCTATTATGAGTATTCAAATAATTTGTGGAAATACTAACTCTTTTCTTTTAGGAAATCTAAACCAATTGATCTATTAGCGAGTGGAGTATATTTTTGCTGCATTTTCATCGAGTTCGCTTATTACTCGTTTCCAGTAGAGATAATAGTATCTGAGGTAATGAATTTTGATTATTTATATAAAGTTAAATACATATGAAGTCCCAAATCAATTGATTGTCTTTGTTTTTTTCTTTCCAAAAATGTTTCTCTCAAACTTGGTATTGTTATATATGCATAAAAGCTTATAAAATATTTAGATAAGTACAGTGTTTTGCACACGCACAATACTAGACTTATTGTATCACAAAAACCATCCTTACTACGAATAAAAATATGCGCTTGAAAACGTCAATTATCTTTTCGGTAATTTTTATTGGTAAAAATCACTCTTTTTGACAATTTTTCGCGCTGAATGGGGGCAGTTGTAGGGAAACTTAAGGAAAATGTCGAAATCTTAGAAATTTTCCCATAATACAAGTATTTCACTAGAATATTATAGGAAAATTTCTGTTTCTTCGAAAAAAATCTTTAGCATTGTAATATTACCAAGAAAAATATTAATATCTCTTGGGAAAAATTTAAAATTACTTACAATTTGGAAAATTACAGTTACAAATAATATCGTTTATTCACATAAATTACTTTAACAGCAAAAAAATATTTCTATTTTCTTAGGAGCACAAAATTGCCCCAAAATCGTGCAGGAATTTTACCAAATTTTTTTTTTTAGTGTGTATACAGAATCTCTAAAATTAGAATTAAGTATAAAGTGACGTTATATTAAATTTAGTAATGGAGCAAAGCTCTGCTACAAAGTGGTTTCATATCCAAGTGACAGATTTACTTGAAAAAAGTACTCAAAAACTTATTGAACGTTGTAACTAAAACCTCTTCAAATAACGGAATTTCAATTTTTCGCCATGTTTTTCTTATATCTTCAATGTTGAATTTATAACGAAGTTATAATTTTGTAATTCATTATAGTTATTTTCGATAGTTACATGCTGAAGTTGCTAAAAACAGTTGCAACAGGAAATGTAAATTTGATTATTAGGGACAACTGTTTTGCACTTGTTATTTTAAGTGCATTAAATAAACATATATTTTCTTTTGACTTACCTTCGCGATGTGAATAATGAATCAACATTAACAGTAAAAATATAAAATAACCTGTGTGGTAAATATATTAATACTGTCCTAAGATTTAAAACGCTTTATTTAATCCCATAAAAGCAATACATAATCATTTCTAACTGTAAATAAAAAATACCAGACATTGATTTGCAATATCTCAAGATGTTTCTGTTCTGCACTTTCTAGTTACAATATTTTTCTTATAACTTCATTGTTGAGTTTATAACGAAGTTATGATTTTTTAATTCATTATAGTTATTTTGATAGTTACATGTTGAAGTCGCTAAAAACAGTTGCAACAAGAAATATGATTTTGATTATTAGGGACAACTGTTTTGCACTTGTTATTTTAAGTGCATTAAATAAACATACATTTTCTTTCGAATTACCTTCGCGTTGTGAATAATGAATCAAAATTTACAGTAAAAATATAAAATAAACCTGTGTGGTAAATATATTAATACTGTCCTAAGATTTAAAACGCTTTACTTTGATCCCATAAAAGCAATAAATCATCATTGCTAAATGTAAAACAAAAATACCAGACTTTGATTTGCAATATCTTAAGATGTTTTGGTTCTGCACTTTCCAGTTACAATATATTTCAACCAGCATTTACATATCACCATGGTTTGAAATGAATTTACCTAGAAAGAAACTGTTATTGTTCATGATGATGAAGGCTCAAAGACAAAGTTATCTGTCAATCGGTGGTATTATGGACATGAATGTAGCTGCATTTGGATCGGTGTGTGTTATTTTTTTCTTAAATACAGTACTTAATACAAATTATTATATTGTCGCAAATTCTCAAGATCAAGATTAGGTATCAATTGAATTGAAACAAACTTGTTTTTATTTTACAGGTAGTCAGGAAAGTTTTTTCTTTCTGCGCGATATTAAGAAATTTGTTGAATGTTTAATAATTTTACGGTATAGAATTCTCCTGAAAGAATATTTATAATATAATTAATAATGTGCATATATATTATAAAAATTGTAGCATGATATAAGAAATAATAATTTTAAGAAGGCAACCTTATTCTTTATTATGAAAATAAATCATTCAATAACATTAAGAACACATTGTTAACATAATATTATTCTGCATATTACTGGTAATAAAATATTTTATTTAACATTATTTCTTTTAATTTCAATCATATTAAACAAACCATTATCCTTTCCTTTACATTAAAAAATATATAATCACTCATAGGAACCAACATGCAAAAACTATTACCTAAAATTTTACCACAAAAACTTCTAATTTTCCTATCTCGTTAAGAGTTATTAACTTGTATCGATTCCGAAATTGTACCTGTCTGATAAATGTAATTGCTACTTCATTTCAACGCATCATTCTAAAAGTAACAGTACAACAGTTTGGATGACATAATTTACGTTATTGGAGCACGAGAGGGCTGCAGTAGTTAATCATGGATAACAAACCGTCTAAAGACATACTGCGAATAAGTTTCAAGTTATATGAAATCTTAGGAGAAACATTTGATGGATCTACAGGTGATACTTCAACGAGATTGAGAATATTTCGCTTTTTCACTTGCTCTATTCTCGTTTTGAATTTTATCCTGGCGATTGGAAGTTTCACTCAAGTAAAAGGCGAAGTGTATATTCATTCTTTAGAGGACACGATGTCAATTTTGCACGTATGTTAACAATTTACGATATAATGCTTATTTTAAATTGCGATTTATATACTGTAGAATTTCGTAAAGTATGCCTGCTTTTTATATTACAAAGAAGACATAAAAAAACTAATAAACGAGATGAAATATTTCTGGAATTATCAAAGATGTGGGATTAGAGATTCAAGCAAAAATAAACAACGTTCATAGTATCGTAGAGAAGTGCCAAAAATTCTTGTTATTAGGGCCGATCTACGTTGCCATAGCTTTCAGTTTGAGACCGATATTCAACAAGGAAAAAAATTCATTTTCTACATATGGGCGCCTTGGAATTCGAAAATATTGGACGCCTTTTTCCTATTCACACATTACTTCGTCTCAGTATTTCTTACGTCGATAATATTTGGATGCGATTTCCTTTTCCTGTCTTACTCTGTCCATGTTGCATCGCCAAATTTACCTTCTGAATTGCGAACTTAAGAATTTGCAAGTTAAAAATTGCAATAGAGATATCTGCGAATACATCAAGCATCATCAGTTAATGCTATCGTAAGTCAATTCTTGATTTATTATTATTTAAAGTATTTATACTAATGAGTGTCAGCTATAGGAAAAATTTATTCTAGTGTTTTCGACCAAATGAAGAATATCTTTTTCTGGTTACTGCTCTTTTCATTATTTCGTCTCACTTCTGTCTGGTTGCAGTCAAATGTATCTAATTATGTTGGGGTAAGTGTTCAATCAAATCTGAAATTATAAGCAAAAATACGAGACGTCAAATTAATTTTAAAGAAAATATGTATTTGGTAGCATGTTCTTTTTGTTAATTTGTTTAAACAGAACAATTTTGTAGTAAACTTTGATTCTATGTTAAAAAAGATCAATAATAGATATTTGCATGTCTTTTTTTTCCAGAAAATCTAAACCAATTGATTTATTAGCTATTGGAATTTATTTTTGCTGCATCTTTATCGAATTTGCTTACTATTCATTTCCTGTAGAGATAATAGTGTCTGAGGTAATATAGTTTTTTTGCAGGTTTAGTTTAAAGTCTTGAGATAGTCCTTTCTTATTTGCAAATGAATTTCTTTCTAGTTTTATAGGATTATACCATTAATAATACGCGATTTGCTGATGTTTCTTGCTAACTAACAAAAGGTTAATTAAAGTTTAGGTATTTTGATAAAATCACGCTAGAGATCTATTCGTTTTAAATTTTAATCTCAGAGAGGAATTGGTCATCACATGAAATTTTTAACGAAAACAAAAATAAATTACAAAATATCAAATAGAATTTAATTTATATGATTTTATTTACTAAACTTCATTAGTTTGTGCGCCCTCTAGGATACATATACCAAACTCTCACCTGCAAGCGACCATAGTATAAAGCTGGCAGTGCAGTCATTTATCTACCTCGGATAGCCCACAATTAATTTAATTAAATTTATTATTAGAGCTTAAGTTATACATATCCCATAATATACATGGTGGAGCTTCAAATAATTCTTTTGAATATGAAAAAGATTTCGTTTCGAGTTAACTACAAATACTTACTAACAAGAAAAATTATATGGCCGATCAATTGTCCAGGCATAGAATTTAATTACTTTGTCACAATTTCGAGACTTTATTCTAATCCTGATGATGTGTAATTTTAAGAACCTAAAAGAAGTAAAAATGTTCTCTGAATCCTTTACAGCTGCGATATATTTCAACTGCTATCTATATGTCGCCTTGGTTCGAAATGAATTTGGCCCGAAAAAAATTGTTATTACTAATAATGATGAGAGCTCAGAGGCAAGGTTATCTTTCAATGGGTGGAATTATGGATATGAATGTGGACGCTTTTGGATCGGTATGTTATATTGTATCATATATTTATATAAAATAATATAAAGACTTTATTTAAATAAATTTACCGATACAAATAATTTATCTATTATCTATAATAATATATTTAAAATACCCAAAATGGAATTTCAAAAAAAAAATGACATGCATTAAATGACACATACTTGCACAAAACTAAGATAGCTAAGTAATATAATAATAATAATAAGTACCTATAAGGTAGAAGTCGCAATTACTGACACTTTAAGGGATAGAATGATGTCAATGTTTAAGATTCCAAGATGACACTAGAAGAACGATTTGGTTTTTAAATTTAAAATAAATGTCTGCGGGATTATTTTCAATCGAAAGCTACGCTAAAACACAATAAAAGGATTGTTATAGAAAAAGTAACTATTTCAAGCTAGATAAGCAAGAAAACAACCAAGCTTGAAAGTCAAAATCTATTTTTTTTAAATTTATGACGGAAAAATTGATGTTATAGTTATAGCAATATTAGGTTATAGGAAAATTTTAAACACAAATCAATATGATTTCAGGAGAAATCGTTCAACTGTAACTGCTTTTAATAATGTTTTGTTTTTAAATTATTAACTCCATCGAAACTGGTTCTTGTGCCATGGCAATTTTTGTAGACTTAAGGGGGTCACTACATATCTTTATCCATATGGGAAAATCACCATTACGTTTGTCCCTTTTTCTCAGAAACGCCGTGTCTGATCTCATTGAATTTTTTTACACACGTTATCTAGTATTATCCCAACAGTTTAAGTGAAGGATTTCATAAAATTTCTAAAGACGTTTTTTTATGAGTTTCACAAAATCGATATTTTTCTTCGCTCACTTTTTTTAAATTTTCGAATGTTTTTGCAGAAGTTTATTTTAAAAAAACGCTTCATTCAGTATATTCTCTATCTAATTCTACATTTAGAAAAAAATATATAGCACGATACTTTGAACAGGTTGCGAGAAAACGGGACAAGTATGTGAAAAAGCACAAGCGAAGAAAATATCGATTTTGTAAAATTCAGAAAAAAAAAATCTAGAAATTTTATGAAATCTTTCACTTAAACTATTGAGACAATACTAAATAACGTGTGTAAAGAAAATCAATGAGATCTGATACAGCGTTTCTGAGAAAAAGGGACATACGTAAGGGCGGTTTCCCATATGTTTAAAGATATGTAGTGACCCCCTTAAGCAAAGGATTTGATTGTAGTGATTACCTAATTTACTAAACAAATTAAAGTAGTATGAATTTTTAGAAACAATATATAAATTTTCAAATATTTAATTGCTAGGCGAATAAAACAATTATTAACGTTGGGATACCACAAGGAGCAACTTTAGGACCAATTCTATTTCCACGTTTCATAAATGATCTTACGTGGAATATTGGAGACGATAATGCTCTTTATACCAATGACGTAGAGTTCGTTGCAATAGAGAATGGTACATCGACTACCAATATTCGTTCATCGCGCATATGACGTCATGTATTATTTTCCATTGCAATGGATTCTATCAACAACAAAAACCTTTTAGAAAATGTAATCATTTGTTAGATAGAAACTATAATTGATTTCTAAGAAGCAAAATTGTCATTAATAACTCGAAAACTCAATACGTTAGATTACATCCATATCAATTACAAACAGAACAAAATTTTTATACAAATCTTTCATTGCAAAATGATATTTTAGCTAATACAAACACTATAAAATTCTTAAAATACGAATGGATGAGGTTTTAAATCGAAAAAAAAATACCAATGATGAAATTTTTTAATATTTCTTTATTCTAATAAGATACTGTATGTATTGTTATATGGTTGCATTGTATGTTGAAAACCAATATAAAATTACATTATATAATTTTGTGAACACCCTGTATAATTATTTAAATCCGGTTTATATGCAGTACTCGATTCCAAATAGTCATTATAACCGATTTCTGAAATTCGAACAAATAAGCTCAACATATGTCGTTCCGTGCTTATGGTAACACCCTGTATTTAACTAGCTATATCAATCGAGAGGGCTACATAAACGCCGCAAGTCCTCCATTGAACCTTTTTTCCTATCTCTCACCGTTTAAAAGTTATTTTGGATAAACGAAATTTGGGGCAGATTTCAAAGTCAAATTGCACCCCCTAAAGTTGAAGTTACACACAGAAACAGAAAGTGTGCTTGAGTGGGCTCTACAAACTGGAAAGTTTCATTAGAATCCGCGATTTACAGTTCGAGAGGTTCCCTTGTGAGATAATGTCGGGCCAAAATAATATAGTTCTAACAATATTTGAAAAATATCTTTGAAGTATAAAGAGTAACAAGAAGATTTTTTTGTTCCAAATGCAATATAAATATTCTACAAAGTTTATTTTGCAGGTTGTCCGAAAGGGTCTTTTCGTTCTGTGCGATATTGAAAAATATTTTAAATACTTAATCCTTCTAGAGCCTAGAATTCTGACAAGCATGTTATAATTTAGAGCTTGCGTCAAATAAAACTCTACTTGTTTTAATTGCATCTTAATTTCTAAGTTATAATTTTGCACAATAAATTATATACAAGGAATATTATTAAAATGTATGTATCATATATATTTTATAGCCAATAAATTATTCTACTTTTACTAGATTACTTTTTTCTTAGTTCAACCACGTATCCTTTCACGTAAATTATCCCTGCGCAAACCATAAAACCCTACCAAATTTCCTAACTCATTAAGTGTCATTAGACCATATCGATAATCAGATTGGTACCTTACCTAATAAATGCAAGCAACCCTTGCTTCATTTCGCGGCGTCAGTTCAAATGTGACGGAGCACCAGTTAAGATAGTGCATAAAATGCAAGTTGCAGAAGGACAAAGAGTTTTACAAAGCATGGATCACATACAATCGGCAGATATACTTCAATTCAGTTTCAAGATATACAGGATCTTGGGCATAACATTTTCAAGTGATTCGGCAAAATTAAAAATATATCACTTGTTCACTTGCATCGTTCTGATTTTGAATTCTATCTTGGCGATTGGAAGTTTTCAGTCAAGCGAAGAGAGATGTATATATGGATTCTTTGGAGGCATCCATGACTATTTTACATGTACGTTGGAGTTTTTTTTTTCCTAAAAACAATGCTTCGTGTACAGATATTAGAACACTCTGCGCTACACTGTAATTTATTAATTCGAAATAATTAATTCAGGATTATTTCATAGTAAAATATTGTGAAGCAAGCAGGTCTAATTTTTGTTCAGTTTGAATTTTTCTTTTTAGACCCTAGTAAAGTATGTATACATCTTATATTACAAAGAAGACATTAAAAATTTACTGCATGATATGAGACATTTTTGGAATCCAAGAAGATGCGGTGGCAAAGTGCATGGAGAAATAAATAATGTTTACAAAATCGTAGACAAGTGTCAAAAATGTTTAGCCATAGCACCGGTTTGCGTGGCTACCTTATTCTGTTCGAGGCCGATCTTTAACAAGAAAAGTAAGTTTATTTTCTACATCTGGGCGCCGTGGGATTCAACAATTTTAGGACTCCTTGTTGCTTTTTACCCAATACTATTTCACCATTTTGATGGGACCTATTGTTTTCGGATGTGATATGCTCTATTTGAACTGCTCCACTCACGTGACGATGCAACTTTACCTATTAAATAGCGAATTGGGTAATTTGAGAAATAAAAACTACAAGATGGATATTTACGAATGCATACAACACCATCAATTGATGCTATCGTAAGTAAATTCTTATAGATTGCCTCCAATGAATCAACTAAAATTAACAATTATTAAACTACGTGCCAAAAAAAAAAAATAGTGACACCTTGAAGGAGCTAAGTTAGAAAGCTGTTGTTTTTTTATTTGAAATCATGACTACTAGTTTTCAGTTGTAAATTATAACTAGAGACCGGATTATATGCAAAGAAAAACTGGAATATATAGACGCATATATATGCATCGATTTTTGAGAAAATATGCATAAATCTGGGGCATATATGCAAAAAAATTGCGACATTATGAAAAATTTTTACATAAAATAAATAAGAGCAGAAATTTAAACATTACCTTTATTGCAGAAAATTTTTTCACAACATATTTCTAAAACAATTTATAATTAAATGTTTTTCAAAATTGTGTAAAAGAAAGTTTTGCCTTCTATCAGAATACATATGTTTCGAAATAGAAAAGCTTCTTTCAACATCCACAGATGTAATTGGTGCATTTTTTAACTTTGCAATACATTCTAAACTAAAATTAAAGTCGAAATCGTTTACTGTTTCACATTCCAAAATTTTCTTAACTTTCTTCAATTTCAAATACCCCGCATTTTTATTTATCACTTTTTTAAATTTATCGTATATAGAATTACCTGCTATACCCTAACCTTCTTAACATAGCATATCAAAATTCGTCCACTATTTCGACTGATTCCGAGAGCGACATCCCTTGCGTTTCTAGTTACGAAGGAACTTGAAACAAAGCTATATTTGACTTAATATACAAAAGTTTGTCGCAATTCTGTGATGTTATATCTTTTACAGTTTCTATAGCAATGCAGTCAGCAGTGATTTCAGGAATTACATTTTTTATTCCTTCAAAATTATCGGCGAAAAAAATTGTAGCCTCTAACCATGTACCCCACCTCGTAATAATCGGTTCAGGAGGCAACTTAACACCGGGAAGTCGCCCTTATAAAATTGGATTCGTAAAGGTGCTTTTAAAAATACTTTTTTCACATTGCTAATTAAATCATTAATCAAATTGATTCTTAATGTCTTCGGCTACACGATTGAATCCATGAGCTAAACAAGTGGTATGAATAATGTTACTATAAAAAAAAATTAAATTTTGCGCGGCTTTTATCATGTATAGTGCAGTGTCGGACAACATTAGTAAAATTTGTTCACAAGGTATACTTCCAGGTAAAAATAAATTTTATAAACCTTCTTAAACGAATTGGGCAATTGTCACATTATTTGTTTTTTGAAGTTCTTTACAATAAATTAAATATGATTTACCTACAATATCTTCATGAAGAATTCCTATTAACAAATGGGCAATATAACGGCCACACTTCTTCGTACTTTCATCTACCATGATATAAATAAAATTATTCCCTACCAATTGTTGAATTTCTGCTATTGTTTGCTGGTAACAAGATGTGACATAATTTTTTCGAAAGGTACTTTCGTCAGGTATATTATGTTTGCAATATTTTTGCAGAAATGATTTCAAATTAACATTGTTTAATCTTGCTAATGATATGTTAGCCGAAATTAATGCGTTACACAGATCCGTATTATATTCTTCTTGTTCTGAGTTTCGTGAAGTTGATGCTACACATTGACGTATAGATTGCTGCACACATGCGGATCGCTTTAGTTTTTCACATTTTCCAATATGTGATGGAGTTTTTTTAGCGTGTTGATCAATCAGGTATTTTCTCTCAGAAGACACCTACAACAACAATTGTCATTTTATATCAAAAGTTAAAGAATTTAAAAACAATTGTAAAGCTTTTAGTAAAATTAAACTTACCAGTTTACTGCAGGCTCTACAAAATATTTTGTCGCCATCCTTTACCAGTTCAAGATATGGTTTAATCCATAAAGAAATTTTGTTCGCTATACTCATTGTATGTACGCACAGTATTTAAAAACGTAACACAATTACATGCTGTTTCGCTCAAAGATATTCAATGAATGAATAGTTTATTTGGAATTAATAATAATAAAACGTATTTACCACATCCCTTCTGCTAGTAACTTAAACACGTGCAGTTCTTGAAAAAGTGTTAGAGAAACCATGTAAAAGATTTATCGTTCTGAGAATGTCGGTTGTCGAACTACATTAGGAATTACTAGGAATTTTTACTAATAGAAAAGATAAGAAAAAGCTTAAATATGCAATATATGCAACTTTTGTAAAAATACGCATAGAAATGGCTAAATATGCAATATATGCAATCACTAATTAGCGCTAATTAACTTCAATTAGTGTAATACGTCTACATATAGACTATAATTAAAGATACGCAAAAAATAAAATGTATGCACTTTGTATATATTCCGGTCTCTAATTATAACAATTGGAAAAAAAAAAAACACCAACAATTTTGGCAAGTTGCAAATAGTAAATCATAACTACTAGCTTTTGTTAATAAATCATAACAATTGAAAAAAAAATTATCAATAAAATGTCACATTCCCACGATTATTTATGCACTGTCTCCACTCTCCGAGGCATGCTCTGGATGACATCTTGTAAGCTCTCATCCCAGTCTTGCTGTAGATGACGAAGTTCCTGCAAGGTGTCTGCTGCTTATGGTAAACAATTTATGTAGCAATCCATTATATCCTGCACATGCTTGATCAGGTTTAACTTCAACTTCTTCTTCGTGTATGAAGTTCTGGCAGATGATTATATATAACAACTTTTTACATGCAGCCAGTTGGCTCTCCTTCGAGAGTGTTGCACTTTTTTGGCATCTAGTTTAATTTAAATGCCACCTCATAATTTTCGTTGCAGCATATTCCGCCAAATGAAGCATATTTTCTTCTGGTTATTGACTTTCCATTATTTTACATCACTTTTCACTGGCTGCAGCCAAATGTATTTTATTTTGTCAGGGTAAGTTTCTAAGTACAGTGCTATAATAAAAAGAAATCCCTAAAATATTACGTGATGCCATATGCAACCAACTTTTTGGAACATATTGTGCAATTCATTCTTGTTGGTGCAATCAGCGAAGAGATAAGACAAGAAGTAACACTTGTTGTCGCTACCCTTGGTGTTAGATAACCATAAAAATGTCTGCTAGAGTTACTTCATTATTTTAGCCCAGATGTCTCAGTTTTCTTCTTTAGGTACACGCCGCTATATGCCAAAGGCATGCATGCGAACTCGTTGAAAACGGTGAGTTGTTCTTGTTGTCGTAGTTGTTTCAATCGACAAAAAAAAAATAAAGTAAGGGCCGCTCCCGTTTTCCACAAACACGAGTTGTAGAGAAAAAATGCTTAAAGCAAAAAGTTTTAGTTATGCAAACATGTACATTTTTTGCCAGAGATTATTGATTGGATTGGTTTGAAAGAAAATTAGATTTTTTAACAAATTTTTATATTGATGTTTGCGATTCCTCCATTCATATTTGATTTCAGAAATTCCAAGCCAATAGATTTGTTAACAACTGGGATGTATTTCAGCTGCTTGATGCTCCAATTTGCGTATTATGCATTTCCGGTAGAAATAATAGTATCTAAGGTATGTTGATGTTTAGTTTTATCAGTTATTTTTGACTTTTGTGGCGAAAGCTTTCTTGACCAGTATGGTTATCAAATAGAAAATAATTGGCGTCTTACTTTTTCTAGTTACAATACATTGCAACAGCGATATACATGGCACCTTGGTTTGAAATGAATTTGCCCAGAAGGAAATTGTTGTTGTTCATGATGATGAAGGCTCAAAGACAAAATTATCTTTCAATCGGTGGAATCATGGATATGAACGTGGATGCTTTTGGCTCGGTATGTATAGGATTAGTTTTTAAAACGAACGAAGGAAATTCATTTCATTTCTTTTGCCTTGCTGAAAAACATATCTTTAAAACTACTTTCTGTCTTTTATCTAATAGTTCATCTAAAATTTTTATATCGCTTTAGCATTTCGAACTGTCCTTCATAAGGTTTCCCTAGGAATGCATATCTCTAAATTCTCCAACGCTTTATGGAGATCAGTTTTATAAATATTACTTTTAACAATTCTTTACAAAAAAAAAAAATGAATCAAGATATCTTAAGGCAAAAAATTTAGCCAGTCGTTCAAATCCGCTATTTCCCACCATTCGACAGAGTAGTTATGCTTAATACCTGTGAGTGGACAATCAAACAAAGCATGACCCTATACCGCTGTACCTATCCCACTACATTCACAACACGAATCATTAACCCTCCCAATTCTACATAAATAAGATTTAAAATTACCGTGACCCGTTATTAACTCTACCGTTTGACACGGCAAATTAAAAATTTGTACTTTTTTTTGAAAAGAACAATAATAAAAGTAAAATTACTGTATTAGAAAAGGCAAGATAATAAAAAAAGAGATTAGAGAATATGATTAAAACAAACAGACATTGCAACGAACAAGCAAATAAGGAAAGAGCAGTGTGAACAGAAGGAATTGAAGATTAAAATACGTAATATACTGGGTGTTCTATGAGACTCTATGACTAACTTTGGCAGATGATAACTGCGTTGATTCTAAACATTTTATTCTCAATTAACCGTGATTCGATTCGTTTTTGGTTAGAAACTATAAGATGTCTAAGTTATAAAGATTAATTAACCTTTGTTAAGAAAGAACAACAACAAATTATATTACTTTATTTAAAAAAACAAATTTTATGACTTTCAAAAATTATTTAGAATGTTTATGCTTGGTTCGAATGTAACCCTCACTGCGACGAACTAAAGATTCTATTGCAACGTTTGAATTTTCATCTTTTTATTCTATTTTTATTTAGGGTTAGTACTACTAGAGTCATCTGCTGGCGTCTAGTTGAGCTAGGTTAGTAGCTTAACTATTCTTCGAATTTCACTTTGCAATTAGAGTTTGGGAATCGCTTTTTATCTTTAATAAGTTTATTCTTTGCAACGTAGCCTTTACTTTCTTTTGTTCAGCATCGTTTCTAGTTGTATTTTCATCTAAGCAGATTCCTTTCGTACCGATGTACTCAGCGTGAGAGAGTCATGTGGTGACACGTATTTTTCATGATTGCTCCGTAAAAATACAGAAAAAAAGTTTCTTGGCATGATTTGGGAGGCCCGTCATGTTATTGTTGTGAATTGGTAATCTTCATTTTATCCCTGGGGATAATTGGTACCGTGTGGTCGTCGTCTGCGAAGATTATTCATCACCACAACGCCTTTTCGAGGAATCCACTCATACGTAAGTACGTGAAGTTGTTTGTTGTTTACGATCTTATCATTCACTAGTGTTAAATATACTTGGCAAGCCCCAACATCTCCACCATTTGTCGACATTTTTAATCATTTTTATTTTATTTAAATAAATACATGTAATTAGTTAAAATAGCCAGGCTCAGTACACTCAATTTTGTTTATGGCTCAGTAAATTTCAAGTAGCAATAGTTATTATTTTATTTATTTATTTATGTAAAGAATAATTTAGGAAGTCTTGTCAAATAAATTACGGATATTTTGTTTTTCTTTGCTCTTACCATTGTTTAATGATACTCTTTAAAATAAATATATCATTCGACCCAGTAATTTTTGTCACCTTTTATTGTCGATGCTATATATTTGCATATATATCTCATATATATTTCTCATATTAAAATGCTAAACTATATGCTTAAAAAAACTGTTAATTGAAATGCGGAAATTATTTTTTTTAAAATAATGCTTGTAACTTCTAAAATCCAGCTATCACCTGTCAAGCCTTGTCAGAGAGCTGATACAGCAACACTTGGTATTGGGAGTAAATATCTATTTGAATTTAATAAGATCAAACTTGTAAAAATTGATCACTTAAACACAGTGTGTATCTTTAAAAACGTCTTTACTTTGTTGTGTTTTTTTATTATTATTATTTTATATGATATATTTTTAGCACATAACACAATTACTTTCAATCTTCAAATAAATATTAACGAACTAATTGTAAGAAATGGTTTTTTCTGCTAGTGTTAAAAACCGAAACCACGTCCATGATAAATAAACAATGATTTTAAAAAATACAACACCAAATAAGTTTTCTTCGTCTTTTAACAATTGTCACAAGCCCATTTAGAACTTCATTCATGATAAATATAAAATTTGGAAATTTTGCCGAAATCAAAGTTACTCGCCTATCTCGTAATCATAATTGAAATCCTCACAGTTATGGAAAATAAATCAGGCAGTATACTGCAATTTTTAAGGTGCTTCAACACAACTTCAAAATAGTATAAATATTAATAAGCGAAGTGTTTGCTTAAACAAGAAAAAAATTATTTATTTCTCATATTTAAGTCGCCCAGCTGATTCAATAAAATGATAGATAAAGATAAATCATCTATTATCCGTACATGGCGAATAAATTTATTCGAACAGATGTGTAACAATAAACAATTTTAAACAAACTTGTAATCGTAATTCAATTTTGACTTAAAAAGACACCACTTCTTCACAAAAAAACTACGCGTATTTAATAGAACAGAAATTACTAGAATTTCGTGTGAATCCTTTGTTCAGATATGAGGATTGACTATTTTTCTAGACATTCAGAAGCATCAACCAATCAGAATTTTTCCTGAATAGGAAATATATGAAACCCCACCTAATCTAATAGCAGTATTGCATTATACGCACCACCAGCATTGCACGTGTATCTGTTCGGTTTTGTTCTCCGTATTAACATATCCAAGCAAACCACTAAATGGACTGACTATGCAAAATATAACCTCGTTTATAAAACGTTAATTCCAGTGCATAAAAAAATTCAACATCTTAAAATGTACTTGGAACATCAATTTACGCAATAGTTGACACTTGAATCAACAACATTAAAATTCACTTAATTTTCTAAATGTTCCAAAAAATTCATTTTAAATTGGTATGTTTATTGAAACCAAAACTGTTGAATGAGTGTTTTGCATATTTATAATTGAGAAAACGTCTTAAAGAAAGCATATTATAGCACTAAGAAATAGGAGTTGCATATTAAAAAGACGTTGTGTTTAGAAAATGGTGTTAAAACACCCAATAGATCGCGTTCATTTAGTTAAACAGCTAGTAAATTTGTCTAGTCTAGATCAAATTAAAATGTGACTAGAAAGTATTTTATAATTCCACGTGTCATTGGACAAATAGACCCCTCTAGCAATAGACAATACTTGCTATCTTTGCTCGTCAAATTTAAGCTTCTATAGTTCTCGACAAAATAACACGAAAAGAGTTGTGACCTCGCCTGACTACTTAAATTAGTCAAAAAAGTGTTAAAATTTTCAACAGTGTAGGAACTCTTCAAATACCATCTAGATTATGAACTTATTCAAATGATAATAATCAAATTTGCTAGGAAACATTTGGCGGTATTTTAAAAATGTAAAGCACTTATAAACTCCTTTAAATATGAAAAGTAAATTCTGCTTCATCAAAACGAATTTGCATTTCAAACGTAAGATAAAAATTACACAATATTTTTTTTTACAGGTTGTCCGAAAAGTTTTCTCTTTCTGTCCATACTAAGAAATATTTTAAATACTTAATCCTTTCTCGACGTTAAATACTTTACATATGCAGTCTACAGAATATTCTTGCGTAAACAAAGTCTATTCATATTAATCGCATTTCAAGCTTTAAGTTTTAGAATTTCACACAATCATAAAACTTAAAAATTAAACAGCAACAGAAGAAGTTAATGTTAACGATATATGGCTCTAGAGTTTTACAGCACGTGCATTATTATTTACTATTATACACTTCATAGTAATGATAATAAAATATTCTCTTAAAAGTTTTTTTCTTCTAACTTCTCCTTCCACATAAATTATCCTTGAGCAGATGTACCATAAAATTAGTCTTTCAGTTCTCTTGTTAACTATCATTAGACCATATCGATTCCTAGATTGGTACCGATCAAATAAATGCAACTCTTACTTCATTCCGATGCGTCATTTCAAACGCAACAGAACGACAGTCAAGATAACGCAAATTGTTGACATAAAAGACATAAGTTAATATAATACCAAAAGCATGAATCACATACCATCGACAGACATGCTTCAAATGAGCTTCAAGTTATATAAAATCCTAGGCGAGAGATTTGACGAGTTCGCAGCAGTAATTCGATAAAATTTAAAATATATCGTTTCTTGCACTTGTTCATGTCTGATTCTACACTCCGTCTTGGCAATTGCGAGTTTTAGTCAAGCAGAAGGAGAGGTGTACATGAAATCTTTAGAAGCGACGGTAACTATAGTGCATGTAGGTTAAAATTCTTTTTAAAATACTGCGTTTTCTTTAGGTTAAATTTAATTTTTCCCTAGACGTTGGTGAAATATATGTACATCTTATATTATAAAGGAGACATCAAAAATTTACTCCACGATATGAGATATTTTTGGAGTTTCCGAAGATGCGGTCCGAAGATTTACACGAAAATAAATAAAATACACAGCATCATAGTTAAGTGGCAAAAATGTATGGTATTAGGACCGATTTGCGTTTCTACCCTGTTCTGTTTGAGGCCGATTTTTAACAGGAAGTACAAGTTCCTTTTCTATATCTGGACACCTTGGGAATTTGAGATTTTGGATTACTTGATGCTGTTTATGCAATACTATTTCACTATACTGATGACGCCCATAGTATTCGGATGTGATTTTCTCTACGTTCCTATTCGGCCCATGTGGCATTGCAAATTTATATGTTGAATCGTCAATTGGAGAATTTGCAAGGAAAAATTTGCAATGATGATATTAACGAGTACATAAGGCATCACCAATTAATGCTATCGTACGTAAATCCTATTATATTTTGTTCATGCTGGGTATTTCTATACGTATTCTTTCAATCTGCTAAAATCGATTTAAAATTATCAATTGTGCGATTGTAGAAATATAATGTTTTTATTACAGCATGTTCCACCGAATGAAGCATATCTTTTTCTGGTTACTACTCTTCCATAATTTCACATCGCTTTTCTCTGGTTGTAGCCAGATGTATTTCATTATGTCAGGGTAAGTTTTCTTTATTCTAAGTCTCTGTAGAAAATACAGGTAACTTTTCCAAAAATATTGCCAAGTTTGCTGAAAGAAGTGGTAATTTGTTCTATACAGGGTCCAGCAAATATGTGGAACACCTAATTTCTGGCTAAATTTAGGGTTCTATTAAAAAATAACCTTAAGAAGTGTTTTTGTAGTATTTTCATTTTTGTCGGGACATACATAATTTCAAAACTCACATGTTTGAGTTAGACTCATCTAGTTTTTTTTTAATGGATCACCCTGTATGTTTCCGTATTTTCGGATAGACACTTTTTTAAGAATCACAATGATATACGGTTTGGTGGGTGTGCGAATTGAGATATTGACATAAAGCGTTGACTATCATCATCTTTTTGTCAAATACAGCTAATAAAGAATATTAGTATTTTGATGTTGCTATGGAAACTTTTTATAGCAAATAAATTATCTGTATTTTTCACAATTTGAAATGACAATAAAACAATTATATGGCATCTTGTGCTATTTCTTGAAAGGCCATCCTACTAATACAATTTTCCAACTCTTCGAACGACTGAGGTTTAGTCTTATAGACATCAGGTCTCAAATGGCCCTAAAGGAAAAAAAGTCTAATGGATTCATCCTTAACAAATTAATTCTTTCACGTTCTGTTAGTTTGCCCATAATGAAGAACTATTTTTAATATGCGGAAACTGACTGTCAGTAATATTGAGTAATATAACTAATTTTATTTATACTAAAAAAAAAAATTCCATGGCAACACAAAAATACGAATACTCTTTATGAGATGTATCTGGCAAGTAGTTATTTGTTATCACTAAAGAAGATACTACAGTTTTGCGATAATGGTAAAGATTTGCCGTTGATATACATCATTTCTTGAGGCGATAAATCTTAATTTTGGATTAAACATAGAAAAGAATTTTGACACTATTAGGGAGTTGACAGTATAGGTTGGCACATTTGTTACAAACTTTAATATTTTGACGTTTCTGAGAATTCTTTTTTCTGTAATGTCTTGATAACTATTATCAATATAACTGCAATAATAACCAGTTCATCTTAGCATGGTTAACAGTAGCTTATAACAATTATTACACATTGTCTGTGAATTAGTGTGGCCCTTTTATGACTTTTGCCTGCCTAGCCGGAATACGTAGTTCCTGGCCGCTTAAGTAATGCAAATAGATTGTTTCTAGACGGAGGCTTAAAAAAGATGTTAATAGCTATAGTTTATTTCAGTACTCAAGTCAACACCACCAAACCGTATATCATGTACGTATTGAAAGGGTTATCCGAAATATGAAAACATACAGGAGATTATTTAAAAACTACCGATGAGTCATATCGCAAACGTATGGATAGTTGTTGAAAATCAAGTGTTAAATGTCACAGACAAATATAAAAATACTACAAAAGCTTTTCTTAAAGTTATTTTTTAATGGAACCCATCGCTTAGCCAGATGTTAGGTGTTCCCTTTGCGGAACCCTGTATATTAAAATTTGCTTTTCAAATAGAATAGAATAGAAAATTTACACTGTATATACAGGAGCTTCCACGGAACTAACTATTAGTCAGTTATCAAGCTTAACAAAAACTTTCAAAAATTTAAAATTTGCAATAGCACTTAATACTAACTTTTTTTAAAAAATATTTTCAAGTATCTTACATTTCCGGTTAGTCAGAAGTCGCCATGAATTTTGTTATTTCAAATAGAACACTTTCATATTATTACATTTTTGAATTCAGCGAAAAATTCCATGACAATAGCTTACTTCTAATGTTCTTATACCGATCTTCAACTGTTTTTAAGATATTACGATTTTTGTGAAAATTTTAGCATTTTCACTATTGCATATAATTGATTAACGTTTGCTTTTGCTTCAAGCGCCAGAACTCTTCCATTGAAAACTACGAAGTACTAACATTGTTTCATCAAAACGTAGCAAAAATTTCCCATCGTATCATACAGGGTATCTCAAAATTAACGGCATATAAAAGAACTTTGAAAGTTGCAAAACTCAGTTTTTTTTTTTCCAAAAAGAACACCCTGTTTATTTTTATATTGATGGGTGTAAAGTTAAGTTGTGACATTCCCTATATCTACCTGCAATGGTTTTCTTTAAATCACTTGTTTTAATTCAAAGGTTGTCATTGAGGAATAACACATTGTCTGTTTCAAGGTGGTACAACGTAGGAGATATACAGGATGTTAAATATGGCACATAAAACGATTATTTTTCAAGTTTTTTTTCTTTTTAATGGAACTTACATTTTTCCATATAGCAAAGAATTGAAGATGGCCACATAAATATTTAGCACCCTGTATATTTGTAAATATTTTATAAAATGCCCAACGATAAGGAATATATGAACAGAAAATCTCACTTTCCTATGTTCAATATCTTGCGTGCTATTTTCGCGAACACACTAATGTGCATTCGACATAATGTAGTTCAAATGAATTATAATAATACACTTTTCATATTTGTCTCCAGAAACTCAAAGCCAATAGATTTACTAACGACTGGGATATATTTCAACTGTTTGATGATTCAATTTGCGTATTATTCCTTTCCAGTAGAAATAATAGTCTCTGAGGTAATAATCAATACATCTGGTCAACCATTTCTTATTTTTCATTTTCCCTTTTGTTCCGAGAGCAGTTGCAAAATATTTCGACGAGTATTTACAAGTCACCATGGTTCGATATGAATTAAACCGAAGGAAATTGTTGCTGTTCATAATGATGAAGGCTCAAAGTCAAAATTACCTTTCGATTGGTGGAATTACGGATATGAATGTCGATGCTTTTGGAACGGTGTGTATCGATAATGCATTTTTATTTTAAACATACTTTATGTGTCTGACAAAATCATATTAAATAGCGTAAATACCAAAATAAGGCTCATAATAAATCGTCCATAAGTGATGCACCCGCACGTATAATATTATAAATTAAAAGGCTTTTGTATAAGGGTTAATTTAACGTAAGCAATGATACAGGCTGCTATTTAAAAAAATAGAAATTACCTTGGTAAAGTTAAGCAAATATTCAGGACTATAGTGGTCACCTGTATATAATTATATCGATTTTAATTTCACTATTGTATGAAGCTAAAAGTATGTATGTATGATATTTAAAATATGAATATCTAAAACAAATGTATAAACAAACTAGGCCTCCTTAACCGAAAGTCTGCAGCAAGGCCTTTTTTTAGAAAAGCATAAATAACACCGTTGTTATTACAGATAGACATATGGTAGCTTATATAAAGTGATGACATTTTTCTCCGTAGAATTATAAAAATGGAATAATATATAAGTATTCCATTTAAAATAACGGAGTACGTATGCGTGTTGTTACTTTTGGAGCGGCCTGTATAGTCAAAAATATTTTTACGTTATGTAGCATTGAATTCTGTAAAACTTTGGTATAAAAGACTTCTTCCTAAAATCAAAAATAGAGTTATAATCAAAGATCCAGTCATTGATCGGACACTCTGTACCATACCATACCATTTATTGATAAATTAAAACGATACAAAAAAAAAAAACATCCTTAAACCTCATGCTCCACTCAAGGGTGCTCCATGTAGTACACTTGAGTGGAGCATGGGGTTTAAGGATGTTTTTTTCTTTTCTTGTATCGTTTTAATTTATCAATAAATGGTATGGTATGGTACAGAGTATCTGATCGAAGATTGGGTCTTTGATCATAACTCTATTTTTGATACTCTGTATCATCGCCGTCACTCATAATGTGAGGTCGGTGACGTATATCAAGGGCATGGTTACAGTCTATTGTTCCCAGCTTATCGGTAGGCGCGAGCAACTACAGCCAAAAGGTCTTATGAAGGTGGCCTCGGATACTCAGGAAACGATTCGAATGTTTCTTTTAAGGATTAAAAGTCATGTTGAGATTATATCTAAAGGAGAAATACTAGACACAACACAAACTTTTCACTTATTGAGTAGGATGTTCAATTTGGAAGTTGTGGATTTGTTTTTTGTTTTTTTTTTCTGCTAAATTTATCTAGTTTTTAAATAAACAACATTAAGTATCTGACGAATTATTAATAGTAACGTTAATTGTTACTTTGTCTTCAATATTTCATGTTTCTGGACTCTTTTAAAACACACATATATTACTTTCATAACATGCTTTTACCTACTAATAGCCACAAATGTAGAGGAAACCACAATAGTTTTGGGTAGAGAATTTATGAGTCAGCTACATTTCCAAAAAAAAAAAAATTTGTAGAAATATAATTATTATTTTGGAAGTATCAGATTGCAGCATTGCACTGGCAAATTTCAGTCAGATATTTTATCACAGCTTTATAAATAACATAAAGAAGTAACATAAATAACCAGAAATTCTAAAACTAATATTTGATAAGTATAAAATCTTAAACTTAACTAGGATAAAATTCTTAAAATTTTAAATTCCTCTACAATAAAATAAAAATGACTCAAAAAATCTTCAGGCTTAATTAATTAAATATTAAATGTTCAAATAAAACTCCTTCTTTATAAGAATAGTAAGCCAACCGATTTTAAAAAAATTCAATGCACATTTATTAACACATCCAGGGGAACAGTGTTACTGATTTCAATTTGAAACTGAAATCAAACAGTTATTAATAAGGAAAAAATGTCTTCCAATAAAAATAAAATATTAAATTAGGCACAATAAAATATTATCTTTATTATTGGTTGATAGATAGCTCTGCTATTGTTAATTGCATACATCGTGTAAATATAAATGAAATGCGATGAAGGTAAAATTCATATAGTTAATTGGGACAAAAAATGGTAAACAAGGGGATTAAAAACTCTATCTACGATTACACATGCTCAGATTCTAAAAAATATACTTCTAAATTTGCTATGAATATACATGTATGTTTTACAACATTCGTAATTGTCTAATATATCAGAAAACTGCTACAAAAAGTAGCAGATTCTTTTGATATTGAATAGCCTAATGGTTGTTAGCTGCTACAAAGTAGCAGGTTGCTACGTAGCAACCAACCCATCGCTACTAAATATAATAGAAATCTATCTAGTTAATTAATTTATGTATTTACTGAAATACGAAGTCATAAAATATATTATTTGGATAAAAATACTAATGTTAAAATTATTTCAGAATACACACTCAGAAAAAAGGAAACACCCAAATAAGACGTATAGTATGTTTACCCTAGTCCTACCAACTTTTTGCCCGTAACGTCCTACCAAGGGTGCCTCACACAACATTCTATTTGTACACATTGGTTGATGTATAAGAATAGCAAATATGCATTATTTATTCATGTAGTAGGTATACAGTAAGATTAAACATAATAGAAAGAATATTGTGTGTCAGAGATATAATTTAAAAATAGTACAAGATAGTAAAATATTTGAAAGTTATTTATGCAGTTTGCAATTTGTGCACGTGAGTATTTTCTCTGAATGTTCGTTTGCTTACACTTATCACATAACTGTGTTGACATTCTGCTTTTCTTTGATTGGCAAATATAGCACCGGTTTTCGGTTTCTTACTTCTCGAGCCGAAGCTCTCCTGTGGTTGGTACTTGAATTCAACGTGTTTGTATCAATGAGTATGACTTTATGCAAGCACTCAAACTACGACGTTAATTTGCCCCAGTACTAAAATCGTTGTAATTCTCGTAAGAAAATTTTGTCGTTTTTTGGAAATATGCCAGTCAGGATGGATATTCTCCAAATGAAAATGAACCTATTCACACACATCAATTATATTGAAAAAATAGACCAAAGGCCACCTATTAGTTTTGGGTTTCCACTAATATGTATGTACATCTGATCAAGTGTATCCACCCTCCTTTCGTGGAATTGTAGTATCTTATTGATTTCAGATTTATTTTTATTTTCTCATCAAGGTGGAGTCGTTGTGCATTGTAGATAATAATATGACACAGCGATTTTCTTAGGTACATAAGATACCAAAGTCATTGTCTTCTGAAAACCAAACAAGTTGCTTTCATATTCCGTCGCCTGTGAGGTAAAAAATTTGGTGGTATGCAGCGCTTATTTTTTCTGAGCGTTCCTACACAAGTTAGGCCTTTGGTAAGGAACTGGATGCAAGCTTGTAGCTGGTGAAAAGTTGTCGCAGTAATATTCCTTTTAGTTCTCAAAAAGATTCACAAAGGTCTTCAAACACCTTTTGCGCTAAGTTTTCTGCTGCTGTTGAGACCTTCTTTTCCTACGTACGGTATACCACGTACGGATAACTAGTTCCACTATCGCATATCCACCAAATTTCAATACCGTACTATCTGGCTTTGCTTGGTAGGTACTGTCGGAAAGATACACGACCTGTAAAAGGCACCTAGTTGTTCATCGATGGTTAGATTACTTGCCAAGGAAGATATATATTTCAGCCAAGTTTGTATTAACACGGTTCCCACAGGGTCTCTAATTGGTGCCAACTTGTCCTTTTGCCTTCGGAGGGTTTCTGGTCGCTTTATCGTCAAAACGAATAAATCTTAGTAATTGATAATCTACTATTCGTGACATATACGCTCGATAAACAGGAATTTCCATATAAGGATTCCATAGCTCATTATAGTCCACCATTCCTTGTTTAATTTCTTCCAGCAGTAATCAAAAGGCCCAAGAAAGCACGGATTTCAACGTCGTCAACTGGTTTCCATAAATCGCCAAAAATACGAACAGTCTCCTTATTAGTGAAAGTAACCACAATACCAATAACCGTATCATCAAAAAACAAATTGAATGCGTCACAGGGTATCAACATGCACTCCAGGTGGAAGTTTCACTTTGTTCAAAGCTGTTGTAATTATGTTGTGTGCACGTGTTTTTCCTTGGCAATCGGCGTGGCATTCCACTCGGTACCATCTTTTCCAATAAAAGTTTGGCGAATGGCCGGGCGGTTCATCATTAGCATCACTATCGTCACTTCCTTCTTGTTCATCGCTTTCTTCATCGCCAGTTTCTTGATAATCCGCTTCACTAGAAGAGGTTTCGTCATTTGGCTCTTCTTCATCTTCACCATCATTTACATTCCTCCAAATCCTCATCACTTTCGTACAAATGCATCGAGCAACTTTTTTCAGTTAGTGGCCGGCGTCGGTCAGTCAACAATGGTTCATACTTTTCTGCATAAATTTCAAAACCAAATAAGCAATAACACACAAATCTATTTTTACTGGGGTCAATCAAAACTTTATTTTGCTTACCTGGTCTATACTATACTCTCCACTAGGTAAAGAAATAAATTAAACAATAGACACCTAAACGTGGCCAATGCGTTCGTTAGGTAAGTCACAAATACACTGATAGCAATGCAGTTTTGTAGCTGACTGTTTTAGCAAACGCATTTAGGGAATTCCCTTCATATGCAACTGGAAGTTCTTACATACAAGGGGAAAGTCCGAAATATAAAGCATATCTTATTACGGGGGATTTACCCACATCCTAGTTTTAAATAACGTAGCAATGCATTTTATAGTATAATAACGTATGTGCCTCAAAGGCCACACTTGGTAGGACGTGTCGGTAAATTATGTTTTAATTTTTTTTAGTAAAATAGGAAAAACATTTTTAAATTTTTTTTATGTCATTCTGTGTTAAATAGTTTATTTTGAGAATACAAAAATCCTCCAGTCAGCGGGCAGTTAACTTACAAAGTTCCAGCAATTTCAAAATCAATTGTGCCTCAAAAGCACACCTTGGTAGGTTTAGGGTTAAATATGACCAGTCTTATTTTCCAGCATTTTTTTTGCTATTTTCTTATCAACAAAATGCACGCTCCGCACTCCAAACTACACTGGTTATTATATTACGTTCACACAGTTCATAGATGATCTGTAGTTTTCTCTCTTTATTTTGCCACTGGCTGGTCTATTTATTTAATGTTTTATAAAGGTAATGAAACCGAATTTGTCAAAAATCGTGATATATTCAACGATATGACAACACGGGGCTGCCATAATTTAAGTATTCCATTGTATATAAAATGGCTCCCTTCAAAAGCATTCAATTTAAAAGAGAAGTTAAGAAATATTTATTGACACTCACATACTACACTGTGAAGGAATCTTTTCGATAACACTTCGGCATATTACCACCTTTAGTATTCATTTTATGTAGCTACCTATTTTGTATTTCTGTATTTGTTTTATTAATTGACTTCTACTACTGATAATATCAATGTGTTCTTAAAGAAGAACACGACAATAAAGTATTATTATTATTATATCCCCATCTAAATCTAATCTGATGTAATAAATTATCAGTGCATGCATAACTTGCATAAACACAAACTGCAACAGCAAACAATTTAAAACAAAATTGTTTCTTGGACATTCAAACTAGGAAAATCTGTGAAAAGATTAAATAATTGTCAGAGAATGCAAAAGCTTGTTTACTTTTCATGCATCTGAGCTAAAAGCGTTATTAGTTTATGCGTAAGAAAACTAGTTAGCATTAAGAAGATTTCAAGTAATAATACTCAAATTTAGTAGGAAAATGCTTAGCAGTATTTTCTTTCTAAACTAAAGCATTAAAAGTAATGTAGGGAGATTAAAAAAAATATCGCAAATGTAAGATAAAAATTATAGAATACTTATTTTGCAGGTTGTCCGAAAAGTTTTCTCCTTCTGTGCGATTCATTAAGAAATATTTTAAATACTTAATCGATTTACAACGCAGAATTCCTACTAATATAGTTTGGGATAAGATCTTGCACCACGCGAAGTGTTACTTGTGTCGGCTGCATCTCAATCTACAAGTTGTAATCTTCACATAATTCCAAACTTAAAAAACTAAACAAGAACAGAAGAAATATGAAGAATAAACAGCTATAGCTTTTTACAGCACATATATTATCTATTACACTGTTCCTAATAATGATAATAAAATATTCTCTAGGAAATTTTCTTTTTCTAACTTCCCCTTACATACAAATTATCCTGCATAGGTATACTACAAAATTATCCTACAAACTCTCCATCTTGTTAAGTATCATTACATTCTATCGATTCCCAGATTGGTACCGATCTTATAAATGCAACTCATACTTCATTCCGAAGCGTCATTTCAACACGGCAAACAGAGCAGCCCAGATCAGACAGGCACAACCGCCAAACTGGTAAGAAAAAACAAAAAAGTAATGCATCACATAGCATCGACAGACATGCTTCAAATGAGCTTCAAATTATATAAAATCTTAGGCGAAAGATTCGACGAATTTGCCAGCAACATAATTCGATAAAATTTATAATATATCGATGCTTTACTTGTTCGGTTTTAATTTTAAATTCCGTGTTGGCAATCGCGAGTTTCAGCCAAGCAAAAGGAGAGGTGTATATGAAGTCTTTGGAAGCATCGGTATCTATATTGCATGTAAGTTAAAAAATTCTTCTTGAAAACATGACATTATCTTTAAAATAAATTTAATTTTTCTCTAGACATTGGTGAAATATATATATATTTTATATTACAAAGAAGACATCAATAATCTACTTCATCGATATGAAATATTTTTGGAATTCCCGCAGATGTGGTCCGAAGATTCACACGAAAATAAATAAAATACACCGCATCATAGATAAGTGGCAAAAATTTATGGTATTAGGACCTATTTGCGTCTGCACTCTTTTCTGTTTGAGGCCAATCTTTAACAGGAAGAACAAATTCATTTTCTACATTTGGACCCTTTGGATGTCGAAATTTTAGGATTCGTTTATGCTTTATACGCAGTACTACTTCACTATACTGATGACACCTATAGTATTTGGATGTGATTTCCTATACGTTTCATGTTCCGCCCATGTGGCGTTGCAAATTTATATGTTGAATTGTGAATTGAAGAATTTGCAAGGTAAATTGTGCGATGCAGATATTTACGAGTACGTAAGACATCATCAATTAATGCTAACGTGAGTAAATTGTCTTTTTATTTACTAAAATCGTGTTTCAAATTATCAATGCTTCTTTTGTTATTACAGCATGTTCCACCGAATGAAGCATATCTTTTTTCTGGTTGCTGCTTTTCCATTATTTCGCATCGCTTTTTTCTGGTTGCAGCCAAATGTATTTTATTATGTTGGGGTAAGTCTCCAAGTATGGAAGACATTCTAATATTTTTCTGAAACATTGCACTGACAAAAAAAATAGACTATAGGAAATGGGATTTGCTTCTACATATGATAACCTACTTTTCAACTGCACACAATTTTCCTCACTTTCTCTAAGAATAGCGTTGATAAATTGGCAGTTATGGAGAATTCTTATGGAGAATTTCCGTACAATGCATATTTGGTTGCAAACCAATATTTTTCAAGTTTATTCCAATTGTATTGGCCCTTTTTTTTACGTATAAACATATTCTAGCCAATAGAATTTAAATGTAATGAGGTATTATGTAGATGGCCTTGTGCACTTCAAAATTATTTTTGTAAGGACAATGAAAAAATTTCTTTACATCCATCACTAGATAATTAGTTATATTAATAGTTCAATAAAATTTAATCTAAGAAACACAATTTTCATATTTATTTTCAGAAATTCCGAACCATTAGATTTGCTAACGACTGGGATGTATTTCTGCTGCTTGATGATTCAATTTGCATATTATGTGTTCCCAGTAGAAATAATAGTATCTGAGGTAATTAAAATACCTATTATCCATTTTTTTTTAATAATCACCGAATATAAAGTCTGTATTCCTTTGCGATAAAACCATTAGAAAATTGTCGATATCAAAAAAAAAAATTAAGATTTGAAAACTTAAAATTAAATTAAACACTACATCCGGAAAATGATTTTGTAAAAGTTTATTTTTTTATAAGAAACACATGCATATTTCATTTAAATTATTACAAATTCAAAAATCTTTTCTAGAAATACAGTCTCACAATGTATTTCTAGAAGTATTTCTATATTAAAGTAGTATATGTAAACAAGAGACACAGGCTTTTCTCGTTCTGAATCAGGCATTTATTCATTCGATTCATGTGGCATCAAGTTTAGGGTGGGCACTTGATGATCCGGGCACTTGGAGCCAAGTGTGCACTCATTGTACCATCACCTATTGATTCTCTTATTCCACTCAGCAGCTGGTGTTCTCTGATAAAGCCCAGTAATCTTGCCCAGTGAGAACATTGAGGACCTTCGAGAGGCTCCAAATAGATCCTCCGAAATAATTCTGCCTGAGTACCTTCCAGTCCTCACATGTGCAGATATACATGTAACACTACGTTGTTCCTCCTATAGTTCGCAATTCTTCTACCCACGGTTCGCTTATCNAACTAGAATAAATAAATAAAAATAGATTATTGGTGCCAAAACTTTATTAAATGTTGTTATCTAATGCGTCTAACATAGGTAGTGTTTACTTAGTTGTCAATTACTAACACAAAATGCAGAGAATTCCATAATTTTAAAGTACCAAAAGGGCTATAGCCAGATAAGCTAGTCATTATCCTTTGCACAGTTTTGACAATCTTCCAAAGTACTCTAGACAAGAAGGCCAATGATTAGATAGGCGTTTGCTTGTCAGAGTGGCCCTATCTAAGTTTATTTGAATTTCCCGCTTTTTATTCTTAATATAAGTCTGAACCGCGAATTCAAAGAAACTTAGCTAGGCGGGCTCTGGCAATAGTCTCTTTTTTAGTATTATACTTTTTTCTCACACCCACCCACTACAAATTTTAAATCGATGCAAGAGATATAGATACTTAAAAAATAAATATTTACAACTGATAAGTATTGTGTGTTAGTAAAAGCTTTAATATATGTATTGGATGTTGCCTCAAGGATCGGCTCACTTTTGCAAATATTGACATGTTCTTTAATAGGAAAACAGTGTAACATATTTTGAGAAAATAAAAGCAAAAAAGTGAAAAAAAATATGGGAGTCACCAGACATAATGTCAATTTAAAGGAGAATTCACAGACTAAAGATTGTAAACTATTCTCAAAATACCAACTAGAACAAAATTAAACTTAGATTAGTTTAAAGATTAGAAAAGGAAAATTAAATTTATAATATACAAAGAGAATGAGAAAAAAATGATATTTTTAACCCTCTAAAGACCCATGTATACACTATTCTTTTTCAGTCTTCAGTTAGAAACTCTACACTTTAAGGTTTCCTAACAAAACGATCTGGTCTTAGCCGATATCAATTCTTCTGGTTTCTGAAATATTGCAAAAAATGTGTTTCGGGGGTAATTTTCAGATCCAATATTTTTTGGTATTTTCCATCTTTCCAAATTTAATAACATCGAGAATACACCTTGGGTACTTTCTCGTAGATCGTCTTTTTAGTATTTGATATCGAAATCCATGTTTTTAGGAGAAACCAGTGCTGCCCAAAGGTAGGTAGGTAGAGCGACAGATGCACTCTCTGAAACGCACAAAAAACATCACTTTACAACACTAATCTTCCTACCATTTATCTTCAAAGAAGGCATCGATTGATCACTCAAGACCTTTGTGGTCCACCCCCTGATTCTTTCTTTCATGTGGGAAAGGGTATCTAATTGGAGTTAGAAAGAATTCTATTTTTCAAATTTCTAACTCTTTATTAATTTTTGCCTGAAGATCATTTGAATCACTATTACTTTTATATTATTATCTGCGTTAAGATTCACTTTATATCCGGTAAAAAAAGCTTAACGCACTAGTTTCATAGAATACTTTTCATCTATAACAGACATCATAACATTAGTGTGATTGACCAGAATCCTTTAGTTGTAACCTCTTGACAGATTTCCCTTGTAAGGTTTCTCACCGCTATGACAACGCAAGTGAATGGTGAGTGTCGTCTTTTGGGAGAAACCTTTCCCGCAGATATCGCACGCATGAGGCTTTTCCTTCGTGTGACTCAATACGTGTTGCCTCATAAATCTCTTAGTGGTGAAAGCTTTCCCGCAAGTATTACAAGCAAAGGGCTTCTCGCCAGTATGGTTGACGCACATGTTCTGTCAAAATTTCCTTAGTGGAATAGGGCTTACCGCATAACCCAACAGATGTGCTTGGACTCCCCGCTGTGGATTTTCAAATGCCTTCGCAGAGACGTCAATGCAGTGAAGGATTTCGAGCTGCCGCAGATATCGCAGACTATATTCCTAGTCTTGTCGTGCTCCACGCTTTTGTGCGTCTTTAAATATTTTTCCTGCTTGAATGATTTGTTTCAAACATCGCACGTAAACTTGGTATTATTGGCCTTGTGCATGAAATTCACGTGGCTTTTCAGGTATTTCGTAGTACGAAAAGATTTTTCGCAAAGATGGCAAGGATGCATGTCGCTCGAAGCATTATGCATCGTTCGCAGATGTTGGAGAGTAAATTTCCTGGCGTAGAGAAGATTTTGGGAGCACTCAGACATTGCAAATTCGGCGTTTTGCGTTCGGATGCAATTTAAGTTTTTTGTTTGGTGATGAGGCACTCAGATATACCCAAACGGGCTCAGATTTTGGCTCACAAGTCCAATTCTGTTTTACTAACCAAAATAAAAATAGTTTATTTAATGAATTATTAATTCTATGCTTGTAATGTTACAAGGTAAAATTAAGGAATATAATCATCTAGAAAGAACTCGATTAAGGTCTAAGAATTCCCTAAGGCAATAATTTTTTATTTATTCACCGAGAAACCAATTCTGAAGTTTTCCTAAATAACACATTTTTTTTTCTCTAATATTGTAGAGTGCTATTATATTATCAGATAAATAACCTGAAAGCAATAAAACATTTTCATTTGACCATAATAATATTTCAAAACAAGTGTTCGGAATTCCGATGGGAAGCTCCCTTGAGTCCTATATTAAGCATGTATAATCAATGGATGAATTACTAACATTAGTATCTCGAAAAACTCCCATTTAATTTACCATTCTCATGGAAGTACGTTGAGGACTTACTACATTGGTAACATTGGAACATACTTCAACCATACTTGCATAAATTTTAATTCATTTAACCAGCATTTGAATTTATCATAGAGAGGAAAACTAGCAAATTCCATTCCTTTTCTTAACACGTTGGTGATCAGAAATGATGTAAAAACATTCACTTAAACGTACAACAAACGATCTTCTGTAGTGGGTATATGAATTGCATCACGTGTTATACTATTAAGTCCAAATTAAATCTTGTCTTATCTATGGAAAGTAGAATACTGAAAACTTTCAGATAAATCATCTCCATCGAAGAAAAAAACCGTTTTCGGCTTATATAAAATCTTTATTTAATAATGGTTTCGCACCTAAATTGGTGAACAATATTGTTTATCTATTCCTCAGTGATCGGCTTAAATAACAGTAAACATCTTACAGCGAGTAACTCAAATAGGCCCACTAGAATCCATAATTGAACCGGATGATCATATATGGTTAGTATCGTTTTCCTTCATCAGTAAACTTACCCTCAAATCTCCAGATTATTCAATGAAATTCATACATAAGATTGCTCCCGACAATGATAGAACCTTAATAGTATCTTTTCTAAGTATAAATCCTACACTCGTTAGAATTACAATCAAATGCTCATTTATGCGAATCCCATGTAAAAATGTGATGCCACTTCATTGCCAGACATCTCAGAATTTGAAAAGGAGTATTAGACACAACATTTTCGACTGTGAACCACTTTAACACCAAACAGCAAGATCATGCATGTTAATAATTCATTCATTCATCCAAGTTAGGGTGCGCACTTGAGCAAGGTGCTCATTGTACCATCCCTATTGATTCTCTTATTTCCACTCGAAGCAGCTTGGTGTTATCTATAAAGCCCAGTAATCTTGCCCAGTGGAAACTGAGGACCTTCGAGGGCTCCAATAGATCTCTCCCGAAGTACTTTTGCCTAAGTACCTCAGTTTCTCACATGTGGCAGATTACATGTAAACTCGTTTCCTCCTGTAGTTCGCATCTCTACACCACGGTTCGCTTATCGGCCTGTGCTGTATAGATGCTTTTCATGAGACAGTTGTCCAGTTACTAAACCCAGTATAGTCTTTACTTCCTTTCTTACTAGCGCGTGAGTAGGTTAATCAGAGAAACTACATCCCTCCCCTATCAGCGTTTTGGTATGCGAGTTGACCTTCAGTCGACCTCCATTTCTTTATACTTTCTTTATCTAAACACGTCCAGATCGTCCAGGTTATCGGCTATTACTTGCCCCTTTTCTAATCCTCATATCCGGCACCCAAATCAGAGACGCGTGTTGTCTCGTGCAGTGTACTTGAGGAATAGTTTGCCAGTTAATAATAAACATAAATTGATTTTTGACACTTGACGATATTATGTAGGGAACAAAACCTAGGCTTTTGATAAAATACTGTCTCCGTAGGACCTGCAGAAGTTTTCGGTGCGCTGTATCTGAGTCTGAAAGCCTGACACACGCGTTTGCTTCCAAATAATGTGAGTCGTTTTTAGAATGCACTATAGAATACTGTTGCACGAAAAAAAGTCACTACAGACAACCAAATAACTCTAGAGAGTTCAAACTTGTACTAAAGGCTCATCACACAACCGTCTATAAAAATTCTGGCATTCGTAAAAAAAAAATAAGGCTATTTGCCATTCTTTTTCTAAGTAAGTACTTATCGTACGAAAAATATTTACGCAATATTACGATCGTGTAAACCAGTTCAAATCTAGTCTTATTTCCTTCTTTTATACTTTGAAATTGAGAAACAGGGGAGAATAGTGTTGGTCTTAGGGTGGTCTACTCTGCGGAAATGGGTAATTTAGTAGTTAAGAAAGATACCGTTATTCATATGCTACATCTCAATAAACATACGAAATTTCATTTAAATCAACAAGATACACTTACCTGTGTGTCTCAAACTCTATAATAAAAAAAAATGATTGGCTAGAAAATAAGGTAGGAAAAGCTATCTACTCGAATAAACAAATAAAGCACTTAAGGAAGGACAAAATCTTTATTAAATGATGTATATCCAGCGCTTAACACAGTACACCTTACTTAGTTTTTAATTATAGTTGCCAATTACTATAATAGAATATTCCATATTTTTAAAATACATGAAGGCTATTACTAGGGATAAGTAAGTGCTCTCTATTAAATAAATTTAACTTATAACATGGTATTTAACTCAAAACCTATAACAATGCTGTACCACTAGCTTAACCAGCTGTGGCAATTGAAAATCATTTATATTTTTTTGGGCGTACCAATAGAAGACCATCCTAACCACCATTTGCCACTCTCTAACAACAACCTATTCATTCCATATATATCTACTTTATTATAGTACCATGCACTTTTATGTGGTTGTTCAATAAGCCTTTCGTGATGAATTTCTTATCGCAAAGTTCACACTCGTAGGGTCTCTCTCCGCTATGCAGACGCATGTGGATCATGAGAGTGGTTCTCTGGGAGAAACATTTACCACAAAGGTCGCACTTGTGTGGTTTCTCCTTAGTGTGGCTAAGTATGTGCAATCTGATGAATTTCTTGCTAGTGAATGCTTTTCCACACGTATCACAAACGTAAGGCTTCTCGCCAGTATGGACGCGAATGTGTTCCGTCAACGCATTCTTGGTAGAGTAAATTTTGCCACAAATCTCGCAGATATGCTTAGCTTCACCCCGATGAATCATCAGATGTTTGCGCAAAGCCGTGGCTTCAGTAAAGGCCTTCGGGCAGAAGGAACACATGTGCTTCCTGCGAATATAATCTGGTTCGTGCTGGAGCAGATGGTTCTTGTACGTTCCGGGGTTCCTAAAGACTTTATTGCATTTACCGCACGTAAAACGAAGACCATTATGTTCTATGTCTTGATGGGATTTTAAACCAGACGGGCTATTGAGCCCTTGTCAACTGATCGCATTTGAACTTGTAATCCTAGTATGTCCAGCCATGTGCTGGTGTAATATGCTCTTGAAGAGAAATTGCTTCCCGCAGATATCGCAGACTATGTCGCTGGTTTTATCATGCACCACACTCTTGTGCGCCTCCAAATAGCGCTTCTGCTTAAACGATTTCTCACACGAATCGCAGGCAAATTCGGATCTCATCTCGTGCATCAGGCTCACGTGCCTAGTCAAATATTTCTTCGTGCGAAACGCTTTAGGACAAAAATTGCACGGATGGGCATCCCTACGAGCTTCGTGCAAGGAGCGGAGATGGTATTTCAAATTAGTTCGCGTCGCGAATACCTTTGCGCATAGCGGACAGCTCAGATTCGATTCCAAAGTTGCTGCGCAACCGTCGGCCGCCTTGTGTTTGTCTAGAAACTGCTTTCGTCGGAATAGTTTGCCGCAAACATCGCAGGGGTAAGGGCCAATATCCCCTTCGTGTACTCTCATCTGGTGTTTGCGCAAGTTGGCGCGCTTTTCGAAGGTTTTGGGACAGCGTGGACATCGCAGAAACGGCTTCGTGTTGGTATGATCTTGATCCGCCTTGGAATGCCTAAAATTTGGGCAGCATTAGAATGTGTACATCAAATTTTGCTAGAATTTAAACTAATGTTTAAATATATTTAAAGTGGAATGGCAAAAGAAAAGTTTACCTTCTTACCTTAGCATTGCTGATATATCTATGAAAATAAAGTGGAGGGCGAGGTAATTTGGGGATGTTCTAATATTTATTTTCTAATATACAAGGTGCATATAGATTGACGTAAGAATTATATATAGTAATGATGTTTCTGTTTAATATTCTACGGTTCAATTTTGTTTCCCGTGTCTTCCCCGCCTCCCGAAATTGATTCGCAAAAACTCGACTTGACGTAGCACACCTATCGTAACGACGTGTAAGAATTTCGACAATTCATTTCGTATAATCGAGAATTTAAATTCATTTTATTAAAACGTAGTTGATAGGTACCGTGGCATTTGCTGAGTAGCGTCTGCCTCACAGGAAACAAACGTCTATTTTCGTTTAAAGACTCGCGTAATTAAAATAATATGGTATTACTTTGTATGTTATCTGTCTCTTTGTTTATTGTATGTTACATTTGCCGTTCAGCAATTCGCACGGTCCTCTCAAGTAGGACGTCTGAAAGTCAGAAAAATAACGCCTTCGGTCATACTTGCGCCTCCTGTAAAGAAGAAGCGAAACTAGTTATCGGTGCGAAATGGACGTCACAATCAAAATTTATAAAAACCCTTTACATTGCTGTTTTAATTTAATTAATTTCGTGGTCTTCGTTATAGCTAAAGTAAAAGCACGCGTCTCTAATTTCGTATCGGGCGTTTCCAAATCTTAAAATTAAAACTTCTCATCTTAGTTTTTGCAATCAAAATACGCTTAAAATTCGAGAACAGGAAGCACAAGCTTTCCTCGAGGTGTTTTGTTTTGTGATAAAATTCATGAAAATTACCCCCCTTCTCTTGGCTTAAATTTTTGTGGGCGTTGTGTAAAGTTTTGTGCCTTAAAATTTGGATTACGAGAAGAATTATTTTTGTTCCCACATCGGCTATGTTCAAAATTTCTGCTTAAAACTAACCAATGCAATTACGTGAAAACCGTAACTCGTTCGCTCTCTCTCTTCCCCTTAATGAAAATTTGTAAGGAGAATTTACCTGAGCTTATGTTAATCAACAGTATAAAATTTTAAAATATTCAACAATACAAAATTTGTGTTTTGTTTCCTTTTGTTCACTTGTTATTTTATTTAATTGTGTAGTTTGTTAGATTATTTCCAATGTCTCAAATATTCAATATATAATTGTTAAAAAATATAAATCGTTCTATTATTTCGCCATTTAAAAGAAGTTCAGTTGAACCCTTAGTAAAGACCCGGGGAGGAAGACAATTTTGTAAGAGAAAGCCGACGAGAAGGGAAAATCAGCAATCTTTAGGCTAACTAACGGCCCTGTTTCGACTGACGGTGGAAAACACAGTTGGGAAACATCTTTGGCTAAAATTACTAAAACCATTCGCTATCGAACAAAAAGTTTGTTTCGCAACAGTGGCTCGCCGGTCAAAAGAGCAGGAGGGGTTGTCTGCGAGACGGAATTTGGCTTGTCTTATTTGAATTTGGGCTGGCCATCCCCAAAAGCTTCCAGACAAGAAAACCCGTTCCGTTACAGACGTTTCTTTCGGTGTGTGTGATGTTCTCTTTAATTTTGATTTATCTTTAGCTTTCGTTAAAAGATAATCTATCGCGCGCTTACTTTTCGCACATGAACTTTATGAGATACCCTTGTAACAGTGTCTTCGTAATTCTTGTTGCTTCCGTAGCGGCACTGCCGAAGATCGCTGTCAGCTGTGCGATCGTAAATTGCGCTCGAAGATGTTTGTTTATGTCGCGTACTAATACGTCGTACAATTATTACAATTAACTCTAACTGAAGTAGCTTCAGTGCGTGAGTGATTATCCAGGGTTCTTGCTTGAAGTACGCAACATATAAAATATATTCTAGTGAAACAAATACTTGGTTTTCGTAGTTTTATTCCTCAGATCAACAACACGACAAAAAAGTGTATAAGTGTATAAGTATAAAAACAGGTAAGCGAAATCACAAATAATATTTGACATATAAACAACAAATATAAATATATACATAACAATCAATTACGGTGAAATACTCGTTTTTGGCTAACGGGTTTTCGGTTAATTTGCCAAGAAGGCACGGAAACGAATGTACAATATATACATTATTTCTAGTATAGGGTTTTCGTTTAATTTATGACGCTCATCGAATTAATCGTTGCAAATGAAATCTCAATGATTCATGGCAGAAATCGGTCTACGATAACTCTCGTATTAAACAATATACAGGAGGCGGCATAAAAATCTGAGCGTGAAATAAACAATACAAGAAACAATCTCGCCACGTAACTAACTAACTCGTGGGGCGGAAGAACTATAAACGTATCACTCCGAGGGACGACAACGGAATACAGTCCTACAGTATCGGTAAACGGCTACAACCGTATCACCCCGTGGGACGACAACGTACTATAACCTTGCGGGAACGAAAAAGAAACTGTAAACGTATCGCCCCGAGGGACGACAACAGAATACATTCCTACAAGATCGGTAAACGGCTATAATCGTATCACCCCGTGGGACGACAACGTGCTATAACCTTGCGAGAACGGAAAGAAACTGTAAACGTGTCACTCCGAGAGACGACAACAGAATACAGTCCTACAGGATCGGTAAACGGCTATAATCGTATCACCCCGTGGGACGACAACGTGCTATAACCTTACAAGAACGGAAAGAAACTGTAAACGTATCACCCCGAGGGACGACAACAGAATACAGTCCTACATAATCGGTAAACGGCTATAATCGTATCACCCCGTGAGACGACAACGTAGTATGGCCAGGGAGAGATTCGAGAATCAGCGGAGTCTGCCACGATCGCGGTAGATGCACGGCTTATATAGGCAAGCGGCGCTTGCGGGGATTCGAGCGTGCGTAAATCCAACACGGGCGCGTGGGGAAATAGCGTGCGTAGATACAATGTGCGCCGCGGGGAGGGGACGCGATACTCTAAGAATTCAAACTAAGATGCGTGCCAGCGAAAACAAACTAAGAAATAAATGCGGGCGTAACCAGCATAACTGGAAAAATTGATTAAATAAACTAAAATTTATGATAAAATAAATTGCTAACTCAAAATATATTGAAATCAATTTTTCGGTTGTATGCTCCTTAAATTTGCATTGATTTGTGCGGTAATTTATGGTGCACAGAAGACCATCGGTTCATGACAAGTTTTTTTTTATTCTTAATTTAATTTTACTGTAGTAAATGGCAAGACAAGGCTTTTCAGTTTAATGCAAGAATTGTAATTATTAAAGAATTACACGTACTAAAATTGAGTTTATGTTATTGCCTTAGATGTTGAAATTAAAAGCTCATTATTATTTATTATTATCATTATTATTATTAACTTTCGTGCTATGTACACATGTCATCAGCGTTACAATAAAAGTACACGTGTTAAAACAAAAAATATACAAATATCTTAAGTACTAAAATATTACAAAAGGATTATATATTTATTACTGCCTCGACAAACTCCTGGATATCAATGTGTTTTAGAAAGGCTTTAACTTTGACCGTAAAAGCACTTCTATTCATCTCCCTCCATGACGTTGGCAACAGGTTGTAAGATTTTATAGAGTGATATCTGAAGGAGTTGTTCTTTGAGAGACGGAATGAGGCTACACGAATTATTCATGTCTATGTAGGTTAACGCTAACAAACATAATTCACTCGTAAATATAATGACACACACATGTAAGAATTTCTAACTGCCTAAACAATGGTCTATAGGATTTAAGTAAGCCTGACTGAGCCACAAGATACCTTATATTTTCCACCATAAATATATAACTCGATAATCGATTTGACAGACTGTCTTGGAAGAGCCTCACCATATTATCATGGAGTTGAATGTTACTTCAAAGGACATTTTATTGGAATCTGATCAATTAGTTTAATGTGTGAATTTAAAGAAAAAGTTATAGTTTGGATTCTATCAAACTTTAGTAATACTTTAATATTACTAAAATAATAGGCGGTCTAGCAGAAAGAGATCCAAGGGGCAACGACCAGCCCATCACTTGTCAGAGACTAGGACGGCGCATCATCTGCACATTCAACATTCTTGTAGTTAACATGTAAGTTAACATCATTAATGTAGACAATAAATAACGTGGGGCTCATCATTGACCCTTGGGCTAAACCATAAGTTATTTCCCTCGAATTTCAGATTTCAGCGTTAGTTTGAACAACCTGTTAACAGCGGTGTAAGAAATCTTTGACGGAAAATAAATTTGCTGAGCAATATACCGCGTGATACGCAATCGACAGCCCTAGCACAGTGCAACAAGTTACTCGAAATTGCGTTTCATCATTCCAGCTCGTCAGTCACATCAGTATACAAACCAATTAAGGCCAAAATGATGCTTCTATCATTCCTGGATTCATATTGGTTAGCATTAAAATAGTTGATCTTTTCAAAATATTTGTACAGTCTGGATTTAAATGCAGACTCTAACAATTTAGATAGTATTGGAACAATGGAGATAGGTTGGTAGTTCTGGGGCATCCTCCTATCACCTATTTTTTAAAGATTGGAGAAAGTTTTGATTTTTTTTGGACAAGCAGAAAAATACCCTTCTCAAAAAAAAAGGTCTATAAAATATGCTATATGCGTGGACTACACATCTTTCACCAATTCCAATGCCAGAGAGTTTAGGGCATGGTAATCTAACGCTTTAGAATTACTAAGATTTTCGGTTAGTCGAAATTCCTCAACAGCGTCAATGGGCTGTAGGAAGAATGAATTTGGTTTCAATACATAGTTGTGGATTTCGCGGTATAAATTCAATTAATCACCCCAGCATTTCTGATGTAATTTGCAACACTGATTGCTTTTATTCCTTCCCTTTTCCACTTTCCTTCACTTGGTCTTTGATAAAAACCCCAAACAAAAAGTTAATGGAGCTAAAAGATCGGGGACCTAGCGGCCATCTGATGTGGAACACTATGAATCCATCTGTGTGGAAAATATTCGTGTAACGTCTCTTAAGCATTAAGAGCATAGTGAGCGGAAGCTCCATCGTGCATCTACAGGATATTGGGTCATACATTCTATGGCATGCTAACTATAACTTATTTTCTAAGAAATAGGTTGAGTTGACTTGCCTTTATTTAGTTTGATAGTACAAACTAAATAAAGGCAAGTCAACTCAATTTTATGGTCCTTTAAGTTTTCTTCTCAATTCCGACTTAGGAATATGGAGTAGAGGAGAAGGACATATCGTCAAATCAGAAACAATTGTGAATTAATGATAAAATAATGTTTATTGAAGAAAGTGCTTCACAATCAATAACAGGTCGATTTCAATGATTTTGATACTGATAACTAGAAGGGATTTAGGTAATGTTAAATGCAAAACATTTTTTTTACACATCCATACCACATTCTTCTTCAACATGTCGGATACTGAAACCCTATATTTGGGTTCCGTGAACTTTGGAGTGCATGCTCAGGAGACCCTTCGATATAAACCTCCTCTGACATATCTCACACTCGTAAGGTTTCTCGCCAGAATGGTAACGCAGGTGGATCTTCAAGCTGGTCCTTTGAGAGAAACCTTTGCCACAAATTTCACACGTATGTGGTTTCTCCTTGGTATGGGTAAGGAAGTGGTCTCCGAGATATTGCTTTCTAGAAAACCTCTTTCCGCACATATGACAGGAGTAGGGCTTCTCGCCTGTATGCTGACGTTTGTGATAGATTAGAGATTGATTTGTCGAGTATACTTTACCACAAACGTCACATACGAGCGCCGGTTTGTCATTGGTATGGAGCTTCGCGTGTCGTTTCAATCCGGCGCGTGTCGAAAGCACCTTGAAGCACGTCGAACACGGATATTCCCTAACGTAATCGGGTTGATGTGTTTTACGATGATTCCGACACCGGGCCTTACAGCTAAAGCTCCTCTGACAGATATCGCAGGTGTAACGTTGACCATCGTGAGCGACCGATTTGTGTTTTCTTAACTGGTAGGAGTAACGGAACACCTTGTCGCAGTCACCACATTTGAGATTAATACTTTTCGGGTGCATGGCTGTCATGTGCCTGGACAAAAGGCTCTTGGAACGTAAACGTTTATCACACAACGGACATGACACCGGCTGCTCGGCAAACTTGTGCACCTCTTTCTTATGTTTCTCCAGATGCGGCGCCCATTTGAAGATCTGCTTACAGACTTCGCACTCGTAACTGACGTCTTCGGAACAGCGAATCGAATTTCCTACGACGCCGATCGGCGTCTGATGCTTAGCCAGATTCTCTTGCTTGCGGAAACGTTTGCCGCACTTCTCGCACGAATAGGGGCAGACTAACTTCGCGTGGGTGTTGATTTTATGCCTGCGCAGGCTGTATTTGCTGCCGAACAGTTTCGAACAGATATCACAGCGTAAATCCGCCCTGGGGACGTTCCCGGTAGTATACTTTACGTCTTCCACTTTGAGGCACCTAGAAATTAAATTATATCAATGTCTATCTAATAAAAATATATTGTGAAATGGGAGACATATCTGGCGCTAAGCGAATGAGATCTGGCTAACTTTGTGGTCTCACAAACTATGTGAAAAGGGCGAACATTTAGAAAAATAACTCGGGATAGGAATATTCAAAAATAGTTAATACATACATAGACAGATATTGTTTTCATCGCAGTGCCAAATCGGATACAACCCAGTAAACACATATGTGTCCGTTACATCTCTGCTAAGTATCATTTAAGGAACAGTACCATATAACTTAGATACGTAAATGTTACATAAATGTATGTATCCTAAATGTTATCTGAACTGAACTGCGATACGTGGCGCTAGCTACATCATAGTGATGTATCTGAGATGTACCTAATAATACATCACATACCCTTGATCTGGTGCTGTTCGTAACATATTTTTGTGTTTCCCGCAGTTTGAAATTTCTGAGCGACTGTGCAAATGGCGTCTGTGAATGGCGTGTCCTACGTTGGTGTCGGTTTGTGACATATATTTACTGGTTTAACTTTAACTATAATAAATTTGAAGCACTGGAACGCATTTAACAACGGGGTGCCAACCGGTATTAAACGCAAGTAAATTTTTACTTTACCAAATAACGTTTTTAAATCTATGTTCTTGTTGATAAAGACGGACGATGTTTGTGAAAATGTCTGCTCTAACCTCACATTTATTTGTTCAGGAATTATTCACTGCTTTTTATTTTCGAAGTAGTTTTTATTCCACTAAAACATCTCAAGATAGAAGAAGGATCAGCTGCGGACGACGATACTGAGGAATAGAACAACTACTACCCTTCAATTCTAAACAAATTTGAATAATTTCAGTTTTCTTTTAAGCAATGATTTTTAATAACTTCAAAAAATCGCAAGTGAATTATGTGCAGGGTTTTCAAATTAAAAAATGTTAATTTCGTTTTAGCGGTCATTCACAAAAAGAATCGGAGGCCAGAATGGTGAAGATATTTAATACGACTCTTGGAACATTGCTTCACCAACTTCACCAACGAACTTGCGTAAGCATCTAGTGTTCCGGACAAGAAATAACATAAAAGTTCGTTACTGTGTAGAACCATTATATTTCCATTTTTAGGAGTTGTGACGTCATAACTCAAGGATTATAATGAACACACGGACAGAGCGGCAAGTGAGTTCTTTATATCTTGTAAATCCAATAATATTTATATGTATTTACTAATGGATAAATATATAACTTAATGTAGTTTCGAAAATGATTGTATACCTATTGCCTAAAAGAATGTTAATTATAAGCTCTGTATGATATACAGAGAACATAATAACCGCTCTGAACTAGAACAGTGCTTCATGTTCAGAATCATATCTAGTGATGTCTCAGAGACATATCAACAGGACAGCTGCTTGATGCAGACATTACGCACCGAATAAGCCCTACGTGTGCCCTTACCCATTTTTGTGTCTGAGATAATAGATAGATCAGATGATACGTATTTGTTACGTGTCTGAGATATAAATATGTCAAAATTATAACCTGTACCAACATACAAGAGTAAAAGAATTTAAAGATAATTGCATATATACATATAATCATAAATACAATAATGACGTAAACGCTAATCAAAAGTAAAATCTGCCTCACGCAATACATTTTCAAACTCGTGAATTGAGTACACACTTGTTGTCCACAAGAATCCTCTTGATGGTACTTTTAAATTTATTAAAATTAACCTGCTTTAGCTGGACCGGCAACACGTTAAATAGTCGGATTTTCACTGAAACGGGCGCTGTTCTAGTTAATAACAATGTATTCAAAGGTGCAACATAATTGTTTTTACCTGTAGTATCATAATTTTGAACCTTACTGTTCCTCCAGTATTCATTTTAATGATTGAAAACAAAACAAAAGGTAGGTCACATTGAAAACGTATGTAACACTCGGTTGATATCAGCATACATATGTTTCACCTTACCAAGGATCTTCAGTGCTACTGGTCAACCTAATGTATTAGATGGGGAAATTCGTATATATACTTATAATTTGGTACAAAATTTATGAGCACGTAATATGGAATAAAACTTTAATAATCTAACTTAATATCACGTCTTGAGAGGGCTTTCGTTTCGGTGTTGTTGTAGGGCATTTGTGGGCAACAACAGGCCCGCTGTAAGATTTGATCCGGCCCGCGAGACATTTTGAAAAACGCAATTAAAAAAAATATTACACTACTTACTCATACTCACTCCAAATGAGGAAGATCGAGTGATATGGGGTTTGTCGCTTGCTCTTGCGGAAATCAAGTGAGCGAGCAAGCCGAGTGGCGGCGATCATCAAAGAGTGAGGCGGCAAACATCAAAGCCTTTGATGTTTGCCGCCTCACTGGCGGCGCAACAAAAGATTATAGCTTCTCAAATTGTCTACACTACACGATTCTAGATCATTCTTTCATTTTGCCTGTATAAGCGGGTGGATGGCCGAACTTTAGTTCAGTTCTATTTGAGCTAACCGAGGGTGAATAATCTCTACAAGCGATATCCTAGCGAACTGCTAGTGCCGTCAATTTGCTTTGTGACTTTGTGTGCATCTTGAGTGCGTTACTAATTATATTTTGTTATTAAGTTTGGTCAACGAAAAGTAAACGAAAATGATGTCTGGTGAAAGAAACGAAAAGTAGATGCAGAGGGTCGCCAGTTTCAAGAAAAATGGACTGAAGAATTCTTTTTTATCTGCAGCCAATGGTAAGACCATTTGTTTGCTGTGTAATAAATCCATTTCAGTGATAAAGAATTCAATATAAAGAGGCATATACACAACTAAGCATCCTATGCTGCACTCACTATATAACAAATAAACAAAAAGAAAAGATAAAACCAGAAGCTTACCGCAAATTTAGAAAAACAGCAGCAAATGTTTTTCATAAACAAAGAACACAACTTCATAATGTGAAAGCTAGTTTTATAGTTAGTTCAAATTGCCAAAGTCATTAAACCATTTGCCAAAAGAGAATTTAATCAAGGAGTGGTATGTTAGAAGTGTGCAGTGTTTGTGTTCCTGAAAAGAAAAATGAATTTGAAAAAATAGAGTTGTCAAGACGAACACTTTACCCTACTATACGAAATAGTGCGCTAATGATATAAAAACAATTGACTGACCGTGTGGCTGGTTTTGAATCATTTCCATAGCATTAGACGAGAGCACCGATTGTCTGACACAGCTCAACTGCCTTATATATTCGAGTGTGTTGATAAAGAGTTCACTGTTACTGAGGAATTGCTTGCTTTACAGCCGCTAAAAGGAACCACTACAGGAGAGGACATTTTAATGGAAGTTGAAAAGGTATTCACAAGTTTTGGTTTGCCATGGTCCAAAATTAGTTGGTGTATGCACGATGGTGCACCTTCTAACGGTCGGCTTACGTACAGGTTTCATCGGAATTTGTGTATGAAAAAGCAACTGAATGATTAAATGTGCAAAAAGATGATTTGATAGTCCTTCATTGCATTATCATCCAACCGAACTTGTGTTCTAAAGTCCATTCGACTCCAGAATGTTATGAATGTGTAGTAAAATCCATCAATTTTATTCGATCCCGAGAGGCTTAACCATGTCAGTTTCAAGGCGTTTTTGGATGAATATCCGCCGAATGTGACGACGTAACATATTATTGTGAAGTCAGATGTTAAGGAAAGGAAAATGCTGAAACGGTTTACAGAGATTAGAAATGAGATAGCAGATCAATTTGCAAATTCAAAGACAAGGACAGCTTTGAGTAAATGATTGTACAGCCGTTTGAAAGCGTTTCAAAACAAATCGCTTGTGGAAGGCACAGTTGCTGTCTGGTAACAGTTACCATTCTACACACGCTCTCTGCGTATGAAAATACTGCTTATGCTCAATATGCTGAAGAACTCAAGTTACTGTCGAGCAATTTTCGAACAGATTTAGCGATTTTAAAAACATGGAAAACAGTTTCAATTTATTAGCTACTCCAACAAAAAGTAATGTACAAAATGCTCCAATACACTTGCAAATGGAGTTGATCGAGCTTCAAGAGAACTCACTCCTGAAATCTAAATTTGAAGACGTGGAGTTGTGCGATTTCTACAAAAAATATTTACATCATTTTCCGGAGCTTAGAAAATTCGCAAGAAGATTTGATTTGTGCGTTTGGAGCTACTTATAAATGCGAACAGTTCTTTTCAATGATGAAGTTAATAAATCAAAACATCGTACAAGGTGACTGACGATATAATTTGGAAATTCTTACGTCTTTGTATCAGTGGAATTCATCCAAATCGATGGATTCGTTTCCCAAATTCAAGCTCAAGGGTCTCATTGATTTCGTTGTCGCTATTTAACTTTCGTAGTTTGTAATAATTCCAAATTTCACGGTTTAATTATAATGTTGTACCAATTTTTTTAATTTCATTTTCTTATTTTAATAAATTGCATTATAATCAACATGTTCGTATTATTTCATGTCTGATATTCTATCGCTAAAAAATTATGAAACACTATTTGGAACACTACTTTAAAATGCACTACTTTTAAACGTGGCCCGCGAACGTATTGGCACATTAAAGTTTGGCCCACAACATGTCAAAGGTTGCCCATACTTGTTGTAGAGTGTAACATTTCGCCATACTATAACGTCAGTGGGCTATGATATTATTACCACATATTTTGGCCATAATGAGTAATCACCTGACCAGTTTATGGCCAATTAACGACGTGAGTTTGTCAGCTGCATACAACAGCAATCCAACAATAAATCTTGAATATTTGTAGACAGCTATTTCTTATTTCTCCGGCCATTCTTACAAGCTTTCATTTACTTTTTTTACTATTGCGTTTTATGTATCAGGAAGCTTGTCTTCAAATTTCGCATATGTGGCAAACTGTGTATGAAATACGAATTTTCATACAGTGATGAAAACTTAAATGTTTCGTTAGATTACTTTCCACAGACTATACAATTATTTTTACCATCTACAAGTTTATCAATAAAGAGATTGATGAGAGTGGTTAGTGAATAGCAAGAGACAGCATTTGCATGGTTAGATTAATCGACCCGTCGACCGCGACTGCTAGGGTGTATTACAGAGTGGATGTTATCTTAGAGGTCATCCAACAAGTCGAGGTCTTTAAAGTAGCCCAGTAGCTTGCTAATTATATTGTTTTCAGGTCTTATCGATGTCGGTCTTCTCAAATACTCATACCCGACTCTTGTAGCGGCAGATCAGTGGCAGAAAACATGCTAACGTGGCTCCCCGACTGATTCTGATCATCTCGATTGTGTACTTTTTGAATTTACAATGACCTGTAAAGACAGAACTAATTACTTTGACACTTTTACGATCAAGTTCAAGCAGTTCTTAGGTTCCGACATGAGTTAAGAGATCCATTTATGTATCATCAGCATCAAAATTCCCTCTCAGCTCTTAAATGTTTCTATTCTATCAAAATGTCAAAAAAATATATACACTGGAATGCAACTTTTATTATCGTACCATTATTATATTTTTACATTTCACTCATACATATCGTTTTTTCAAATTGTCTACAATGCTACTCCATGGACCTTAGAATGGGTACTCAACAGACCTTTCGATGGAAACTTCTTCTGGCAAATATCGCACTGGTAAGGTCTCTCTCCAGTATGATAACGATTGTGTATCCTGAGACTGGTCTTTTGCGAAAAGCATTTCCCACAAACCTCGCACTTATGGGGTTTCTCCTTAGTGTGGATCAAAATATGCTCCACGAGGTATCGCTTCGCAGAAAAACCTTTCCCGCAAGCATCGCATACAAATGGCTTTTCGCCAGTATGTTTATGTCTATGTTTGATTAGCCCTTGACTGCTACTGAAGGATTTCCCGCAAACTTCGCATACGCAGCAATCTCTGTTGGGATCGTGAATTCTCATATGTCTGTAGAGCGTCGAACTATTCGCTAGAATCCTCCCACAGACCGAGCAGATATATTCCTTACTCTGTCCGGGTTCGTGAGTTTGCATATGCGACCTATACCCATCTTTGCTCCTAAAATGTTTACCACAGACAGCGCATGTAACCCCTTGATGATAGAAATCCTCGTGACTCTTCAACGAACCAGCCGTCTTAAAAGTTTTATCGCATCTGTCGCATTTATATATGGGATAATTTTCTGAATGCACGACACTCATATGTTCCTTGAAATTTTCTTCAGTTCGAAAACGCCGCTTGCATATATCACACATAGGAGACTTATCAGCGTTCGATTCGTGTATCTTCTTTTTATGCTTCTCCAATCGAGACGAACACGTAAAACTCCTGTCGCAAATATCACATTTATAAACGGCTGCTCCTTCGTGCCAAAGTTTCTTATGTCTCTCGATCGCTTCCTGGGTGCTGCAAGACTTACCGCAAATCTCGCAAGCTATCTTGATTTCGTGCATCTTGATTTGATGCGCGCGCATCGCGTAACTCGACATGAACTCTTTCCCGCACAAATGGCACGCGAAAGGTAGTTTGCTCATCACGATTTTGTGAACGGTCTTTTCGTGCGCGCACAAGTACTGGAGTCTAGGAAAGATTTGAGAACAGAGAGAACACTGGAAACATTTAGTTTTGCAAGGTGACGTTTTGTGTTTGCTTAGGGTGAGTTCCGTACGGAAATGTTTGCCGCAATTGTCACAAGAGAATGGAAAGCAAGTGTCAGCATGAACGGATCGTTGGTGTTGGTACAAACTAATTTCTTTGACGGTAACCGCGCAAATAGGGCATTGCACATTTCCATCGGATGTGGGAAAAGATCTCAGAGCTTCTTCTTGTTTGATCCTAGAAAAAAAATGTATATATTAGCAATTTTGATGTACCTAAGTGAGTAACCGTTATTGTAATGTAATCTTTATCGCACCACAGATCATAGTTAATCTGGTACACAATAATAATTATAAATACAAAAAAAATATACCCATTCTATACGTACAATGCTATAAAAATATATACACGTATTTAAAAAATCAATTAAATTATAAAAACATTTATCTAAAAGTGTATGTGGTCTTGAATCGTTAACCATCAGTCACTGTTCTTATTTGCACAGATTGGTAGGGGTTCAGTTTGAATTTTTGGAACCAATCGGCATGAACGCGAGAATGAAGTAGTTCCGCATACTCAACTTAGCCAAACATCATTAGGATATTTGAGACGCGTCCTTTCACCCTCATCATTGAATATATCGCCTTGGTCGCGTGTAGACGTACCGTCATTCGGCCCAATTCGAATCACAGAATTTTTGTGTTGTGTGAAGGGTTTGGTATGAGAATTTTACCACAATTGAAGGGATAGTAGTTTTGTGTTCGATAACTCATGAAATCACTTCATCATTCCCAGTGAGGATATAAAAAAGCTCAATTATGCAACAACACCGACAAGGTAATGGATGCCTTTGTTCTTTTGCAATCTAGTGTTCACTGAATTTCCCTTTTTTGCTTTCGTTCGCATTTATCTGATTATCGTTTTTCCGTATCACTTACCTGTTTAGGTTGTAAGTAGCCACCCACTACGAACTACAATCATCTGTTAATAGCAGCACTTGTTACCCTTTATCGACTATCACCGTTCGTCCTAGAAACATCTCAAGACATCACCGACCTCTTAACGTCGAAGTTTAACCTATAAGAGTTATAATTCTTCTCCACTATTGTAAGAATTCGAAATTCCATCCTGTATAATGCAAGTATTTAAATTCATTTTATTAATACGTAGTTGATAGGTACCGTGGTTTTTGCTGAAGTAGCGTCTACTTAATAGGAAACAATAGTCTATTTTCGTTTAAAGACTCGCGTAATTTAGATAATATGGTATTACTTTGTATGTTATCTGCTTCTTTGTTTATTGTATGTTACAAATGCTGTTAAGCAGTTCCCACGTTCCTCTCAAGTAGGGCGTCTGAAAGTCAGAAAAATAACGCCTTCGGTCGTACTTACGCCCTCCTGTAAAGAGAGGCCGAACGATAACTGTGCAAAATGACGTCTCAGCTAAAGTTTATAAAAATTCTTGCATTGCTGATTTAATTCAATTAATTCGTGCTCTTCGTTACAGCTAAAGTAAAAGCACGCGTCTTTTTCGTATCGGGCGTTTCCAAATCTTAAAATTAAAACTTCTCATCTTAGTTTTTGCAATCAAAATACGCTTAAAATTCGAGAACAGGAAGCAAAAGCTTTCCTCGAGAGGTGTTTTGTTTTGTGATAAAATTCATGAAAATTACCTCCTTTTCTTGGCTTAAAAAAATTGTGAGTGTTGTGTAAAGTTTTTGTACCTTAAAAAAAATTGGATCACTGGAAAACTAACCAATGCAAGTACATAAAAACCGTAACTCGTTCGCTCTCTCTCTCTCCCTTAATAAATAAATTTGTAAGGGAAATTTACCTGAGCTTATGTTAATCAACAGTACAAAATTTTAAAATATTCAAAAAGACAAAATTTGTGTTTGTTTCTTGTCGTTCACTTGTTACTTTATTTAATTGTGTAGTTTGTTAGATTATTTCCAATGTCTTAAATATTCAATATATAATTGTAAAAAAGAAAGTCGTTCTATTATTTCGCCATTTTAAAAGAAGATCAGTTTGAACCCTCAGTAAAGACCTGGAGAGGAAGTTAATTTTGTAAGAGAAAGCCGACGAGGAGGGCAAGTCGAGAATCTTTAGGCTAACTAACGGCCTTGCTTCGACTGACGGAGGAAAACACCGCTAGGAAACAACTTTGGCTAAAATTACTAAAACCATTCGCTACCGAACAAAAAGTTTGTTTCTCAGCAGTGGCTCGTCGGTCAAAAGAGCAGGAGGGGTTGTCTGCGAGACGGAATTTGGCTTGCCTTATTTGAATTTGGGCTGGCCATCCCCAAAAGTTCCCAGACAAGAAAACCCGTTCCGTTACACTATGAGAAAATAACCATATCACATTCCAACCGGAGGACAGTATAGTTTGGACATAGCAGTAACGAACAGCCCTCGACAAGCTCCTTGCTTCTGTCAGCCCTTCAATAAAGTACCACCTTTCTTTTCATTGTCTGCGGAACCTATTTTATTAATCATTAAACTCATGGCAACCTTAAATTATGTAAAGTTGTACCCATATTTGGAATCAATTTCAATTACTTAAAATTAAGGAAGAGTTTCGCAACATCATTCATTTAAAGCTTTAAAATTAAATTAAAGTTCTCATAAGTAATACATAGGCTTTTGTTAAAGTGCTAAAGTGACATTTATTATGAAACCGACCCTTAATCTTTCATTTATTTTAAGACAGCGCTTTGTATTCATATTAAACATATTTCTCTACTTGTTTTAATATTGATTCATTTTGCACTTACATAGTCGTAACAATGGAACAACTTACTTTATTTTGCAAGGAACAAATGTGTACATTTACTCTGTTGTATAAATTTATATGTGCAGTGGGCTTCTTTTTTAATGTCTCCCTCTTATGACCATGCATCTATACTTACTCTACCACATGCTCTAAGCTAATTGTATTTTGCTTTAGAAGAACTTGTTTACAGATTACTTATCCATTCTTATTATTATTTACTTTATCATTGTTTCTCTTTTGTACTTTTTTTTTCAGTTATGAAGGTTAACCTGTTAAATATTCTAATAGTTTTAATACGATAGTATTAATTATTAACAGCTCTACACATTCCCGCCCTGATTTAGCAGGGGTAGATATAATGGTATTAGCAACATATTTACAATATAAATCAGAAATAAATGTGTACAATTAAAAAAGATATAAACGAACAATACCAAGACAAATACAAATTTTAAAGGAATAGAAACACCTGCGGTTTAGTGAACTTGCGATAACAGCCAACAGATTGACATATGCAAATGTTCCATTGGTAAAATGCTTTTGTCCTTTAAATATGTTAAGAAAATATAATTACATCCTGCTTAACAATAATAATAGCCCTCTGTGCTCTTTTTCTACATGCGAATCCGAGCTGAGCCGAAGTACTTAACCTTGCTATGTGGAAAATCGATATTTGGTCGTTGCAACGGGAAGACATTAGATCTGCAGGGTACTGTACACCAAAAGAATATACTGTAACGCTACACAGAGTAGCCTACAGCCCGGTTTAAAAAAATAAATTTTAAGAAAAATACATTAATTAAACTAAAAAAAAATCCAAATTTTATACATCCCAGTGTCATCTATCTTTATTAATTTTGAGTTAGAGGTGTGCCCTCTCACCAGCCAGATGGAATTCTGCGAACATCGGTGTGGATGGGACTGTTCAGGTCGAATAAGGGCCCTCGTGCATCGTAGTTACATCAGATCACGGAAAAATGGCTCGTTCAGGACAGGAACATAACAAAAAACTCAGGAAAATCGTCGTTGAAGAAAAATTACCCAAAAAGGTTGCAGGTAATTTAGATAATATTTGTGTGATGAACTTTGTTTAACAAATAACAATTATTTTTAGGTTGTAATTTGAAATAAAATTGGATTTTATCGAAATAGCCGTTAAATTTTACAAGAACAAATTGAGATACGTCTGCCTTGAACAAAGGTCGGCTGTTGAATGGTTCGTATTGAAAATGTTTTAACTGACTTGAAAGCGATTGTCTTCGTCAAGGAGTCCGACTGTCTGTGAAAATCCGTTAATATAACCGAAATGAGGGGAAATCCATTGTTTTATACATGAGAATGTCCATGTGATCGAATGGACTGTCGAATGTTTAACGGAAATGAAAATAAAAAATTGCAAAATTCTGGAATCACCTTCAATTGTAATATGAATAAAGTATGTGTCTCTGAATTGTGAGAAAAATACATTTGAAATTTTTAAACACTTATTACTATGTAAAATTACAACTCTTAAAATTCATTACTGCACCTAAAAAGTAGGCAACCATTTATACACATAGAATTGTTACAGAACTCAATTTCCAGCAATTTCCATGTCTTCTGTTGACATATCAAGCAATTGGACTGCCAATGCATATACAAACGTTATTAGACTAAATTTAACTGACATAAATACACAATAAAAATAATAAGAATGTTCATTTGAATTGATCTTGGATCCAATTTTGATCTGTCAAAATCTATTGTAATAGTACACTATTCAAATTCTAATATTCATGTTCGATGTGTAGGTATATCACTGCTGATCATCTTACTTCCTGAAGGGAAACTTGTGAAGGAAAATGCCTTGAAAGACTTGCCAAATGCAGAGATTTCCTACATCGCCTGGACATCGTCTGGCTGTCTGCTGCTACATATTATATCCTTTTTCTTATAATATCTAATTAGTTTTAAAATATAACTAAGTAAAATAGTAATATTTCCTTTTAAATAATAGTAGAATATATGTGCCATAACAATACTTCCTATAAATTGTATTTTAAAATGATAAAAATTCATCACAGTTCTAAAAATATAAGGCGTCATTTGAAGTCACAAGTATTACCAGGTATCATCAGTTCTGCTCTAGTAACTTCTGAGAGCCATTTTTTTTCCTATGATACGTTTAGTTGGAGGATTAGGTTCAGCGGAAGCATTAATTGCTTAGGGATTACCTATTGGCACTTTTAAATATGACAATCAATAAAAAAAGAACAGAGCAATTCAATCTTTATTCTAAAACCATTCTCGTAGATTCACATTTCAATCTTATATTTTTTCACAACCTTGGACACCTACTATAAAGCCGTCCCATGGACTTTGGAATGGATGCTCAACAGACCTTTCGATGGGAACTTCTTCTGGCAAATATCGCACTGATAAGGCATTTCTCCTGTATGGTAACGGTTGTGTATCCTCAGACTGCCCTTTTGCGAAAAACATTTCCCACAAACATCGCACTTATGCGGTTTCTCCTTGGTGTGGATCAAGCTATGTTCTACGGAGGTACGCTTCGCAGAAAAACTTTGCCACAATCGCAAACAAACAAACGGCTTCTCGCCAGTGTGTTTACGCCTGTGATTGACTAGGTGGTAGTTGGAAGTAAAAGACTGTCCGCAAACTTCGCACACGTAGCAAACCCTGTTTGGATCGTGAGTCTTCATGTGCGCATTGAGAGTTACAGTATTCAATAGGGACTTCCCACAGACCGAGCCAGGGATATAGTTCCCCACTCTGCCCAGATCCGTGAGACAGCATATGCCTTCTATGCCATCCTTGCTTTCGAAAGTATTATTGCAAATAGTTGCACGTAATACCTCGTGAATAGAAATCTTCGTGATCCTTCAACGAACCAGGATGCTTGAAGATTTTTATCACACTTGGCGCATTTGTATTACTGGATGTTTTCTGAGTGCATAATAGCCACGTGTGCTTTCAAAATCTCTTCGGTACGGAAAGCGGCTGTTGCATACATGACATACAGGAGGCAAGTCAGCGCTTGATCCGTGCATTTTTTCTTTCTTTTATGTTATCTTCTCCAATCGCGACGGACGTGATAAAACTCTTAAAGGCAAACATCACATTTATAAACTTACACCTTCGTGCCAAAGTTTTTTATGCTTTTCAAACCCATCTTCGGTGCTATAAGACTTACCGCATAATTCGCAAGATATTTTATTTTTATGCGCTCTAACGCGGTGCGCAAACATTGCGGAACGTGTCATGAACTCCCTCGTGCACATATTGCACGGGACAGGTAGTTTGCTCATAACACCTTTGTGAACAGTCTTTTCGTGTACACGCAAATATTGGATGTCTAGGAAAGTTCTCATCGCATTATGCGAGCACTGGAAAGCCTTTAACTTTGCACGGTAACTTTGTGCTTCTCTAGGTTCGCTTCTGTGCGGAAATGTTTGCCGCGCAGGTCACAAGTCAGTGGGGAAAAGCTGGGCTGTGGCCGTGTGTGCGAATTGCTGATGTCGATAGAAAGTATTCTTCGTGGGAGTGTCTGGGCAAATAGGATACTGCAAATTTTCGTCTAGAGGCTGCCAAAGTGTTGAAATTTCTTCCTTGATGATCCTAGAAAGAAAAATCTATTAGCAATTCTGGTGCGTATTGTGACTATAGCCTTAATCATTTTGCGGGACCAAAAATGTGCATTTTGCAAATTGATCATGAACTTTTTTTAAAGAGGAATATCTACTTTGTAATACACGCTGTTGCAAGTGAATAAGGCCGCAAAAGAATGAGATTGGCTGGGACATGTCGCCAGGCTTACCAGACTCGAGAACAACAAATCAGGTTCTGGAGGGACAACCAGGTAAGAAGATCGAGGGAAAGACAAGAACAGGATGGCTCAAAGCGGTGGAAAAAGATCTGAGGAAGTGGAGGTCACGTGTTGGAAGAGACTAGTATGGAATAGAACAAATGGCAGAATGAATTTGCAAGCCAAAGCCATGGGCACAAGAGCCTGCAGAGCGAACAACTACAATAACGCTATTTAAAAGATAGATTCGATATTAAAAATATATCAGATTTTTTTTTTCGAAAACTGCATATGACCATAATGAACAATTTTTTTCAAAAATAAAATGAAAAAAAAAAAATGTGTTTTACTTAACTTAGAGGCAGTGTCAGCTCCTAGTCTTATTTGAAACATCAACTTTTTACAGTTTCTATTTGACAAAATTAGGTGATGGGCATAAATAATGTAATTAGTCAAGTTGTTCCTGATTACTTTAGCGTAATGGAAGTGGAGCTTTGGGAAAGTATTTGGGCTTAATGTGAGCCACGATAATTTTAAAGTGGAATGTTTTAATTTTAGTACGAATATCTTAGGCCGGTTGACTGTCCGATATGATATTGATTAGCTGACTTGTTGTCTTTGCAATGCTTTATATGTCTCATTGCCAGATATATAAATTGAATTACGGTACTATATTGTCTTAAGTGCCACATTTCTATATAGTTCTGGATTTCTTCATACTATATCCAACTCCAGAACCTGCAATTGCTAATAGGGTTATCTCAACGACGTTCAAACTGAAAATCATCGCTTCTTACCTGAGAAATACCGGACCTCCGAATCTTTTTGACCCAGCCCCAGTTTACAGTTTTGAACTCCTGGTTTCTGTTTGTTCTTCATCCCATCCCAGTCCAAGATAACCTTGATTGGTGTGTGGAACTAACAGAAATACCAATAAACTTCAGTCTCACAAATGCTTTAATCTTCAAAAAACAAATGTACATTTCGTTAGCTAAGCTAACATCTTCAGGTGTACATACAAATGTATTGTCAAATACTACCTTCTATTTAATAGATTGGTGTGTCGAGGGAGAATTTGAGAGTCATCATATCACTGCTGATATTAAGGGTTTAATCATTTTTCCTATAACTGTTAGCATGCCCAGCAGTGTCCTTGTCTATTGACTGAAATGTGACCAAGAATGGGAGCTATATTTCCCATGCTTGGCGTCCCTTTGAAGGTAAATCTAAGGAAGGCTAATTTAGCGTGGCTTCCATAGCTTAAAAAATAGTTTCATTTTAATGTAAATATAGGATCTCAGAGGTGCTTCCAAACCAATCGGTCACACTGTTATACAGTATTCCACACGTTATAAGGCTTTTCTCGATATAACTTATTCGGCGAACAATTAGATGTTTGGTAGTAGTTAGTTAGTTTAGTTTAATAAGAATAGCACCCGCATGATTCGATTAAACCAACTGCGACCACTGGGGTTTTATTGTTAGAGGGGATGTTATCTTAAAGTTCATCCAACAATCTCAGGCCCTCAAGGGCAGCTCAGTATTTTGCTGAATGAGCCTTGTTTTCTGTCTCCTCGGGATGGTCAAACCTTTTTCGAAGGTACATACCTGATTCTTTACAGCAGCGGGCGTGCCAGAATATGTTCTATTGTCTCTACAGCTTCTAAACACAGCCGGCATTCAGTCTCAAAAGAAAGCCCGATTCTGTGTAAGTGCTATCTAAGTTTACGGTGACCTGTAAACACGTAGAGAATCACCTTGACATTTTTACTGTCATGTTTCTAAGCAGTTCCTTGGTTCTGTCATGACTTACAATTAGGTGAAATACATTCCTTCGCATGCACCAAATCAGGGCAGTTGTTGACACTTTCTAATTTGCCCAGAATATGTGAGGTACATACCAGGAATGATTATTCTTTAAAAATGGCTGCATAAACTGAAGCGTTTTGTACAAATTTAAGTGTTTCTGTGCCCGTTTTAAGCGCCAACTACTAAGCCGAAGTTATGTATATTTCCATTTAGCGCAAACAGCGAAATTGAAAGTAGTTTCTGTCCATAAGCGTGAAGCGACAGGCTTCTCTGGCAACTTCATACTCACGTCTGCTAGGATCCTGCAGCAGGGCGCGCTCGATAGTAGCACAGGAGATCGCAAACTAAATGCCGCCTGTGAGCAGTGTTGCCAACTTGGGTGAATTTTCCTCTAAATCTGGTGTATTAAAGCACGTCTGGTGTACAGAAATCATATTCTAGTGGCTAATAAAAAGTTTAGTTAAGATTTCTTAGTTTTACTAATAAATTCTAGTGATATTCATTGAACACGAAACCTAAATTACATCAAAGTATAGGAAAACCTAGTAGCGTCATTCTCGCCAAGATAAATTCAGTCGAGGGAGGTCGCCATTTTATTTTGTACCGTATAAGTATGTTATGTAAGTCTACCATTTCTATTCTATGATATGGAATCTAGGTAAGTCTTTGTAATTTAGCTTTCTTCTCGAAGTTAGAGTGTATTTTTCGTTTTATATGAGAATGATTTTAATTTTAAATTCTACCATACACATACATTTTTTAAAATGTCCGGGCACAATGTACAAAACAAAATTGTAAGAAGGTCACAAATGCGCCCTAAAAACCTACTTATAAAAACGTGAGTGATTACTACTTGGTTATCCTATACTTTGATTGTATATATATACATATATATATGTAAGTAAATAACTAAAAGTACAAAAATAAAATAATAAAATAATAAGGATATAGTAATATGATTTTATAAAAACCAGTTACAGTTGTATATTGTTGTAAGTTATTAATTTTGACAACTACAGGTAGTTGTATTAAATTCATGTACAAATTTATAGTAAAAAACTATTAATTATATAAATATCTAAAAATATTTTGTGTTTTGTTTCTTAAAATACTTATAAGTAATTGCTTGCCCAATGCTAGTGATTTCTGGTGGAATTATAATTCCGATCTAGTGAAATATGCCTTCGTCAATTGCAACTGCCTGTGAGGTGACATAGACTTCCTGCAAGGTTAAGCCCTATGAAAGGAACAACGAAGGGTCGTTTTCGATCAAAATTTGGGCGAATTTTCTCGTTTTTCGGTACTTTATCCTCGATAAACAAAATACCTCCAGTCCGTGACCGACGATTTTTCCCATCCGGCCGCAATGTTTTTCTCTTTTATCTCGCGCGCCTTCCGATTCTTTAGCGAGAAACTTTTTTTACCGAAACACACCCACTCATTGTGTACGCCTCATAAACAAACTTTATATTATATAAAGCATGTTGAAACAATTCTAACACTTTATATGTTGACGTTAAAGAACGGAAGAAAAAGAATTAACTGTCAGTTTATTGAACTTTATTGAACTTTATTGAAATTCCATTGATATATCAAAGAGCAATTTTAAAGATGTTTATACACTTTAAAGGAAAATTTAACTATATTCAATACAAAAGTATTTACTCGCATTTTTTTTTAAATATTTACTTGTTAAATAATAAAAATGGTACATTCGCAACTATACTGTTTACACAATCTTTATTAAGTAGCATTCCTTTCATTCAAAAAACACCATATGCGTATGTTCATATATTAATCAAATGAAGAAAAATAAAACATTCGTTAACACTAAAAAAACGCCCTTTCATATTTAGGAATGAATCCAGTTGGTTAGAAAAATAATCATTCATAAACATCATCAACATTGGTTTAGCGTTATGGAAGTTTCTTCATTGCTCTATCACTAATCTGTCACTAATCTAATCACTACTAAACTACTGCCACAATAAATATGGCAACACCTCGAATGAGCTGAGCCACACAAGACTGAAATTTGACAAGTTTTCAAGTAACAATCATAACTGCGAGTTTTTCAGAAATAAATTCATAACAATTGGACAAAAATATGGCAAAAATTTATCAATAAAATGACACACGCCTACGATTGTTTAACTCCGGCAGGTATACTCTGAATGAGATGATGAATGACACTTTGTGGGATCTCATCTCAGGCTTGCTGTAGATACGACCAAGTTCCGCCAAATTTGTTGCTGCTTGGGTAAATATGCCCTAGTAGCAACCTTCATATCCCACACATGCTCCTCCACAGGTTAAATCAGAGAGCAGCAGACCATGTTGCAAAAAGTACAATTTACAATTACAGTGTATTTTTTTAAATCTGTCAAAATTTGACCTATGTGTATATATTTGCACGCCTGTAAGTCAAATTTTGGAAGATTGTAAAAAATTCACCTGTAAATTGTAATTACTTTTATGCAACAGGCCCCAGGGCTGATTATCAGCGACTTTATACATACAGCCAGTTATTTTGTTAAGAACTCAGCTTTTCATTTAGGGTCAATTTCTTTGGCAATAGTTTATATATTAATATAAAATTCTATAGTTTGCTTCCTGAACTGGATGGTAGTAGAGACCTCTGGAAAGAAACTATTCTGAAATTTGGCATTCGTAGGTTTCGCAGTATGGTAACGCATGTGTACCTAACACTGGTCTTCTGAGAGAAGCCTTTCGCAAATGTGCACTTATGCGGCTTCTCCTTAGGATGAGTAAGGAGTGATCACTCAGATACGCCTCCTTGCAAAGGCTTTTCCACAAGTATCAAAACATATGGTTTCAACCGGTATGCTGCCGTCTATGTAGATTAAAGCTTGTTTCGTAGCTACGCTTTACCAAAACATCAGCACATGTGTTGTTTCTATCGCTGTGCGCTTCATGGCTGTTAAACGATGATATATGTGAATACTTCGCACAGTGACATACGTATCTTGGATGATTCCGGCTTGTGCATGGCGAGATGACTCTTATACCCGTTGGACTGAGGAATATCTTACCCAAACCTTGACGTAAACCGTTTTACTTACGATGCAATCCTGATGTTCACGAGTAGGAAGGGACATGATACTTTATCCACTATGCATTATGTCAGCCTCCTCCTATGCACTTATCACGTGCTTAGTCAAAGCGGTTACTGCCAGCCTCTTTGTGCAATACACACACCAACCCCACATTGGCTTCGTGAATCTCCTGTTGTGCATCTCAAACGTACGCCACATAAAAACTCTTACAAATATCACATGATAATTTGACTTTTATTATCCAACTCTTCTGTGTTTCTCTAATCGTCGGGGCTGAAAAGTTTTTCCAACATGCAAGGCTATGGCACTTTGTGATAGCAGGTAATGTGGCGCAAGGCGGCTGGTTCGGAAATCTTTCAAACATAACTCAGGTGATCAAGCCAGTTTGCCAACAAGGATCTTGTGCTCGTCTTCGTGCAGCCAAATCGTACCGTGACGAGAAAATGCCGGACACTTCGACATGGATGCTTTTGCCGGTTTTGCTGCCTTTGCAAGATGTCGCTCTATGAAGTCTTTAGGTTCGATTCAGCGCGGAAGTATTTGCGATTTTCGGGTATAAGGGCGAGGATTTGCGATGAATTTCTTTTGTGAGTTTAGAGAGAAGGGGTCGAAAATGCTTTGGGGAGAAAGTGGGCATTTGTAGTGAATCGGCTGACGATTTACTTCCGTCCATTTTTAATCTGTTTTTCTTTTGCCTGCTTTTTTTCGTTAGACTAGAATGACTAGCTTAGTGTACTGCAATCGTTAATAGCATGTTAAATATGACCAAGATAAACATAATAATATAATAAATATTCCTGCATAAATGAAACATACTTTCGATACTTATACACAGTAGTACGTCTTATTAGTTGAAGTACCTCTACCTTACAATATGGAATACTTTTATGGTTAAAGCACTGGGTGCTAACATTCGCCATAACGAATTCTTACCAAAACACTTTAAAAAGCTGAAATCTTCCTAAACACAATTGGAGCTTTAGAAATTGTAAGGCATAAATCGAGGTTAAAGATTTTCTCAATGCACAGATTATTATTCGATTCAATCGCCAATTTCAAAACATTACGTGACAGGTAGTTACTTCACGCATATGGTATTTTACAGGTTTTCTTTCTTTTTCTTCTCTTATTAACTCTTTGATCTTTTACCTTTAACATGTGATGGCGTAGTAGTTTCTTCCAGATTTTTCTCTATATATTACTATTAAGAATTTGGTCAAAACCATGGATTAGTATTTAATTAAAATTAAAAAAATCGGTTTAGTTTTAGGTCTGTATTGGTGCAGGAATACTTTGGAGGGAGCAAATCGGTAGACTTGCTCATCAATTCTGAACTGGGGACGTTGAATGGGGCTGGTACCTGAATACGGAGATGGCTGTCAAGAGCCATAAATGGCACTTTATTTATGGAACAATTATTACAAATCATCCCAACCCCGTGCTCCAACCTAAAAAGTTACTACACGAGCTACCTATGTCTAAGTACTATATGGGTTTCCATAACAATTGAAATGATCCTATTCTAACTAAATAATTTCGCTATGATCCTTTAATACAAAAATAAATAGCAGTAGCCTCGCGACATTATGAATGCTACTTTTGAGAAGATGGATTTAAAATATGTGAAATGTGATTAGTTCCACATTAATCGCGAGTTACTGTAGATCAGTCAGCTATCAGTTATTATATAAATGCGTCCATGGAACGACTTTTCGTTTCTCCCAGCATTCGCAAGGACACAATTAATATAAATACTTATATAACTCAAATGGCACGGGAGTAAGGGAAACCATGGCACACTTACTCGGGGAAGACTGGGAAGAAGTCCAGACCTTATTATGATACGCCAAAATTTATTATATCTTCTGGGTGCCGAAGAAGCAGTCCAGGCTCTCAAATTCGACAGCCTTGCGTTCTCGCGTAGCTCTCCCTTCTTCACCACATTCAGAAGTTGAAAGGAAAGATGAATGACCTGAAAAAACAAACAAAACAACAGAGTACCCTATTGTAATCTTAATAATATTAATCCTAATTATTCTACAAAGTAATTAATAAAGATTATTATTTTAAATATTTGTATTAACAACATCCCGACCACTAAAGGCAAAAATTTCATTTAGGTGCTACCCTACTAACTATCTAAATATCCATGCCGTAGCTAGCTAGTGCTTTAGCAAATTACTAAAAAAATCCCACCAGTTCGATCGCTCATTATCTCTAAATTCTGTTTTCGCGTCCGGCCATTTAAACCCCCCTAACCTCTGTACGGACCGCCACTCATCAGGTAGGCCAATTCAATAAACATGCCCCGCTGTATCTACCCCACCACACTCACAAGCGAATCAGAACTCTCCAATTCTACATGAAAATGATGAAAATTACCGTGGCTCTGACAGGAACATTATGTTCGGGAATATCGTCGTTGGAAAGATTGGATAGGAATGTTTAACCAGAAAACAAAGTATAATTTATCAGTCAATGTAATGTAATTCTCTAAAAAAAAAAACTGTCGTTTAGTGTTGTTCTTAGTCTTTCAAATATAACAATAATTAGCAATAACGAAGAATTAATTAGAATTTGCATTATACGAAGTGTATCGCATTCTTCAGTCTTCACTAGTATTCATTCACTCGCTGCTTGTTCGAACGCACTGATTGGCAGGTTACTTTTTGACGGAATGATTTTTACAAACATTTTTCCAAGCTTTATGGCAGACGAACAGACGTCTGTTGGTTCTTTTTTTTCGAACCACAGTAATAGCAAATCCCGGAGTCTTACCGAAACTGTAGATTTCTGGCGCAGCGCCTGCTTGTATTTCTCAAGAAACACTGCAATTCTTGTGGTAAGTTCAACGTGTCGGTGCTAAATTTTTCTTCATAAACTAACGCAAGTTGAACGTATAACATTCTCATAATAGCTTTCGCTTGCGGATTATTGGTCACGAAAAAATCATAAGAAGAATTTATTGTGGTTAATAGTAGCGGAAAAAATATGAACACGGCCATTCTCGTCATTCTAAGAAGAAGAATACTAGAACATCCGAGTCTACACGATCCACTACTTCTGTTCGTGGCCGTTGTAATCCACATTTGATAAGGTGTGCCAGTATACTAGCGATTCTGTCCGAAATCATGCATGGGTCGATTAAACTAGGACGACTTCTTTTCCTTTGTGCATAGAAAAAGTCTTGTCGGTGTTGGCACCAAACATTATGTCCGGACAATCTTGTTATTCTCGACTAGTTAAAATAGCGGTATTCTTTTTTGGTTCTTCTTTACGTCCCTAAGAAGTCCAAACGTTTGCAGAGATTCGGAGTGGATAACTATGAA